>CM054057.1:777225370-778425370 GCA_028641055.1 Alopecurus myosuroides
GGCCCTACCATTGTCAAGGGTGTTCCTTGGGACTAACATGACACAACCAAGCAACTAGTTCCACTTTGCTACCCACTTCCGGCTCACGCAGAGGGGGCTAGACGCAGGTTCCGTCTTTTTCTACACCGGGGCTAGTGTATCTCCGGAGAGGGGACCCGGAGCGTCGGGATCCCACCTAAACCAATGTTTTGCCATGCCATGTGTGTTAGATTGTATCATGGGTGTTGTGTGCCAAAGATACCATCACTCTCTGTGCCGGGGCCTCACCGACGTCGGATTCTCTCTCGCGGGTTCCAGGACTGCTCACACCCCGAAACTCCCGGATCTGACGTAACGGGGGGAATCTTGCAAGTAGGTGGGCCCTACCATTGTCAAGGGTGTTCCTTGGGACTAACATGACACAACCAAGCAACTAGTTCCACTTTGCTACCCACTTCCGGCTCACGCAGAGGGGGCTAGACGCCGGTTCCGTCTTTTTCTACCGGGGCTAGTGTATCTCCGGAGAGGGGACCCGGAGCGTCGGGATCCCACCTAAACCAATGTTTTGCCATGCCATGTGTGTTAGATTGTATCATGGGTGTTG
Source organism: Alopecurus myosuroides (assembly GCA_028641055.1). Taxonomy (NCBI): domain Eukaryota; kingdom Viridiplantae; phylum Streptophyta; class Magnoliopsida; order Poales; family Poaceae; genus Alopecurus; species Alopecurus myosuroides. The sequence continues at coordinate 777,225,954 of CM054057.1, forward strand.
TGTGCCAAAGATAGCATCACTCTCTGTGCCGGGGCCTCACCGACGTCGGATTCTCTCTCGCGGGTTCCAGGACTGCTCACACCCCGAAACTCCCGGATCTGACGTAACGGGGGGAATCTTGCAAGTAGGTGGGCCCTACCATTGTCAAGGGTGTTCCTTGGGCCTAACATGACACAACCAAGCAACTAGTTCCACTTTGCTACCCACTTCCGGCTCACGCAGAGGGGGCTAGACGCGGTTCCGTCTTTTTCTACACCGGGGCTAGTGTATCTCCGGAGAGGGGACCCGGAGCGTCGGGATCCCACCTAAACCAATGTTTTGCCATGCCATGTGTGTTAGATTGTATCATGGGTGTTGTGTGCCAAAGATACCATCACTCTCTGTGCCGGGGCCTCACCGACGTCGGATTCTCTCTCGCGGGTTCCAGGACTGCTCACACCCCGAAACTCCCGGATCTGACGTAACGGGGGGAATCTTGCAAGTAGGTGGGCCCTACCATTGTCAAGGGTGTTCCTTGGGACTAACATGACACAACCAAGCAACTAGTTCCACTTTGCTACCCACTTCCGGCTCACGCAGAGGGGGCTAGACGCGGTTCCGTCTTTTTCTACACCGGGGCTAGTGTATCTCCGGAGAGGGGACCCGGAGCGTCGGGATCCCACCTAAACCAATGTTTTGCCATGCCATGTGTGTTAGATTGTATCATGGGTGTTGTGTGCCAAAGATACCATCACTCTCTGTGCGGGGCCTCACCGACGTCGGATTCTCTCTCGCGGGTTCCAGGACTGCTCACACCCCGAAACTCCGGATCTGACGTAACGGGGGGAATCTTGCAAGTAGGTGGGCCCTACCATTGTCAAGGGTGTTCCTTGGGACTAACATGACACAACCAAGCAACTAGTTCCACTTTGCTACCCACTTCCGGCTCACGCAGAGGGGGCTAGACGCCGGTTCCGTCTTTTTCTACACCGGGGCTAGTGTATCTCCGGAGAGGGGACCCGGAGCGTCGGGATCCCACCTAAACCAATGTTTTGCCATGCCATGTGTGTTAGATTGTATCATGGGTGTTGTGTGCCAAAGATAGCATCACTCTCTGTGCCGGGGCCTCACCGACGTCGGATTCTCTCTCGCGGGTTCCAGGACTGCTCACCCCGAAACTCCCGGATCTGACGTAACGGGGGGAATCTTGCAAGTAGGTGGGCCCTACCATTGTCAAGGGTGTTCCTTGGGACTAACATGACACAAACCAAGCAACTAGTTCCACTTTGCTACCCACTTCCGGCTCACGCAGAGGGGGCTGGACGCGGTTCCGTCTTTTTCTACACCGGGGCTAGTGTATCTCCGGAGAGGGGACCCGGAGCGTCGGGATCCCACCTAAACCAATGTTTTGCCATGCCATGTGTGTTAGATTGTATCATGGGTGTTGTGTGCCAAAGATACCATCACTCTCTGTGCCGGGGCCTCACCGACGTCGGATTCTCTCTCGCGGGTTCCAGGACTGCTCACCCCGAAACTCCCGGATCTGACGTAACGGGGGGAATCTTGCAAGTAGGTGGGCCCTACCATTGTCAAGGGTGTTCCTTGGGACTAACATGACACACCAAGCAACTAGTTCCACTTTGCTACCCACTTCCGGCTCACGCAGAGGGGGCTAGACGCGGTTCCGTCTTTTTCTACACCGGGGCTAGTGTATCTCCGGAGAGGGGACCCGGAGCGTCGGGATCCCACCTAAACCAATGTTTTGCCATGCCATGTGTGTTTATTGTATCATGGGTGTTGTGTGCCAAAGATAGCATCACTCTCTGTGCCGGGGCCTCACCGACGTCGGATTCTCTCTCGCGGGTTCCAGGACTGCTCACACCCCGAAACTCCCGGATCTGACGTAACGGGGGGAATCTTGCAAGTAGGTGGGCCCTACCATTGTCAAGGGTGTTCCTTGGGACTAACATGACACAACCAAGCAACTAGTTCCACTTTGCTACCCACTTCCGGCTCACGCAGAGGGGGCTAGACGCGGTTCCGTCTTTTTCTACACCGGGGCTAGTGTATCTCCGGAGAGGGGACCCGGAGCGTCGGGATCCACCTAAACCAATGTTTTGCCATGCCATGTGTGTTAGATTGTATCATGGGTGTTGTGTGCCAAAGATAGCATCACTCTCTGTGCCGGGGCCTCACCGACGTCGGATTCTCTCTCGCGGGTTCCAGGACTGCTCACACCCGAAACTCCGGATCTGACGTAACGGGGGGAATCTTGCAAGTAGGTGGGCCCTACCATTGTCAAGGGTGTTCCTTGGGACTAACATGACACAACCAAGCAACTAGTTCCACTTTGCTACCCACTTCCGGCTCACGCAGAGGGGGCTGACGCGGTTCCGTCTTTTTCTACACCGGGGCTAGTGTATCTCCGGAGAGGGGACCCGGAGCGTCGGGATCCCACCTAAACCAATGTTTTGCCATGCCATGTGTGTTAGATTGTATCATGGGTGTTGTGTGCCAAAGATACCATCACTCTCTGTGCCGGGGCCTCACCGACGTCGGATTCTCTCTCGCGGGTTCCAGGACTGCTCACACCCCGAAACTCCCGGATCTGACGTAACGGGGGGAATCTTGCAAGTAGGTGGGCCCTACCATTGTCAAGGGTGTTCCTTGGGACTAACATGACACAACCAAGCAACTAGTTCCACTTTGCTACCCACTTCCGGCTCACGCAGAGGGGGCTAGACGCAGGTTCCGTCTTTTTCTACACCGGGGCTAGTGTATCTCCGGAGAGGGGACCCGGAGCGTCGGGATCCCACCTAAACCAATGTTTTGCCATGCCATGTGTGTTAGATTGTATCATGGGTGTTGTGTGCCAAAGATCATCACTCTCTGTGCCGGGGCCTCACCGACGTCGGATTCTCTCTCGCGGGTTCCAGGACTGCTCACACCCCGAAACTCCCGGATCTGACGTAACGGGGGGAATCTTGCAAGTAGGTGGGCCCTACCATTGTCAAGGGTGTTCCTTGGGACTAACATGACACAACCAAGCAACTAGTTCCACTTTGCTACCCACTTCCGGCTCACGCAGAGGGGGCTAGACGCAGGTTCCGTCTTTTTCTACACCGGGGCTAGTGTATCTCCGGAGAGGGGACCCGGAGCGTCGGGATCCCACCTAAACCAATGTTTTGCCATGCCATGTGTGTTAGATTGTATCATGGGTGTTGTGTGCCAAAGATAGCATCACTCTCTGTGCCGGGGCCTCACCGACGTCGGATTCTCTCTCGCGGGTTCCAGGACTGCTCACACCCCGAAACTCCCGGATCTGACGTAACGGGGGGAATCTTGCAAGTAGGTGGGCCCTACCATTGTCAAGGGTGTTCCTTGGGACTAACATGACACAACCAAGCAACTAGTTCCACTTTGCTACCCACTTCCGGCTCACGCAGAGGGGGCTAGACGCGGTTCCGTCTTTTTCTACACCGGGGCTAGTGTATCTCCGGAGAGGGGACCCGGAGCGTCGGGATCCCACCTAAACCAATGTTTTGCCATGCCATGTGTGTTAGATTGTATCATGGGTGTTGTGTGCCAAAGATAGCATCACTCTCTGTGCCGGGGCCTCACCGACGTCGGATTCTCTCTCGCGGGTTCCAGGACTGCTCACACCCCGAAACTCCCGGATCTGACGTAACGGGGGGAATCTTGCAGTAGGTGGGCCCTACCATTGTCAAGGGTGTTCCTTGGGACTAACATGACACAACCAAGCAACTAGTTCCACTTTGCTACCCACTTCCGGCTCACGCAGAGGGGGCTAGACGCGGTTCCGTCTTTTTCTACACCGGGGCTAGTGTATCTCCGGAGAGGGGACCCGGAGCGTCGGGATCCCACCTAAACCAATGTTTTGCCATGCCATGTGTGTTAGATTGTATCATGGGTGTTGTGTGCCAAAGATACCATCACTCTCTGTGCCGGGGCCTCACCGACGTCGGATTCTCTCTCGCGGGTTCCAGGACTGCTCACACCCCGAAACTCCCGGATCTGACGTAACGGGGGGAATCTTGCAAGTAGGTGGGCCCTACCATTGTCAAGGGTGTTCCTTGGGACTAACATGACACAACCAAGCAACTAGTTCCACTTTGCTACCCACTTCCGGCTCACGCAGAGGGGGCTAGACGCGGTTCCGTCTTTTTCTACACCGGGGCTAGTGTATCTCCGGAGAGGGGACCCGGAGCGTCGGGATCCCACCTAAACCAATGTTTTGCCATGCCATGTGTGTTAGATTGTATCATGGGTGTTGTGTGCCAAAGATAGCATCACTCTCTGTGCCGGGGCCTCACCGACGTCGGATTCTCTCTCGCGGGTTCCAGGACTGCTCACACCCCGAAACTCCCGGATCTGACGTAACGGGGGGAATCTTGCAAGTAGGTGGGCCCTACCATTGTCAAGGGTGTTCCTTGGGACTAACATGACACAACCAAGCTAGTTCCACTTTGCTACCCACTTCCGGCTCACGCAGAGGGGGCTAGACGCGGTTCCGTCTTTTTCTACACCGGGGCTAGTGTATCTCCGGAGAGGGGACCCGGAGCGTCGGGATCCCACCTAAACCAATGTTTTGCCATGCCATGTGTGTTAGATTGTATCATGGGTGTTGTGTGCCAAAGATACCATCACTCTCTGTGCCGGGGCCTCACCGACGTCGGATTCTCTCTCGCGGGTTCCAGGACTGCTCACACCCGAAACTCCCGGATCTGACGTAACGGGGGGAATCTTGCAAGTAGGTGGGCCCTACCATTGTCAAGGGTGTTCCTTGGGACTAACATGACACAACCAAGCAACTAGTTCCACTTTGCTACCCACTTCCGGCTCACGCAGAGGGGGCTAGACGCGGTTCCGTCTTTTTCTACACCGGGGCTAGTGTATCTCCGGAGAGGGGACCCGGAGCGTCGGGATCCCACCTAAACCAATGTTTTGCCATGCCATGTGTGTTAGATTGTATCATGGGTGTTGTGTGCCAAAGATACCATCACTCTCTGTGCCGGGGCCTCACCGACGTCGGATTCTCTCTCGCGGGTTCCAGGACTGCTCACACCCGAAACTCCCGGATCTGACGTAACGGGGGGAATCTTGCAAGTAGGTGGGCCCTACCATTGTCAAGGGTGTTCCTTGGGACTAACATGACACAACCAAGCAACTAGTTCCACTTTGCTACCCACTTCCGGCTCACGCAGAGGGGGCTAGACGCAGGTTCCGTCTTTTTCTACACCGGGGCTAGTGTATCTCCGGAGAGGGGACCGGAGCGTCGGGATCCCACCTAAACCAATGTTTTGCCATGCCATGTGTGTTAGATTGTATCATGGGTGTTGTGTGCCAAAGATACCATCACTCTCTGTGCCGGGGCCTCACCGACGTCGGATTCTCTCTCGCGGGTTCCAGGACTGCTCACACCCGAAACTCCCGGATCTGACGTAACGGGGGGAATCTTGCAAGTAGGTGGGCCCTACCATTGTCAAGGGTGTTCCTTGGGACTAACATGACACAACCAAGCAACTAGTTCCACTTTGCTACCCACTTCCGGCTCACGCAGAGGGGGCTAGACGCGGTTCCGTCTTTTTCTACACCGGGGCTAGTGTATCTCCGGAGAGGGGACCCGGAGCGTCGGGATCCCACCTAAACCAATGTTTTGCCATGCCATGTGTGTTAGATTGTATCATGGGTGTTGTGTGCCAAAGATACCATCACTCTCTGTGCCGGGGCCTCACCGACGTCGGATTCTCTCTCGCGGGTTCCAGGACTGCTCACACCCGAAACTCCCGGATCTGACGTAACGGGGGGAATCTTGCAAGTAGGTGGGCCCTACCATTGTCAAGGGTGTTCCTTGGGACTAACATGACACAACCAAGCAACTAGTTCCACTTTGCTACCCACTTCCGGCTCACGCAGAGGGGGCTGACGCCGGTTCCGTCTTTTTCTACACCGGGGCTAGTGTATCTCCGGAGAGGGGACCCGGAGCGTCGGGATCCCACCTAAACCAATGTTTTGCCATGCCATGTGTGTTAGATTGTATCATGGGTGTTGTGTGCCAAAGATACCATCACTCTCTGTGCCGGGGCCTCACCGACGTCGGATTCTCTCTCGCGGGTTCCAGGACTGCTCACACCCCGAAACTCCCGGATCTGACGTAACGGGGGGAATCTTGCAAGTAGGTGGGCCCTACCATTGTCAAGGGTGTTCCTTGGGACTAACATGACACAACCAAGCAACTAGTTCCACTTTGCTACCCACTTCCGGCTCACGCAGAGGGGGCTAGACGCAGGTTCCGTCTTTTTCTACACCGGGGCTAGTGTATCTCCGGAGAGGGGACCCGGAGCGTCGGGATCCCACCTAAACCAATGTTTTGCCATGCCATGTGTGTTAGATTGTATCATGGGTGTTGTGTGCCAAAGATAGCATCACTCTCTGTGCCGGGGCCTCACCGACGTCGGATTCTCTCTCGCGGGTTCCAGGACTGCTCACCCCGAAACTCCCGGATCTGACGTAACGGGGGGAATCTTGCAAGTAGGTGGGCCCTACCATTGTCAAGGGTGTTCCTTGGGACTAACATGACACAACCAAGCAACTAGTTCCACTTTGCTACCCACTTCCGGCTCACGCAGAGGGGGCTAGACGCAGGTTCCGTCTTTTTCTACACCGGGGCTAGTGTATCTCCGGAGAGGGGACCCGGAGCGTCGGGATCCCACCTAAACCAATGTTTTGCCATGCCATGTGTGTTAGATTGTATCATGGGTGTTGTGTGCCAAAGATAGCATCACTCTCTGTGCCGGGCCTCACCGACGTCGGATTCTCTCTCGCGGGTTCCAGGACTGCTCACACCCGAAACTCCCGGATCTGACGTAACGGGGGGAATCTTGCAAGTAGGTGGGCCCTACCATTGTCAAGGGTGTTCCTTGGGACTAACATGACACAACCAAGCAACTAGTTCCACTTTGCTACCCACTTCCGGCTCACGCAGAGGGGGCTAGACGCGGTTCCGTCTTTTTCTACACCGGGGCTAGTGTATCTCCGGAGAGGGGACCCGGAGCGTCGGGATCCCACCTAAACCAATGTTTTGCCATGCCATGTGTGTTAGATTGTATCATGGGTGTTGTGTGCCAAAGATAGCATCACTCTCTGTCGGGGCCTCACCGACGTCGGATTCTCTCTCGCGGGTTCCAGGACTGCTCACCCCGAAACTCCCGGATCTGACGTAACGGGGGGAATCTTGCAAGTAGGTGGGCCCTACCATTGTCAAGGGTGTTCCTTGGGACTAACATGACACAACCAAGCAACTAGTTCCACTTTGCTACCCACTTCCGGCTCACGCAGAGGGGGCTAGACGCAGGTTCCGTCTTTTTCTACACCGGGGCTAGTGTATCTCCGGAGAGGGGACCCGGAGCGTCGGGATCCCACCTAAACCAATGTTTTGCCATGCCATGTGTGTGTTAGATTGTATCATGGGTGTTGTGTGCCAAAGATACCATCACTCTCTGTGCCGGGGCCTCACCGACGTCGGATTCTCTCTCGCGGGTTCCAGGACTGCTCACACCCCGAAACTCCCGGATCTGACGTAACGGGGGGAATCTTGCAAGTAGGTGGGCCTACCATTGTCAAGGGTGTTCCTTGGGACTAACATGACACAACCAAGCAACTAGTTCCACTTTGCTACCCACTTCCGGCTCACGCAGAGGGGGCTAGACGCAGGTTCCGTCTTTTTCTACACCGGGGCTAGTGTATCTCCGGAGAGGGGACCCGGAGCGTCGGGATCCCACCTAAACCAATGTTTTGCCATGCCATGTGTGTTAGATTGTATCATGGGTGTTGTGTGCCAAAGATAGCATCACTCTCTGTGCCGGGGCCTCACCGACGTCGGATTCTCTCTCGCGGGTTCCAGGACTGCTCACACCCGAAACTCCCGGATCTGACGTAACGGGGGGAATCTTGCAAGTAGGTGGGCCCTACCATTGTCAAGGGTGTTCCTTGGGACTAACATGACACAACCAAGCAACTAGTTCCACTTTGCTACCCACTTCCGGCTCACGCAGAGGGGGCTAGACGCAGGTTCCGTCTTTTTCTACACCGGGGCTAGTGTATCTCCGGAGAGGGGACCCGGAGCGTCGGGATCCCACCTAAACCAATGTTTTGCCATGCCATGTGTGTTAGATTGTATCATGGGTGTTGTGTGCCAAAGATACCATCACTCTCTGTCGGGGCCTCACCGACGTCGGATTCTCTCTCGCGGGTTCCAGGACTGCTCACACCCCGAAACTCCCGGATCTGACGTAACGGGGGGAATCTTGCAAGTAGGTGGGCCCTACCATTGTCAAGGGTGTTCCTTGGGACTAACATGACACAACCAAGCAACTAGTTCCACTTTGCTACCCACTTCCGGCTCACGCAGAGGGGGCTAGACGCAGGTTCCGTCTTTTTCTACACCGGGGCTAGTGTATCTCCGGAGAGGGGACCCGGAGCGTCGGGATCCCACCTAAACCAATGTTTTGCCATGCCATGTGTGTTAGATTGTATCATGGGTGTTGTGTGCCAAAGATACCATCACTCTCTGTGCCGGGGCCTCACCGACGTCGGATTCTCTCTCGCGGGTTCCAGGACTGCTCACACCCCGAAACTCCCGGATCTGACGTAACGGGGGGAATCTTGCAAGTAGGTGGGCCCTACCATTGTCAAGGGTGTTCCTTGGGACTAACATGACACAACCAAGCAACTAGTTCCACTTTGCTACCCACTTCCGGCTCACGCAGAGGGGGCTAGACGCAGGTTCCGTCTTTTTCTACACCGGGGCTAGTGTATCTCCGGAGAGGGGACCCGGAGCGTCGGGATCCCACCTAAACCAATGTTTTGCCATGCCATGTGTGTTAGATTGTATCATGGGTGTTGTGTGCCAAAGATACCATCACTCTCTGTGCCGGGGCCTCACCGACGTCGGATTCTCTCTCGCGGGTTCCAGGACTGCTCACACCCCGAAACTCCCGGATCTGACGTAACGGGGGGAATCTTGCAAGTAGGTGGGCCCTACCATTGTCAAGGGTGTTCCTTGGGACTAACATGACACAACCAAGCAACTAGTTCCACTTTGCTACCCACTTCCGGCTCACGCAGAGGGGGCTAGACGCAGGTTCCGTCTTTTTCTACACCGGGGCTAGTGTATCTCCGGAGAGGGGACCCGGAGCGTCGGGATCCCACCTAAACCAATGTTTTGCCATGCCATGTGTGTTAGATTGTATCATGGGTGTTGTGTGCCAAAGATACCATCACTCTCTGTGCCGGGGCCTCACCGACGTCGGATTCTCTCTCGCGGGTTCCAGGACTGCTCACACCCCGAAACTCCCGGATCTGACGTAACGGGGGGAATCTTGCAAGTAGGTGGGCCCTACCATTGTCAAGGGTGTTCCTTGGGACTAACATGACACAACCAAGCAACTAGTTCCACTTTGCTACCCACTTCGGCTCACGCAGAGGGGGCTGACGCCGGTTCCGTCTTTTTCTACACCGGGGCTAGTGTATCTCCGGAGAGGGGACCCGGAGCGTCGGGATCCCACCTAAACCAATGTTTTGCCATGCCATGTGTGTTAGATTGTATCATGGGTGTTGTGTGCCAAAGATACCATCACTCTCTGTGCCGGGGCCTCACCGACGTCGGATTCTCTCTCGCGGGTTCCAGGACTGCTCACACCCGAAACTCCCGGATCTGACGTAACGGGGGGAATCTTGCAAGTAGGTGGGCCCTACCATTGTCAAGGGTGTTCCTTGGGACTAACATGACACAACCAAGCAACTAGTTCCACTTTGCTACCCACTTCCGGCTCACGCAGAGGGGGCTAGACGCGGTTCCGTCTTTTCTACACGGGGCTAGTGTATCTCCGGAGAGGGGACCCGGAGCGTCGGGATCCCACCTAAACCAATGTTTTGCCATGCCATGTGTGTTAGATTGTATCATGGGTGTTGTGTGCCAAAGATAGCATCACTCTCTGTGCCGGGGCCTCACCGACGTCGGATTCTCTCTCGCGGGTTCCAGGACTGCTCACACCCCGAAACTCCCGGATCTGACGTAACGGGGGGAATCTTGCAGTAGGTGGGCCCTACCATTGTCAAGGGTGTTCCTTGGGACTAACATGACACAACCAAGCAACTAGTTCCACTTTGCTACCCACTTCCGGCTCACGCAGAGGGGGCTAGACGCAGGTTCCGTCTTTTTCTACACCGGGGCTAGTGTATCTCCGGAGAGGGGACCGGAGCGTCGGGATCCCACCTAAACCAATGTTTTGCCATGCCATGTGTGTTAGATTGTATCATGGGTGTTGTGTGCCAAAGATAGCATCACTCTCTGTGCCGGGGCCTCACCGACGTCGGATTCTCTCTCGCGGGTTCCAGGACTGCTCACACCCCGAAACTCCCGGATCTGACGTAACGGGGGGAATCTTGCAAGTAGGTGGGCCCTACCATTGTCAAGGGTGTTCCTTGGGACTAACATGACACAACCAAGCAACTAGTTCCACTTTGCTACCCACTTCCGGCTCACGCAGAGGGGGCTGACGCCGGTTCCGTCTTTTTCTACACCGGGGCTAGTGTATCTCCGGAGAGGGGACCCGGAGCGTCGGGATCCCACCTAAACCAATGTTTTGCCATGCCATGTGTGTTAGATTGTATCATGGGTGTTGTGTGCCAAAGATAGCATCACTCTCTGTGCCGGGGCCTCACCGACGTCGGATTCTCTCTCGCGGGTTCCAGGACTGCTCACACCCCGAAACTCCCGGATCTGACGTAACGGGGGGAATCTTGCAAGTAGGTGGGCCCTACCATTGTCAAGGGTGTTCCTTGGGACTAACATGACACAACCAAGCAACTAGTTCCACTTTGCTACCCACTTCCGGCTCACGCAGAGGGGGCTAGACGCAGGTTCCGTTTTTTCTACACCGGGGCTAGTGTATCTCCGGAGAGGGGACCCGGAGCGTCGGGATCCCACCTAAACCAATGTTTTGCCATGCCATGTGTGTTAGATTGTATCATGGGTGTTGTGTGCCAAAGATAGCATCACTCTCTGTGCCGGGGCCTCACCGACGTCGGATTCTCTCTCGCGGGTTCCAGGACTGCTCACACCCGAAACTCCCGGATCTGACGTAACGGGGGGAATCTTGCAAGTAGGTGGGCCCTACCATTGTCAAGGGTGTTCCTTGGGACTAACATGACACAACCAAGCAACTAGTTCCACTTTGCTACCCACTTCCGGCTCACGCAGAGGGGGCTAGACGCGGTTCCGTCTTTTTCTACACCGGGGCTAGTGTATCTCCGGAGAGGGGACCCGGAGCGTCGGGATCCCACCTAAACCAATGTTTTGCCATGCCATGTGTGTTAGATTGTATCATGGGTGTTGTGTGCCAAAGATAGCATCACTCTCTGTGCCGGGGCCTCACCGACGTCGGATTCTCTCTCGCGGGTTCCAGGACTGCTCACACCCCGAAACTCCCGGATCTGACGTAACGGGGGGAATCTTGCAAGTAGGTGGGCCCTACCATTGTCAAGGGTGTTCCTTGGGACTAACATGACACAACCAAGCAACTAGTTCCACTTTGCTACCCACTTCCGGCTCACGCAGAGGGGGCTAGACGCAGGTTCCGTCTTTTTCTACACCGGGGCTAGTGTATCTCCGGAGAGGGGACCCGGAGCGTCGGGATCCCACCTAAACCAATGTTTTGCCATGCCATGTGTGTTAGATTGTATCATGGGTGTTGTGTGCCAAGATAGCATCACTCTCTGTGCCGGGGCCTCACCGACGTCGGATTCTCTCTCGCGGGTTCCAGGACTGCTCACACCCCGAAACTCCCGGATCTGACGTAACGGGGGGAATCTTGCATGTAGGTGGGCCCTACCATTGTCAAGGGTGTTCCTTGGGACTAACATGACACAACCAAGCAACTAGTTCCACTTTGCTACCCACTTCGGCTCACGCAGAGGGGGCTGACGCGGTTCCGTCTTTTTCTACACCGGGGCTAGTGTATCTCCGGAGAGGGGACCCGGAGCGTCGGGATCCCACCTAAACCAATGTTTTGCCATGCCATGTGTGTTAGATTGTATCATGGGTGTTGTGTGCCAAAGATAGCATCACTCTCTGTGCCGGGGCCTCACCGACGTCGGATTCTCTCTCGCGGGTTCCAGGACTGCTCACACCCCGAAACTCCCGGATCTGACGTAACGGGGGGAATCTTGCAGTAGGTGGGCCCTACCATTGTCAAGGGTGTTCCTTGGGACTAACATGACACAACCAAGCAACTAGTTCCACTTTGCTACCCACTTCCGGCTCACGCAGAGGGGCTAGACCGGTTCCGTCTTTTTCTACACCGGGGCTAGTGTATCTCCGGAGAGGGGACCCGGAGCGTCGGGATCCCACCTAAACCAATGTTTTGCCATGCCATGTGTGTTAGATTGTATCATGGGTGTTGTGTGCCAAAGATACCATCACTCTCTGTGCCGGGGCCTCACCGACGTCGGATTCTCTCTCGCGGGTTCCAGGACTGCTCACACCCCGAAACTCCCGGATCTGACGTAACGGGGGGAATCTTGCAAGTAGGTGGGCCCTACCATTGTCAAGGGTGTTCCTTGGGACTAACATGACACAACCAAGCAACTAGTTCCACTTTGCTACCCACTTCCGGCTCACGCAGAGGGGGCTAGAGCCGGTTCCGTCTTTTTCTACACCGGGGCTAGTGTATCTCCGGAGAGGGGACCCGGAGCGTCGGGATCCCACCTAAACAATGTTTTGCCATGCCATGTGTGTTAGATTGTATCATGGGTGTTGTGTCCAAAGATAGCATCACTCTCTGTGCCGGGGCCTCACCGACGTCGGATTCTCTCTCGCGGGTTCCAGGACTGCTCACACCCGAAACTCCGGATCTGACGTAACGGGGGGAATCTTGCAAGTAGGTGGGCCCTACCATTGTCAAGGGTGTTCCTTGGGACTAACATGACACAACCAAGCAACTAGTTCCACTTTGCTACCCACTTCCGGCTCACGCAGAGGGGGCTAGACGCAGGTTCCGTCTTTTTCTACACCGGGGCTAGTGTATCTCCGGAGAGGGGACCCGGAGCGTCGGGATCCCACCTAAACCAATGTTTTGCCATGCCATGTGTGTTAGATTGTATCATGGGTGTTGTGTTCCAAAGATAGCATCACTCTCTGTGCCGGGGCCTCACCGACGTCGGATTCTCTCTCGCGGGTTCCAGGACTGCTCACACCCGAAACTCCCGGATCTGACGTAACGGGGGGAATCTTGCATGTAGGTGGGACCTACCATTGTCAAGGGTGTTCCTTGGGACTAACATGACACAACCAAGCAACTAGTTCCACTTTGCTACCCACTTCCGCTCACGCAGAGGGGGCTAGACGCAGGTTCCGTCTTTTTCTACACCGGGGTAGTGTATCTCCGAGAGGGGACCCGGAGCGTCGGGATCCCACCTAAACCAACGTTTTGCCATGCCATGTGTGTTAGATTGTATCATGGGTGTTGTGTGCCAAAGATAGCATCACTCTCTGTGTCGGGGCCTCACCGACGTCGGATTCTCTCTCGCGGGTTCCAGGACTGCTCACACCCCGAAACTCCCGGATCTGACGTAACGGGGGGATCTTGCATGTAGGTGGGCCCTACAATTGTCAAGGGTGTTCCTTGGGACTACATGACACAACCAAGCAACTAGTTCCACTGTGCTACCCACTTCCGGCTCACGCAGAGGGGCTAGACGCAGGTTCCGTCTTTTTCTACACCGGGCTAGTGTATCTCCGGAGAGGGGACCCGGAGCGTCGGGATCCCACCTAAACCAATGTTTTGCCATGCCATGTGTGTTAGATTGTATCATGGGTGTTGTTTGCCAAAGATAGCATCACTCTCTGTGCCGGGGCCTCACCGATGTCGGATTCTCTCTCGCGGGTTCCAGGACTGCTCACACCCCGAAACTCCCGGATCTGACGTAACAGGGGGAATCTTGCATGTAGGTGGGCCCTACCATTGTCAAGGGTGTTCCTTGGGACTAACATGACACAACCAAGCAACTAGTTCCACTTTGCTACCCACTTCCGGCTCACGCAAAGGGGGCTAGATGCCGGTTCCGTCTTTTTCTACACCGGGGCTAGGTATCTCCGGAGAGGGACCCGGAGCGTCGGGATCCCACCTAAAACAATTTTTGCCATGCCATGTGTGTTAGATTGTATCATGGGTGTTGTGTTCCAAAGATAGCATCACTCTCTGTGCCGGGGCCTCACCGACGTCGGATTCTCTCTCGCGGGTTCCAGGACTGCTCACACCCCGAAACTCTCGGATCTGACGTAACGGGGGGAATCTTGCAAGTATGTGGGCCCTACAATTGTCAATGGTGTTCCTTGGGACTAACATGACACAACCAAGCAACTAGTTCCACTTTGCTACCCACTTCCGGCTCACGCAGAGGGGGCTAGACGCAGGTTCCGTCTTTTTCTACACCGGGGCTAGTGTATCTCCGGAGAGGGGACCCGGAGCGTCGGGATCCCACCTAAACCAATGTTTTGCCATGCCATGTGTGTTAGATTGTATCATGGGTGTTGTTTCCAAAGATAGCATCACTCTCTGTGCCGGGGCCTCACCGACGTCGGATTCTCTCTCGCGGGTTCCAGGACTGCTCACACCCCGAAACTCCCGGATCTGACGTAACGGGGGGAATCTTGCATGTAGGTGGGCCCTACCATTGTCAAGGGTGTTCCTTGGGACTAACATGACACAACCAAGCAACTAGTTCCACTTTGCTACCCACTTCCGGCTCACGCAGAGGGGCTAGACGCAGGTTCCGTCTTTTTCTACACCGGGGCTGTGTATCTCCGGAGAGGGGAACCCGAGCGTCGGGATCCCACCTAAACCAACGTTTTGCCATGCCATGTGTGTTAGATTGTATCATGGGTGTTGTGTGCCAAAGATAGCATCACTCTCTGTGTCGGGGCCTCACCGACGTCGGATTCTCTCTCGCGGGTTCCAGGACTGCTCACACCCCGAAACTCCCGGATCTGACGTAACGGGGGGAATCTTGCATGTAGGTGGGCCCTACCATTGTCAAGGGTGTTCCTTGGGACTAACATGACACAACCAAGCAACTAGTTCCACTTTTCTACCCACTTCCGGCTCACGCAGAGGGGCTGTACGCCGGTTCCGTCTTTTTCTACACCGGGGCTAGTGTATCTCCGGAGAGGGGACCCGGAGCGTCGGGATCCCACCTAAACCAATGTTTTGCCATGCCATGTGTGTTAGATTGTATCATGGGTGTTGTGTGCCAAAGATAGCATCACTCTCTGTGCCGGGGCCTCACCGATGTCGGATTCTCTCTCGCGGGTTCCAGGACTGCTCACACCCCGAAACTCCCGGATCTGACGTAACAGGGGGAATCTTGCATGTAGGTGGGCCCTACCATTGTCAAGGGTGTTCCTTGGGACTAACATGACACAACCAAGCAACTAGTTCCACTTTGCTACCCACTTCCGGCTCACGCAAAGGGGGCTAGATGCCGGTTCCGTCTTTTTCTACACCGGGGCTAGGGTATCTCCGGAGAGGGGACCCGGAGCGTCGGGATCCCACCTAAAACAATGTTTTGCCATGCCATGTGTGTTAGATTGTATCATGGGTGTTGTGTTCCAAAGATAGCATCACTCTCTGTGCCGGGGCCTCACCGACGTCGGATTCTCTCTCGCGGGTTCCAGGACTGCTCACACCCCGAAACTCTCGGATCTGACGTAACGGGGGGAATCTTGCAAGTATGTGGGCCCTACAATTGTCAAGGGTGTTCCTTGGGACTAACATGACACAACCAAGCAACTAGTTCCACTTTGCTACCCACTTCCGGCTCACGCAGAGGGCTAGACGCAGGTTCCGTCTTTTTCTACACCGGGGCTAGTGTATCTCCGGAGAGGACCGGAGCGTCGGGATCCCACCTAAACCAATGTTTTTCCATGCCATGTGTGTTAGATTGTATCATGGGTGTTGTGTGCCAACGATAGCATCACTCTCTGTGTCGGGGCCTCACCGACGTCGGATTCTCTCTCGCGGGTTCCAGGACTGCTCACACCCCAAAACTCCCGGATCTGACGTAACGGGGGGAATCTTGCATGTAGGTGGGCCCTACCATTGTCAAGGGTGTTCCTTGGGACTAACATGACACAACCAAGAAACTAGTTCCACTTTGCTACCCACTTCTGGCTCACGCAGAGGGGGCTGTACGCCGGTTCCGTCTTTTTCTACACCGGGGCTAGTGTATCTCCGGAGAGGGGACCCGGAGCGTCGGGATCCCACCTAAACCAATGTTTTGCCATGCCATGTGTGTTAGATTGTATCATGGGTGTTGTGTGCCAAAGATAGCATCACTCTCCGTGCCGGGGCCTCACCGACGTCGGATTCTCTCTCGCGGGTTCCAGGACTGCTCACACCCCGAAACTCCCGGATCTGACGTAACAGGGGGAATCTTGCATGTAGGTGGGCCCTACCATTGTCAAGGGTGTTCCTTGGGACTAACATGACACAACCAAGCAACTAGTTCCACTTTGCTACCCACTTCCGGCTCACGCAGAGCGGGCTAGACGCCGGTTCCGTCTTTTTCTACACCGGGGCTAGGGTATCTCCGGAGAGGGGACCCGGAACGTCGGGATCCCATTTAAACCAATGTTTTGCCATGCCATGTGTGTTAGATTGTATCATGGGTGTTGTGTGCCAAAGATAGCATCACTCTCTGTGCCGGGGCCTCACCGATGTCGGATTCTCTCTCGCGGGTTCCAGGACTGCTCACACCCCGAAACTCCCGGATCTGACGTAACAGGGGGAATCTTGCATGTAGGTGGGCCCTACCATTGTCAAGGGTGTTCCTTGGGACTAACATGACACAACCAAGCAACTAGTTCCACTTTGCTACCCACTTCCGGCTCACGCAAAGGGGGCTAGATGCCGGTTCCGTCTTTTTCTACACCGGGGCTAGGGTATCTCCGGAGAGGGGACCCGGAGCGTCGGGATCCCACCTAAAACAATGTTTTGCCATGCCATGTGTGTTAGATTGTATCATGGGTGTTGTGTTCCAAAGATAGCATCACTCTCTGTGCCGGGGCCTCACCGACGTCGGATTCTCTCTCGCGGGTTCCAGGACTGCTCACACCCCGAAACTCTCGGATCTGACGTAACGGGGGGAATCTTGCAAGTATGTGGGCCCTACAATTGTTAAGGGTGTTCCTTGGGACTAACATGACACAACCAAGCAACTAGTTCCACTTTGCTACCCACTTCCGGCTCACGCAGAGGGGGCTAGACGCAGGTTCCGTCTTTTTCTACACCGGGGCTAGTGTATCTCCGGAGAGGGGACCCGGAGCGTCGGGATCCCACCTAAACCAATGTTTTGCCATGCCATGTGTTTAGATTGTATCATGGGTGTTGTGTTCCAAAGATAGCATCACTCTCTGTGCCGGGGCCTCACCGACGTCGGATTCTCTCTCGCGGGTTCCAGGATTGCTCACACCCCGAAACTCCCGGATCTGACGTAACGGGGGGAATCTTGCATGTAGGTGGGCCCTACCATTGTCAAGGGTGTTCCTTGGGACTAACATGACACAACCAAGCAACTAGTTCCACTTTGCTACCCACTTCCGGCTCACGCAGAGGCTAGACGCAGGTTCCGTCTTTTTCTACACCGGGCTAGTGTATCTCCGGAGAGGGGACCCGGAGCGTCGGGATCCCACCTAAACCAATGTTTTTCCATGCCATGTGTGTTAGATTGTATCATGGGTGTTGTGTGCCAACGATAGCATCACTCTCTGTGTCGGGGCCTCACCGACGTCGGATTCTCTCTCGCGGGTTCCAGGACTGCTCACACCCCAAAACTCCCGGATCTGACGTAACGGGGGAATCTTGCATGTAGGTGGGCCCTACCATTGTCAAGGGTGTTCCTTGGGACTAACATGACACAACCAAGAAACTAGTTCCACTTTGCTACCCACTTCTGGCTCACGCAGAGGGGGCTGTACGCCGGTTCCGTCTTTTTCTACACCGGGGCTAGTGTATCTCCGGAGAGGGGACCCGGAGCGTCGGGATCCCACCTAAACCAATGTTTTGCCATGCCATGTGTTAGATTGTATCATGGGTGTTGTGTGCCAAAGATAGCATCACTCTCCGTGCCGGGGCCTCACCGACGTCGGATTCTCTCTCGCGGGTTCCAGGACTGCTCACACCCCGAAACTCCCGGATCTGACGTAACAGGGGGAATCTTGCATGTAGGTGGGCCCTACCATTGTCAAGGTGTTCCTTGGGACTAACATGACACAACCAAGCAACTAGTTCCACTTTGCTACCCACTTCCGGCTCACGCAGAGCGGGCTAGACGCCGGTTCCGTCTTTTTCTACACCGGGGCTAGGGTATCTCCGAAGGGGACCCGGAACGTCGGGATCCCATTTAAACCAATGTTTTGCCATGCCATGTGTGTTAGATTGTATCATGGGTGTTGTGTGCCAAAGATAGCATCACTCTCTGTGCCGGGGCCTCACCGATGTCGGATTCTCTCTCGCGGGTTCCAGGACTGCTCACACCCCGAAACTCCCGGATCTGACGTAACAGGGGGAATCTTGCATGTAGGTGGGCCCTACCATTGTCAAGGGTGTTCCTTGGGACTAACATGACACAACCAAGCAACTAGTTCCACTTTGCTACCCACTTCCGGCTCACGCAAAGGGGGCTAGATGCCGGTTCCGTCTTTTTCTACACCGGGGCTAGGGTATCTCCGGAGAGGGGACCCGGAGCGTCGGGATCCCACCTAAAACAATGTTTTGCCATGCCATGTGTTTATTGTATCATGGGTGTTGTGTTCCAAAGATAGCATCACTCTCTGTGCCGGGGCCTCACCGACGTCGGATTCTCTCTCGCGGGTTCCAGGACTGCTCACCCCGAAACTCTCGGATCTGACGTAACGGGGGGAATCTTGCAAGTATGTGGGCCCTACAATTGTTAAGGGTGTTCCTTGGGACTAACATGACACAACCAAGCAACTAGTTCCACTTTGCTACCCACTTCCGGCTCACGCAGAGGGGGCTAGACGCAGGTTCCGTCTTTTTCTACACCGGGGCTAGTGTATCTCCGGAGAGGGGACCCGGAGCGTCGGGATCCCACCTAAACCAATGTTTTGCCATGCCATGTGTGTTAGATTGTATCATGGGTGTTGTGTTCCAAAGATAGCATCACTCTCTGTGCCGGGGCCTCACCGACGTCGGATTCTCTCTCGCGGGTTCCAGGATTGCTCACACCCCGAAACTCCCGGATCTGACGTAACGGGGGGAATCTTGCATGTAGGTGGGCCCTACCATTGTCAAGGGTGTTCCTTGGGACTAACATGACACAACCAAGCAACTAGTTCCACTTTGCTACCCACTTCCGGCTCACGCAGAGGGGCTAGACGCAGGTTCCGTCTTTTTCTACACCGGGGCTAGTGTATCTCCGGAGAGGGGACCCGGAGCGTCGGGATCCCACCTAAACCAACGTTTTGCCATGCCATGTGTGTTAGATTGTATCATGGGTGTTGTGTGCCAAAGATAGCATCACTCTCTGTGTCGGGGCCTCACCGACGTCGGATTCTCTCTCGCGGGTTCCAGGACTGCTCACACCCCGAAACTCCCGGATCTGACGTAACAGGGGGAATCTTGCATGTAGGTGGGCCCTACCATTGTCAAGGGTGTTCCTTGGGACTAACATGACACAACCAAGCAACTAGTTCCACTTTTCTACCCACTTCCGGCTCACGCAGAGGGGGCTGTACGCCGGTTCCGTCTTTTTCTACACCGGGCTAGTGTATCTCCGGAGAGGGGACCCGGAGCGTCGGGATCCCACCTAAACCAATGTTTTGCCATGACATGTGTTAGATTGTATCATGGGTGTTGTGTGCCAAAGATAGCATCACTCTCTGTGCCGGGGCCTCACCGACGTCGGATTCTCTCTCGCGGGTTCCAGGACTGCTCACACCCCAAAACTCCCGGATCTGACGTAACAGCGGAATCTTGCATGTAGGTGGGCCCTACCATTGTCAAGGGTGTTCCTTGGGACTAACATGACACAACCAAGCAACTAGTTCCACTTTGCTACCCACTTCCGGCTCACGCAGAGGGGGCTAGACGCCGGTTCCGTCTTTTTCTACACCGGGGCTAGGGTATCTCCGGAGAGGGGACCCGGAGCGTCGGGATCCCACCTAAACCAATGTTTTGCCATGCCATGTGTGTTAGATTGTATCATGGGTGTTGTGTGCCAAAGATAACATCACTCTCTGTGTCGGGGCCTCACCGACGTCGGATTCTCTCTCGCGGGTTCCAGGACTGTTCACACCCCGAAAATCCCGGATCTGACGTAACACGGGGAATCTTGCATGTAGGTGGGCCCTACCATTGTCAAGGGTGTTCCTTGGGACTAACATGACACAACCAAGCAACTAGTTCCACTTTGATACCCACTTCCGGCTCACGCAGAGGGGGCTAGACGCCGGTTCCGTCTTTTTCTACACCGGGGCTAGGGTATCTCCGGAGAGGGGACCCGGAGCGTCGGGATCCCACCTAAACCAATGTTTTGCCATGCCATGTGTGTTAGATTGTATCATGGGTGTTGTGCCAAAGATAGCATCACTCTCTGTGCCGGGGCCTCACCGACGTCGGATTCTCTCTCGCGGGTTCCAGGACTGCTCACACCCCGAAACTCCCGGATCTGACGTAACGGGGGGAATCTTGCAAGTAGGTGGGCCCTACCATTGTCAAGGGTGTTCCTTGGGACTAACATGACACAACCAAGCAACTAGTTCCACTTTGCTACCCACTTCCGGCTCACGCCGAAGTGTGTTCCTTCGGACTAACATGACACTTGAACACACACCACTACGATTATTTTTGAATTTTACGACTAGATTGAAATTCGAAGGAAGCGGGATACACGACAGTACGTGGATCTAAACATTCTAGGATACATGGACAAACCATTTGTCCCAGCCATCTTGTGGCTCAGGTCTAGTCATACTCCTGCCTAGGCGTAAACATGTACTCGTAGTCGTCGAAGTCGCCGCTGCCGTCGTCGCTGTCGTCAGATGGGGGCTGAAATGTCGATGGGGGAGCACGCCTGGACTGCGGGTAGCGCAGGCGGGGGTTATCGCCGTTCCTTATGTAGTTCATGACGCCCTGGAGAGTCCGGCCGCGCCACCACAGCCGACGACCAGCCTCGTTGAAGTTCGAAGGAGGCGGGCCGTCCTCCTCGTACCTGGCGAGCGCCCTCTCACGCCGATTGAAGAAGAAGACGTCCCAACCTGCGCGGTAGTTGGGATTCCATTAGGGATACGTCCGCTGCTCCGGTGTCAGCTCGAAGTAGTAGTGGTTCGTGATGGCCGCCCGGCGCGCCAGACCTCGAGGGACAGGAGGGACCGGCACGCCTCCGACGCTCAGCATCCACCCGGCGGGGACGCCGTACCCGGGAGGGCAGGGGTAGTTTGAGGCGTAGAGCTCCTCCGCCTCCGAGTAGGTTAAAGTGGGTACGGTGGAAGACATGGAAGAGTTGGCGCGAAGAAATGGAAGAGTGTGCTGGGTTGTAGATATGTGCTAAGGTGCTAGATGCATGTGTGTTTATATAGTGAGAAGAAGCACACGGATCGTGTGT
Organism: Alopecurus myosuroides; assembly: GCA_028641055.1. Lineage (NCBI taxonomy): Eukaryota > Viridiplantae > Streptophyta > Magnoliopsida > Poales > Poaceae > Alopecurus > Alopecurus myosuroides. The sequence continues at coordinate 777,247,638 of CM054057.1, forward strand.
TTTCTTCGAGGTCTTCGGAGCCGTTGGATCTTTCAAGCGATTGTGAGCCGGTGGATCAAAGATAGGCACACGGATCGTGTGTTTTCTTCGAGCTCTTCCGAGCCATTGGATCTTTCAAGTGATTGTGATCCGGTGGATCAAAGATAGGCACACGGATTGTCTTCGGTGATCCGCGTCAAATGTGTGAACTTCTCGTCGATGCCGATCTGTACTACCGATCATATTATGTTATGGTGGTTTTACAGCATCACAGATAGCTCATGCATGCTGTAAAATCAAGTTCAGATGCTCCAAGTCAGAAAAAACTTCTTTGCCGAGAGTCATATCACGAGAAACTCGGCAAAGATGTGAAATACTACGCGGGAAGAGTTGGCGCGAGGGGGGGTTGGAAATTTCACAGTGTAGTTTGCCGAGTGGTGCATCACGACACTCGGCAAAGATTTGAAATACCACGCGGGAAACGTTGGCGCGAAGGGGGGGAAATTTCACCGCGTACTTTGCCGAGTGGTGCATCATGACACTCGGCAAAGATTTGAAATACTTCGCGGGAAGAGTTGGCGCGAAGGGGGGGAATTTTCACCGCGTACTTTGCCGAGTGTTGCAGCCAGACACTCGGCAAAAACCCAATGTATGCCGAGTTGCCGTTACGAAAACACTCGGCAAAGCCTGGACACCGTTTCGTCGCAGTCGTAACGTACGTAGCGCCACGTGGCTACCACGTATGCCGAGTGCCTAAGCATTGCCGAGTGTTATTTGTTGATTTGCCGTCGTGGATATATACGCCGAGTGTTCCCTGCAGAGGACACTCGGCACAAACATGCTACGCCGAGTGTTTTGTCTATGCCGAGTGTCCTATGCAGGGCACACTCGGCGTACTATGTGTGTGCCGAGTATGTACTTGTGCCGAGTGTTTTTTGGGAGGGTGTCGGCGTACACGGTTCTATGCCGAGTACCCCGTGCTTTGGCACTCGGCAAAGCCGGAGATAGCCGACGAAATTCGATTTTCCAGTAGTGGAAGTAGCAAAGACGTGGGAACAGGTGCAGTCAACTGAAGCAACAGGCCTAATTAATCTTTAGCATCACACAAGATTTATCATAATGTCATAATAACCTAATATGAAAGGATGAACAAGAGAAGAGCAGGCACACCTAGAATCAAATCCGGGCACCAGAAAAAAAAACTCAACGAGACCGCAGCCCCAGCGCCTTCCGAGCTGGGTGGGAGAAGGGCGTATGAAGGGCAATCTCCGGTGACTTGCGTGCATTTCGTCGAGCACCGGTCATGCGTTCGTACAGTAGCATTTCGTCGAGCACTGACCGGGCATTCCGACAGGCGCGTCAGCTGGGCTGCAACCGTCGTCGTGTCCATACCCCATCGACGTCGTTGAGGGGAGGAAGCCGGGACGAGGATAGAGAAGGCGGGAGCGCGCCGGAGAGGTTGAGCCAGGAGAAGTTGGCCCCACGAGTCGACGGAGCTGTTCCGCGCTGCCCACGACGCGCGTGCGGTTGGGCGTCGCTATCCGTCTCGCCGGCGTCGGGGAGGGGGAGCATCAGAGCATGGGAAGGAGCCGGTAGATATCAGCTGCAGTGAGCGGAACCATCGGCGGTGGCGTGCAAACTGACCCTTTTGCATTTCCTCGACAAAACAAAATGATTTTTTTAGGAAAATCGCCTTTATTACACTTGGAAAATACACGTTCGAGTCCTAATTTCATTTTCTAAGTGCTTCTGATTCTAATAGCATCTCAACTCACCCTCCCAAAGAAGTTGGTTCACACAACAACGGAGAGAAAAAGAACAAGCACGACTCCCCTAGGCGCCGCCTAGGGTTTTCCTCTTCCTCCGCCGGAACCTGATTCCGACGTGAGTTTGACCTCATATCCCGATCCGTCTCGGCTTGGGACTCACCGCCACGGTGCCTTCGACCTTGGCCTGTCCCAGCCCTTAAGAACGGCGGATCTCTTCTCGGGAAGGAAGCGTAAGGTTTTCTTCTGAACAGAATCATGGCGAGCGAGGCGTCTGGCTCGTCGGCACAGAGAAGGACTTCGATGGGAGATCGGGGAAGACCTGTTCCGATAAACGATCTGCTCAAACGCCTGGACCTGCGAGAAGAAGAAGAGGATGACCTCAATTTCGACGAGGAATTTCCACATGAACAAGTTGATTCAGAATTCATGGCAATTTGTAGAGTCCACACATCGAAACCCTACTCGAGGGAAGCTTTCTACTCGTACATGCGTATGGCGTGGAGTTTGGCCCAAGGAGTAACTTTCGATCCAGTAGGGAATAACAGGTTTACGGTGAGAGCCAAGTGTCTAGGAGATTGGAACAGAATTATGGAACAAGGACCATGGATTTTTCGTGATAATGGAGTTCTAATTGAGAAATATGACGGTTTTCAGAATCCTCAAGATGTTGAGTTAAACAAGATTCCGCTATGGATCCAACTAAAAGGATTACCCACTGCGTATAGGAAGACGGAGGTCCTGGAAGCCTTCTGCAAACGTGTGGGTAAGGTAGTGAAAATAAACCTAGCTCCTAGAGGCGATGGTGATCAGGTTCGGATTAGGGTGGAGGTGGATGTGAACAAGCCGCTCACCAGGTTTGTGTCTATTACCAAGAATCAACAGAAATCATTCTATCAGGTATACTATGAGAAGATTCCAAAATTTTGCTTTGTGTGTGGTATGCTCGGGCATGTTCACCTTGAACATGGCAACGGCAAGCATACAGAGGAAGAGATGCAGTGGGGTGATTGGCTTCTAGCGCCCCAACCGGAGTGGACTCTGTTCAGAGGGAACACATACAGAGGAGGAAGGCGTGGTGGTAGACAGAGTAACAGAGGTGCCCATACTTCTACGGGGTGGATACCGGGACAAGTCCACTGAAACATAAGAGTGGGATGGACATCGATAGGAATCCCTCCTCGCGGAAACGCTTGGCACTAGAGAACACACCCAGTAATGATGATGACAGAGCGGGACGGGAACTTGTGATCGGAGAAGAAAGTAAAGAGAAGGAAGTGCAACACGGCTCGGAGAGCGATACTTCGACCCAGGGCAGCAAGAGACACAGGGGAGAGACGCAGGCTGGTGCGGAAAACAACAACATTATATCGGCGAGCTCAAATGAGCTCGACAGGGAGCAATGAAACTCATGGCATATAACTGCCGGGGGCTCAAAAACCCCCGGCGGTGCGGTCGTTTCTGGATGTCCACGAACGACACAAACCAGATGTTCTTTTTCTGTCTAAGACGCATCTGGATACAGCTAAGGCGGAAAAATTGAGACGAAAACTCTCCTTTGATCACATGTTGATTTGGGAGAGCGATGGGCACAGTGGAGGGCTACTAATGTTCTGGAGGAAGGAATTGAAGGTCACATCATCGGAGGTGCACAACAACTACTTGGATATCCGTATAGAGGAATCCAATGAGTCGGGATGGCGAATTACTAGAATATATGGAGAACCAAGTACGGATCGGAAGCATCTCACTTGGGAATATTTGAATGAGCTCAATGGTATGATTGATCTACCGTGGGTGGTTTTAGGTGATTTCAATGAGATATTGCAGGGGGATGAGAAAGAAGGGGGTGCACCGAGAGCTCAACGGAGAATGCAAGGTTTTCGCAATGCTCTTGATGATTACAATCTATATGACATGGGCTATGTGGGAGACAAATTTACGTGGAGAAGGGGAAAAATTAGGGAGCGATTGGATAGAACGGTTTGTAACCACCGCTGGAATGATCGATTCTCCTCGGCAGCTGTGATCCATGGGGACTTTGCAAGGTCTGATCATCGACCAATTGTTGTCGACCTAAATTACTTGGAGAATTTGACGCAACCAAGACCCACGGGATCGAGCAGATTCGAAGCTAGATGGTTATACGAGGATTCTGTTGATACCATTGTCGAGCAAGCGTGGGCCGAGGCCCAGTCTAGTGCCGTGGCAAGCTTGGGCCGTAAGCTGGATTACGTTCACGGCGCTCTACATGCATGGGACATGCACGTCCTGAGGAAGTCACGTCGATCGCTCGCGGAGCTGAATAAAGAGCTGAATGTTATCATGGCTGGACCTCTGTCTGACGATGCTACGAGGAGGCAGGGTGAGATCCAATCGGAAATTGAAAAGGCACAGGAACAGGAAGAGATCAAATGGGTACAGCGATCTCGAGCAAACTGGATGAAACAGAGAGATAGGAATACGAATTTCTTCCATAATTTTGCTAATGCTCGCAGGAGAATGAATAGGATACAAAAGCTGGAAGATGAAGGGGGTAATTTCATTGATGGGGATGACCTCTCTGTTCATATTTCTAGCTACTTCAAGAACTTATTCACGAAGCAGTGTGATGACACAAACAATGAGGTGATCAACAAAGTGAGAACCCGGGTTACTGGGCCCATGAATCAAGTCTTGTGTGCAGATTATACAAGAGAGGAAGTGAAGAAGGCTTTGTTCCATATTGGAGACCTAAAGGACCCAGGACCGGATGGACTTCATGCAATTTTCTTTAAGAGATACTGGGATTTGATTGGTGATGACCTTACTACGGTGGTTCTCAATGCTCTTAATTCAAGAACTATACCTAAAGAGTGGAACAAGACAACAATTGTTCTCATCCCGAAAACTGATAATCCTACTAAGGTAACACAATATCGTCCTATCAGTTTATGCAATGTTACTTACAAGGCTATTTCCAAAGTGCTGGCAGCTAGACTGAAAACTTTACTCCCTGAGATCATAACTCCAAATCAGAGTGCTTTTGTCCCCGGGAGATTAATTACTGACAATGTGTTGGTGGCGTATGAATCATACCATGTGATCAAGAATAAGAAGAAGGGGAAATTTGGTACCTGTGCGATAAAATTGGACATGCATAAGGCATATGATAGAGTGGAGTGGTCTTTTCTGGAGAAGATTCTTATTCAGCTTGGTTTTGATACGGGATGGACATCTATGATCATGGCTTGTGTATCTAGCGTGTCTTATTCTGTCCGTTTCAATGGTACGGACACGGAGGCATTTACTCCTAGCCGAGGACTGAGACAGGGGGACCCCCTGTCCCCTTACTTATTTCTCCTTTGCTCTGATGGATTATCGATCCTACTTCATGATGCCGAAGAGAAGGGAGATCTCATTGGTGTCAAGGTATGCCGTAATGCCCCGATGATTTCACATTTATTGTTTGCTGACGGCTCTCTGATCCTTATGAGAGCAGATAGTGGTAATGCTTTGACTCTGAAACATATTCTGCAAGCTTATTGCTCGGCCTCGGGACAATTGGTGAGCGAGGCAAAATCGAGCGTATTTTTCAGCCCTTGCACCCCTCCTGTTACCCGTGAGGAGGTGTGTACGATTCTCAACATCTTAACGGAGGCAATTACGGACAAATACTTGGGGCTCCCCCCCGGTAGGTGTTGATCGATCTGATTGCTTCCAACATCTTATTGATAGAGTTTGTGCCCGTTTAGCGGGCTTCAAGGAAAAACTCATGTCCTGCGGAGGGAAAGAGGTACTTATCAAGGCAGTGGCTTAGGCAATCCCGGCGTATGCAATGTCGGTGTTCAAACTTCCCAAACAGATAACAAAAGGGATCACAGATGTTATGACCCGTTACTGGTGGGGAGATGAAGACGAAAAGAAACATATGCATTGGTTTGCGTGGTGGAAAATGTGTATCCCCAAAAATCGTGGAGGTATGGGGTTTAGGGACCTTCCCTGTTTTAACCTTGCTATGCGTGCTAAACAGATTTGGAGACTTCTTTGTGAGCCGGAATCTCTCTGCTCACAAGTGCTGAGGGCCAAATACTATCCTACGGGGGACATCCTTAATGCTTCACTGAAGAAGGGCTCCTCGTATACTTGGCAAAGTCTATTTGCAGGCATTCAGACTTTCAAGAGAGGACACATATGGAGAGTTGGAGATGGTTCAAAAATTAATATCTGGGACGATGCTTGTGTTCCGAATAGTCCCACAAGAAAAATCATCACCCAACGAGGTAACATACATATTACTAGAGTTTCGGAATTAATTGAACAAGAATCAGGACAGTGGGATGAGGAGATCATTCGTAATCTTTTCTGTCCTTTTGATGCCGAAAGAATTCTCAACATTCCATTGTCTGTGGGTATGATGGAAGACTTTATTTCTTGGAACTATACAAAGACGGGAATTTTTTCGGTAAAATCTGCATATCACAAAGAATGGGAACACCAACATGGGGCCAAGCTGGCCAGGACAGCTGGATAGGGATGCTCGGATGGGGGTGTCATGTGGAAAAATCTGTGGAGCCTAAAGGTACCAGCGAAAGTGAAAATATTTTCTTGGAGGTTTTTACACAATACAATCCCGTGCAATTGCCTTCTTGCTAATAGGCACATTGCTCAATCGAGCCTTTGCCCGGTGTGCAAGGTGCACTGCGAGGATCTCGCGCACACTTTCTTCACATGTACTAGAGCTCGTGAAGTCTGGGAGAACTTGGGCTTATTTTCAATCATTCGGAGAGCTCATGATCAATTCCGAGAAGGTACCCAATTCTTCGAATATCTCCTAAAACAACAGGCTGCAATTTCCCCGGGGTATGAGGTTAATACTCGGGAGCTTATCACCATCACGTGTTGGTATATTTGGTGGGACCGGAGGAAAATTACCCATGGCGAGGAGGTGACAAAGCCTGCTTATTCGGCGCAGTCCATTGTGGCATATGCAACTAATTACGCCCGTGCTCAAAAGAAAAATACGGGTGTCAAGCGAGAGGGATGGAAAAAACCACCCGACGATTTTGTTAAACTTAACGTGGATGCTTCGTTTTTTCTACAGGAAGGTAATGGTGCCACGGGGGCCGTTATCCGCGACGCGAGGGGTGCTTTCATCGCCGGCAGTAGCTGTGTTATACCCTATGCCCCTGACTCGTCTATGGCTGAGGCTAGGGCTCTCAAGGATGGGCTAATTCTAGCGGGACAGACGGGCTGCTCAAATGTCGTGGTGAATAGCGACTGCATGGAGGTGATCGAAACTATGGAGGAAGCGGGCAATTCTATTGGACCCTATGCGGCTATCTACGAGGAGTGCACGTTCTTAGCCAAAGGGTTTAACAAGATTACTTTTTCGTTTGCTCCGAGGGAAAGCAACATTGTAGCTCATACATTAGCTGCTCAGGCTAGAGAACAGGTTTTGCAGGTCTGGATCGAGGACCCTCCTGATTGCATCAAAGGAGCCCTCGTAGATGACATTAGTCTTTTTGTAAACACTTAACTGTTTGGAAGCAAGCTCGTACTCTTTTCCTTACAAGGGTACCTAAGGGGACTGGAAGGTTTTTAATGAGGCGGCTTGTTTGCTTTTATTTATATATGGAAAATTCAAAAAAAAAAACTCACCCTCCCAAAAGCCAAAAGCCAGGGGGGAGCCCGACCAAAAATGACGCTCACTAGGGCGTCTTACTAGGCCGTTTCGTCCGGACATTCCCCAACTCCCGTCTCGCGCTACAACCCGATGTTCAGGGCACTTTCATAGCGGACAGACGCAGCACGCCGCCAGATAGGCGCGGTCAAAGGTGGGTCAGCGGTAGAACGGGAGCTGAGCGGCCGTGGTGGCCGTCTGCACCGCGCCTCGCCGGTTCTCGATACTGCACCATCTCATCCCACACTCGGCGAGTCGTTGCGGTTCCCCATGCAACGGCATAATGCCCAACACGACCTCTCACCTAGATGCCGCCCTTTAAAACGCCCCCACACAACTCTCTCTCGCTCTCGCTCTTTGTCGCCCACGCCGCACCTCTCTCTTTCGTTGCTCCGTCAGACTCGCCTCTCCACACAATGGCTTTCAACGACTCCCTCGCGGCAAACGGGTTCAGACCAAAGGTGGCCAGCGGGCCGGCACGGCACGGCCCGGGCTCGCCTGGGGCTAATCGTGCCTGGAACGGCACGGCCCGCGTGGGCACGTTTAGTAAACGTGCCGTGCCGTGCCGGCACACGGGCCTGGCCGCCAGGCCCAGGCACGGCCCCTCAGCTAAACGTGCCGGCCCGCAGGACGATTAGGCCCACATGCCTATTTCGGCCCGCGTGCTTTTTATAGAAAAAATGTCATTTTTTAGACTAAAACAGCCATCATGGTCGAAATTCTAGTTAAAATGGCCTAATTTCGCACAAAATGGGCCTAATCACGCTTAAAATACCCCTAACAGGCCAAAATCGCGCTCAAATTTGGCCTGGCCGGTTTAACGGGCCGTGCCGTGCCGGCACGCGGGCTCAGCCTGCAGGCCCCAGCACGGCCCACGGCGGGCCACGGGCCGAGCACGGCCCGCCAAGCCACGTGTCATGCCAGGCCCACGGCGGGCCGTGCTTGCGTGCTCGCGGGCCGGCACGCTGGCACGGGCCCATCTGACAGGTTTGGTTCAGACGGTGCATCCTACTGCACAAGGATGAGACAGAATTGTTCGAGGCGTGGCAGCCATACATGTGCGGCGACCACCGCTTAGACCTCGGAATCAGTGGCGTCTCAATCCCTGACGCGCCGCGCCCGCGCGACTCCGTCTAGCACTCGCACATCCTCCACCACTACTACCACGGCGTCACCCACAACCAACATGTGTTGCAGGAGTGGGACTGACAGCGAGTCCGCCACATACACCACGAGAGGATGCACCGGTGCGACGGGCCTAGGATGGCGCCTGATACGTTGCAAATGTATCTATAATTTTTTAATTTCCATGCTCATTTTCAACATGTTTTCCCTATGTTCTCCAACGTTTTCTATCATTTACTGGACTAACCTATTAAGAAGATGACCAGTGCCAATTCATGTTTATTTATCGGTGAATTGCAGAAATAGGTCAAAAAATCTAAGTGCTCGGAATGAGCTGATTTTTTTTTGGTTTTTTTATTCACCGGAAGACTCCAGAATCTGGAAGGGGACCCGAAAGGGGGCCAAAGGTCACCCAGGGGGCACTAGCCGTGGCTAGGCCTAGCCCGCACCTAGGACCCACTTGGGTGACCCTGATACGTCCAAAACATATCTACTTTCCCGAACAATTTTGCTGTTGTTTTTCCTCTAAACTTGTGATTTTTTAATACCACTAATACGGACTAACGCTGTTTTCAGCAGAATTGCCCTAGTGTCTCGTTTTTATGCAAAAAATCAAATTTCAGAAAATACCCGGAAAATATCGCAAAGTCCCAATTTTACCCGAAGACTCAGGGAGCTAGAAGACGAAACGGAGGAGGGCTACGAGGGGACCACACCCCGTGGCGGCTCCCCCCTAGGCCGCGCCGTGGCAAGGTGTGGCCGCCTCCACCACCCCCTTATGCCCCACCTTCGACTACTTAAGCCCCTTAACCTAAGAACGTCGGGGGTTTCGTCATATTCCATAAAAACACACCCGAGCACCGCCGCCTCCTCGAAACTAAATTCGGGGATCAGAAGTTTGTGTTCTGGCACCCTGTCGGGACGGGAAATTGGAGGAGATCATCGCCATCATCAGCACCACCACCTCTCCATCAACCATCCATGTGTGTGTAATCCCCGCTGTAGGCTGAGATGGATGGTAGGGATTGGATGAGATCGTTCATGTAATGATTGCCAGATTCTTAGGGCATGATGCCTAGTATCAATTGTTAGTGCTATCTATCATTGTTGCAACTTGTTATGCTTGATGCTTGACACTAGGGCCTGAGTGCCATGATTTTAGATCTGAACATGTTATTGATTCATGAGGATAATTATTGTTTTTTATCTTACTCGCAAGTTGTATACACATATCGTTGTTCGGAACCCGAGGCCCCAAAGTGACAGCAATTGGGATAACCAGAGGGGATATTTGTGATGTGAGGATCACGTGTGTTCACGGAGTGTTAATGCTTTGCTCCGGTGCTTTATTAAAAGGAGCACCTTAATTACCAGTAGTTTCTCTTGAGGCCCCGCTGCAAACGGGCTAGCAGGACAGAAGATGTTATACAAGTTTCTCATTGCAAGCACGTATGACTAAATACGGAACACATGCCTATGGTTACTTAGTACTTGGAAACTTTCTCATTATTTACCTGCTATTGCCCATGTCTTGATTATTACATGAATTATCTTATCCATGCAACGTCCGTTCATCCGTCCCTATGCCTACAGTATTTTAATTCTGATGTCTACTACAATTACTGCTGATGTCTTTATTTCATTCCTGCTATTATTTCACTACTGTTGTTGCTATCAAACTGTTTCTACTGTTAAACAGTTGCGAGCAAGTCTATTTCCAGGCGCAGCTGAACTGACAATTCATCTGTTAAGGCTTATAAATATTCTTTGACTCCCCTTGTGTCTAATCAATAAATTTGGGTTTTACTTCCCTCGAAGACTGTTGCGACCCCCTATACTTTTGGGTCATCAAGACTATTTTCTGGCGCCGTTACCGCAGAGCATAGATTTATTTGTAAGCTCACTTAAACGTGATATTGTTCGCTACAAGTTATTCATCATGGGTAAAACTCGTGATGGGAAAGTCTCTATATTGTCATCTACTACAAGGAGGTATACAACTCTGAACACCTCTATTGCTCTTGATTCACCATCTGTAATAAGTAAACTTCTTACACCTACACATACTGATACATCTGCTGAATCTGAAAATACTTTTGATAACTTTGATGATGCTTCTACTGTGCTTGATGAGAGTGGTTCATTAGGTCCTTTCCTAGATACTACAGTTGCCAGAGCTAAACAAATTGAAAACACTGAAATTCCTAATGAAAATCCTGGTACACCTATTAGTTCACCTGAGTCTAGAGAAAATCCTAGTGATGATCTTGAGAAAACTTACATTGAACTTAATGATGAATTTATTGAAGAATGCCATGCTGCTAGTAGTGAAAGTGCTATTAAAAGTATTCTTGCAAGACGTGTTCTTAGATATAAACTGTCTGCTGATGCTAAGCTTGCTACATCCCCCATAAACATTGAAGATAAGGATTATGATTTCTCTCAAGATTTGTCGTATATATCTATTGTTCAGGAAGAACCTTTTTTTGGTACTTAAAATGAAAGTGCTGTAGGACATATGAATGAGCTCTCATCTGTGAGTAGCATATTTTCAGATGATATTAAGAAACGTAGTTACTTTATCGCTAATTTTTTTCTTGTCTCATTGAAAGATGAAGCTAAAACTTGGTTCAATAATTTGTCACCTGGATCTATTGATAGTCCTATTGGTTTTGTTAATGCTTTCTTTCAGATTTATTTTCCTGCTAGTGCTCAACATGCTGCTTTGCAGAGAATCTTTAACTTGAAGCAATTTGAAGGAGAGAAAATGTCTGAATCTTGGACAAAGTTTTGTTCTTTAATTTGAGCTCGGCCTGGACATCAATTAGCTAAAAACGAACTCCTTGATATATAATATAATGGACTAACTATTGAATCTAGGACATACCTGGATAGTTGTGCTGGTTTTGTTTTCAGGAAAAGAACTTCTGAAGAAGCTGAGGAATTACTGGCTAAAATAAACCAAAATCATGATGATTGGACTATACCTGAATCGACCCCAACACCAACACCAAAGAAGAGGGTAATGATTGAATTAAATGATGAAGTGATGAAGGAAGCCAAGAAATCTCTTAAAGAGAAGGGTATTAAATCTAAAGATGTAAAGAATCTACCACCTATAGAAGAATTATGTAAGCCAATTCCTCACCCATCCACAATTGAGGTACAATCTCTCTAAGATTTTGATAATAGAGATATTACCTATTCTAAACCTCCTGGTCAATGCTTTAATATGAGAGTGCAGAATGATCTAGTGGAAAATTCTAGAGCTATTAATAATTTGCATGGTATTATGGAGAGGACCTCTAATGATATTAAGATGCTTATTGAACATTTCCATATAGTTCAAACTCAAATTGATCAACTCACTAAGGTGCAAAATGATTTTCTAGTTAATGCTTCTAGAAAAAAAAACATGTTTATGAAATAATCACTAGAAGTGGTGTTTCTACTCAGGATCCTTTGTATCCCGAGGGACATCCTAAAATAATTGAACAAGATTCTCAAGGAGCTAAAGACAATATTACTCCTTCTAAGAAAAATAAGAAGAAACATAAAACTGTTGTAGAATCTCCTGAACCTGCTAAAGATCCTAATAGTATATCTATCTCTGATGCTAAAACTAAAAGTGGCAATGATAAGAATGATGCTTCTGATAAAGAAGGAATTGAAGAGGAACCTGAAAAGAAAATTAAAATACAAAGTACACTAAGGAGGATTTCATTGCTAATAAACATGGTAATGAGAGAGAACCTTGGGTACAAAAATCAATGCCTTTTCCTAATAAGAAACACAAATCAAAGGAAGAAGAACATTATAATAAGTTCTGTGATCGGATGAAACCTTTTTTTTTACAAATTCCTTTAACTGATGCTATTAAATTGCCTCCTTATTCGAAATATATGAAAGATATTGTCTGTCACAAAAGGAAGATTCCTAATGAGGAAATCTCCACTACGCTTGCTAATTACTCTTTCAATGACAAGGTTCCAAAGAATCTTGGAGATCCTGGTATACCAACTATTCCATGCTCCATTAAAAATAATTATGTTAGAACTGCTTTTTGTGATTTGGGAGCAGGAGTTAGTGTTATGCGTTTTTCTCTCTATAAGAGACTTTTTCTGGAAAAATTGATACATACTGATACATCCTTGCAAATGGCTAACAAATCTACTGCTACTCCTGTTGGTATATGTGAGGATGTTCCTGTTCAAGTGGCTAATAACTGTTTGATATTAACTGACTTTGTTGTGTTGGAAATTCCTGAAGATGATAATATGTCTATTATTGTTGGGATACCTTTCCTTAACACTACAGGGGCTGTTATTGATTGCAACCAAGGTAAAGTAACTTTTAATGGTAATGACAAATAGCACACAATTTATTTTCCCAATAAGATTGATAAGAAATATGGTCTAAATTCAATTGAAAACATTGAGACCATCAAGATTGGAGAATTCTATTGTCCTATTCCAATACCACAGAGAGAATATGAAATTGTCATGATTGGGACTATGTCTATCAAAGTTGAGGTAACATAATCATTTAGTGAAATGCAAAGTTTTGCTTGATATAAAATTGTCTTGGTAACAAGACTTGATCAACCTTGTTAACAAAGTGATTTTGAATGAGGGAAACAATGTTTTCACTAGGTTTTCACCCTGTTTACTTTTGTTTACTCGTGTTTTCACCATCCCAATTATGTTACCACTAAGTTTTCCTATGTTTCCGCTGATTATTTGCATATTAAAGTGTCTTAGAACTTATGTGGCTTTGGTTTTGAAAAAAAAAACCGTCGTTCCATAATCGTTTTCCTGGATTATAATCATTTATCAATTTCTGGAAATTCCCCGAAAATAAAGTTTCTTTAAAAATCCCAGAAAATTTATATTAAATTTGTACGCTGAAAATGGGGCAAAGAGGCACGTGGGGCATTTGTTTTCCGGTATGTGATTCCTCCGATTATCCAAGTAGAATTTTGTTTATTGGAGTATTCCTTGAGTATTTTGGTACTGTAGGTGACATGTTATGTGAGCTTGCATCCTGGTTTTATGTGTAGATAATATTTTTTTGATGCATGTATAGTCCTCTTACAAGTCTCTATAGTAGTTTCTTTCATATAGTTACTTCAAAATTATTTTTATGATGCTTCTTAATTTTTTTAGAAATGGAGGAGAATATTTACCAACTTGACTAGCATGAATTGGAGGTGCATGAAGTCATGAGAGTCCACCATGAAGAGGGTGCGTTTCCCTCCATCTATCCATGATATGAATTCATGAATGCTGCAGGGATTTTGTAGGATTTCCAAACTTTAATCTATAATGCAGGGTTGGAATATTATGTTGATGGTGAACCTAGCCAATATGCAAAACTAACTATGTCTGTGGTGCAGGATTTTAGTTTCAGTTGGTCCTTGCCTAACCCCATGGTTCACTATAAATTTTACAATAAAACTGTCAACTTGCCCTTTGATGATTTTTGTGCAGCCATTAAGGTCCCACAATGGGGATCACGTGAGAAGATAAAAGGGCAACCTAAGCCACTGATGGAATTGTATAAATAAATCGTCCAATCGAGGAGCTTCTCAGATGGGAGTGGTAAAATTCAAAATATTCAACTCCCATCTATTCGATATTTTGCCTATCTCACTACCAAGTGTGTTCTTGCTAGGAAGATTGCAAACACATTATCTGCTTATGATTTAGCTTTCCTCGCAGCTGCCTTGAGACGAGATAGGACCTATAATTTTGGTGCTTTTATAGCTTTCTGTCTTGCTGCTAACCACGAGAAAGGGGGAATTTGTGGAGGTGTCATTGACTCTCGTTTATTAGCTTTGCATGGTGTGGTACCGCACCTTTTAGACATCCAGTTTCCCATAGAGATGCTTGCTATTAATTCCATAAAACACAAATTTGTTTCTACTTGGGCTAACTTGAATAACTTATCTTATGAAATAACCTTTTTCATGAAACCAGGGTGGAGAGTAGTTAAGTCTAATCGATTAGTCAATTTTCCTGCGCCTCTTTTGTTTAACCTTGATGTCAGGGAAGGATGGTCATTCCTGGGAATGAATTTGATTCATACATAGAGGAGAACAACCAACATGTAGAGGACTCTGGAGAGGGGGCCGAAGATAATTTCGTCCAGCCCTCCGACATAACAAAGCTTCCGTACCAGCACCCTGGTTATGATTGTGGGCCTTCTGCTTCTTTTTCTTCACGGGAGCCTGATTACGATCATGCTCAGGACGATCCACCAGCCTAGAGCTTCTACCCCCGCCGGGACTGATCTCCACTTAAGACAAAAGCCTAAGCTTGGGGGGAGGTATACCAGCATCACACTCATTTACATATCATAATTCTGTCGGTACTTTGTAATTCATGTTTCTGTTTCTTTCTTTTCCATCGTTGTTCTTGTTTAGTTTCTACTTTCCAAAACTCAAAAAGACCAAAAATATTTCTGTTGTTTCTCTTTATTTGTTCCTTTAGTTTATATTATTAGTTTGATTTACTTTCTAGTTTCAGTTTGTTATTCAAAAATCCAAAAGGATTTTGCTTTGTTTGCTTGTTTCCTTGTGTTCTTGTTTTAAATTCGAAAACCCAAAAATATTTGTTGTTGTTCTTCGGTTTTGTAAAGTTTGCTACAGAGTTCAACAGTCTTCTGTGACTCCATTGGAGCTTGGTTACCATTTCATATCATTCAAGCCACACAAGTGAAAATCAATAATGATGATCTATGACAATTCAAGTTGTGATGAGAGGCTGGCATGAACTCTATTTTTTCATGTTATAAATATACTCATCCATGTGGACATGCTTAGTTTGTTCGTGTAAGGTGTATGTTATTTAATGGATGCTTAGTAGTTCGTGCTCTCTCATGATCAGTTCCAACTTATTAACAGTAGATAACATGTTGTATAAATTTTTGCTTCCATTGTTCTATTCATAAAAGGGTATGACATTGTGGTATCCTCCTCTGAATGTTTCGTTTGAATTGACTTGGCACATGCGCACACATGCATTAGACTGAAAACAAAAAGTCAATTAAGCCTTGATGATTTATTTTGCCTCAGAGTTCTTGTATCAATTTTATGCCCCCGTTAATTTTGTTCTTGTATCGAGGCTCTCTTTATTGTCGCTTCCTAGTCTATTGCTAGCATTCACTTGTACTGAGCGAGAATGCTGCTCGTGCTTCCAAATCCATGAAAACCAAGTCATTCCAAAGAGTCCACTATAAATTCGTATGCATGGTATTTCAAGTCACTGCAAGTAAATTTTCATGTTCTACCTTTAAAACCTTAAAAATGCTTCACATTTTTTGACACTGTTTTAGCTCATGAGGAAGTAGTACTCCCTCCGATCCGAATTAATGGTCGGAGGGCTAGCCAAAGTTTTGCCTAAACCTTGTATGAATATGCGACCATTAATTTTGATCGGAGGTAGTAGCTGGATTTGTTATCTCCCATACTAAATTAAGTACCTCCCCTGACTTGCATGCTTCATTTGCTTGTCACTAATTTTGCAAAGAGCTGGTTTGTCCAGTATAACATAAAATAAGCACTCGTCCATGCTATATGATTTTTGGTAGGCACCCGAAGATTCGGTTAGCCATGGTTTGTGATAAGCAAAGGTTGGGAGGAGTGTCAAGCTATATATATATAAGTGCATGCGATAAATAATTCGGAACCGCTCTCAACTTGTTTACTATGGAAGATAACAAGAACTATATTACCATTCGTTGACATAAACAACCACCTGCAAAAACAAATTTTATTTGTGTTTTATAAATAAAAAGCTCTAGCACATGTTAGTCCCTTCTTCCCTCTGCGAAGGGCAAATCTTTTACTTTATTGTTGAGTCACCATATTTTCTTTGAGCACCTTCTTGAGAGCATAACTATCATCATTAGTGTAATGTGCTTGTCCCAGAACACGGTTAATTGTGGTATAACTTTGATGCTTTTAGCTTTGATATCTCTATTTCTAGTCTTCACTTGAACTTCAGAGGTTCCCTAACATTTATGTTTTGTTCCACAAATAAGGGCAAGAGAGATACCACTTTATCATATCTTATTATGAACATTGCAATCTTGCAAATAGATATACTTCATGTGTGTTGGTATCTCTTCATGCTTTGCATAACTATTAGGTAGCTTTATTTGCATACTTCTTATTATGAACTGCCTAAGTACTAGATCATATAGTGAGAATATATACATCATATGAAGTAAATGTGTTCGTACAAGTTCTTTTATCGCACTCAGTTGTTAACTGCATTTCTTGAGGACAAACAATAAGCTAAGCTTGGGGGAGTTGATACGTCCAAAACGTATCTACTTTCCCGAACACTTTTGTTGTTGTTTTTCCTCTAAACTTGTGAGTTTTGAATACAACTAATACGGACTAATGTTGCTTTTATTTAAATTGCCCTGGTGTCTCGTTTTTGTACAGAAATTCAACTTTCAGGAAAATGCCCGAAAAATATCGCAAAGTTCCTATTTTACCCGAAGACTCACGGGGCCAGAAGATGAGACGGAGGAGGGTCACGACGGGCCAACACCACGTGGCGTCCTGCCCCCCCTAGGCCGCGCCGTGGCATGGTGCGGCCGCCTCAGCCACCCCCTCGTGCCCCCCTTTTGACTACTTAAGGCCCTTAACCTAAAAACGTTGGGGGGTTCATCATATTCTAGAAAAACACACCCGAGCGTCGCCGCCTCCTCGAAACTCAATTCGGGGACCAGAAGTTCCTGTTCTGGCACCCTGCCGGGATGGGGAATTGGAGGAGATCATTGCTATCGTCATTGCCACCACCTCTACATCAACCATCCATGATTCCCCCATCCATGTGTGAGTAATCCCCGCCGTAGGCTGAGAGGGATGGTAGGGATTGGATGAGATCATTTATGTAATAATTGCCAGATTGTTAGGGCATGGTGCCTAGTATCCGTTGTTAGTGCTATCTATCGTTGTTGAAACTTGTTATGCTTAATGCTTGACACTAGGGCCCGAGTGCCATGATTTCATATGTAAACATGTTATTGATTCATGAGGATAATTATTGTATTTTATCTTACCTGCAGGTTGTATACACATATCGTTGTTCGGAACCCGAGGCCCCAAAGTGACAACAATTGGGATAACCGGATGGGATGGCTGTGATGTGAGGATCTCATGGGTTCACAGAGTGTTAATGCTTTCCTCCGCTGCTTTATTAAAAGGAGCACCTTAATTACCAGTAGTTTTCCTTGAGGACCCTGAAGTGGGGACACTCGCCATGTCCCCTACTTGAACCTACCGGGTGCTACGCTACGGGGAGCCCACTCGAAGGCCCATCCAGGTCCAAGAAGCCGTAGTCAATTCTTGAAGCACAAGACAAGAACTCCTATTCGTACTCTACTAGGACTCATGTAAACCCCTCCTGGCTACCTATATAAATCCAAAAGGGAGGAGAGAAAAGACAAGCGAGAAACAAGCCCAACTAGACGCAAGAGAGACTAGAGAATACACGGGATACCCCGTACACACCACCACTGCATCGCCATTGTAACAGATCGACTACCTCGGCAAAATACATATCCGACAAGCAGGAGTAAGGGTTTTACCTCTACGAGGGCCCTGAACCTAGTTAAACCGTGCCTCCTTGTTAGCCGTCGAGATCACCAGCGAGTGTTCGACTCCTAATCTACGAACCCTAGTATCCCATACGAGGGATCTGCCGAGTCAAGGACTCGACAGTTGGCGCCATCTATGGGAACGACACGCGCTGGATCTACGGTCCTGCCGGCTTCATCCTCGTCAAGCTCAAGCTCCGAGTCATCGACCCCGTCGAGTTCTATCTACTTCAGATCGATTTTCAAATAAGATATTCTTATTGACTTTATGAATCCATCTTGTTGTGTAGGTCGGATTCCGCCAGCCCGATTCATCGGCGAAGGTACGCCAAACATGGCGACCATTGCGATAATCATCGCGCTTGACTCCAACGTCGCCGTGTTACGTCCGTTGCGGACAAACTTCGACTCTCTCGACTTCATCGACCACCACGCGATGGTCAGCGTCGACGATGCCGGCGTAAAGAGCCCGAGAGCCTGCTCCCTAGAAGGGAACCACGTGTGCTCAGGGCTGGCTTTTCGAAATCAACAACGACAACAACTTCATCACTATGATCTATCGGGCGACTCCGGCTTTTTCATCGACCCTTCCGCGTCAACTACACGTCCTCCGTGTCGACTCCACTACGTCCGCCGTGTCCAGTACATCTCCACCGCGTCGACTTCCTACGCCACGTCGACTCCACTACGTCCACTGTATCGAGTACACCTCCACCACTTCAAGCTCCATCCGTCGTGTCGAGTGCGTCTCCACCGCGTCGACTCCATACACCTCGCCGACTACACGACCTCTTCGTCGACTTCCTCCGCCACGTCGACTCCACTACGTCCGCCGTATCGAGCACACTTCCACCGCGTCGACTCCGTCCACCTCGTCGACTACACGGCCTCCTCGTCGACTTCCTCGGCCATGTCGACCCCACTACGTCCGCCGTATCGAGTACACCTCCACCGCAGCGACTCTGTCCGCCGTGTCGAGTACATCTCCACCGCGTTGACTCCATCCACCTCGTCGACTCCGTCCGTCGTGTCGAGTACGTCTCCACCGTGTCGACTCCGTCCGCCATGTCGAGTACGTCTCCACCGCGTTGACTTTGTCCGTCGGGTCGAGTATATCTCCACCGCGTCGACTCCATCCACCTCATCGACTACACGACCTCCTCGTCGACTCCGTCCACCGTGTCGAGTACGTTTCCACCGCGTCAACTTTGTCCGTCTCGTTGAATTCCTCCGTTGTGTCGAGTACACCTCCACCGCGTCGAATCCTTCCACCGCGTCTACTCGACAACACGTCTGCCATATCGACTCCTTTCGGCTAAACTCCGCGCGAATCCATTGCAGTTGCACTCAAATACTCCGAGGTTGCACCGTGCAACAATCTCAGTCGACTCGACACCCGGGGGGCTGCGCCACGTAACAGCCACACCCAACACTCGAGGGCTGCGCCGTACCACATCAATTATCGTCACTCGGGTGTTGTGCCATGCAACAACCACACCTGATATTCGATGGTGCGACTCGAAACTATTTCTACATGCCCGATACTCGGGGGCTGGCGCTTCGGCATCCACAGCAAACAACAATTTTATAGATGCATCCTCCAGGAGTCGACACATATCCTCCTTCGGGAGGTGACACATATCCTCCGCTCGGAGTCGACAAATATCCTCCGCTCGGAGTCGACACATATCCTCCTCCGCGAGCCAACAGAAGATAAACACATGGGGTTAGATTCAGAACAAGCTGAGCCTATGCCTGACTCTGCGAGTCGAACATAGCGTCGAGGGCTACTCTGATCGGGAGCACTGTCGTGCACCCCATAAATCGAAGAAGCAACATTAAAGGATCTTTGAATCTATGCCCGATTATAAATAATCGCGCATAGACTCGGGGGCTACTCTCATCGGGAGCACTGTCGTGCATCCAATAAATTGAAAAAGCGATGTTAGAAGATTTTTGAGTCTATGCCTGATTACAAATAATCGCACATAGACTCGAGGGCTACTCCCATCGGAAGCGCTGGTCGCGCAACCGACGAGCACTACGCGCGCACTCGACGTACTACCGAGTCGGAAGAATCTGACACGCTGGCGGCACACCTGAGGAGCTCTGTCAAATTTCTTCGTCAAGATCCTTATTGTGGTCGTACAAACCGCATATTAACTCGGATGGAGAAAAGAAAAACATCAGACTTGTCCGTCTCGATGAGACGCATACGACAACACGGGTCAGTTTGTGAAATAAGAATATGTTGAGACATTTCGGGTCCATCTTTTTATGTGGACTCGTTGGCTAAGCGTTGCAGCCGCATGTACAGTTTGTCGTGCGACTCCACCGCATCCGGGTCAACTACACGACCTCTTCGGCGAATGCGTCCGCCGTGTCGAGTACGTCTCCATGATACGTCGTAAACGTATCCATAATTTTGGATGTTCCATGTTGTTTTCATGCCATATGCTACATGTTTTTTTACACTTTATGCTATTTTTATCGATTTTCTGGGACTAACCTATTGACAATATGCCAGAAAGCTAGTTAATGTTTTCTGCTGTTTTTAGTTTCATAAATGTTCTTACGGAAATATTCTCGGAATTGGACGATTCGAAGCCCGGAAGTCTTAGAAAGTCGTTGCGCACACGAAGTCCGGAGGAGGCCCGGAGGGGAGCCACAGGATCCCCACACCATGGGTGGGCACGCCCCCTGGCCACGCCCAGGGGTGGTGTGGCCCCACTGCTCGCCCACTGATGTTGCCCTCTCGCCTATATATTGTCCCCGAAGGGTTAACCCTAAATACCCAAGCCTTCTCCGCGAAAAAACATTCGCAGCCGCCGCCATCGTCAACCCTAGTTCGAGAGGGTTCTGAAGGTCTCCCCGGCACCCTGCCGGGAGGGAAAATCGTCACTGGAGGGCTCTACGCCACCATGCCCACCTCCGGAATGATGCGTGACACTAGTGGAAACAACCCCTTTCGTCCAGGGGGCCAGGAGGCACCTGTCCCGGTTGCAACCAAATCCGGGACAAATGCTATGCATTCGTCCCGGTTCGTGCGCCCGGGGCAACAGAAACCGCCTGGGGGCATTGGTCCCGATTCGTGGGGAGCGATTGGTCCCGGTTCGTAGCATGAACCGGGACCAATCCCTAGCCGCAGGCCACGTGGCACGTGCACGAGCATTGGTCCCGGTTCAATCCACTAACCGGGACCAATGCCCCTTCCTTTTTTTTTGATTGGTGGAATTAATGTAGCCTAGGCGGGCCAGCTCCGGTAGTGACACGTCGAAAAAACGCGGGGACGTCGTTTGTCGCTGCGGCTGCCCCAAAACGGCGGCGTTTGGGGCCCTGGGGGGCGACACTGCTGGAGATAAAGTGTGTATTATTTTACTATGCGCACGAGGCGTTGAAAAAGTGTTCACATATATTGTTGAGCCGGCGCACGCGCCCATATTGCACACAAACATGCATCTTGGATATATATATAGATAAAAAAGGCAGTACATAATGGAAAACGTGGATCTAAACCTAAACAGAGAGCATAGATGCATGATCGATCTACATAATCGCAAGACACTGTGGATCTGATATCTGCTAGTCATACTCCTGCCTAGGCCTATAGTACTCCGACTCGTAGTCGTCGTAGTCGCTGCCGTCGTCGTCACTATCGTCTGACGGTGCTCTGCACTCCCTCGGAGGATCACGACTCCAGGACTGGGCGTGAGGGTAGCGCAGGCGGGGGATATCGCCGGCCCTGATGTAGTCAATGACGCTCTGTAGAGTCCGGCCGTACCACCATAGCCGACGACCGGCCTCGTGAAAGTTCCTAGGAGGCAGACCGTCCTCCTCATACCTGGTGAGCGCCCTCTCACGCCGATTGATGAATAAGGCATCCCAAGTATGCTGGTTATCGGGATGCCAACTGGGATTCCTCCACTGCTCCGGCATGAGCTCGTGGTAGTAGTGGTTCGTGATGGCCGCCCGACGCGCCACACCTTGAGGAAGAGGAGGGACCGGCACTCCTCCGGTGCTCAGCATCCAACCGGCGGGAACGTTGTAGCCGCACGGGCAGGGGTAGTTCGAGGCGGAAAGTGCTTCCGGTTGGATGAATGTTAGAGTGGGTACGGTAGAAGCCATGAGAGAGTGGTGAGTTTGTCTGTGTTTTATGCCAACGGTGTGGCAATGCATACATATATATAGTGAGAAGAAAACATATCCCTTTAGTCCCGGCCTGTTTTACCAACCGGGACGAAATGGTTAGGGTTTCGTTTGGACCAATCAGATAGAATCACACGGATTGTGTGTTTCTTTCAACCGCTTGTGAGTCGTTGGATCCGGTGGGTGTTTTTTTCGAGCTGTTGTGAGCCGTTCGATCAGGGATACGGTGTGTTTCTTTGAAGCGGTTGTGAGCCGTTGGATCAAGGTGTTTCTTAACCGTTGGATATCAAAACCCTAGCACAACACTTTGTGAGCCAGAGGACCCTATATATAGCCCACCTTCATACACCGGTCAGTTCATCGACCAAATACAAAACATCCGGATTCGCGATCATACGTCCGACTGTTATTTTGATATGCATATATATGCACTCAATAGCCTCGGTCGGGGAGTATGATGGTGATACCGATTGTTTTGTTCTACATCACCCCTTTAAGGTTTGATACATCATTCAGTTCGTCGACCGAATACAAATCATCCGGATTCGCCATCATACGTCCGACCGTTCTTTTGATATGCATATATATGCACTCAATAGCCACGCTCGGGGAGTATGATGGAGATACCGATTGTTTTGTTCTACATCACCCCTTTAAGGTTTGATACATCATTCAGTTCGTCGACCCAATACAAATCATCCGGATTCGCCATCATACGTCCGACCGTTCTTTTGACATGCATATATATATGCACTCAGTAGCCACGGTCGGGGAGTATGATGGAGATACCGATTGTTTTGTTCTACATCCCCCTTTAAGGTTTGATACATCATTCAGTTCATCGACCGAATACAAGATTTGTAGTTTTGCCAGTGCGGCAAGGGGTTTGTTAATTATGTTGCTATTAATGTAATTGTTACTAATTTGAAAATAATATAAGATATTTATTAATAGTAAAATAGTTAATAGTTTGAATAGTTAGAATAATTATTTAGCTAAACAGAAAACGGATTTGAATTAGTTATGCAAATTCAAGCAATTTTCATGTTGAATTTTTTTTCAAATTCGAAAGTATATAGAAGTTATTCATGTGCATATTCAAACAATATTCAAATTTTGGCGCGTCCGGCCCAAAAATACTTCTGGTCCCGGCCCGTGCAACGAGCCGGGACGGAAGCGTCTTTTCGTCCCGGTTGTAGCCACCAACCGGGACTAAAGGGGGCTTTCGTCCCGGTTGTTGCCACCAACCGGGACGGATGGTCGTGAATATATGAACGTCACGCTCCCTCCCCAATTCCAGACCACGCGCAGGAACGAACCGATGCCGCCAGGCTGCCCAATTTTCCCGTCCCCGCGCCGCCCCTACCCCGTCGCCGCACTCCTCCGCGGCGCCGCCCTCCGTCCTGCACGCCGCCGCCGGCCCTTGAGAGCCGCCCTCGCTCCCGTCGTGCCGCCCTCCGTCCCGCGCGCCCGCCTCCGCCCCTCGAGAAGCCGTCCTCGACCCCGTCGCGCCGCCGCCCTCGATCCCCGTCGCGCCGCCGCCAGCCCGCGCGCCCCGCCCTCGAACCCGTCGCGCCGCCGCCGTTCCCGCGCGCCCCGCCCTCGATCCCGTCGCGCCGGCCTCCACTGCCCCGCGCCGCCGCCCGAGAGGAGGTAAGTCCTGCCTCCATCTCGCCCTAATCAGGGGCCTTTTTTTGTTTTTTTTTCCTTTTTTTTACTTAATTACTGTTTTTGTTTTTAGTTATTTATTAGTGTTAGGAATGTTAGAATCATTAGTTATGAATATTATAAATTTTAGATTAGACTTAGGAATTTTAGATTTGTTTAGAGTTGACATAGGAAATGTTAGAAATGTTAGAAATTTGTTTAGGAAATGTTAGAAAGTTGAAATAGGAAATGTTAGAAATGTTAGAAAGTTGACATAGGATTTGTTTAGAGTTGACATAGGATTTGTTTAGAGTTGATATAGGAATTTTCGAAATGTTCTGAATGTTAGAAAATTTAACTAAATTAGTGTTAGAAATTTAAGAATTTTTGTGTATTATCTATAAGCAATTTTGATGACAATAATTGATCATTAGTTATTATGTATAAGCAATTTTGATGAAATGGATTGATCATTAGTTATTATGTATAATTGATCTTTTTGTATAGTATGGAGCCAAGAGACGAAGATGCCGAAAATTTGCTCGAGGGTTTAATCTGCGGGCCCGACGTAGAGACCGATGTGAGCCAGTGGATGAACAACTCCGGTGAGGGAGATCCGGAGCTCACCCAGGGAGACGACTCCGGTGAGGGAGAAGCCGACGGCTCCGATATGGGAGCAGCCGACGGCTCCGGTGGAGCCATACAAATTACAAACACCGGCTCCGAGGTGCATATATAGATATGTTAATTAATGAAGCATCCGTTGTATATATACATGTATTAACAGTCTTTATATTTTTAGCCATCCGGTTCAAGCATATCAACCGGAAAAAAGACTAAACGAGGCGCAACAAAGAAGTTGAAAGATACAGAAAGATATAGGATCGACACGATCGCAGCAGACGGTGCATCCGAGCTTCCCGCTGATGTTGCCCAAAAATTTGTGAAGCACTGTGGAGTGCTAGTTAGGGATCACATCCCGATCACTGTTCATGAGTGGAATAAGCCAAAAGATCCGCGGAAACAAGGAATTTCATATGTCCGTAAAATAGCCAAAGATCATCTTTTCTCGAAGATTTTGGCTAATTTCAACTTAACCTTGCCGGAGGTGGACGAGAATGAAGCGGCTGTGAATGAGGCCGATGTTACTAAAATGAAAAATGAGATACGGGAAAAGGTCAAGGCATGGACCCTGGAAAAGATGGCCGAGCAATTCAAAAACTGGAAGAAAAGATTGAACCTTGACTATGTTAAGAAGAACAAGACTCTAGATTTCACTCAAGGGTATGAGAAAATAAAACCCATATGGGAAGATTTCGTGAAGTACAAGCTGTCAGAGAATGAACTGGAAAGGACAAAAACAAATGAGAAAAACGCCGCCAAAAAGGTTTATCACCATGTTATGGGGCAAGGTGGCTACAAGGGTTCCAGTCGCAAGTGGGAGCAATGGGAGAACGACCTGCTTAAGCTGGGGATCACTCCCGAGCCGTTCTTGTGGGTCGAGCGGACAAGGTCATGGTTCTACGGGCATGGGGGCACGTTGGACGCCGAAGGAAATGCAATCTATAACCTAAGGCATAAAGAGAGTCCTCTACCCATAGAAAAGCTGAGAACCGCAAGAAAGGACGTTAAAGAGGGGAAGTTCGTGCCAGATAGAGAGAACGACGAGCTCACACATGCCCTCGGGAATAAGGAATACAGAGGGCGTACACGAGGCATAAAAGGCACTCCTCCGTGGAGTATTGCGTTCGACTCCACCAAAAAGTTATACCCCGATAGAAGCCGTCAACGTAAAAAGGACGCGGAGGCAGCTGAAGTAGAGAATCAGGCAAATTGCAGGCGTCAACTTGAAGAACAGATAAAGCTGACGCAGGATGTAGCAAAGATGCAGCAGTACCAAATTAACACACTTAGCCAGCAGATAGTGTTTACCGGCGCATCAGTACACATGGTAGAAGTTGAAGTCGAGGCTACCGACGCCGCACATTCTCATCGCGAAAGCAGCGTTGCATCCACGCAGCTACCGGGTGATGATGCACCGCCGATGATTCACCCGGTGGATGATATCACGGAGATGACAACCTGCGAGCTCCACGTGAAGGTCATCAATGTAACCATCAAGGCGGCGGCCGGCTATGTCTTAACAATTGGCAACGAACCAACTCACCATAGTCTTCCGGTTCCACGGGGCTACGCTGTTGTTGGGATCGATGAAGTTGTCAACGGATTCGAGCGGGTAAAGCTTGATTTCCCTGAAGGTGAAGACGAAGAGTTGACTGAACTCGGAGAAGCCAAGAACTTGACCGTTCTATGGCTAAAGGAATGCATTGTGCTCCCAAATCAGACGGCAAAGTCATCGAATCCTCGCCATTCTCCAGCGCAAAAGTCTCCAGCGCGGTCGTCTTCGCAATGCATGCCGTCTCCGGCGCGGTCGCCTACGCCGTGCACGTCTCCAGCGCGGTCGCCTACGCCGCCGCGTCAGCCTTCTCCGCCCACTAGGTTTCTGCCGAAACGTAAAATATCACCGAAACATCAACGGTCACCCCTCCCGAAGGTACCAAAGGAGGTACCCAAGTTACCTTACGACTATACTCCTGAGGAAACCTAGCAAATCGCAAAGGAAGATTACGAGGCGTGGAAATCGAAGTGGAAGGAGAAGAAAAAGGTAGATTTCCCCGAGACCGAAGAAGAGATAGAACGAGCTTGGAAAATGGTGAAGACTCTTCATCAACCCGAGCCGAGTCTGTCATCTGACTATGACCGCTCTATTCTAAAGTCACACCAGGAAATGGTGCGGTCGACGAAGAGTAGTAGCGCAAGCGGGAAAAGGGGAAATTAGTTGCTCAGCTCGGAGAGCAGAAAAAACAATCCACATCCCCGCTCAAAGTGATTTCCAATACCCAGGTGGGGCCGAGCACTAATATTGTTGACGAGCAAATTGATCCGGAGTTTATAACACTGGACGCAGACAAGGCAGCTGATGCGGGTTTGTCCATTGCTGAGTATATGCAAACAGTAGACTACTTCCCCGAAACTGAATGTGCGTACAAATACCAGTACGGGAAGCCTCTCGTCAAACCCGAGGAGATAAAGGATCTACCAACGAAAATGCGAAGAGTGCATAGTTGGTATATGGAAGCCGTTGAGAAATCTATGGACTGGATATGTCTCAGCGTTAAGGACGAGCACTATGGGTATGGAAATGGATTGGTTATGGTTCAATTTGACGAATTGTTTCAGTTATACCAGCAACAGGCCCTCGACAAAGCTGTCCTTAGTGCCTATTGTCTGTAAGCACTTATTTCTATAGCTCACCTCATTCATTTGCATATTCATATATATATAGTACACTCATATATTATAATTGCAGAATGAAGATTCTCGAATGCAAAAGAGATGGAATCTATGATATTGGGTTCATTGATCCAAATATTGTTCATGAAAAGACTCTTCAGCTATCTGCCAAGGATACAGAAAATAATATTCTGAGGGCAATAATGTTTCACCAACACCGACGGGAAATACTATTTCCTTACAACTTCGGGTTAGTGTTACTCTGTTGTAAACATTCTGTTTTCCTTACTCGATGTTCACTGTATAATTGATGAGTTCTGCGTGCGCAGCTTCCACTATATTGTGCTAATCTTCCAAGTTGACAAAGGAAAAGTAATGGTAATGGACCCAAAACGTAAACCCCTAGCGACGTGGGCTGACATGCAGGAAATGATCCAGCGGTAATTTCAATCTTTATTAATTTCAGTATTTATATATGGCACTATATCAACTACTTTGTTTCATTTTCGGATATCAAGTAATTACTAACTCTTTTTATTCTTTTTCTTTCTCGGGTAGCGTTTGGAAGAGGTTCATAAAGAAGTCTCCCGGTGAATGGAAACCAAAGCTTACATTTGATGTTGTGCAAGTAAGTACTATCTAGATCCGCGCGCATCTCCTTGATTCTAGTGTCGATACCATTAGCATGGCTGGTTGATTATTATTTTGATTGAAACCATATTCTCGTAAAGTGCTTGTAACAAGGAGACGAGAATCACTTGTGTGGATACTACGTTTGCGAGTTCATTCGTCAGACGACATGTCCCAAGGGCAGAAATTTAAAGCAACTTCACGTACGTTAGTCGTCAATTCTTCTTATTACCATCTATTTTAGTTACTTAGTTTCATATATATATATATATTGACCACTCTTCTTTATATTAGATCTAACGGCTTCGGGACGGTCTTCTACCAAGGGACCGCATACGAGCAATTCAGGAGGAAATTGCGGGCTTCTTAGATGCAGAGGTCCTAAACGTAGATGTAGAGTATTATACCCCCGGTTGGAACTGAATTTGATTTTGTAATACACTCCATCGGTCATGTAATATCCTCGATATACTTTGCTTCCGTAATATAAGTGTACGTTCCTTATTCTGCTTTATATACTTATTCACTCGTGGGATCCGGGAGCTCCGGGGAGGGTCCACCGAGGCTCCTCTCTTCTCGTGGGACCCGGGAGGTCCGGGGAAGGGCCACCGGGGCCCCTCTCTTCTCATGGGATCCGGGAGGTCCGGTGAGGGGCCGCCGGGAGGTCTGGGGGTCGCAAAACGCAAATCGTAAAATTTCTGCCGCGGCAGAGAAAAGGGCAAAAGCCCTGCCGCGGCAGAAGGGGCAGGCATCCTGGGTCGTATTGAGAATCGGGACTAATAGCCCTGGCCAGGTTCCAGCTCACGGGCCACGTGGTCAGCCCCATTCGTCCCGGGTCCTGGCACAACCGGGACCAATGGGGGAGGGGTATTTGTCCCGGATGCCCCATCCCGGTTGCACAACCGGGACAAATCGGGCTTACGAACCGGGACAAATGCCCCTGTTTCCACTGGTGTGAGTAGTTCATCTTTGGACTACAGGTCCATAGAAGTAGCTAGATGGTCGTTCTCTCCTCTTTATGACGCATGTTTAGATCTTGTGAGCTTCCCTACATGATCAAGATCATCTTATCGTAATGTTACATGTTGTGTTTGCTGGGATCCGATGAATATTGAATGCTATGTCCCATGATTATAAATCTATCATGTTCTTTTCATGTGTATGTTATTTATGATCTTGAATGCTCTCCGTTGTTAGTAGATGCTCTGGACAAGTAGATGCTAGTGACTCCAAGACGGAGTATTTATGCTCGATAGTGGGGTCATGCCTCCTTTTAATCTATGCTCGAGTGATAGAAAACAACAATGTTTACATTATTTACATTACACACTTTGCTTACTGTGATTATCTGTTGCTTGCAACTTAACACCCAAGGTTTGCTCGGATGACAATCTAAAGGTGGATTATTAGTCAAAGATGAAGTTGGATAACGGTCTATGTATCTTGTTGTAATGCTCGCATGAATAACATAGTAATCATCATGTCATGCATACGCACTACGGTGCAGCCTTTATATCTTTCAGTTGCCCAGCTGTAATTTATTTACCCAACATGTTATCTATCTGTCTTGGGAGAGACACCTCTAGTGAACTGTGGACCCAGGTCTATTTTCCTCATACTGACAATACAACCATTGCTATCACTGTTTTCATACTGTTACCACTGTTTTCCTACTGCCATCGTTCTCTTTCATCTACTTCAAACAAATATTATTTTCCACACGGCACGTTTAACCTCTTTGTGTTTAGCAAAACCGGTGAGATTGACAACCTCTACTTCGTTGGGGCAAAGTGATTTGATTTTGTTGTGTTGGTTCCCTGTTGCTTCTGAACCGGTAGTGCGCCCTACCACCTCAGCTGCATCAACCTTCAGAAGTGATTTATTTCTCCTACTGGTCGATTCAGCCTTGGTTTCTTTCTGAGGGAAACTTGGTATTCTCCTCTTCATACCTTCCTCTTGGGGTCTCCCAATGAACATGTGTTACAGGCGCATCAAGCTAATTTCTGGTGCCATTGCTGGGGAGAAAGAGGATTTCTGCATGGGGAGTCTCTCACTTCCAATCTCTTTACTTAGTTATTATTTTGCTTAGTTTATTTTATTTTATCTTGTTTGCTTCTCTTTATCGAAAACACAAAAAAATAGTTCTTATTCTAGTTGTTGTTTTTATCCTCTTTTTAATCTTGTTAAAATAAGTATTCCTGAAGTTGAGGTTCGTTCTTTTAAGAAACAAGGAGGAGAAAGTATGAAAGATGTTTGGTATAGAATAAGTGATGCCCATCATAGATGCACTAAAAAATGTTCCACGTCAATCCTTCTTAGGAATTTTTATGTTGGCATTACTAGATGGTATAGGTATGTTCTAGACACTCTCACAAGTGGTAATATTCTAGGAACTCCTTCTTTGGAAGCCTGTAATCTAATTCAAAGTTTAGTGGGAACACCACCTACTAAGGTTGTTAAAACTGAGATCACTTTAGATGATGTTATTAAAAAGCTAAACTCTATGGAGAAAAAGTTGCCAAATTTCCTTGACAATGCTACCAAAGTTAATGAATCAATAGTAAGTATCAATAAGAGAATTACTGTTTTAGAGGCTAGCAATATCCATGATAGTCAAAACATGAGGATTGGTAAATTAGAGGAGGCTATGGAAACTTTAAGTTCAACTTTTTCTTCGCTTAAGAGAAAACTTTAATGGAAAAAGAGAAAAAAAATATGTATGTCCCCAAGGTGCCTAAACCAAAACCCTTTAATGTGCTTAAAATTAATAAAACTTTTAGTGAAACTAAAAGTGATTTGCATGTTGAATCATATTAAGGGCTACCTAAAGTACCAATTGATACAAGTGGTGTTTTGGAGGAAATTATTGATTTGGATGCTTATTCACTTGAAAACACTTCATTCTATTTTTCTGGGCCTAGCTAGTTAAAAAAACACTTCTTGGGAGATAACCCATGGTTTTATATTATTTTGTTTTCCTCTGTTTTCTTTGAGTCAAGGGGTTGTATACTTATGTTGAAACTTCTTTGTATCTTTATTTTCATGTATTAGTTGTGCCAAGTAAAGTTTCTAGCGAAAGTTGGAGTTGGTTTTGGATTTGTGAGCAGGAAACAGATTTCTGTTGTCCGTCGTAAAAAATCGGATATATCACTAGATCAAAATGACCTGAGAATTTCTGTGCGTATACCTCAGCTAATTCCGATTTTTTTTGGTCATTACGTATTTTTATTTGAGCAACGTAAATGCCCAAAAAAAATTACTATTTACAGACTGTTCTAGTTTTGAAAGATTATGCCTTTTTACTCGCATTCTCTCTTTTACTATGTCAAGTGGATTTCTTTGCTTCACGAAACATCAGTGGTTGTAACCAATATTTAAAAGTATCGATAATTCTTGTGTCCTTGCATAACATGTAAATTGTTTATTGTTCAATAACCCTCTAATGTGAATTTTATTGATTGTGGTGTGATAGCAAAGTTTTGCTTCATATGAAAATTGTTAACAAAATGACTTTTTAATTAAGAGGGCAATGTTTTCACCTTCCCCATTATGTTTTCACCATGTTTACTTCTGTTATCACCTTGTTACTTTAGTACAATCATGTTTTCCATCATCCATATTCATGTTTTCACCCGTGGTTATGCATGTTTTCACCATCCATAATTTTGTTTTCACCACTTTCACCTTTGTTTTCCTTGGTTATTTTTCCATTGGAGTGTCATAGAACCTCTGTAGTTCTGGTTTTGGTTTTGTTTTCCACCTTTTCAATTTTTTTTCCAGGTTTTTATTAATTATTAAAATTTTGGAAATACCATGGGGTGGCGTGGCCTACCACCTGGTGGCGCCACCACATGGTGTAGGGCCCCCTGGCCCCCACACTAACTCTCTCCCTGCCAAAGATCTTTCTCTCAGCTCCCGAACTCAAAAAAAAATTCCTGGAACCCGAGTTCTTGCTGTTCTTCCTCGAGATTTTTCAATCTCTTTGCTCAGACCACCATTTGTGCTGAAATTTAGTGCATTTTCTCTCCAGTATGTGACTCCTCCGATTATCCAAGTAGAATTTTGTTTGGTGTAGTATTTCGTGAGTATTTTGGTACTGTAGGTGATAGATTTTGTGAGTTTTCATGCTTCATTTGAGTAGAAATAATGTAGTTTTGATGCATGTTTAGCTCTCCTATAAGTCCATATAGTAGTTTCCACCTTATAGTTGCTTGAAATCAATTTTTGTGGTGATTGTTGAAAAATTTCAGAGATGGAGCACAATGTACATCAACTAAACCAGCATGAGTTGGAGGTGCATGAGGTTATTCCTGTGCACCATGAAGAAAGAGTGTTTCCATCGATCTATCCATGCCAAAAATTTATGCGGATTACGGGAATTCTGCAGGATTTCTATACTCTTGTGCATAATGCAGGATTGGACCGCTTCATTGAGGATGAACCAATCCAACATATTAAACTAACTATGTCTGTGGTGCAGGATTTTCACTTTAGATGGTCTTCAACTAACCGTATGGTGCATTATAAAATTTACAATAAAGCTGTAGACTTGCCTTTCAGTGATTTTTGTGCAGCTATCAAGGTACCAGAGTGGGGTTCATGTGAGAAGATAAGACGGCAGCCTAAACCACTATTGGATTTATATGAAGAGATTTGCCAAGGCAGAAGCTTCACATGGGGAAGTGCTAAAATACAAGAAATTCAACTCCCTAGCATTTCTAAATGTGTGTTAGCTAGAAAAACTGCCAACAAGCTATCTGTTTATGATTTGGCATTTATTTCAGTTGCTTTAAGACATGATAGGTCTTATAACTTTGGTGATTTAATTGCTTACTGTCTCTCGCTTAACTGTGAGAAGGGCGGAATTTGTGGTGGTCTTATTGCCTCGCTCTTGCTAGCTTTTCATGGTTTGGAGCCACACCCTCTAGACATGAAGTTTCCTTTAGAGAGGCTGGACGTTGTTTCCACGATTCAACATAAGTTCCTTTCTACCCATGCTCACTTGAACAATTTATCTTTAGGAATAACTTTCTTCAAACAATCCGGGTGGAGAGTGACCAAAACTGTTAAAGTAGTACTTTTGCCTGCACCTCTTTTGTTTAATCTTAATGACAGGCAAGTATGGATGCTTTCTGAGAGTGGGTTGGACGCATACATTGAGCACCACCCTCGGCATGGGGAGGATGTCGGAGAGGGGGATGATAGTGATTCCGCCCAGCCCTCCGACACTGCGGGGATCCAGTACCAACACTTTGGATATGATTATGCGCCTGCTGTTTCATCTTCTTCTTGGGTGCCCGAGTACGACCATGAGAGGGACGACCCACCACAGTTGGGATACTTCCCACACCGTTATTGATCTCCACTTAGGCCAAAAGCCTAAGCTTGGGTAGAGGTATATCGACATAACACTCATTTATATATCATGTTCGGTCGGTCTTAGTATATCCATGTTTTCGTTTCTTTCGTTTGTTTTCGTTTTCTTTTGCTCCTTTCGTTTATGTTTGTTTTATTGTTTTGTTCTTGTTTCCCAAAACACAAAAAGACCAAAAATATTTATGTTCTTTCTCTTTATTTTTTTTCTTTAGTTGGTTTTCTTTATCTTCTCGTTTCGGTTTAATATTCAAAAATCCAAAAATATTTTGCTTGTTCATTCTGTTCTTGTTTTAATTCGAACCCAAATTTTTTTGTTGTTCTTCTTTGGTTTTGTAAAATTTGTTGCAGAGTTCACCGGACTTCTGTGTCTCCATTGGAGCTTGATTATCACTCTATATTAGTCGATCCACACAAGTGAAGAACAATAATAATGATTTACGACAGTCCAAGTTGTGGTGAGAGGCTGGTATGAACTCTATTTATTTTATTTTTGTAAATATACTCATCCGTGTGAACATGCTTAGTTCGTTCATATAAGGTGTATGTTATTTAATTTATGCTTAGTAGTTCGTGCCCTCTCGTGTTTAGTTCCAACTTATTAATATAAGATATCATGTCGTATGAATGTTTGCTTGCATTGTTTTATTCATAGAAGGGTGTGGCATTGTGGTATCTCTCTCTGATTGTTTTGCTTGAATCGACTTGGCACATGCTCACACATGCTACGACTGAAAACAAAAAGTCACTTAAGCCTCGATGATTTATTTTTCCTCGGAATATTTGTATCACTTTTTATGCCCCTGTTAACTTTGCTTTGTCGCAAGCATGATTATGATAGTTGTTGCTCTCTTGATTGTCGCTCCTCGTCTATTGCTAGCCTTCACCTGTACTGAGTATGAGCTCTACTCGTGCATCCAACTCCCAAAAACCAAAGTTTTCCAAATGTGTCCACCATACCTACCTACATATGTGGTATTTAACCGCCACTCCATGTAAATTTCTCGTGTGCTACCTTTAAAACCATCGAAAAATTATTCCTGTTTTGTGCCCTGTTTTAGCTCATGAGGACGCACTACTACAAAACAGCCTACCAGTAACGGGCCCAAAAGACCCCTAGTGACGGGCATGGTGTCTGTCACTGATAACTAGTCACTGGTAATAGGTTACTAGTGACAGGCAAGTGGCAGTCACTAGTAATCTGTTACCAGTGACAATCATTTATTTGTGCTCGTCACTAGTTTGGTTTCATAGTAGCGCTTGTACCTTCTTAGACGATCTTAGCAGCGAGAGGTCATTTTCTAGCTTGATAGTTAGCTGTCACTATTATATATTTCAGAAATAAAACAATATTTTTCTACTAAAAATTCATTGTATTTGCACATCAGTAACACAATATGATCATAGACACTCATTCGTAATGAAAATATGATCATAAGTACTACAAAGTTGAATAACATCGATACCACAATATCCAAAACAATTTACAGACGTTTGAAAACAAGCAACACCTAAAAATAAATTTCCAACTCTTGTGAAACGTCAAATCTTTCACCATGTGCTTCCTCGGACTCATCAACTCTAGCCTACTCACTTCTGTAGCCTGAAAAAAAATCAAAGATACTTGAGGAAAGCATGGCATACGACTTATATGTTAAATAAAAATATTACCATAGCTGAACCATGTACCAAAAACAAAGTCATGCTTTGCTGAAATAGCCATAGTATAATCACCTTAGGAGGGGCATAAGAAATTTAAAGATACTTGTAAACCAATTCAAGCTTTGTATAAATGGCCTAAGAGTTTGATCAGCATATTTAGCTAGTCTACTCCGATGAGTTCGGTTCGTGGGCATATGAGCTAAGAAGTTAAACCGGCATAGTCTCGTCAAAACTGAAGCCTCACAAGTCACAAGCCACGAACCACGCACTGCATATTTCTTATGTAGAACCCACATAGAAATTATCGGTATCACGTATAACACACAATCAAGTCTCAAAAAATAATGAATTTTTTTTTTTTGCGTAGAAAAAAAAAAAAAAAATGAATTGACACGGAATTTAGAGACAATTGCAGTACCCGTTGTGTTGGATTGACAAAGGTAATAGCTAACACCTAATAACACGCTAACAGGATTGGACGAAGTTTGAGACAAAGCATGCTACGCCTACAAAAAATTTCCTAATACCTAGCAAAGTAACAGGATAACAGGAACACATAACTACTTGCACACCCCTAAGGCTTTGCAAAACTAAGAATTTCCCAAGTGTCGATGCTCACGAGTTACATAGGCTAGGCAAAAGATCCATTTAGCAGAAGAAAATGAAAGCTCAAACTTGGGGCATTATAACCAAACACAACCTTGTCTACCTGCACAATGTTAACAACAAAGTTTGTTCAATAACTTGAGCTCACCAACGTCTCAACCCAACTACCCATAATGTAACATTATAGTCTGCAACAACGATTGCATTGCCCAGGTAGCAAAAACAACACAAAATTACCAGTAAAAGTTAGCAGGATGCACCACATTCTTGCCTCCAGCATGTCCGAGTGAGGGAGGTGACCGGTCAGCAAAGCGCAATCCTCTGAACCAGCAACCCATCTTGTACGCCCCCGCCGGCGCCATCACCACCGCCTTGGGCTGTACAACCACAGCGTACCACCGTAAACTAGAGCAAGTAAGAAAAATATGATCGAAACATATTTGGAAAATAGACAGGTTGTCACTGGATAGGAAAGTATGGAAAATTAAGAAAGAGCAACCCAGCATCTAAAAGAAACCCGTTTGGCATGTACACCAAGTGCATCACCGCATCGACACCACTAAGATACAAGCTTGGTACATGAATCAGCTACTCTATATGGTCATAATGAATCGTAAATTAAGATGATGGAGCACCATCTGATAGGTGTTGTACATGTATATTATGCAGGATTAAATAGTTACTACAGCATAGTATTTAGAACCAGTAGCCCGTAGTACTAGGTTTCATCAACAAGCATCACACATCCATGCTAAGCATCAAACATAAGATTTTGGCAATTAGAAATGTACGTGAATTCTACTCCAACATCAGCATTGCAGTAAAAGGCACCTGCCAGTCCTTAATTAATTAAGCTAGTGTTCTTCTTTGCAGCACTAGTTTTGGCTGAAGCAAGGCAGGAAGGATGAAACCACACCACAAAATTATTAAAAGTAGGACACCATAAGAAGAACAGAATCGGACGAGCCGTGAGGATGCACTGGTACCAACCGGCGTGCATCAGCAAGCAGTCCGTCGCTGCCTGGCCACTGGAGTCAGAACAGCAGGGTCGCACGGGAGCAGCAGGGCGTCACTGGCAAGCACCAGAAGGTCGGCGAAGACGCGACGGCTGGACGCGGGCAAATGCCCGGACTGGCACCTAGCAGTCGCGGTCGTCATTTTGTCCCCAGCCTATCTTGAGTTGATGTCGTCGATCGGCTAGCCGCCCTCCTGAACTAGCCAGCCATCCTGTATGGCGCCACCAACGCAGCAACCATGGAGGAATCAGAGCAAGTAATTTGGTAAGCTAGGGTACTCAGCGGCGGGGGATCGGTCCGCAGAGCAGCTCGTTCACCGACGGCGTGGAGCGAGAGCAGCAAGAGGAGGAGGCTGGACTCCTTGTGGCGGCGGCGGCGCATCTGGCGGTAGGTCGCCGTCCTTGTCCCGGATGAGCGCCGGAGCCGAAACGGCCGGGGTCGCATGGAGGGTGTAAGAGTACGGCGGTCGGGAAGGAGGTTGCCCGATGGGGGCGGCGCGAAGGATAGAAGAGGACGGCGGTAGCCGGCGGCGCAGGTGGAGTTGGAATTTGGGTCCCGAGAGCGAGAGCGATCGGTGCCTATATGTCATCATTATTTTTGCGGATCGGCTTAATCTTCCAAGACTGCAACTGCCTCCCCTGGGTTTTCTCCGTGATTGTAGGCCTCAAGGATGATATATGTGCGGTTATTTGTTCTAGATGTGCGGGTCAAGGGGAGCTACCTGTGTGCATGCGAAGTGGATCATACGATGGTTGTCGGTGACATGCATTTATAAATGCCCGTCACTAAATGATTTTCCATTTTCTGTAGGCTCTCACAAAAAATACTAGTGACTGCACTTTTACAAGCCAGTCACCGGTGTTTCGCACTAATGACTGGCTTATTCTTACCTGTCGCTGGTAAACTTACCAGTGACGGGCAAAGTTTTGCTTGTCACTACTCACTTGGCGGCTATAAGCCTTTCTGCAGTAGTGACGTAAAGAGAGAATCTTTATCTCACTTGTTGATTGGATTTCACACCCTGGACTAGTGGCTTCATATGCTTATCCAAATGATAGAAGTGCCGGCGGCGGGGTGCCCAGCCCCAAATTAATATAACAATTTCTCTTCCCTATTTTTGCCCCTGATTTATCAGTCAAAGAATAATTGTGTAAACAAAAGAGAAAGAGTGATGACCTTCTACCCAGATGCGTCCTTCTATGGGAGCCGCTCTTGTGAAGTCTAGTTGGCTTGTGATGTACTGTATTGTATGTTTACCATTCGTTGACATAAGCATACACCTCTATTAAAAATGTTCTCAATATCTCTGTTTAATAAAATAAAAAGCTCTAGCACATGAGTTAATCCCTGCTTCCCTCTGCGAAGGGCCTTTTTTATTTTTATGCTGAGTCTTCACCTTCTCACTTTATGCACATTCTTGAGAGCATGTCTGTCATTCTTAGTGTAATGTGTTTGTCCCAAAACACGGTTGATAGTGGTATAACTTAGATGCTTGTATCTTTGAAACCTTTATTTCTAGTCTTCATTTGAAATTCAGAGGTGCCCTAAAATTTATGTTTTTCTCCAATATTAAGGGCAAGCGAGTACACTTTATCATACCCTATTATGAGCATTGCAATATTGCATATTAGTATACTTCATGTTTTCTATTATTAGTTTGTTGGCATCTCTTCATGGTTTGCATAACTGCTAGGTGACTTTTATCTTCCATACATCTTATTATAAATTGCCTCAACACTTGATCATATAGTGAGTATATTTACATCCACTAGTGGAAACGGGGCCTTTTGTCCCGGGTCGTAAGGGCCATTTGTCCCGGTTGCGCAACCGGGACGGGCTAGCCGGGACAAATGGCCCTCCCCATTGGTCCCGGTTGTGCCAGGACCCGGGATGGTAAGGCTGGCCCACGTGGCGACTCTGGGCCAGGGACCGCGAGGGAGTTCGTCCCGGTTCGTTTTAGGGACCGGGATGGATGCCTTCTTTAAAAAAGAATAAAGTCCGCCCATTTTCCCTGCCGCGGCAGGTTTTTTTTGTTCGTTTTTTTTTTCTCCTGCCTCGCAATCGCCAACCGGCCTCCCCTTCCCCAACCGCTCCAGGCCCACGTCTTTAATTAAGCCCACTGACACATTTTTTAGTCGAAAAGGCCCACTGGCCCGCGTATTTTATTATGGACAGTCAACGGTTCGAAGGGCCCACTGGCCCGCGTCTGTTATTATGGCCAGTCAACAGGGGCCACTGGCCAGCGGCCTGGTGGCTGGTTCGCCTGGTCCCTTAAACTAAGACCGAAGGACGGTCAAAGGGCCGCTGTCCGCCTCGTCTTCCCGCCCCGCCTCGGCTTCCCGCGCCCCACTCCCCACGCGCCACGCCTCGGCTCCCCGCATTCATGGCCGCCTGCAACCGCCGCCACGTTCAGGCCGCCGGTTGGCATGCCAGCCCACCCCGGGTCCTTTTTAAAGGCCCCCCGCCGCCCGTACAACCCACCCACCCCGGACGCGTCCCTGGCAAAGCAACCCTAGCCGCCACCATGTCCCGCTGGTTCTCGAACTCCGGCAAGCGCCCAAGGAACGACGACGGAGGCTCGTCGAGCGGCGCCGGCCGCATCCCACCCCCGCCGGCGGAGGCCTTCGGCTACGGCCCTGGAGGTGTCCGCCTCGGCGGGGCGCCGCGCGTCCCCGCGCCACCTCCGGCGGCCCGCCCGCCGCCCCGCGCCGCGCCCCCGGGCAAGCGGTTCCGCCGGTACGTTCGGGTGGACGAGGCGGAGTGGCACTGGAACAATGCCACTCCGGTGTTCTACTCCGACGTGCACCTCCCGGACGGCTGGCACCTGAACCCCCAGCGGATCCCAGTGCCGCCGGCCCCGACCGGCGCGGCGCTGCTCGAGGAGATCGACCGCCGGCGCGAGCTCCTGCCGGCCCCCGTCCGCAGGGAGCGGATGTACGCGCGCGGCTCCCCCTACTGGGCCGCCTGGCTCGAGCAGGAGCACGAGCAGCGCCGCCGCTCCTTCATCCCCGCCCCCCTCGAGGCCAACGTGGACGACTACCCCCCGCCAGCGCCCGGCCGGGAGAGGGAGCTATGGCTCCTCGTGGACGAGCCGGAGGACTTCTCCGGGGAGCAGGACCCCGAGCTCCGGGCCGAACTGGAGGAGGCCTGCGAGCGCTCCCGCCGCTCCCTCATCGACGACGAGATCCTACGGTGGAAGCGTGTCGTGGCCGCCGCCGCCGCCGCCGCCACCCCCTAACGAGCCTGCCATCCACTGGTGGCAGGCCATGAACGCCGAGCTGGAGGCGTCCGAGGACATGCCGGAGCCGCAGCCGCTCCCACCAGGCCTGGAGTATGGCATGACCTGGGCCTGGACCGGCGGCGTTTGGGCGCCGGGGTCGCCGGAGCAGGAGGAGGAGCTGCCCCCGCCGCCGCCGCTGCCACAGGAGGTGCTGCCCCCGCCGCCGCCGTACGCGCCCCCGATGCCCACCCCGGCGAGCCCGGCCCAGCCGCCTGCCCACCTGTGGCAGCCACCCGCCTATGTAAGCCTCTCCGACGACGAGGACGACTAGGTCGCCGCCGCCCCCCTATTCTACATAGACAACGCCCCTAGCTACCCCCCCAAGAAACGGCCGGCCGCCTGTGGCCGCGCCGCCGCCCCTTATGCAAGTACGGCCGGCCGCCTGTGGCCGCGCCGCCCCTATGTAAGCAAGGCCCCTGGCCTCATTTTAATATAAGTTGTGTTCCCCTAATCTACTGTGTCCCTAGTCCATCCCCGCCGGCGTTCCGCCGGCGAATCTGTCCACTCGTTCCCGCCGCCGGCAGGGCTTCGCCCAGCCATATCCACTCGTACCCTCCCCTGGGGTGTCCGCTCGGCCTGGAGAGAGGGCCGCGCTTTTTTATACACTTGGGCCTTTAGTCCCGGCCCGTGCCACCAACCGGGACTAGAGCCCTTTGGTCCCGGTTGGTACCACGGCCCGGGACCAAAAACAAATTTCGAATTTCGGTGGCACCTCTGCGCGCCCAAAAATTTTTAGCGCCAAAATTTGAAAAGTGTTAAGTTTGCACATTAACAACTTTTATATACTTCCAAATTTGACAAAAATTCCAACATGAAAAATGCTAGAATTTGCAAAACTAATTTAAATCCATTTTTCGTTTAACTAAATAATTATTCTAACTATTGAAACTATTAATTATTTTTTCATTTGTATATAATTTGAATATAAATTATGGAAATTATGGATGTAGCCTATTTCTTGAGCAGCTGCACAGAAGTGCTTAGAATCCACAAACTCCGGCTCTGTGTCATACAAATTTCTGTAAATTTCCACCCATACACTTTTTGGAGCTAGGGCCTCATTTTCATAGTAGAAGTAGGGTGGCTTGTTCATCCTCTAGAGTCGATGTCAGTCCTGGCTGCTTGTCCATCCTCTAGAGTCTGCTCTGCTCTGCTCTACTGCTCCTTGCGGCTCAGGTTGGTAACGGTCCATGTTTGCGTATGCTTTGTGAACTTATGGTTTGATTTGAGAATTTCAAAACTTTGATTTGATAATCTTTTGGCCGGAAGCACCTAGCAATATCTTTTAAACCTTGTTTCTCTCCCTATGCTATTTGTACTTCTCATCGGCTCTAATGTTTCTCTACCTGATTCTACTTCTCCTCTGCCTAGTTTACAGATGTTTGCTCTTTTCTGTAGATGTTTCTACACTGTAAAATGGGCATGTCCCAGTAGTGGTGATCAGCGCCTTGTCTGCATGTTTCGCAGGACATGTCCATTTTACAGTGTAGAAACATCTACAGAAAAGAGCAAACATCTGTAAACTAGGCAGAGGAGAAGTAGAATCAGGTAGAGAAACATTACAGCCGATGAGAAGTACAAATAGCATATGGAGAGAAACAAGGTTTAAAAGATATTGCTAGGTGCTTCCGGCCAAAAGATTATCAAATCAAAGTTTTGAAATTCTCAAATCAAAACATAAGTTCACAAAGCATACGCAAACATGGACCGTTACCAACCTGAGCCGCAACGAGCAGTAGAGCAGAGCAGAGCAGACTCTAGAGGATGAACAAGCAGCCAGGACTGACGTTGACAGATATATATCCGAGCGGTGGACAGTCCCTGGCCAAGCAAAAGCAACTGCATCCCCTATCGATGTAAAGCAGTCAGTCAAAACTTTTTTGGGTTGTTTATGGTGATTAACTCCAATGAATAACAATAGAGGCCTGCCATAATCACTTGTTCTATACCGTGTGTCAACACATACTACATCTCGAAAGTAGTTATAATCCTGCAATATCTGTCTCGGCAATCTCAATTAAAGTGCCAGTTTGTGTCTGATCCCACCAACCCCTCAAAATCCTCCTAGTAACTTCACCTATCTCAACTGAAATCACTGTCTTCATGTGGATGCCAAGCCTGTGCAAAGCTATCTCTCCTCCTCCAATACCGGAGAATAAGGACACCACATTAACACCATTGGGAAACATGTTCTTCAACACCGACAAGTGGCAACCCACATTATTAATTTGGAATGAATTGCATTCCGTGTACGCTATCATTAGTGAGAGACTTCACGTCGGTAATCTCAATTAAAGTGCCAGTTTAGG
Source organism: Alopecurus myosuroides (assembly GCA_028641055.1). Classification (NCBI taxonomy): domain Eukaryota; kingdom Viridiplantae; phylum Streptophyta; class Magnoliopsida; order Poales; family Poaceae; genus Alopecurus; species Alopecurus myosuroides. The sequence continues at coordinate 777,289,745 of CM054057.1, forward strand.
TCTGATCCCACCAACCCCTCAAAATCCTCCTATTAACTTCACCTATCTCAACTGAAATCATTGTCTTCATGTGGATGCCAAGCCTGTGCAAAGCTATCTCTCCTCCTCCAATACCGGAGAATAAGGACACCACATTAACACGATTGGGAAACATGTTCTTCAACACCGACAAGTGGCAACCCACAGTATCAATTTGGAATGAATTGCATTCCGTGTACGCTATCATTAGTGAGAGACTTCACGTCGGCAATCTCAATTAAAGTGCCAGTTTGTGTCTGATCCCACCAACCCCTCAAAATCCTCCTATTAACTTCACCTATCTCAACTGAAATCACTGTCTTCATGTGGATGCCAAGCCTGTGCAAAGCTATCTCTCCTCCTCCAATACCGGAGAATAAGGACACCACATTAACACCATTGGGGCAACCTTGTTATTCTCAATTGGCAAATTATGGATGTAGCCTCTTTCTTGAGCAGCTGCACAGAAGTTCTTAGAATCCACAAACTCCGGCTCTATGTCATACAAATTTCTAGAAATTTCCACCCATACATTTTTTGGAGCTAGGGCCTCATTTTCATTTGGAATAATAATGAAGTCAGACTGGTCATAGTTGTCAAGCACTCAATGCTTGACAGCTTTTGACCGATCAATACAAATTATTGGTCAAACTTGCACCTACTCCATTCATAATCACATAATATGTATAAATATCATTTTGGTTAACAAAATCTCGTTCATACTACGTTATAAGAACTATGATCATGTATTCCACGTTTATTATTACACATCACCAACAACATCCCTATCTAGTCTTCTGAATTTTCTTCGTGTCCCTTGCTTATGATCGCTTCGGCCGTAACCATGGAGCATCTTCATTATTTAACGGGATGGTGGGGTCAGCTTTCACTGTGAAGGGTGGAATTTCAACAAACTTATTATAATCTTCTGACATGTCTGTCGTGTCCTCGATTCCCACGATGTTTCTTTTCCCTGAGAGAACTATGTGACGCTTCGGCTCATCGTATGATGAAATTGTTCCCTTATTTTTTCTTTTCTTCGGTCTGGAAGACATGTCCTTCACATAGAAGACCTGAGCCACATCATTGGCTAGAACGAATGGTTTGTCATTGTAACCAATACAGTTGAGATCCACTGTTGTCATTCCATAAAGCGGGTCTACCTTTACCCCTTCTCCATTCAGGTTGGCCCATTTGCACTTGAACAAAGGGACCTTAAAAGAAGGTCCATAGTCAAGTTCCCATATCTCCTCTATGTAACCATAGTATGTGTCAGTTTTTCCATTCTCGTTTGTTGTATCAAAGCGGACACCACTGTTTTGGTTGGTGCTCTTCTTATCTTGGGAGCTCGTGTAAAATGTATTCCCATTTATCTCGTACCCTTGAAAACTCCCAATAGTCGAAGATGGTGACCTTGCCAACATGTATAGCTGATCTTCAACAGTGGTGTCATTTATAAGACGTGTTTGCAACCAACTTCCGAAAGTCTCCATGTGTTCGCGTTTAATCCATGAGTCATCCTTCCCCGGGTTTGCAGACCGTACAATATTCTTGTGTTCCTCGACATACGTAGCCATGAACATAGAATTTTGTAGAACTGTGTAGTGTGCTTTGGTCAAAGAATGCCCGTCCCTAGGTATCATTGTTTTCTTTCCCAGCGTTCCTTTTCCCCTCAGTCTCCCCTCATGCCGCGATTCAGGAACACCAATTGTCTTAAGGTCAGGAATAAAGTCAACACAGAACCCAATGACCTCCTCTGTTCCATAGCCCTTCGAGATGCTTCCTTCTGGCCTAGCACGGTTATGAACATATTTCTTCAAGACTCCCATGAACCTCTCAAAGGGGAACATATTGTGTAGAAATACCGGACCAAGAATATGAATCTCTTCACATAGGTGAACCAGGAGATGAGTCATAATGTTGAAGAAGGATGGTGGGAACACCAACTCAAAACTAACAAGACACTGGACCACATCCCTCAGTAATCTTGTCAGACTTTCTGGATCGATTACCTTCTGAGATATTGCGTTCATGAATGCACATAGCTTCACAATGGGTACTCGAACATTTTCCGGTAGAAGCCCCCTCAATGCAATCGGAAGCAACTGCGTCATAATCACGTGGCAGTCATGAGACTTCAGGTTTTGGAATTTTTTCTCTGCCATGTTTATTATCCCCTTTATATTCGACGAGAAGCCAGACGGAACCTTGATACTGTAAAGGACTTCAAAGAATATTTCCTTCTCTGCTTTAGTAAGAGCGTAGCTGCTTAAGGAATGGCGCCCTGTATCTGTGTGCTTGTTGCTTGGGTCTTTCATACGTTGCTGGTCCCCCGTGCTTCAGGCGTATCTTTTGACTTCCCATACACGCCCAGGAAGCATAGCAGATTGACACAGAGATTCTTTGTCACGTGCATCACGTCGATCAAAGACCGGACATCTAAAACTTTCCAATAGGGTAGCTCCCAAAATATAGATTTCTTCTTCCACATGGGTGCCCGCTTATCAGGGCCGTACGGAACTGGTTGGCTGCCAGCAGCCTTACCAAAGATTACTTCTAGGTCCTTGACCATATCGAATATATCATTACCACTACGGAGCTCAGGCTTCTTTCGGTTATCTGCCTCACCTCTGAAATGCTTCCTCCTTTTTTCCTTAAGGGATGCTTGATCGGAAGAAATCTACGATGCCCCAGGTATACAACCTTTTTACATTTATCCAAAAAAACACTGTCAGTCTTATCTAAACAGTGTGTACATGCATTGTATCCCTTGTTTGTATGACCGGAAATGTTACTAAGAGCTGGCCAATCATTGATTGTCACGAAAAGCAACGCCCGTAGGTCAAATGGCTTTTGTTCGTTCTCATCCCACACACGTACACCTGGTTTGCCCCACAGTTCTAAGAGTTCTTCCACTAATGGCCTTAGATACACATCAATGTCGTTGCCAGGTTGCCTCGGGCCTTGGATGAGAACTGGCATCATAATGAACTTGCGCTTCATGCACAACCAAGGAGGAAGGTTGTACATACATAGAGTTACAGGCCAAGTGCTATGACTGGAGCTATGCTCCCCAAAAGGATTAAAGCCATCTGTACTTAGAACAAACCATAAGTTTCTCGCCTCTCCTGCAAAGTCTGGAAATTCTCTCTCGATCTTTCTCCACTGCGATCCATCGGCGGGGTGCCTCAACTTTCCATCTTTCTTACGGTCTTCTTTGTGCCATCGCAACAACCTAGCATGCTCTTTGTTTCTAAACAGACGTTTCAGCCGTGGTATTATAGGAGCATACCACATCACCTTAGCAGGAACCCTCTTACGGGGGGGCTCGCCGTCAACATCACCAGGATCATCTGCTCTGATCTTATACTGCAGTGCAGTGCATATCGGACATTCATCCAAATTCTCGTACTTCTCACCGCGGAAGAGGATGCAGTCATTAATGCACGCATGTATCTTCTGCACATCTAATCCTAGAGGACAGAGAGCTTTCTTTGCTTCGTACGTACTCTCAGGCAATTCGTTATCCTTTGGAAATTTTGGCTTCATTAGTTGAAGTAAATTCTCAAATGCCTTGTCAGTCACACCGTTTTGTGCCTTCCATTTCAGCAACTCCAGTGTGGTACCGAGCTTTGTGCTACCATCTTCGCAATTTGGGTATAACAATTTTTTGTGATCCTGTAACATGTTGTCCAGCTTCAACCTCTCCAATTTATTTTCACAGTCTTCCCTTGCATTCGCAATAACTCGGCCAAGATCATCATCGGCCTCTTCTGATGCCTGTTCTTGATCACCTCCTTCTTCTGCATTCTCTTCCATTGCAGTATCGTCGTATTCAGGGAACAAAGGATCTTCTTCTTCTTCTTCATCGTCTTCCATCACAACCCCTCTTTCTCCATGCTTGGTCCAGCAATTATAGCTGGGCATGAAACCTCTCCGAAGTAGATGGCCGTGAAGGATTCTTTCGGAAGAATGTTCTCTGACGTTCCGACAATCAACACATGGGCAACACATGAAGCCATTATCTTTGTTCGCCTGAGCTACAGCAAGAAATGCATTCAGGCCTGCCATATACTCGGAGCTGCGTCGGTCACCGTACATCCATCGCTGCCGTGCATCCATCTGCATCATATAATTAAGTTTATCAAAATACATATTAATACATAGATGACCACAGTACATCGACAAATAATACTTTTTTATGTATCAGTTACAGATGAAAAAGATAATTTGTTAACCTCGGTCGAAGATACCATTTTCAGTGAGCTTGTGTGCGTCTCGGAAATTTCGTCGAACACCTCGTGTGCATAGTAAAAAAAACACACTAACACCACACTCTCTCACACCTCCAAGCAAAAAAAAAGATGGAAGGAGGGGGGGGCTGGGGGAGTATATATAGGGGGAAGGGCGCATTGGTCCCGGTTCGTGGACTGAACCGGGACAACATGTCATGCGCGTGCCACGTGGCCTGTGGCTAGGCATTGGTCCCGGTCCGTGGCACGAGCCGGGACCGATATGCCCCCCACGAACCGGGACCAATGCGCCCAGGCGATTCCTGTTGCCCCGGGCGCACGAACCGGGACCAATGCAGGGCATTTGTCCCGGATTTGGTTGCAACCGGGACAGCTGCCCCCCGGCCCCCTGGACGAGAGGGGTTGTTTCCACTAGTGATCATATGAAACAAATGTGTTCATAAAAGTCTTATATCGCACTAAGTTTTCATTGAATTGCTTGAGGACAAGCAATAAGCTAAGCTTGGAGGGAGTTGATACATCCAAAACGTATCTCCTTTTACGAACACTTTTCTTATATTTTTCCTCTAAACTTTTGAGTTTTGGATACCACTAACTCGGACTAACTCTGTTTTCAGCAGAATTACCTTGGTGTCTCGTTTTTGTGTAGAAAAATCAACTTTCGGGAAATTGCCCAAAAAAGATCCCATTGAGGCTAAAACACCAGAAGACCCTGGGAGTAAGGAGGCCCGGAGAGGGGCCAGGAGGGGGCCACACCACCCCCTGGCGCGCCCCCCTTGGTCGCGCCGCCTGGTGGTGTGGGCTACCCCTGCACCCCCTCGAACTCCCCTTTCAACTACATATGCCCAGTAACCTAAAAACCGAGGAGGTTCATCATATTACACAAAAACACAACAGAGCGCCGCCGCCACCTCGAAACTCGATTCGGGGATCAGAAGTTCCTATTCTGGCGCCCTGCCGGGACGGGGATTCGAAGGAGATCATCGCCATCAACACCGCTACCTCTTCTCCATCAACCATCCATGATTCCCCCATCCATGTGTGAATAAACACCTTTGTAGGATTTGAGGGATGGAAGGTATTGGATGAGATTGATCATGTAATAATGCAAGATTGTTAGGGCATAGTGCCTATTATCCATTGTTAGTGTTTTCTACCGTTGTTGCAACTTGTTATGCTTAATGCTTGTCACTAGGGCCCGAGTGCCATGATCTCATATCTGAAAATGTTATTGTTTCATGAGTATAATTATGTTTCTTGATCATATCTGCAACTTTTTTACACGTGTCATTGTTCGGAACCCGAGGCCCCAAAGTGACAAAAATTGGGACAACCGAAGGGGATGGTTGTGATGTGAGGATCACGTGTGTTAATGGAGTGTTAATGCTTTGCTTCGGTGCTTTATTAAAAGGGGCACCTTAATTACCAGTACTTTCCCTAGAGGCCCCACTACCACAGGCTGGTAGGAGAAAATATGTTGTGCAAGTTTCTCATTGCGAGCACGTATGACTATATTGGAACACATGCCTATGGTTTTCCTAGAAGTTGGATGCTTTATTATTATTATCTGCAACACCCATGTTTAGATTATTACATGACCTATGTTATCCATGCAACGCCCGTCCATCTATTCCCTCTATGCCTATGGTACTTCCCATCCTGCTATTTTCCGCGATTGCTACTCTTCTTACTATTATACTACTGATGTTATTTTATTTCTACTGCTGCTATAAAACTGTTACCACTGAAAAATTGTTGCGAGCAAGTCTAGTTTCAGGTGCAGCTAAATTGACATCTCAGTTGTTAAGGCATATAAATATTCTTTGGCTCCCTTTGTGTCGATTCAATAAATTTGGGTTTCACTTCCCTCGAAGACTGTTGCGATCCCCTATACTTGTCGGTCATCAGGCCCCACACCATGCGTGGGAGGTCCCTGGCCGCTCTCAGGGGTGGTGTGGCCCCACTGCTCACCCACCGACTTTGCCCTCTGTCCTATATATTGTCCTCGAAGGGTTAACCCTAAATGTGGGAGCCTTTTCCATGAAAAACATCCGTAGCCGCTGTCATCGTCAGCCCTAGTTCGGGACGGTTCTGGAGCTCTCCCCGGCACCCTACCGGGAGGGGAATCATCACCGGAGGGCTCTAGACCACCATGCCCGCCTCCAGAATGATGCGTGAGTAGTTCATCCTTGGAGTACGGGTCCATAGTAGTAGCTATATGGTTGTTCTCTCCTCTTTATGCCTCATGTTTAGATCTTTTGGGCTCCCCTACATGATCAAGATCATCTTACTGAATTCTACATGTGTTGTTTTCTAGGATCCGATGAATATTGAATGCTATGTCTCATGATTATCAATATATCATGTTCTTTTCATGTGTATGTTATTTATGATCTTGCATGCTCTCTGTTGTTAGTAGATGCTCTAACCAAGTAGATGCTAGTGACTCCAATAGGGAGTATTTATGCTTGATAGTGGGTTCATGCCTCCTTTGCATCTGTGCTCGAGTTAACGAAACGTGAAGGATGGGGGATGGTTTGTTGCCATTAGGGAGAAAACAACGATGTTTACATCATTTACATTACACACTTTTCTTACTGCGACTATCTGTTGTTTGCAACTTAATACCCAAGGTTTGCTCGGTTGACATTCTGAGGGTGGATTATTTGTCGTAGATGCAGATGGATGACGGTCTATGTATGTTGTTGTAATGCCCGCATGAATCACATAGTAATCATCATGTCATGCATATGCACTACGGTCCAACCTTTATATTTGTCAATAGTCCAACTGTAATTTGTTACCCAACATGTTATCTATCTATCTTGGGAGAGACACCTCAAGTAAATTGTGGACCCCGATCCATTTTCCTCATAATGATAATACAACCACTACTATCACTGTTTTCATAATGTTACCACTGTTTTCCTACTGCCATCACTGTTCTCTTTCATCTACTGCAAACAAATATTATTTTCCACACGGTACGTTTAACCTCTTTGTGTTCAGCAAAACCGGTGAGATTGACAACCTCACTTCTTTGTTGGGGAAAAGTGATTTGATTGTGTTGTGTAGATTCCACGTTGCGTCTGAACCGGTTGTGCGCCCTGCCACCTCAGCTGCATCAACCTTTGGAAGTGATTTCTTTCTCCTACTAGTCGATTCAACCTTGGTTTCTTTCTGAAGGAAAGTTGCTACTTTGCTCTTCATACCTTACTCTTGGGGTCTCCCAACGAACGTGTGTTACACGCGCATCACTTCACCATGTCGACCCTATCCGCCTCATCGACTACACGACTTCCTCGTCAACTCCGTCCGCTGTGTCGAGTACACCTCCCCTGCACCGACTCAGTCTGCCGCGTCAACTACACGACCTTATCGTCGACTCCGTCCACCGTGTCGAGTACATCTCCACCTCGTCGACTCCGTCCGCCGCGTCGAGTACGTCTCCACCGCGTCGACTCCGTCCGCCGTGTCGAGTACGTCACCACCTCGTCGACTCCGTCCGCCTCATCGACTACACGACTTCCTTGTCGACTCCGTCCACCGTGGTGAGTACATCTCCACCGCGTCGACTCCGTCCGTCATGTCGAGTACACCTCCACCGCGTCGACTCCGTCCGCCGTGTCGAGTACACCTCCACCACGACGACTCTATCCGCCACTCCGTCTGCCGTGTCGAGTACATCTTCACCACGTTGACTCCGTCGCCGTGTCGAGTACACTTCCACTGCGTCGAATCCGTCCGTTGTTTCGAGTACACCTCCACCGCGTCGACTCCGTGCGCCATGTAGACGCGGACACGTCTAGTCTCTAACACTTCTCGCCACGTCCCATCGGGAGGCAGAGCGAGTGTTCAGTGGACCGTGACATCATGCAAATTCAGCTAGCAGGCTTATTTTCTTTGGAATATTCAAACAAAAAGGCACTCGCCACAATCATCGCCGAAAACATCGCCTCTCCACTATACAAAAAGGCACTCTCCACAATCATCACTGAAGACATCACGACTCCGATATACAAACACATCGCGTATCATTCCTAAATCCCGGGTCGTACAGCCATCACGGCACGCCTGGATGCCGCATTCTACGGATGTGAAGGTAAGACCCAAGGATCTGTCTTTTGGGCCCGGAATCGCAGTCAAGCTGCGTCCTTTGGCAATTTTCTGTGCTAGCGGCATGATGAAAAATTCCGGCGGATGCGCTAGGCACCCTGTTAAAGGTTAAATTCGACTCGATAACTCGTTCGCGGCCCGAGTCGTAACGATCACCTATCCGGGTTCGAGCCGGGGGACTCGAATCTACGTAGGCCAGTAATGCTTTTTCCCAAATGCAAATAATTGGTCCCGATCCGTCGAGTGAACCAAGCGATTGAGCCACATCCCTTTACAAATTGCTAAAAGCAGCATACATACTCACAACAGGAGCCATTCATCCTCACAACAGGATCCATACATCTTCACAACATGATCCATACATCCTCACAACATGATCTATACATCGTCACAACAGGATCCATACATCCTCACAACATGATACATACATCCTTAGTCTCTATGAACTTCCGAGTCATAAGCCCTCAAACATCTACTGTCATCGACTCTCAAAAAGCTTCGAGTCATGCACGACTTATCGGGTCCTTCGGACTCAACAACTTATCGGCTGCTAAAGACTCGGCAACTTATCAACTACTCTTCAGAATCAAAGCTTGTCCTTGAATCTCTACCCGACTCAAACGAGTCGACTAGACACTCGGGGGATAGTGACGTGGGGACACTCACCATGTCCCCTACTTGAGCCTACCGGCTGCTACGCTACGGGGAGCCCACTAGAAGGCCCATCCGGGTCCAAGAAGCCGTAGTCAATTTCTTCAAGCATAAGACAACAACTCATATTCGTAGTCTACTAGGACTCATGTAAACCCCTCCTGGCTACCTATATAAAGACAGGAGGGAGGAGAGAAAAGACAAGCGAGAAACAAGCCACAACTAGACACAAGATAGATCAGAGAATACACGAAACATCCCGTACACACCACCATGGCATCTCCATTGTAACAGCTCGACTACCTCGCCATAATACAGATCAGACTAGTAGGAGTAAGGGTTTTACCTCTACGAGGGCCCCGAACCTGGGTAAACTGTGCCTCCTTGTTAGACGTCGAAATCACTAGTGCGTATTCGTCTCCTAATCTACAAACCCTAGTATCCCATACGAGGGATATGCCGAGTCAAGGAATCGACAACCCCGCTGAAAACGGGCTGGTAGGACAGAAGATGTTGTGCAAGTTTCTCATTGCGAGAACATACGACTAAATACGGAACACATGCCTATTGTTACTTAGTACTTGGATGCTTTATCATTATTTACCTGCAATTGCCCATGTCTTGATTATTATATAATATCGTATCCATGCAACGCCCGTTCATCCGTCCCTATGCCAACACTATTTTAATCCTGTTGTCTACTACAATTACTAATGCTGTATTTATTTCGTTCCTGCTATTATTTCACTATTGCTTCTGCTATCAAAATGTTGCTACTAATAAACTGTTGCGAGAAAATCTCTATTTCCAGGTGCAGCTGAACTAACAATTCATCTGTTAAGGCTTATAAATATTCTTTGGCTCCCCTTGTGTCGAATCAATAAATTTGGGTTTTACATCCCTCGAAGACTGTTGTGATCCCCTATACTTGTGGGTCATCAGACCCCAACAATGCCTCGTGTCGTCCCTTCTCTTATAAATTCACTCTTGACCGAAAAACAGAGGAACAATCGACGATTTTTCCAAAAATGCATCTGAGCTCCGCTGCCATCGAAAACCCTATTTTTTGGGACAAAAGTCTTTATTCCGACACCCTGTCGGGATGGGGAAATGCCCCCGGTGCCATCTCCATCGACCGTTATTCCTCCGTGATGCTTCGTGATTAGTTCCCGCATGGACAATGGGTTCATAGTAGTAGCTAGTTGGTACTATCTCCTCCCTGTTGATCAATACCACGGTCTCATGTTATGCCTCACATGACTGAGATCCATCTGATGTAATGCTATGTGTTGTGTTTGCTGGAATCCGATGAACCATGGAATTATGATTATTTTGTTCATGTCGTTATATGAGAATCTTCACTTATATACTTAGAGTGTTTTAATGTGTTCTTGCATGCTCTCCGATGTGTATGGTTATATTTATCACATAATTGTATTCATCTCCAAGAGGGAGTATTTATGCTAGATAGTGGTTCATGCCTTCTTGTTGCCTCCGCTTCAGTGACAGAAACATGCATGGGGGCGGATGTGATGTTTCCACTAGAGAGAAAACAATGTGCTCTTGTCTATGGATGAGAACCATTGCTTACATTATGTATTGTTCTTAATGCAATTGTCTGTTGAACCAAAGTAATCACTTCGTTGTTGCAACTTAATACCAGAGAGATTTGCTGGATACCTTTCTTGAGGTGGACTATTAGATACATATGAATTATGGATAGAGGTCTATATGCCTTGACATAATGCCTACCATGTTAGAACCCGTGAAGTATATCTTGTCATAATATCATTCTTATGCCCCCATGATCTGTCAATTGCCTAGTTGTAATTTGTTTACCCAACACTTGTTCCATTATTTGGAGAGTTACCACTAGTGAACCTATGAACCCCAGTCCATCTTTTACTTTTATTGCTACTTTTTTTACATACTTTTGCTACTTGTTTCCTTGCTGGTCCGTTTATTACAGATTACAAATATCACTTGTTTAACAGCGTATTCCTTAACATTAACTATCTTTCCTGTGAACCAGTGCATCTATACAATTGGCATTGTATTAGGTGTGTTGAGGACGCAAGAGAAACATCACAACACCACTCCATCCATTGTTTCATTGCACCTTTTATTACTAATATATTTTGCTAAGTGCTTCTCAGATGTGGATGAATAGTCAACTCAGCTGCTAAGGCTTATAGGTATTCGTTGGCTCCCTTGTGTTGAATCAAAAAATTGGGTTACACTTACCCTCGAATACTGTTGCGATCCCCTACACATGTTGGTCATAAAGACTATTTTTTGGCGCCGTTGCCGGGGAGCATAGGTCTATCTGTAAGTTCACTTGGGAAGTACACTCTTGCTTTTTAGTTACTTTATTGTTCTTGCTACCAATGGTTAATTTCTTTTAAACTAGATATTATTGGGAAGGTGGGTTCACGGAAAACCAACAAAAATATTATAAGGAATACCGCTTCTCTGAAACATGGTAACACTTATGGATACACATAAATAAATTGAATTCTTATGCTAGAAACTTGTGCTCTATATATGATATATCTTATTGCATTGATAAAACTTGTTGCTATATTGATTTTAAACACCTTCCTTTCCAATGTGCTTGAAATAGAAATAAAACTATATTCTCTTATGCTTTCAGAAATTATGAATTTTACGACGTGGAACAAATTGAGGAATTTATTACTTGGATGGGTGCTATTGAAATTGATTCTTTGCTTCAAAATAGAAATTATGCTTCTTACAAATCTGGAATTTGTGCTATACTTTAATATTTCCATGATGATTATGAGCATAATGGATATATTATTATATACCTTAATAGTTTCTCTCCTCCAAAGGAAGAGACTAATGCCTTTCATAAGCCTATGGAAGAAGAAATTTGTGAAACTGGACGCTAATTGAATGAATAAGAGGAGGAGAGTGATGATCAAAAGGAGCAAGAATGGAGTAGTTACTCACATCTACCTTTCAACAAGAGTAACTCTTAAACTCATACTTTATTTGGTTGCCCTCCATGCTTACCAAAAGAGGATGAGTGATATATTGACGAATGTGATGATCCTATTGATTCTTTTAAAATATCACATTTTATGAAATTGATGCTTGCTATACTAGTGTCCATGATATCCCTACTTTGGTAAATCTTATGGTAATCATCTATTTTCTACTACAATTGATATACATGATAATGAGGATGTTTTCTTAGAAAATTTATATGATAATGCTCTAGATGAGGGTCCTATGTTACTTGACAATATAAATTATAATGCTATTGAAAATGGGATTGGAGAGGTCTTGAATTCAGCTGGAAGGAGTCTCATACCCTTGGAGAGTGATCAATCATCTTTTTATAATATTACTAAAAGTGGGTTGGAAGAGGTCATGATTTTAAATTTTGATCCCACTATTTTGGACCTTGATATAAGTTATGTGTTTTAGATCATGACAAACATGTTTCGTATGATAGGTATATTGTTGAGTTTGTTCACGATGCTACTGAAAATTATTATGAGAGAGGAAAATATGATTGTAGGAATTTTCTTGTTACTAAAACATCTCTCCTTATGTTGAAAGTCTTGAAGTTTTTTTTTGTTTTGCCTTCCTATGCTTGCTAGTTTGTGCTTCTTTGATTTATTTCTTGATAAGTTTCCAGTGCATAGGAAGTGGGGTTAGACTTAAATGTGTTTCATATTTTCTTATTGATGCTCTCTTTTTCTTTAATTCATATTTCTTATGTAAGCATCTTTGAAAACTGCTCAGCCTATCTTAATGGCTATAAAGGAAGAGATCTTGGGACACAACCCTTGTTATTTTTTGCTTTAAGTTTTAAGTTTGTTTTCCTTTCAGTTTTGAGTTGTTATCTATCTTCTTTATTTGTAGGGAACACAAATTAAAAAAAAAATAGTTGTTCTAGTTATCTAAAACTTTCAAAAGGATAAGTGATTAAGAAGGTGAGCATGGATGAAATATGGGTCGAGCTTGAACACTTGTGTTCATGCCTACGGAAACTATGTAAATCTTCTCATGAAAATTTCTCAGCTAAAATTATGTATTTGTTTTGTTTTTTCCCATTGTATTATAAAAATAAAGTCTCTTAAAATAAATGCCTAGCTAAAAGGCGATAAAGAAAAACTCTTATAGGAGACAACCCACTTTGTTTTCCATTTGTTTTTTTTTATTTGAGTCTTGGAAGTTGTTACCTCTGTAACAACCGCTCCTTACCCTTTTTATTTCGTTTTTGTGCCAAGAGTAACCTCTAATAGAGAGGTAGTGTGATTTCGGAAAGTTGATGTCCTGAAATAGATTTCGGTGCTGCCACCAAAAACGCCAGAACGTCGGATTGCTTCGAAAAAAATAGACACATGCCCCAGGTTGTTATCTAACTTTCATTAATTCACACTTTTTTATTTGAGAAATAGAAGATTTTCAAAAAATATCATCTTTACCAGTTATTCTGTTTTGACATATTTTTGTCAATGTTTGCATTTGCCTCTTAATCTTTTCCTTTTGTGATTCTTTCAAAGGGAAGAGCCTTAAAAGAATTTGTGAAAGTAGGTATCATTTTAAATGGAGTGTGAGACTTGTGTTGAAACTGAACCAAGTGGATTGATTATTTTGATGCACTAACGTTGCTAATGAAGATTTAGGCCGAGAAAGTTTTCAAGTATAGGGAGAGAAGGATGATACGAGAAGATGAAAGATGGAAAAAACCTCAAGCTTGGGGATGCCCAAGGCATCCTCTTCTTCATCAACAAAAATATCAGGTTTCTTTGAAAACACTATTTTTGTATTGCTTCACGTGACATGTGTTATTCTTGGAGCGTCATTTTATTTTTCTTTAAGTTTGGTTTTGTTTTCTTGCTGTAGTTTATGGTTGGATCCTAGCATAATTTTATTTTGGAGAGAGACACACTCTGTTTTCATTGCCTATAACTATATCTGGCCATGGGACGGGCCGGGCTTGGGTCGTGCCTAAAAAAGACCATGGTAGAAAACTGAGGCCCAGGCCCTCCCAGGCCCTACCAATGGGCCTAGTTTTCAAGACCATGCCCCCAAGCCCTACCAAAGCCCTTAGGGACTAGGGTCGTGGGTCGGGCCTCTTCCTTAAAATCCCAATATGTCAAGCCCATGACCTCCCAGACCCTGCTCGTGGGCTCAAAACTCAGGCCCACGCCCGGCCCACGAGAAAGCATGTAGGGCCTAGGCCCTGGATTTTAGGGTCAGGCCTGGGTAGGCCAACAAGGCTGGGCCTGATATGGCCAGGTATACCTATAACACTCCAGCTTTCACTCTTATTGTTCCGTGAGTGTTTAGTTTTTGCTACTACTGCATTTAGCTCTTGTTTTGCATTCTTATTTTGTTCATAGCTTGTTGGTTTTCTTCATTTTTATATGATTCGCTCTCTGGTAATTGATGATTATTTCCTTTGAGAGTTGTTTCTAATAAGTTGTTTGGTGTTGGAGAAGAGTAAAATATTTCATACTTACAGTGGTGCATTGTGAAGCTTTTTTTGATGTGGCTTAGACTTTGGCATGTCATGTTAGATGTTATTCACTACCAAATTCCGCGCGGTCTGGGACATCTCAATACCGTTGCGGATGGGCTCCAAACCGTCGCTAATGGAAATCCGCGACGGTTTACGCGACGGAGTGAGAACGTTCCTGATCGACTATCACGGACGATTCTGCGACGATTAAATGAACACTAATCCGTCGTGAAGTCCGCGAAGAAAATTTCGACCCTCGCGAGCTACTGGTCGGCCCAGCACAAGGCCCAACAAGGAGCGACGTATTTTTTCGTCGCAGCGTGTGCACACGTGGCATCATATTTTCCGTTACCCGTTACCGGCGTCACTGACGTCATTTCTACCGTTCCTGACGCTATCATTTTGTTGACAGTTTTAAACGCCACGAATGGAAATACCGTTACGTCCTTTTATGACGTCATCGATCCCGTTTTATCACGTCATAATACGTGCGACGTGTATTTTCTCGTTGCGGGTTCTAGCACTACAGATGTGCCACGTGGCTCTCTCATAAAGTTCCACGTCTACGCTTATGATCGACGAATTTATAACGTTGTCCGACGGTGAGACGTTTTAGTTCGTCGTAAAACGTCGCGAATCAGAAGCCAACACGTGGAACAACAAGGCATGTCCACGTCGAAACGTATCCGTGACGTAATTTTTCGTCGCGATTTTCATCCAATAGGGTGCCGCCTCATGGACCTACCATATAGTACCACGTGTTCTCGTATTCGTAACGGATCGCATCCGTCGCCAGGTGCTCTGGTGACGTCATCGTGCATCGACGTTTTTTCCGTCCGGGTTCCAAAGGCCGTTCAGCCGGTGCGGACGAATTTTAAATTCTAGCACTGCTAGTTTTCACAGAAAAGCACACGCAAAAACATGCAACAAATAAAACAGCCTCAGAAGGGCCACCCGTAGATGCATCAAAGGCCATCTGCAATAGTTCACAGCCTCACAAGGGCCACCAACAGAGGCATCGAATGCCATCTGCCATACTTCACAGCCTCACAAGGGGCACAAAAGAGCTCACCAAGGGCACCTACCAAAAAGCCACCAAAATACATCATGAAGAGAAACAGTTTCATATCAGCTACCCAGTTCGCCAGCCGCAGGGTTGTGTTGGGGCGTAGGAAGTGGCCTACCCAGTAGTCCTGAAGAATGGCATTGGATCTATGTTTTGCCTGGGTATACTCTGTATATTGCTTTCGAATGTCATTCAGTTCTTGTTGGAGGGCGATACTCTCTGCATAAACCTGATCCCTGGCTGCCTTCAGCTCCATGACAAGTTCCTGCTTCATTCTTATCTCATAGTTAAGCTGACGCTGGAGCTCAAGCTTTGTTGCTCTAAATCGGGTGGCTGTCACGCCTATGTTCTTTAGGAACGTAGGCTTTCGCTGGCCCTGCCCGAGCACCTCAACAACAGCTTCGGCGGCACACAGAGCTGGCCTGACAGTGCCCCCCGGCGAAGCTGCCGCCATCTTTGCTTCCATTCCAGCCTAAAAAGCATGCAAAAGGACAAGATGAGATAGCAGCTGAACTAGCTCACAAGGAACATTGATATGAAATATCACTACAAGAAATATGTTGATACATGACCCTCAATTTTTGTCACTAGAAGGTCATATAGTTTTATTGATGACCCTTTTTTGACCAAAATTGGAAAGTCACATACCGAGCGTCTTATTTGATCGTCAATGACTAATTGAATGGAATTGTCATAGCCTCTATGACCCAATGAGAGGGGTCATAACCGTATGACCAATTGATTTAGTCATGTGATATCATGCCATAGCCACGTCAGATCCTACGTGGACAATCCTACGTCGCAAAATTATGACCAAATGAGAAAGTCATATATCAGAATCAGCCCAGTCCACGGTGCTCCTCTACACGGGCCAAGCCCAACTATTCAGCCCATTTAATTTTTTTTCTATATCTCAATTTTGGCCAAAAAAGCCTGTGGGCCTAATTCTGGACCAATAGATTTTGGGCTTGCCTCCTAAAGATCCAGGCAATATTCGATTTTGGCCTTTTACAGATAAATTTCGATTGGGGCTTTTTATGGTCCATTACTGTTCAGGACTGCCCACTTTAAAGCCATTATAGTTTGAGTTGTGGCATTTTGCTATTTTCAGAATACAAACTTCCAGGCATACAATTTGTACATCCAACAATATTCTACAAATATAAACACACAATATTCCATGTCACTGCTGTTACAGTTCTATCATTTCAACCAGGAGAACATAAGCAAAAGAATATTTCATTTGAGTGCCATCGCAATTGTCTAAGCTCAGCCAGCATTCGACAAATCAGTACATTCTTACAAAACAGTATACACAAGGAAAACATGAGGTCCTTTCTGTCTTGCCGACCAGCATCAGGCGGAGCGCTGCATCATTTCAATGGCACGCAACAAAATGCAGCAGTGCAGCAGAACTTAGATGTTTCTTCGTCCTGCATTGTGCACAGATTATGCAATATAGATGTAAGATTCTAATTAGTTACAAATACTATTTTCATTGAAAAATACAGAGATAAAAAATGTAGGAAATTTATCAAACTCTGGACTACCTAGTGGAGATGCCAGGGAACCAAGAAACCAAATTATGGATGAATCTGTGAACTGCATAGTGCATCAAGATCAACAATATGAATACAAGCTGCAATACGGAAGTAAAACGCACAGTAGAGTTCCAGTAACTGATTTGAAGGTGAATATACGTTTGGGTTGAAGGACTGTGTGGTTTTTAGCAAGTGCAAGGGCAAGACAGCAGGTTCTGGCTGAGGAGTTTATATGCTAACAAAACTCGAATCTATGTGTGTAGCGATATGAAATTCCTATCACAGCAGAGTAGTGTGGCATTTATCACTGGTTTTGATCCTTTGTGTACCCAAGTAAGCTACTGGCAATAGGAAGCTAATCGAGAAATTTGGTATCCTTGACTCGAGTCACGAAATCAACAAACGAGAAGAACAGAGAAAGGTACCATTTAATGAGGGATGAGGGGACTGGGTACACAGGCTTGATCCCCCTCAGCTTCGTGTCGATCTGCTGATGCATGTAGTCCACTGCAGTATAGACAGCTTTCATAGGTGCTTAGGTCCAACAGAAAAGAAAAGAAGAGCAAATTGTCATGCATCAGGTCAATATCACAGGATCTGTGCACTGCAGTTGAAAAAAATATCCATATACATCGAACCAGGATCTGTGCACGTCAGTTCAAAATCAAACTATTATATTGTAAGACTCTACATTGATTCTTTGTGACTTGCTTCACCATTAGCATGTTCTAGCTACTGTAGGGAGTAGCTACTTCATGTGTATCTCAAGAATAGTGGCAGTACTATACTGAAGGTAATATAGGCTATATATTTCGGTGAAAAAATGTAGTATAAGACAGAAACATACAGTAGATTTTTTTATCTTTTAGATCAGAAACATAAAAATTGATCCTCAAAACATGACCACCGGCAATAAGCAGAGTCACAGTGAAACCTTCATGAGAATTTCCAGGTGTTGCTAGCTAATATTCATTTACTGCGTAGGAACAGAGTACTCTGTTTGTGTCATCACGATTTTGCAGCCAAACATAATAGGCCACAGCAACCGTGTCAGTGGTGTCTCCATGCAGGAACAGGGTCCTACGCATGTGACGTGACGAGTCAGACACTTCACAGGAAGTTATAGCATTGACCGCTGAGAATCAAACCACTCGGGAAACCATGTCACGGAAACAAACATTTAACCACATGAAAAGCATCATGCTTCGAAACAAAAAATCTACCTTATATGCATGAGACATCCCATACTTGTACGGTTACCCAACAAAAAAACTACAAATATAAAGAGAGACCTTCATACTCCCTCCGTCCAGGATTACATATAAATGTTCATCGTCACTATCAAAGTAGAGCAAGCGATGTACATCGGAAGAAGCTCACATCATACTATATGTTCAACCTCCGACGGTACAATATAATCTAGAAACCACAGACCATTGGCATGCATCCACAGAATCAGCACAAGATTAAAAGCAAACCATCAGATAGCGACAGAACAGATCCAGACAGCAGCACAAGATTAAACACTACTTCAGCAAAGGAGACTACAGCGGAAAAATAAAATGTCCGCACCTGCTCGAGGAAATTCTGGCCGAGCAGCAGGATGCCGCCGCCACCAGCTGCGAGGACATCAGCAACGCCCTGGTCGCGAGGGCGCCACATCACAACCACCTACGCTGCAGCATAACAACTGGATCGAGGCCTCCTTCATGGTCGAACTTGAGGTGCTCCAAAACATCCGCAAAGAGCATACTCTGGTACCCACGATCTAGGCTGATCTTTCCCTGCTGAAAGGCATGGTAACAAATTCAGTCAGTGCGCAGGCAACTCGTTGCAGTTGCTACTAATCAGGGTACGACTAAGGCTCAACAGGCGAAACAATAACCGGAAAATTTTTGGCCCAGGGTTGTTATTTGTGTACTTATTAAAGCTAAAACAAGCTTGTGTTGGTGATGCACTGCATCTCCCAGAACGGGGGAGGAGCTCGATCAACAGCGGATCTGGAGGCGGACTTGTCGGGACGGGGAATGAGGGGGCACCGTGGTGGTGGAGGATCCGTCGGTGGTCGTCCCTATGGTGGGAAAAGGGAGCATCAGAGAGATGGATCTGGGGATTCGGAAAGGAATCGAACGCGGATCTGGAGGGCCAGGGAGGGCCAGGGTGGTAGTCCTTGTTCCTCCCCTTGGTGCTGGCTGCCGCCGCGTACGCGGCTCGGCGGAATCACTCGGGGCGCGCCGGTTCTCTGAAGAAATACCCTTGAAGTTGAACGGGAGCAGGGGAAAAAGAGATCCTGGCGGCGAACGTCGTAGGCGAGGTTTGGAGGAGAGGCGTGGCTTGGAGCGGCGGGCGGTGATGGGCGGAGGATCTATGGAACAGAGGGGCGACGGCTGTGGTAGATGGGTTCTGAAATTTTGGTGGGCGGCGGCTCTGCTCGATGGGATCTGAAATTTTGGTAGCGGCGGGGAACATTTGAGGGTAGGAAGAGAGGGGAAAGTTAGGGTTGCCCCGCCACGAATCTTTCCAAGAAAACTCCACCGCGCGCATTTCACACAACAGCCGCTGCAGCTCGGACCCGCCTGTTCTGGACCCCACCGAACAGTGCCAATTTACATCAACTAGAAGTAATAAGAGATGTTTCAATATGTTAAAAATAACTCATTTTCTCTATATTATCTAAAAACATCAGTACCTATAATTAATAATTGACGGTTCTATTTTTGGTGGGAAATTAATATTGCCAATTATAATTGGCAATTTCCAATTGGTTTGTAATGATGTGAATTACAAGTAATCCCGATAAATAGGCATAAATGCATTTATAAATCATAAACAACACAAAACAAATAATTTTCCGAGTGACTAAAATATTTTATTTTATGAAGCACCTACCAAGTAATGTTGACGAAGAAAGTTTATTTTCTTTAGATAAAAACATCATGTTCCATTTTCGGAGTGTCAAAAATGGGTTTTTTTGTAAAGCACCTACCAAAAATATGTTACAGAATTGTACAAAGTAAAATTCTAAATATATTATGTCATATTTTATCTACAAATAACAAATTTACTACCTCTAAATAGCTCAAAATACACCTCTTTTGAAAAAGACAAATTTCTGCCGATCCCGCTGAAACCGGGCCAAATTTGAACTACATGTGCCTCATAGTTTGCTCATGAGTTTTTGTAAAAATCATTTTTAGGTACCCAAGTACCTATTTCAAAAGAGATACACCAAGAGTTCATCAAGAATCGACACCTAGGTACCAACGGCCATGTCCCCCGTTTTGACCGTTTTCCGAAACCGACATAGAAAATTCCAAAAAATTCAAAAAAACTCGTAACGATGCAAGACCTTCGCGTGGTGTTATTATATATGTCATAGTATCCACCAAAAATAATAAAATTGGAATACGACAATTGGGTTGATAAGGTTATGTCATAGTATCCTACGAAGATTCATGGCTTTCGGGCCAAATGACAGATGTTATGGCCATATCCATGGCATAGTTTGTTCAAATGTGACCATATTCCACACAAAGATGCATATTGGAACAACTAACAACGTTCATGAAGAAATTTATATTTTTCTTTGAATAAAAACATCATTTTCCATTTTTGGAGTGTCAAAAATGGTTTTTTTTGTAAAGCATCTACCGAAAATATGTTACAAAATTGTACAAAGTAAAATTCTAAATATATGATGTCATATTTTATCTACAACTAACAAATTTACTACCTCTAAATGGCTCAAAATACACCTCTTTTGAAAAGGACAAATTTCTGCCGATTCCGCCGAAACCGGGCCAAATTTGAACTACAGGTGCCTCATAGTTTGCCCATGATTTTTTGTAAAAATCATTTTTAGGTACCCAAGTACCTATTTAAACAGAGATACACCAAGAGTTCATCAAGATTCTACACCTAGGTACCAACGGCCATGTCCCCCGTTTTGACCGTTTTCCGAAACCGGCTTTGAAAATTCCAGAAAATTCTAAAAAGCTCGAAACGATGCAAGATCTTCGCATGGTGTTGTTATATATGTCCTAGTATCCACTAAAAATAATAAACTTGGAATACGACAGTTTTGTGGAAAATGTGTTCACAGAAATGAGCTATCTCGTACGAAGATTCATGGCTTTCGGGTGAAATGACGGATGTTTTGGCCACATCCATGGCATAGTTTGTTTAAATTTGACCATATTACACACAAAGATGCGTATTGGTACAAATAACAATGTTCACGAAGAAAGTTTTATTTTCCGTGGAATAAAAATACCATTTTCCCTTTCCAGAGTGTCAAAACCGGGTTTTTTTGTGAAGCACATACACAAAATATGTTGCAAAAATGTACAAAGTAAAATTATAAATATATTATGTCATGTTGGATCTACAAATAACAAACTTAGTACCTCTCAATAGCTCAAAATAAACCTCTTTCGAAAAAGACAAATTTCTGCCGATTCCGGTGAAACCGGGCCAAATTTGAACTACAGGTGCCTCATAGTTTGCTCATGATTTTTTGTAAAAATCTTTTTTAGGTAGCCAAGTACCTATTTCAACAGAGATACACCAAGAATTCATCAAGATTCAGCACCTAGGTACGAATGGTCATGCCCCCCGTTTTGACCGTTTCTCGAAACCGTCTTAGAAAATTCAAAAATACTTGAAACGATGCAAGACCTTCACGTGGTGTTATTATATATGTACTAGTATCCACCAAAAATAATAAACTTGGTATACGACAATTTGGTGGAAAATGTGTTCACAGAAATGAGCTATCTCGTACGAAGATTCATGCCTTTCGGGCCAAATGACGGATGTTTTGGCCACATCCATGGCATAGTTTGTTTAAAGCAGACCATATTCCACACAAAGATGCATGTTGGTACAACTAACAATGTTCACGAAGAAAGTTTTATTTTTCGTTGAATAAAAATACCATCTTCCCTTCCCGGAGTGTCAAAACTGGCTTTTTTTGTGAAGCACATACACAAAATATGTTGCAAAAATGTAGAAAGTAAAATTCTAAATATATTATGTCATATTTTATCCACAAATAACAAACTTACTACCTCTCAACATCTCAAAATAGACCTCTTTCGAAAAAGACAAATTTCAGCCGATTCTGGTGAAACCGGGCTAAATTTGAACTACAGGTGCCTCGTAGTTTTCTCTTTATTTTTTGCAAAAATAATTTTTAGGTACCCAAGTCCCTATTTCAACATATATACACCAAGAGTTCATCAAAATTCAACACGTAGGTACTAACGGTCATGTCCCCCGTTTTGACCGTTTTCCGAAACCGGCTTTGAAAATTACAGAAAATTCAAAAAAACTCGAAACGATGCAAGACCTTCGCGTGGTGTTGTTATATATGTCATAGTATCCACCAAAAATAATAAACTTGTAATACGACAATTTTGTGGAAAATGTGTTCACAGAAATGAGCTATCTCGTACGAAGATTCATGGATTTCGGGTGAAATGACGGATGTTTTGGCCACATCCATGGAATAGTTTGTTTAAATGTGACCATGTTCCACAAAAAGATGCATGTTGGTACAACTAACAATGTTCACGAAGAAAGTTTTATTTTTCGTTGAATAAAAATACGATTTTCCATTTCCGGAGTGCCAAAACTGGTTTTTTTTGTGAAGCACATACACAAAATATGTTGCAAAAATGTACAAACTAAAATTATAAATATATTATGTCATATTTTATCTACAAATAAAAAATTTAGTACCTCTCAATAGCTCAAAATACACCTCTTTCGAAAAAGACAAATTTCTTCCGATTCCGTTGAAACAGGGCCAAATTTGAACTACAGGTGCCTCGTAGTTTTCTCTTTATTTTTTTAAAAAATCATTGTTAGGTACCCAAGTACCTATTTGAACATAGATACACCAAGATTTCATCAAGATTCAACCCCTAGGTACGAACGGCCATGTCCCCCGTTTTGACTGTTTTCCGAAACCGGCTTAGAAATTTCCAAAAAATTGAAAAAAATTAGAAACGATGCAAGACCTTCGTATGGTGTTGTTATATATGTCCTAGTATCCACCAAAAATAATAAACTTGGAATACGGAAGTTATCTCGAAAAAGTGTTCATAGAAATGAGCTATCATCTACGAAGATTCTTGGGTTTCGGTCCAAATGACGGATGTTATGGCCACATTCATGTCATAGTTTGTTTAAATGTGCCCATATTCCACACAAAGATGCATACTGGAACAACTAACAATGTTCACGAAGAAAGTTTTATTTTTCGTTGAATAAAAATACCATTTTCCATTTCCGGAGTGTCAAAACTGGCTTTTTTTGTGAAGCACATACACAAAATATGTTGCAAAAATGTACAAAGTAATATTCTAAATATATTATGTCATATTTTATCTACAAATAACAAATTTAATACCTCTCAATAGCTCAAAATACACCTCCTTTTAAAAAGACAAATTTCTGTCGATTCCGCTGAAACGGGCCAAATTTTAACTACATGTGACCTGTAGGTTTCTCTTTATTTTTTGAAAAAATCATTTTTAGGTAGCCAAGTACCTATTTCAACATAGATACACCAAGATTTCATCAAGATTCAACCTCTAGGTACGAACGGTCATGTCCCCCATTTTGACCGTTTTCAAAAAAATTAATTATGAATCTTCACAATCCTATATGAAGGAATATATAAAGCTTAGGGATATTTTTATTTTATGTTGACTAAAAATGGTCCCTAATAGTCTATAATAACATAATACATATTTAAAAAAAATCGAAACTGGTTTGGTTGAAATTGAAGTTCAATAGCAAAAGTTATAAAAGAAGAAAAAAAAAGGAAAAAAGTGAAAAGTGAAAAAAAAACCCTGCCAAAACGTCCAGCCAAGCCTACAGCGAGGCCGGCCCATCGCTCCCAGTAGGCGGCCGGCCAGGCCCACCAGCGCGGCCAGCCCAACTTAGCAGCCCAGGACGCATTACGGATATTGAAAAATGTTAGTTGTGTCAACGTATCACAAACCATTGTTTGGTCTGGTGGTGAGCGATGAAAAAACCTGTACGTGAGGTCCTGGGTTCGAACCTTACCGGCGCCCCCTTATTCTTTCTATTTTCTTTCATTTCGTTTCGCAAGGCAGAGAGAACGAAATGTATAAAAGAGTATAATGTACCACTGTAACAAAACCAATCCTTGGTCTACTGGTAGGCGCCTGCCTAGTGCACACAAGGGTGTGGGTTCGAGCCCTCTACCCGCCCCATATTTTCTTCGTATTTTTCACTTTTCACTTTGGTGGGTGCATGCACTCCTGTTCAGTATGGCTTGCTTACACGTAGGAAAATATCAGTACATAAATTATCACGTGGAAGTGACAGATAGGCGAAAATTGACACGTGGACATGACACATAGGCAAAAATTGACACGTGGACATGATACATAGGAAAAAATCACTACCAACAAACACATTACCAATTCAATTGGTCTTAGTTAAACAAAAAAAGAGTCATACACCAGGTATCATGTGCTATGACCATCTTGTTAAACAAAATCATGACTTTTTTGCCAAAAAAGTCATGGGTTTAGTCCCTCCCAAACATGTCATGACCAACAGATTATAAGTGGTCATGGATCTATGAACAGTTCATCCACGGTCATTAAAAAAAGGTCATGTATCAACATATTTCTTGTAGTGTATAAGATGACAAGCATACATAAGATAGCAGATGACAAGCATACATAAGATAGCATATGACAAGCAATTTAACACACATGTACAGTACTAGCGACAAGCGTAGATAAATTAGTTGATGACAAGGATGTACAATACATAGTTGGATACCATGCTGAAATGACAGCACGCTCAAGTGCATATTTTAACAGACGTATCTGGTGATGCTTAAATGACAAGGGTTCTGCATGTACAAGCATATATGCAACAACAACCGAAATAGTTTTTTTGTAGATAAAAGGCATTTTATTGCCAACTTTGACTTAACAAAGCTCAGAGTTTGCACATAGTTGATTACACGCGCTGCGGCATACATCTTAGCCAAAGTAGCTTTTAGGGGACATATATGATGGAAAAACATGCATCCGAGGAACATAGATGAAAATAGCACAGGACAAGCATATACATAACATAGATTAAAATAGCAGATGACAAGCAAGTTAAAGCATACGTGTACATCAACTAGAAGATGACAAGCAAGTTAAAGCATGCATGTACATTAACTAGACGATGACAATCATGGGTGAAATGGCCGACGACAGAAGTTTGCAGCAGAATTCACAAAGGGAAGGTGTCCTACAAGTATCTATTGAGGTAAAATGTTGATTACAGAGATGTGAAGAATTCTGGGGGGCTTACAATTGCTTTTTTCACAGGCGAAGGGTATGTTCCATCCGTCTTGTCACTAGTGGAAACAGGGGCACTTGTCCCGGTTGGTAAGGCTCATTTGTCCCGGTTGTGCAACCGGGATGGGCCAGCCGGGACGAATGCCCCTCCCCCATTGGTCCCAGTTGTGCCAGGACCCGGGACAAATGGGGCGTACCACGTGGCGAAGCTGGCCAGGGCTATTAGTCCCGGTTCTTAACACGAACCGGGATGCATGCCCCTTCTGCCGCGGCAGATTTTTTATGTTTTGTGTTTATTATTTTCCTTTTTATGTTTTGCAATCCCCAGACCTCCCGACGGCCCCTCCCCGGATCCCAGGAGAATAGATTAGCCCGGTGGCCATTCCCCGGACCTCCCGAATCCCACGAGAAGAGAGGAGCCTTGGTGGCCCCTCCCCGGAGCTCCCGGATCCCACGAGTGAATACGTAATACATATATATAGCAAAAGAAGGAACACTTATATTACAGAAGAAAAGTATATTGAGCATATTAGATGACCTATGGAATGAATTACAAAATCGAATTCAGTTCCAACTGTGGCTATAGTACTCTCCATTTACATTTACGACCTCTGCATCTAAGAAGCCCACAATTTCCTCCTGAATTGCTCGTATGCGGTCCCTTGGTAGAAGACCGTCCCGGAGCCGTCCGATCTAATATAAAGAAGAGTGGTCAATATATATTAATGAAAGTAAGTAACTAAAATAGATGGTAATAAGAAGAATTGACGACTAACGTACATGTAGCTGCTGTAAATTTCTACCCTTGGGACATATCGTCTGACGAATGAACTCACAAACATAGTATCCACACAAGTGATTTTCGTCTCCTTGTTGCAAGCACTTTACGAGAAATGGTTTCAATCAAAATAATAATCAACCAGCCATGATAATGGAATCGACACTAGAATAAAGGAGATGCGCGCGGATCTAGATAGTACTTACTTGCACAACATCAAATGTAAGCTTTGATTTCCATTCACCGGGAGACTTTTTTGTGAACCTCTTCCAAACGCTACCCGAGAAAAAAGAAAGAAAAAAAAGAGTTAGTAATTACTTGATATCCGAAAACGAAACAAAGTAGTCGATATAGTGCCATATAAAGCTGAAATTAATAAAGATTGAAATTACCGCTGGATTTCCTGCATGTCCGCCCACATCGCTAGGGGTTTACGTTTTGGGTCCATTACCATTACTTTTCCTTTGTCAACTTGGAAGATTAGCAGAATATAGTGGAAGCTGCGCACGCAGAACTCATCAATTATACAGTGAACATCGAGTAAGAAAAACATAATGTGTACAACACAGTAACACTAACCCGAAGTTGTAAGGAAATAGTATTTCCCGTCGGTGTTGGTGAAACATTATTGCCCTCAGAATATTATTTTCTGTATCCTTCGCAGATAGCTCAAGAGTCTTTGCATTAACAAAATGTGGATCAACGAACCCAATATCATAGATTCCACCTCTTTTGCATTCGAGAATCTTCGTTCTGCAATTATAATATATGAGTGTACTATATATATATATGAATATGCAATGAACGAGGTGAGCTAGAGAAATAAGTACATACAGACAATAGGCACTAACGACGGATTTGTCGAGGGCCTGTTGCTGGAATAACTGAAACAATTCTTCAAATTGAATCATAACCAATCCATCTCCATACCTGTAGTGCTCGTCCTTAACGCGGAGACATATCCAGTCCTCAGATTTCTCAGCGGCTTCCATATACCAACTATGCACTCTTCGCATTTATGCTGGTAGATCCTTTATCTCCTCGGGTTTGACGAGAGGCTTCCCGTACTGGTATTTGTACGCACATTCAGCTTCGGGGAAGTAGTCTACTGTTTGCATATACTCAACAATGGACAAACCCGCAGCAGCTGCCCTGTCTGCGTACAGTGTTATAAACTCCGGATCAATTTGCTCGTCAGCAATATTAGTGCTCGGCCCCACCTGGGTATTGGAAATCACTTTGAGCGGGGACATGGATTGATTTTTCCGCTCTCCGAGCTGGGCAACTGATTTCCCACTTTTCCCGCTTGCGCTACTACTCTTCGTCGACCGCACCATTTCCTTGTGTGACTTCAGAATAGAGCGGTGATAGTCAGATGCCAGACTAGGCTCGGGTTGATGAAGAGTCTTCACCATTTTCCATGCTCGTTCTATATCTTCTTCGGTCTCGGGGAAATCTTCCTTTTTCTTCTCCTTACGCTTCGATTTCCACGCCTCGTATTCGTCCCTGGCGTTTTCTGGTTTTCCTCAGGAGTATAGTCGTAAGGTAACTTGGGTACCTCCTTTGGTACCTTCGGGAGGGGTGACCGTTGACGTTTGGGTGATCTATTACTTTTCCGCAGAAACTTAGTGGGCGGAGAAGGCTGACGCGACGGCGTAGGCGACCGCGGTGGAGAAGGCTGACGCGACGATGTAGGCGACCGCGGTGGAGACGTGCATGGCTTAGGCGACCACGCTGGAGACGGCATGCATGGCGAAAACGACCGCGCTAGAGACTGTTGCGCTGGAGAATTGCGAGGATTCAATGGCCTTGCCGTCTGGTTTGGGAGCACAATGCATTCCTTTAGCCATAGAACGGTTAATTTCTTGGCTTCTCCGAGTTTAGTCAACTCTTCGTCTTCACCTTCAGGGAAATCAAGCTTTACCCGCTCGAATCCGTTGACAACTTCATCGACTCCAACAACAGCGTAGCCCCGTGGAACCGGAAGACTATGGTGAGTTGGTTCGTTGCCAATTGGTAAGACATAGCCGGCCGCCGCCTTCATGGTTATATTGACGACCTTCACGTGGACCTCACAGGTTGTCATCTCCGTGATATCATCCACCGGGTGAATCATCGGCGGTGCTTCATCACCCGGTAGCTGCG
Organism: Alopecurus myosuroides; assembly: GCA_028641055.1. Lineage (NCBI taxonomy): Eukaryota > Viridiplantae > Streptophyta > Magnoliopsida > Poales > Poaceae > Alopecurus > Alopecurus myosuroides. The sequence continues at coordinate 777,318,155 of CM054057.1, forward strand.
TGGACGCAACGCTGCTTTTCCGATGAGAATGTGCGGCGCCGGTAGCCTCGACCTCACCTTCTACCATGTGTGGTACGCCGGTCGACACTATCTGCTGGCTAAGTGTGTTAATTTGGTCCTGCTGCTTCTTTGCTACATCTTGCGTCAGCTGTATCTGATCTTCAAGTTGATGCCTCCAGTTTGCCTGAATCTCTGCTTCAGCTGCCTCCGCGTCCTTTTTCGGTTGACGGCTTCTATCGGGGTATCTCTTTTTGGTGTCGTCGAACCTAGTACTCCACGGAGGATTGCCTTTTATGCCCCGTGTACTCCCTACGTGTTCCTTATTCCCAAGGGCGCGTGTGAGCTCGTCGTTCTCTCTATATGGCACGAACTTCCCCTCTTTAACGTCCTTTATTGCGGTTCTCAGACTTTCTATGGGTAGAGGATTCTCTTTATGCCTTAGGTTATAGATTGCATTTCCTTCGGCGTCCAACGTGCCCCCATGCCCGTAGAACCATGACCTTGTCCGCTCGACCCACAAGAACGGCTCGGGAGTGATCCCCGGCTGAAGCAGGTCGTTCTCCCATTTCTCCCACTTGGGACTGGAACTCTTGTAGCCAGCTTGCCCCATAACATGGTGATATACCTTTTTGGCGGTGTTTTTCTCATTTGTTCTTGTCCTTTCCTGTTCATTCTCTGACAGGTTGTACTTCACAAAATCTGCCCATAAGGGTTTTATTTTCTCATACCCTTGAGTGAAATCTGGAGTCTTGCCCTTCTTCACATAGTCAAGGTTCAATCTTTTCTTCCAGTTTTTGAATTGCTCGGCCATCTTTTTCAGGGTCCACGCCTTGACCTTTTCCTGTATCTCAATTTTCATTTTAGCAACATCGGCCTCATTCACATCCGCCTCATTCTCGTTCACCTCCATCAAGGGTAAGTTGAAATTAGACAAGATCTTTGAGAAAAGATGATCTTTGGCTATTTTGCTGACATATGAAATTCCTTGCCTCCGCGGATCTTTTGGCTGATTCGACTCACGAACAGTGATTGGGATGTGATCCCTAACTAGTACTCCGCATTGCTTCACAAATTTTTGGGCAACATCAGCGGGAAGCTCGGGTGCGTCGTCTGCTGTGATCGTATCGATCCTATATCTTTCTGTATTTTTCATATTCTATGTTGCGCCTCGTTTAGTCTTTTTTCCGGTTGATATGTTTGAACCGGATGGCTAAAAATATAAAGACTATTAATACATGTATATACACAACGGATGCTTCATTAATTAACATATCTATATATGCACCTCGGAGCCGGTGTTTGTAATTTGTACGGCTCCACCAGAGCCGTCGGCTGCTCCCTCACCGGAGTCGTCGGCTTATTACTCAGCGGAGCCGTCAACTTCTCCCTCAGCAGAGACGTCTCCCCGGGTGAGCTCCGGATCTCCCTCGCTAGAGTTGTTCATCCACTGGCTCTCATCGGTCTATCGGTCGGCCCCGCGGATGAAACCCTCGAGCAAGTTTTCCGCATCTTCGTCTCTTGGCTCCATACTATATATTCTGAAAATACACAAAAAGAGTAACTATATGTTCCAGACCCATTTCATCAAAATTGCTTATAGATAATACACAAAAAGAGCAACATTTGTAATTATTCTAACTTAGTGATATTATTATAACTTTGTGAAATTTTCTAACACAAACTTAGTGAAATTTTCTAACACACTAACTTAGTGAAATTTTCTAAAAACAATTAAGTGAAATACCTATGTAAATTTTTCTTAGTCTAATTTTCTAAGTAAACTTTTCTAACACTAAATTTTTTCTAAGTCTAATTTTCTAACACTAAAATTCCTAAGTAAATTCTAACAAATCTAAAATTCCTAAGTCTAATCTAAAATTTCTAACATTTGTAATAATTCATAACTAATGATTCTAACATTTCTAACACTAATAAAAAAAGTAAAAAACAAAAACAGTAAGTAAAAAATAAAATAAACAAAAAAATCCCTCTGTTTAGGGTGAGATGGAGGCGGCCTTACCTCCTCTCGGGCGCGTGACGGAGGGCGGCGGCCGGCGCGGGCAGTGACGGCGCGTGGGCAGTGGAGGCGCCGCGCGCGCGGGCTAGTGGACGGGATCGAGGGCGGCGCGCATGGGCTAGTGAAGGCGCGACGGAGGGGCGGCGCGGGCGGCGCGACGGAGAAGTGCGGCAACGGGTAGTAGCGGCGCGCGGGCTAGTGGCGGCGCGACGGAGAAGTGCGGCGACGGGGAGTGGCTGCGCGCGGGCTAGTCGCGGGATCGAGGGGCGGCGGGATGGGGGATTTGAGCAGCCTGGCGGCATCGGTTCGTCCTCTGCACGCGATTATGAATTTGGGGAGGGAAGGGGGCGCGTATATAGGCACGGGCATCCGTCCCGGTTGGTAGGAACAACCGGGACGAAAGGGTCTTTCGTCCCGGTTGGTAGGAATAACCGGGACGAAAGGCACGGATGCCTAATTTTTTCCCCTGGCTAGGGCGGATGCCTAATTTTTTTTTCTGCCTAATTTTTTGCAAAAACCGGGACGAATGCCCTATTTTTAATTATATTTTTTCTATTGTTTTCTTTGTGTTTTATTTCATTTTCTTTTTATGTTTCTATTGTTTTCTCTTCTTTTATTTTGTTTTCTATTATTTTCCTTTATGTGTTCTATTGTTTTATTATGTTTTCTATTGTTTTCCTTTATGTTTTATATTGTTTTCTGTTGGTACTTTTTTTGTTTTCTATTGTTTCCTTTATGTTTTCCATTATTTTCCTTTATGTTTTCTATTTTTTTATTCTCTTTTCCATCATATCCTTTATGTTTCAAATAGTAACTCCACACGTTTCAAATACAGAACAAGGTACGTTAAATTTATAATAAGTGCACTTCAGACCAATTTATAATAACACCATGCATTTACATAGTTTCGTCGCATACAAGGCATCGGGGTGCATGATTTGTAGGGGGTGTAGAACAAAACAATCGGTATCGCCATCATACAGCCTGACCGTGGCTATTGAGTGCATATATGCAGATCAAAAGAACGGTCGGACGTATGATGCAGAATCCGGGTGATTTATATTCGGTCGATGTACTGAATGATATATCAAACCCTTTGTCAAACCTTCAAGGGGGATGTAGAACAAAACAATCGGTATCGCCATCATACTCCCGACCGTGGATATAGAGTGCATATATATATGTGCATATCAAAAGAACGGTCGGACGTATGATGGCGAATCCGGATGATTTCTATTCGGTCGATGAACTGAATGATGTATCAAACCTTAAAGGGGGGAGGATGTAGAACAAAACAATCGGTATCGCCATCATACAGCCCTACCGTGGCTACTGAGTGCATATATGCATACCAAATGCACGACAGGACGTATGATGGAGAATCCGGATGATTTGTATTTGGTCGATGAACTGAATGATGTATCAAACCTTAAAGAGGGGATTTAGAACACAACAATCGGTATCGCTACAGCCCTGCCATGGCTACTGAGTCCATATATGCATACCAAATGCACGGCATGACGTATGCTGGCGAATCCGGATGTTTTGTATTTGGTCGATGAACTGACCGGTGTATGAAGGTGGGCTATATATAGGGTCCTCTGGCTCACAAAGTGTTGTGCTAGGGTTTTGATCCAACGGTTAAGAAACACACCGATCCAACGGCTCACAACCGCTCGAAAGAAACACACCGTAGCCCTGATCGAACGGCTCACAACATCTCGAAAGAAACACGCCCCTGATCCAACGACTCACAAGCGCTTGAAGGAAACACACGATCCGTGTGATTCTTTCTAATTGGTCCAAACAAAACCCTAACCATTTCGTCCCGGTTGGTAAAACATGTCGGGACTAAAGAGACGATCCGTTTCCCAGCGAAACCCGGACCATTTTGTCCCGGTTGGTAAAACAGGCCGGGACAAAAGAGATATGTTTTCTTCTCACTATATATGTATGCATTGCCACACCATTGGCATAAACACATATAAACTCACCACTCTCTCCTGGCTTCTACCGTAACCACTCTAACCTTCATCCAGGCGGAGGCACTTTCCGCCACGAACTATCCCTGCCCGCCCGGCTAGAGCGTTCCCGCCGGTTGGATGCTGAGCGCCGGAGGAGTGCCGGTCCCTCCTCTTCCTCAAGGTGTGGCGCGTTGGGCGGCCATCACGAACCACTACTACCACGAGGTCACGCCGGTGCAACGGAGGAATCCCAGTTGGAATCCTGACTACCGCCCTACTTGGGACGCCTTCTTCATTAATCGGCGTGACAGTGCGATCGCCAGGTACGAGGAGAACGCCCCGCCTCCTTCGAACTTCAACGAGGCCGGTCGTCGGCTGTGGTGGGGCGGCGGACGGACTCTTCAGAGCGTCATGAACTACATCAGGGCTGGCGATAACCCACTCCTGCGCTACCCTCACGCCCAGTCCTGGAGTCGTGATCATGCGTGGGAGTCCAGAGCACCGTCCGACGATTAGGGATGGCAATGGGGCGGGTTTGGACGGGTTGATCTGACCCAAATCCATGCCCATATCCATGATCTTCTTATTTCCCCACCCATGAAAGTATCCATGGGTCACAAGTGCTACCCATGCCCATACTTGTTGGATATCCATCAATCCGTGGATATCCAAATCCATGAAGCATCAAAATACCGTCCATAACAATGTGGACGTGACAACATCAACGATCAAAACAAAAGGTCACATAACGCAAAACACCATCCACAATAATGCGTTCAGAGGCAGAGGCAGCGAGTGCGCCCACAGCCCACCCGGGTTCGAGTCCTAGTGAGGATCGAATTAAACGGGGTATTATCTAGCACGGGAAATCGCCGCTGGAGAGTCTCATCTTCTACCTAACAACGGACAGCCAAGGGAGGGATTCGTCCCCCTTTGGTCAACGTATAATGCGTTAGTCCTTCATAGGTATAGAATTAGGCCAATGGGTTGGTTTATTTTAATTAATTATACTTAGAATTTAACCCATATTAAATTACATTTGTCACATACATGTGAGCCATTATTTTTAAATGGATATCCAACGGGTATCCATGGAGCCAGATTTGGATCCATGCCCAGCCCGTAAATACGTGGATATCCACCCGCGAAAATCCATGGGTAAAAGATGCTCTCCAAACCCTTACCGACCGGGTTGGATATCCATGGATATTCGGATCCGTGGATAATATTGCCATCCCTGGAGGCGATAGTGACGACGACGGCGGCGACTACGATGACTACGACGACTACGAGTCGGAGTATTATAGGCCTAGGTAGGAGTATGACTAGTAGATCGATGCACTCTTGCCATTATATACTGCCTTGTTTATTTAGATCTATGCTCTCCGTTTAGATTTAGATCCAATCTTGCCATTATGTGTATTGTGCCTTGTTTATCTATCGAAATGCATGTCCTGCTCCTTAACGTGAGTTTCTTTCTGGCGTCTGAATCCCACCAATCAGGAAGAATCACACGGAAAACAGAAAACAGACATGCTAGCGCGCCGCGGTTTCCCGGAATACAACAAATTCTTTTATTAAAAACAGAAAACAGACGAACACTACTCCTCGTCGTTGTCGGGGAACTCGTCGGTGACCTCCTCCTGGTCGTCGTCGTCGAAGGTGCATGATGGTATGTACGAGATAGGCCCCCACCTCGGATCGTCGGAGGCCCAGACTTCGTCGGCGTGGTCGGCCCGACGGAGCTCTTGCAGCCCCTTCGTCCTCGCCTCCCGAGCGGCATCTAACGCGAGGTGGCGTTCGAGGCGCCGCTCCGCCCGCTCAGCCGCCCGGGTCTGCCAAAGCTCCTCGTCGGCGCTCTCCTCCCCCGGATTGTTCCGGTTATACTCGCGGACCACGCGGTCGTCCCTGGTGTCGACTAGGCCCTGAAACGCGCGGTGCCTGAGGTGGCGGTGGTCGGCGGCAGTGACGATCTGCGGTGTCGGCGCCCTGGCCTCCGCTTCCCAGAGGGTGTGGCTGTTGTTGAAGTTCATCAGCGACCGCGGGCGGTTGAGGCGCCATGCCGCTGCGTCCCAGGCGCGGGCGGCCTCCGCCGCCGTCGCAAAGGAGCCGAGGGGGATGCGGTCGTCCCCGCAGCGAATATGCGCGGTGAACATTCCGTTCTGCCGTGCTCGGACGCCATGGAAGGCGGTGGTGTTGTTCCTCCTCGGAGGCATGGTGGCGGCGCGACAGTGCGTGGAGAGGAGAAGACGCTTGAGGCGCAGCAGTTTATACCGCGCATTCGTGGCCACGCGTCACAACTCCCGCGCCACATGTCACAACTCCCGCGCCACGAGGCACAACACACACTAACACCCACCTCTCTCACTCCCCCAAGCCAAAAAAATAAAGAAGAAAGAGGGGCTGTGAGGCAGTATATGTAGGGGAAGGGGGCATTGGTCCCGTTTTGTGGAATGAACCGGGACCAAAGCCCATGCGCGTGCCACGTGGCCCATGGCTAGGCATTGGTCACGGTTCGTGCCACAAACCGGTACCAATGCCTCCCCACGAACCGGGACAGATGCCCACAGGTGGTTTATGCTGTCTCGGGCACACAAACTGGGATCAATGCATAGTATTTGTCCCGGATTTTTGTGCAACCGGGACAGATACCCCCTGGCCCCCTGGACGAAAGGGGTTGTTTCCACTAGTGTGTTTATGTGCGTAGCTTTGAACAGTTGAACTGCATCTTGATCCTTGTTGCAATAAATCTCATAGCTCCGAGAACCCGTATGAGGAGGGTACATATAACAGCCTCTGCTTTGTGCAGCTTTCAGACATGCCGTCTACACAAACAAAGTATGATGTATGAGCAACAATCATGGTTATAGAATTGATGCAATAGCAGTTCGAGTGAGCAAAGACACATACCTGTTTCTTGGCTGAGCCCTAGCTGGCTAGTAAAGCTTGCCATTCAGCATCTCCAACCTTCTCTATTGGTGGAGCTTTAGGCAAAACCTTACTCTTGTCTTTGACTGTGTCCCAATACTCCTTCTTCTAGACATGACGCATGTGCTTTGTACGGCTCCTGAGATACATTTCAAGAGAGGACACGATATTGGAGTCGTCAAGGTCCATCAGAAACTTTGACTGAAACAAAAGAAATAGCATACATCAGTTTTATGAACAGAAGTGGACAGAACTGGAATCAAGAGTTACAAAAATTACAGCCACATGGCCAGCAAAGGCTTTAAATATGTCGTTACTTTTCTTGTACTGCTTCCAATGGAGAAAGACGTGGACAACCTCCTTGGATGCAAGTGAACATGCAGTGGCATACATGGCACTAATCTTATCGTCAGCTGGTCTAGTACATCCAGGAGTAATAACTATTCTGATCCTCTTTCCTCTGGACATCCTGTCCAGCCCCTTTCCCATGTTTATTCCCCTTTCAACCCCACCTCCACCACTTATAGTGATGTCTCCAGGTTGATTATCTAAAAAAAATGTGACCGCGCTAGAGTTAGTGTTCTGCATTTCGGATTTAATTCTGGAAATGGATAACACAGTTCTGCAATATGTTACCTTCCTGGCACAAGTGATGCCGATCTTCAGACCATGGGTTAGAAAACCAGTGCCTCAGAGTGGGCATCTACCTCCTCGACTTGGGAACCTTGCCCCTCATGTTGGAATGGTGGGAGCTTCACTTGGGGACCTGGCAGCTGGTCAACGAGAAGATTCTGCCCGTACTGGGTGTGTGTCTCCTCGTGGAGGTCAGCTACATTCTTGTATTGGCCAGCTTCCAGATGGCCATGGGCAACTGTCTGCTTGTTTTTGGAAGATTCCTGCTAGCCAAGTTGGGGAGCTTCCTGCTGGACTTGGGGAGCTTCCTGCAGGACTTGGAGAGCTTCCAGCTCGAGCGGGGCGGCTACCTTCTCGGTCACCACATCTACCACCTTGGTTTGGACCGCAGCTGGCTGCTTGTGTTCGACATCTCCCGTCTTTCCATTGTCAGATGGCTTCTTGGGGGGCTTAGATGGCTTCTTATTCCCGGGTGGTGGGGGCCTGACTGGATCTGTGGACTGGTTCTGCAAGCTCGTACTCCTTGTTCGACCCGTTCTGGGTGTGGAAACTGCCAGTGCAATCTTCTAGATATTTTTATCTCCTGTCGGAGTAACAGGTGATGTGTTGTCAGATTTGTCAGCACGGACACGCTTCTTACCAGTCAAGGAGTTGCCGCCTGGAGGCATCTGCCCCCTACCGGATGACGTCTTGACTTTGAGTTTTCTAGCCTGCACAGTTCACATGTACAGATGAATGGGGATGGTAGCACAACATATATGTAAATGCAGTAATTAAGCCACCAGTCCCACACGAGATAAGTAAGGAGCACCTTCACTGCTGAGCTATCATGAAAGGGTGTTGAGCTAGAAGGTAAGGGTTCATCTTCTTCAGTGAAGTCTTCCTCCCCTCGAGGATCATACTTGGATCCAGAGCTTTTCTTCTTTCTCTTTTTAGGGGAGAGTACGGTTGGGATTGCAACAGCATACGCTAATATCCTACCCAGCCGCGGATGGTTTCTCAGGACATTATTGATCGGAGTTTTGTCAATGGATTTTACAGGTGGTTCTAACATAAATCAAGAACTCAACGTAATCTACAAACATCACACTAGATACTATAAGAACCCATTAAAGATACAGAGTAAGATTTGGGTTTCTTTCACAAAGTGATGTTCTAACATATACTGCTGGTGTTGATTGTTCTGTACTACTCCCTCCGTTCACTTTTATAAGGCACGCTACTTACCATTTCAATTTTAACACCATACATAGTAAAATGGGTGCATCTATGTAGAAAATAAGGAAGTTTTGACCATATGAACTCATCAAACAAAAAGAAGCACATAACAGGCAATTTTCACGATACCAGGAACTAAAACATAAACAAAAATGTGCGGGGAATAAGCATCAAACATGCTGAAATACTTATCTCGAGATCGCCTCAGGATTTAGGTGCTTTTTCTTACTTTGTGCCATGGCTGAAACCATCTCTCCAGGAGTCAAAGGTGGCAGGCCTGGACGAGATTGTTTCCTTGAGGTTAGTGACGAGGTGGCAGACCTCGGCGAGGAAGTTGCCGCGAGGTTAGTTAGGCGGTGGCAGACCTAGATATAAGGTGAGGTTGGTGACGAGGTGGCCGAACTGCGAGCTAGACAGCGAGGTGGCAGATCTTGACGGCGACCTGGAAGGCGAGGTGGCAGATCTGGCGGCGAGGTGGCAGAGCTGGCGGAGAGGCAGCGAGGTGGCAGATCTGGCGGTGAGGTGTAAGATCTGGACGACGACCTGAACGACGAGGTGTCAGAACTGGACGGCGAGGTGGAAAAGCTGGGAGGCAACCGACGAGTTTCACGGCGAGGTGGAAGACCCGCACGGGGAAATGTTAGACCGGGATGGAGCTACGCGGCGAGGCGAGAGAGCGGGACAGAAATCTACGCGGTGACGTGAGGGAGCGGGACGGAAAGCTCCACGGCGAGGACGCGAGGTAGGAGAGCTAAGCGGCGAGGTTGGAAGACAGGAAAGAGGGAAACTTCGTCAATGGAAAAAGGGGGCGGGGGGGATTTTGTTGAGAGGCCGCGAGTGGGTAGAGGAAGGTGCGGAATTTTTCAACAGGCGTGCGCGCGCTATGGGGGAAGCGCCAAAGTTTGATCCATAATTTGGGGTTGCATGCGACACGAAAATTCTGCGCGCGCGAGTTCGTGTGGGAGTGGACAAAAACATCGCTGGCCGTCGGATGCATGATGGGTGACTTAAATAAATTGACAATCTATGCAATTCGTTATCAAATGACTATGTCATTGAAACTGGGGAATGTCAGAATCCCACCTAAGACTAACAAGATGTAACCCTATCATACCTATACAAATATTATGTGAGGTTCCCCCCGTTCCAACAAATCCGGGACTTTGAGGCTCTAAGTACAGCTGGAGCCCGCCAAAGAGAATCTGACGCCGGTGAAGCCGTAACAAAGAGAGTGAGGGAATCTTGGGATCCAATACACATGCCACACTCTAACACACGTGGTATGGAATACCATGGGATTTGGTGGCATTCAGACGCTCTGGAGCCCCTCTCCGGACAAACCCTAGCCCCGTTGGGGGAAAAGGCGAACTGCCCTTTTGGCCCCTCTACGTGATCCGGAAGGGGGTAGCAAAGTGGAACCAATTGCTTGGTTGTGTTAGGTTAGGCCCAAGGAACACCCAAGACCATGGTAGAGCCCACCTCTTTGCAATATCCCCCCCCATTCCGACAGACCCGGGAGTTTCGGGCTCTAAGTAGTCCTGGAACCCGCTAGAGAAAATCTGACGCCGGTGAAGCCCTAACACAGAAAGTGAGGGAATCTTTGGCATCCAAGACCAATTCCACACTCTAACACACATGGTATGTCCTACCATGTGATTTGGTGGCATTCAGATGCTCCGGATCCCCTCTCTGGAGAAACCCTAGCCCCGTTGGGGGGAAAGACAGAACTGCAGCTCTAGCCCCTCTACGTGAGCCGGAAGGGTACCAAAGTGGAACCAATTGCTTAGTTGTGTTAGGTTATGCCCAAGGAACACCCAAAGAAATGGTAGGGCCCACCCTATTGGAAAGATTCACCCCACCCCCCCCGTTCCGTCAGATCCGGGAGATTCGGGCTCTAATGTAGTCATGGAACCTGCTAGAGAGAGAATATGACGACGGTGAGCCCTAACACAAATAGTGATGGAATCTTCGGCATCCAAGACCCATGTGTAACAGCCGTACTTTGTAATAAAGTTATGTTGTGTGTTGTGTACATGGCATACATGCATGTAAGACATTGCTAAAAATTTCCATTTGAAAATTACCAGTGAAATGACAAAAATCACTTAAATGCAACCCACTTATGATGTTTTTAAACCTATTTGATCTATTAAAATTGCACTCACTTTTAGAATTGCCCGAATTGCGCTCCGGGGTCTATTTCGGGGCAAATTTCGATAAAATGCCTAACCATCATATGAACCGTAGCAAACACTTGAACTTTTTTAGATCTTTCATTCAAGTGCATTAACTTTGTCACGCATACATATTGTGCATTGCATCGATGTCATGTGTTGATTTTTTATTTTCCGGTTTGTGCTTCTTATCGGTAGAACGCTGCCCGAAGAGAAGATCAACAACTCTAGTGGCGAGTACTTGATCTTAACCGACAAGTCAAGCACTTATCCAGAAGATCTATCTATTTGGTTTTCTGTTAAGCAAGGCAGGCATAACCTCTTATCTGCTCATATATGTTTTCCAACGACTTTTCGTTCTCGTACTTTGTATTCGATTCCAAAGTATTTGGTGTCTATAGGTAGTGTTCCCCTATACTTTGCATAGCCCAAATACCCCGATCTACTGATCCTAGCCGCTTAGATTTGATTGTGCGCATCGCTACAGCCTGATATATGCTATGCTTAGCTTTGTATACTTGCTTAGCTCTGCTCCATCCAGTTGATGAATCAGAGTTGCGAATAAATCTAGTAAGGCAGGATAACATGGAAAGATGAGCTATGTGTGTTTAACCTGACTAAGGCTTGGATAGGAGGCCACTTGGGAAGTGGTTGTCCATCCTATACTTGCCACCCTTAGGACTAAGGTTTCGAGCGGAATCCAAGACTGAGCGTGCAACCACACGCGGGGTCTAAGTAACCGCGCTCGACTAACTAACTTGTTTGGCCACATCCATGGGTCACGTAGTTTGAGAGTTCCATTCGGCAACGCAAATAAAACTTTAAAACGTTTTGGAAAAATGCTCCGCCTAGGGCGTGACCGGGGCCAAGTGATGGATGTACACGGATCTTGACCCCTCCTCACAGAGACAGGTGCCGTCAGGAGGATGGCTAACTCCCTGTTGACGGGGTGGCCCTGTCTTGGGCTGACTCATGGATATGGATGGGAAAGGTAAATGTCATGACCAACCACCCTCTGTCGCGCTCCCTTGGGAAGAGCGTTACTGCGTGGCGTTAAGAGTCGGTTGGTACGTGTGGGTAAAGTGTACATCCCTGCAGGGCAATCTTTTCGAAAAGCCGTGTCCACGGTTATGGACGACTTGGTGAAGGTAAAGACCATAGACAACTTGAACATGACGTAAAACATGTTGACAATGAATGAAGGGTGCCTCCTCAGAGATGCCGAGAGGGGTGATCCTTGTAGCAAGTGAGATGCTGGGAAATGAAGTTTGTGGTTTCAAAAGATGATGATTTACAGGAGTTGAGTCATTCTCATCTATTTTGAAAAGACTCTATGAGACGTGCTATTCTTCCTCGATTTGGAAAACAAACATTGCTTTATGCAAATCAGCCTTCATAAAACCCTTTATGAAACTAGCAGATATATAATAGGTTAACTAAGTCTTGTTGAGTACGTCCACTACTCGGGTTTGCTTAAATTTGGTTCAGGTGGAGATCTCACATCAGTGGTGTTTCAGCGTGGACATCGACGAGTAGTTTTGGGGTTCCCAGGTAGCAGCCTGGAATCTATGGGCTGGGACGTCGCTTTATGTTGCGGCCTCTTAGGCCTTTTTGGTTCTTGTTGATTAGCAACATAGTTTATCTTCCGTTGTCTGATGTAATGTTGGGTCATGTGACCTCTGGTTGTAAATCTATACTCTAGTAATACATGTTCAATACAACTTCTATGTCTAGAGTGTTGCTTTGATCGGTTGTTGGTTTCGAGCTCATTGTTATACAGTTTTGGCTATGCCTGCATAGTTGTCGCAGTCGAGGGGTTGTGGAGCCAATGATCCATGTCCGAGCCCGCTTGTCGATGTGACTCGGCCTGGGGCGAGGTAACCCCAGTAACCCTCTATTTTTGTTGCACTTTCTGGACACATAGCAGCTATGTATAACTTTGGTCATGTTCCTTCAGTTTCATCTGACTCGTGGGCGCTTGGTTATGCGTAGTTGGTTATGACTAGCATGGATACAAGGAGTAGTAGACTGGGGATCCAGACTACGTGCTGATGAATCCGGTCTGCCTGCTCTTGTTTGTTGCGGCCGGGGCTGGTAACCCTGAAGCCCTTGTGAGTCCATGGCTTGGAGCACATAACAGTATGTATACCTCTGAGTCCGTGGTCTGACAAGTCATGGTATCAGAGCAGGACTGCCTATAGGAAACCCTTTGCTATCGGTCGATGTTGAGTCTAGTGTTTGTGAAAACTATTTCTGAACTTGCAAATGAATTGTGAGAATCTTCGTAGGAATTCTTTTTACTCCTTACCTGGTGTCACTCTAACTCTGAGCCTCCTAATCTCAATTGTTTTGAAACGGTGTTCCTCTCTTCTGTTACCTTCAAAACTAGGATAAAACAGTTGGGTGTTTTCTTTCCGGTACATCGTGTCAAGTTGCTACCCTCTCAAGTCTTGACTAACTCCAGTCCTTTGATCTATCAATTCCATAGTCGGGGTTGCATTTCCATGTGATTTCCGGTTGTTCTTTTAGACGATGTGGCTTGTTTCTTCCACATAATGTCATGTATATTGCCTCCGTTGAACTATCATGTAGCATTCCAATGTTTTCTCCTTTCATGAATGTGTTATTCATGGTTCCTCTCCTTTTTACTCAGGATGTCCGGTGGTACTCGTAAACGACGTGGACGTAATCCTCCTGAAGCAGAAGTTCTGCCTCCTCCCACAATGGCGCAGGTTCTGCAGAGTATCGAGACCAACCGCCTGAGAAATGAACATCTTCTTGAACGTGTGGTGCAGAATACTGAACGTCGCGCGAAAGGTGTTACACTTGGGAGTTTCCTCAAAGCTCAGTCTCCTACCTTTGCTGACTCCAAGGAGCCTCTGGATGCTGATGACTGGCTCCGTACAATCGAGCGCAAGTTTGTTGCTCTCCATGTCCAAGATAATGACCGTGTGAACTTCGCCACCTACAAGCTAGAAGGTGCTGCTGGTGCTTGGTGGGAAGGTTTCTTGGCGTTGCAGGTGCCAGGACATGAGGTCACCTGGGCAGAGTTCTGTATTGCGTTACATGGTGCTTATATTCCAAAGGCAATCATGGACTTTAAAAGGAAGGAATTCCTTGATCTCACCCAGGGGCAACATGAATGTTGAACCTTACGGGCGAGAATTCACCCGTTTGGCTCGCTATGCTCCTCGTGATGTCAGAAATAATAAGGACAAGCAGGAACTGTTTCGGAAGGGTCTGAACCCAACCCTCCGCTATGAGTTGCTTCCTTTCAAATTCCAGAGTTTCCAGGAGTTGTGTAATCAGGCTATTACCCTTGAATATGGAAGAAAGGAGATGGAGACTGCTGTAAAACGAGATGTTGATAACTCTTGTGCAACTTCCTATGGCTCCAAGAAGCGTCGTGTGTTCATAACATACAGTGCTATTCCTAGAGAACTGTTGGCACCCAGTTATGAGGGATACGTTCCACATCCGCCTCCATCAGCTGCTAAACCACCTGATTCTGTGTGTTTCAAGTGTGGTCAGCCGGGTCATCTTTCTCGAGAGTGTCTTCAGAAGAAAATTTGTCGTGGAGTTCCTCCTCCCAAGAGAAATGTGAAGAACACCGGTACAATACATGCTTGTTAAACACATGTTACACTCGAGAAGGCTCAAGATGATCCAAGCATTCTCTAGAGGACAATTCGAGTTAACTCCATTCTGGCTACATCGTTGTTTGACTCTGGAGCATCCCATACCTTCATGTCAAAAAAGTTCGCTAAAATGCATGGGATACCTTTCCAAAACATGTCCAAGTCTTTGGTGGTCCAGTCCCCAGGGCTTAATTGGCGCACCACGATGGTTAACCCAGAGCTTATGATCGATATAGGGTATCGGTGGTTCCCTACAACCTTCTTTGCCTTAAAGTCAACTGACATTGATGTCATTCTAGGCATGGATTGGCTCAAAAGGTTTGGAGCTGTAATTGACTGCACAGACAAGTCCATCGTTTTGACAGATCGTTCTGGTGCTAGTGTGAAATGCTGGACGTGTGCAGACCTAGCTCCATCAGCGTGCCATCAACTTTCACCCGAATCACAACCATACTCTATGCAAGCTGACTACCCTCCTGAAATTCATGAGTTGCCAATAGTCAGTGAGTTTCCTGATGTGTTCCCTGAAGAGTTACCTAGCATGCCACCTGATCGAAGTGTGGAATTTGTCATTGAGTTGGTCCCTGGCACCGCTCCTGTGTCCAAAAGACCTTATCGTATGGCCCCAGAAGTGTTGGCTGAATTGAAGCGACAAATAGAGGAGTTAGAAGAAAAAGGTTTCATCCAACCTAGTACATCTTCTTGGGGTTGTCCGACCATCTTTGTTAAGAAGCGGGATACCAACGTTCCGCGTTTGGTTGTTGATTATCGGCCGCTGAATGCAGTGACCATCAAAAACAAGTATCCTCTTCCAAGAATCAACGACTTGTTTGATCAGTTAGCTGGTGCAACTTTCTTTTCCAAGATGGATCCGCGGTCAGGATACCATCAAATAAAGATCAGAAAAGAGGACATTCCTAAAATAGCTTTCACTACTCGTTATGGTCTTTATGAGTATACTGTTATGTCCTTTGGTCTTACCAATGCTCCAGCTACTTTCATCAGGCTTATGAACTCGGTATTCATGGAGTATCTTGACAAGTCTGTCGTGGTCTACATCGACGATATCCTGGTCTATTCCAAGTCTGAAGATGAACATGCCGAACACTTGCGCTTGGTGTTATCCAAACTCCGTGAGCACAAGTTGTATGCCAATCTCTCTAAATGTGAGTTCTGGTTGAAAGAGCTCGTCTATCTCGGACACGTGGTGTCTGCCGAAGGTGTTGCCGTGATTCCAGACAAGGTTCAAACCATTCTGGATTGGGAAGCACCTAAATCAGTCAAGGATGTTCGGAGTTTTCTCGGGATGGCAGGTTATTACCGTCGATTCATCGAGAACTTCTCCAAAATTGCCAAACCTATGACTGAACTTCTGAAGAAAGGCAAGAAGTTTGCATGGTCAGAAAAGGCAGAAGAGAGTTTCCAAACTCTGAAAACTAAACTCACTACCGCTCTTGTGCTTGCTCTTCCTGATACGAGCAAGGACTTTGTTATCTTCTGTGATGCCTCACAACAAGGACTCGGTTGTGTGTTAATGCAAGAGAGTCATGTGGTGGCCTATGGTTCTCGTCAATTGAAACCACATCAGCACAACTACCCAACTAATGACCTCGAGCTAGCAGCCGTGGTCCATGCTCTCAAGCAGTGGCGTCATTACCTTCTGGTAACCGTTGCGAGCTATACTCAGATCATCAGAGTCTGAAATATCTGTTCACCCAACCGGATCTGAATCTAAGACAGAGAAGATGGTTGGAAGTAATCAAGGACTTTGATTTGGGTCCCAACTATCAACCCGGTAAAGCCAACGTCGTGGCTGACGCTCTAAGTCGGAAGTCTTACTGTAACAACTTGATGATACAGAAAGCTCAACCTTCTCTTCATGAGGAGTTTTCCAAGCTCAACCTTGAAATTGTTCCCTCTACGTATCTAGCTAACCTGGAAATAAAACCTTCTCTTGAGGATCAAATCAAAGAGGCCCAGAAGTGTAATGTGGGCATTGCCAAGATCAAGAAAAACATTGCTAGCGGAGTTGCTAAGTGTTTCTCGGTTGATGATCAAGGCATCATTTATTTCAACAACCGTCTGGTTGTGCCAAAGAAGCGAAGTCTCAGAAATCTAATACTCCAAGAGGCTCATGATACACCTCTTTCCATCCACCCTGGTAGTACGAAGATGTATCAGGACCTACGTCCAAAGTTTTGGTGGACCCGGATGAAGCGGGAGATCGCTCAGTATGTTGCTAAATGCGACGTCTGTCGTCGTGTGAAATCTAAACATCAAAGACCAGCCGGTGTTCTTCAACCTCTACCGATTCCTGAATGGAAATGGGATGAAATTGGCATGGACTTCATTACTGGTCTTCCCAAAACCAAAAAGGGTCACAATGCCATCTGGGTAATGGTTAACCGACTGTACAACGTTGCTCATTTTCTCCCTATTCGAGAGGCCATCACCACTAGTCAGTTGGCAGATCTATACATCTCCCGAATAGTTAGTGTTCATGGAGTTCCTAAAAGGATTGCTTCAGATCGTGGGAGTATTTTCATCTCCAGGTTTTGGGGATGTCTCCAAGAATCCATGGGAACTCGTCTCTCTTTCAGCACTGCTTATCATCCACAAACTGGTGGCCAAACCGAAAGAGTTAATGAAATCCTTGAGGACATTCTTTGACCTTGTGTTATCTCCTTCGGTAAGGATTGGGAAAAGTTCCTTCCCTTTGATGAGTTCACCTATAGTAAAAGTTATCAATCCAGTCTGGGCAAGTCTCCTTTCGAAGTTCAGTATGGCCGTAAATGCCGAACTCCACTGAATTGGTCTGAAACCGTTGAAAGATCATTCTTCCGACCGGATACAATCAAGGAAGCAGAAGAAACTGTTCGCATCATTCGTGAATGTTTGAAAACATCTCAATCTCGTCAGAAGAGTTATTATGATCATCGTCATCAAGATGTTCATTACGAAATCAGCGAGAAAGATTATCTTCGAGTCACACCTCTGAAAGGTGGAAAACGTTTCAGAATCAAAGGCAAACTGGCTCCTTGTTACATTGGTCCATTTCCCATCATCGGAAAACGAGGTCAAGTTTCATACCAGCTGCAGTTGCCTCCAGGATTTCCAGATGTTCATGATGTGTTCCATGTCTCCCAACTCAAACGTTGCTTCAAAGATCCCGTCCGTGGTGTGGACCACGAGACTATCAAGCTCAAGGAAGATCTCTCTTACAAATAGGTTCCTATCCGTATTCTTGATGAGGCCAAACGAAGAAGCCGCAGTCAAACCATCAAGTTCCTAAAAGTTCAATGGTCACATCATTCCGAGAACGAAACAACCTGGGAACAAGAGGATCGTTTACGATGTAAGTACCCCGACTTCTTTTCTAAAACCTAGGAATTTCGGGACGAGAGTCGTGTAAGGGGGGTTGACTTGTAACAGCCCTACTTTGTAATAAAGTTGTGTTGTGTGTTGTGTACGTGGCATACATGCATGGAAAACATTGCTAAAATTTTGCATTTGAAAATTACTAGTGAAATGACAAAAATCACTTAAACGCAACCCACTTATGATGATTTTAAACCTATTTGAGCTATTAAAATTGCACTCACTTTTAGAATTGCCCGAATTGCCCTCCGGGGTCTATTTCAGGGCAAATTTCGATAAAATGCATAACCATCATATGAACCATAGCAAACACTTGAACTTGTTTATGTCTTTCATTCAAGTGCATTAACTTTGTCACACGTACATATTGTGCATTGCATCTATGCCATGTGTTGATTGTTTCTTCTCCGGTTTCTGCTTCTTATCGGTAGAGTGCTGCCCAAAGAGAAGATAAACAACTCCAGTGGCGAATACTTGATCTTAAATGACATGTCAAGCACTTATCCAAAAGATCTATCTATTTTGTTTTCTGTTAAGCAAGGCAAGCATAACCTCTTATCTGATCATATATGTTTTCCAACGACTTTTGGTTCTCGTACTTTGCATTCGATTCCAAAGTATTTGGTGTCTGTAGGTAGTGTTCCCTATACTTTGCATAGCCCAAATACCCCGACCTACTGCTCCTAGCCGCTTAGATTTGATTGTGCGCATCGCCAGATCCTGATATATGCTATGCTTAGCTTTGTATACTTGCTTAGCTCTGCTCCATCCGGTTGATGAATCAGAGTTGCGAATAAATCTAGTAAGGCATGATAACTGTGACGCCCCGAGATCGGGCACTATGCAGATTTCAGCATTCCCGCCAAAATCCACATAATAACCGAGTCCAGGTTGCCACTTGTGATAACATTACAACAGTTCACGAATATTCCGCAACAACAACAGAATGAGATATATACAAGAGGACTCAAACGAGTCAAGGATACAACTGATACAATACAAAGATCCAAATAACAGCGGATGAAACAACATAGCGTCCGACTACGGACAAGATACAAATTGGACTAAGAGTCCTGAAGATAACCAAGAGCGTCCAATCCCTGCCCAGGCCAAGCCGGAGGGATTCCCAAGCTAACATCGTCAGACTTCAAACCTGTTGACTGCAATTTGGAATATGCAGCCACGAAAAAAGATTCGTGGGTCAGTACGGCTAAGTACTGGCAAGTGGATAAACCATACTCACAAGATACCGGCGTAGCCAGTCATCACAAGATACAAATACTTTGGGTTCAATGGAAAGGAAGGGAGTATTGCAAATAACCGGCAGCAGGCTGCACTAACCAACTACGGAGACTCACTACAACATCCGGCTAAAAGATGGGGATAAGATAGCGTATCGTAACCAACTACAACAAACCACCAAACAATACCCATCCAATGTCACCCCCTACTAAGGAAGCAACCCAAGGATAACTCACACTGTTGATTAAGGTGAAGTTGAGGTTATTGTGACAATATGCCTGTTACTAGTCAAGTTGTTATTAATTAGGTGTAAGTTGTCTGAGTACTTGTTAGCCAGTACTTTAACCAAGTAATCCATAACCGCGGAAAACACGGCTTCTCGAGAAGATTTATCCCTGCAGGGTGTGCTCCAGTACCCGTACACACTCAAGCCACCAACTAAAACTCAGGTTGGCTTGACACGACACAAACCATCTCTACAACCCATCCTAGGAGTCACGGAGCTATAAGGTCCCAGCCACGCAGCCGAATACTCAGCGCAGGTGTGCAAAACTCCCGCAGGACACAACACCCCGGCACTACAGGCCTCGTCCTATATGCATCATCATCATCAGTAACCATGGGGGATCCACCCATTATGCAAAGGAGCAAATGGAACACCCGAACTAAGTGTGGCTCTTCGGACAAGCTGCAGATCAGGTCTAAGTCGAGGGGGGGTTCCATACCACCACCCGGATGCGGTGAGCACGCTCATCATGGATCAGTAGACAAGACTCTTTTCCTAGTTTCGACACCAGCCGGCTCCAAAACCCTAACCCGGGCCTCCTGCCGGTGCCTTAACATCAAATTATTATTACCCAAAACATTAACATGTTGTTGATTGAATTGAAACCCAACTATCAACTAAACAGGTGATAAGACGGACAACAAGACTTGAGCGCAAACAGCACTAAGCATGCAACTACGACACGACGGCCAACAGGGTAAACAAACAACAGTTAATAGGAAGTGGAAGGAAAGGCTATATCATGGCTGTAAGGTAAACATATAATAGGATCGAGACACAAGCATCGAATCAACATGCTAGAATAAGAACAACGGAAAGAATCGGTAACAAGTGATGAAAGACAGCCATTTGGCAGCAAGTGAGTATACTTGCCTGGAATCCAGCAAGTAGGGGTACATCCGAAGAACTTGTCGTTGCTCACATCATCTCAACGTCCTATCCGCGAAAAAGCAACGAACCTCGAACAAACACCGGATGCAACAATTACTTCTACGGCAAAAAATCCAGCATGATCAAGATATGGATGCATGACAAGTTTAAAGATGCATCAAGATAAACTAGTTGACATGATAACATAACATAATTAAATGGACCCATATGCAATTTGGATTACATATGGAAAGCCCATGAATTAAGGTTGAAATAACTGTTTTACAACTAACCAACAGGTGAAGGTGGATTAGCATGATGCATGGATGATGAAAACAATAAGAAAAACAACAAGGGATTCAATTTGAAAAGGTGTTTACCAAGTTTGGAATTTTATTTATTAAGTTAGGAAATTTGGCTTCTTAAGTGAGTTACACAAGTATTTATTGTTTTCACCCATTTTAATTGTTCAAAACAGATAACAAAATTTATATTTGGAAAGAACACAAAATTTTAGATGGAAAATTTATATTTGACAATTTTAAATGCATTAAATAAGAAACAGTTGTTTTCAGCAATTTAAATTATTCAAAACAGCAAACAAAGTTGATATTTGCAAATTTCATGAAAAATGGGATGGAAAATATATTTTACATGTTGGAATTCGATTTGAATTGCCCAAGTTATGAATTTTGCAATTTAAAAGGGTTTAATTAAAGCATTGAATTATTGCACCACTTTTAATTAGGAAAAACATTAAACAAATTGCATTTAAAAGATTGAAAACATGTAGCAAATGTTTCATTGAACATTTAGAGCTATCAAACATAATTTTTGGGTTATTATTGAATTTCTTATGCAATTTTCCATAATCATTCTTATTCTGCCATTTTTAGTAAACAGAGGGAAACATGTTCAAATTTAATTCAATTGTGTCCAAATAAAATACCAATGTGTAGAGTTTGTTAAGACAAATTTTTAGAGACCAAGTTTGCTTAAATTGGATGAGCAGAACTAAAGTTATGAAATTCCAAAGTTTCCAATTTTTATTGCATTTTCAGTAATTAATTATTTAGTGCAAAAATTGTTACGGCAACGTATTGCAAACTTGACATTAATAGAAAGAGCACAAAATTTTGAATCCACAGGAATTTGAATCTTTCAAATTGGAGCAATATTCAATTTTATATTGATTTTAGAGTTAATGCCTCAGATCTGAGTTTCTGAAATTCGGGCACAAAAAGAAAAAAACAGAAAATAAAAGGGTGTGGCTTGGGGGAATTGAACCCAGGACCTGGGTATTGCGCGCAAAGGGTCCTAACCAGTGCGCTGCTGCGGTGTTTGTTGAGGGTACAGAGGAGATTGATTTTTGAGGTGGCTTGGTTCGCGAACTGAACTGAAACAGCGTTCAGTTACTGTGTCTCGATCGGAAGGAAAAGGAGGCGGCCGGCGGCCTGACGCGTCGATGGCGGGGGTCCTCCGCGCGATGGCGGGTTCACAGAGCAAGAGGGGAGGAGGAGGAAGCCCTAGGGCGGAGGGGGCCCTCACCTCGGTGTAGGCGTTGAAGGTTGAAGGGGAAGGCGTCGCTGTGCCTGCTCGCAGCAGGCAGATGACCGCCGCGCGCCGGGGAGGAAGAGGTCCACGGCGGCGCCTCCCCGGTGGCTCCCAGCGCCCGGCGAGGAGACGAGGAGGACGAGGAGGCAGCGGCGGTTCCATTCCCGCGCCTAACTCGAACCGCCGGCAACCGTGGAGGAGACGCCAAGGGATTCAGGTACCGGCCATGGAGGCAAAGTTCAGAAAGTTCAGAAATTGGCAGCGAGAGAGAAGAGGAGGTGGAGCGAGGAGAGGTGGGTGGCGGCGGCGCTAGGGAGGAAGAGGGAGGAGGGGGCAGCCTAGGGTTAGGGCAGGGCTAGGGGTCTTGTAGGGGATCGGGGCAGGTGGGGGGGTGCTATGGTCTTTCCGCCATGGCTGCCGTCAGCCATCGTACGGAGGTGGGGGATGAAGTGCGTGGGCTGCAACGCTAGGGGTTGTAGGTGGGCTTGTTGGGCCTGCCTCCCCCTAGCTCCCTTTTCTTTTTTATTTTTATTTTTCCTTCCTCTGTTTTTTTTTTGTAAGAGATGAAAGAGGGAGAGAGATAAAAAGGAAGGCTTTGATTCTTTATTTTATGCATAACTTTTCTAATGAAACAACTTAATAGCAAGATTAGAGTTATGTTAATATTATTTCCAAAAATTTGAATTGGCCAAAGATTTAAAATGGCTATTTGAATTTTAACTAGGATTCATAATGATTTGATTTCTTAAGCAATTTTATTCCATAAGCTCAAACAGTTATGAAAAATATTGTTGAATTTAATTGTTTGTAAGAATTTAATGTTTAAACCACAATTTGATCATGTCAATTATGATTGATTTGGAAGGGAATTTGAATTTGCCATTTGGGGTTACTAAAAAGGAGTTTTCATTTAACAAACAATTTGAACAAGTTCAACTCCAAACTATTTGAAAACAATTTGAGGTATTTTAGTTTAACTTAAGTTGGAAACTTTAGACATGTTTTTGAAAGTTTAAAGTGGTTTGAATTTTTGAGTTGTTTTGAGAACAGGATGCAATGCTCATGTGATGCAAAAAGAAAAAGGAAGCAACCAATTCTACTAAGGGGGAACACCACAGGTGTTACAGACGACACCACTAACAAGGGATTGCGCCCTCGCAATCCACCTGCTAACCCGGGAGGGGAAAGAAGTTCGACTAACGATTCTTCATGCTTCCAGTTGATCTCCTCGACACCGCTAACAAGGGTTTCTCGACACCACTAACAAGAGATTCTTGCTCGGAGTGACGACGATGTTCTTCCACCAGGAATCTTCCGATGATCGAACCGATTAGGTTAAAGGCTCAGAAAACGTCCACCCACGTAGGATCCTAACACTTTGAAAGATAGACAAGGGGGGAGACTCCAAAACAAATAAGATGGGAGGGGAAATAGAATAGGGATAAGGAGAAAACAAGAATCCTATTGAGATGTTTCCAAAAATAGTTTAGCAGAAATAGTTTTTGACACTCTAGAAACAACGACCGTTAGCGAGGTTATCCTACAGGCTTTGCGGACCCGTTGCTTCGATATCCATTCGTATCGAAACAATCTCGGGAATCAGAACCAAGGCTCTGATACCATTTGTGACGCCCCGAGATCGGGCACTATGCAGATTTCAGCATTCCCGCCAAAATCCACATAATAACCGAGTCCAGGTTGCCACTTGTGATAACATTACAACAGTTCACGAATATTCCGCAACAACAACAGAATGAGATATATACAAGAGGACTCAAACGAGTCAAGGATACAACTGATACAATACAAAGATCCAAATAACAGCGGAAGAAACAACATAGCGTCCGACTACGGACAAGATACAAATTGGACTAAGAGTCCTGAAGATAACCAAGAGCGTCCAATCCCTGCCCAGGCCAAGCCGGAGGGATTCCCAAGCTAACGTCGCCAGACTTCAAACCTGTTTACTGCAATTTGGAATATGCAGCCACGAAAAAGGATTCGTGGGTCAGTACGGCTAAGTACTGGCAAGTGGATAAACCATACTCACAAGATACCGGCGTAGCCAGTCATCACAAGATACAAATACTTTAAGTTCAACGGAAAGGAAGGGAGTATTGCAAATAAGCGGCAGCGGGCTGCACTAACCAACTACGGAGACTCACTACAACATCCGGCTAAAAGAGGGGGATAAGATAGAGTATCGTAACCAACTACAACTAACCACCAAACAATACCCATCCAATGTCACCCCCTACTAAGGAAGCAACCCAAGGATAACTCACACTGTTGATTAAGGTGAAGTTCAGGTTATTGTGACAATATGCCTATTACTAGTCAAGTTGTTATTAATTAGGTGTAAGTTGTCTGAGTACTTGTTAGCCAGTATTTTCACCAAGTAATCCATAACCGCGGAAAACACGGCTTCTCGAGAAGATTTATCCCGGCAGGGTGTGCTCCAGTACCCGTACACACTCAAGCCACCAACTAAAACTCAGGTTGGCTTGACACGACCCAAACCATCTCTACAGCCCATCCTAGGAGCCACGGAGCTATAAGGTCCCAGCCACGCAGCCGAATACTCATCGCAGGTGTGCAAAACTCCCGCAGGACACAACACCCCGGCACTACAGGCCTCGTCCTATATGCATCATCATCATCAGTAACCATGGGGGATCCACCCATTATGCAAAGGAGCAAATGGAACACCCGAACTAAGTGTGGCTCTTCGGACAAGCTGCAGATCAGGTCTAAGTCGAGGGGGGTTCCATACCACCACCCGGATGCGGTGAGCACGCTCATCATGGATCAGTAGACAAGACTCTTTTCCTAGTTTCGACACCAGCCGGATCCAAAACCCTAACCCGGGCCTCCTGCCGGTGCCTTAACATCAAATTATTATTACCCAAAACATTAACATGTTGTTGATTGAATTGAAACCCAACTATCAACTAAACAGGTGATAAGACGGACAACAAGACTTGAGCGCAAACAACACTAAGCATGCAACTACGACACGAGGGCCAACAGGGTAAACAAACAACAGTTAATAGGAAGTGGAAGGAAAGGCTATATCATGGCTGCAAGGTAAACATATAATAGGATCGAGACACAAGCATCGAATCAACAGGCTAGAATAAGAACAACGGAAAGAATCGGTAACAAGTGATGAAAGGCAGCAATTTGGCAGCAAGTGAGTATACTTGCCTGGAATCCAGCAAGTAGGGGTACATCCGAAGAACTTGTCGTTGCTCACATCATCTCAACGTCCTATCCGCGAAGAAGCAACGAACCTCGAACAAACACCGGATGCAACATTTACTTCAACGGCAAAAAATCCAGCATGATCAAGATATGGATGCATGACAAGTTTAAAGATGCATCAAGATAAACTAGTTGACATGATAACATAACATAATTAAATGGACCCATATGCAATTTGGATTACATATGGAAAGCCCATGAATTAAGGTTGAAATAACTGGTTTACAACTAACCAACAGGTGAAGGTGGATTAGCATGATGCATGGATGATGAAAACAATAAGAAAAACAACAATGGATTCAATTTGAAAAGGTGTTTACCAAGTTTGGAATTTTATTTATTAAGTTAGGAAATTTGGCTTCTTAAGTGAGTTACACAAGTATTTATTGTTTTCACACATTTTAATTGTTCAAAACAGATAACAAAATTTATATTTGGAAAGAACACAAAATTTTAGATGGAAAACATATTTCATTTGTTGAAAAAGGAATTAAAATGAATTAGTTATTAATTTGACAATTTTAAATGCATTAAATAAGAAACAGTTGTTTTCAGCAATTTAAATTATTCAAAACAGCAAACAAAGTTGATATTTGCAAAGTTCATGAAAAATGGGATGGAAAACATATTTTACATGTTGGAATTGGATTTGAATTGCCCAAGTTATGAATTTTGCAATTTAAAAGGGTTTAATTAAAGCATTGAATTATTGCACCACTTTTAATTACGAAAAACATTAAACAAATTGCATTGAAAAGATTGAAAACATGTAGCAAATGTTTCATTGAACATTTAGAGCTATCAAACATAATTTTTGGGTTATTATTGAATTTATTATGCAATTTTCCAAAATCATTTTTATTCTGCCATTTTTAGTAAACGGAGGGAAACATGTTCAAATTTAATTCAATTGTGTCCAAATAAAATACCAATGTGTAGAGTTTGTTAAGAAAAAAATTTAGAGACCAAGTTTGCTTAAATTGGATGAGCAGAACTAAAGTTATGAAATTCCAAAGTTTCCAATTTTTATTGCATTTTCAGTAATTAATTATTTAGTGCAAAAATTGTTACAGCAACATATTTCAAACTTGACATTAATAGAAAGAGCACAAAATTTTGAATCCACGGGAATTTGAATCATTCAAATTGGAGCAATATTCAATTTTATATTGATTTTAGAGTTAATGCCTCAGATCTGAGTTTCTGAAATTCGGGCAGAAAAAGAAAAAAACAGAAAATAAAAGGGTGTGGCTTGGGGGAATCGAACCCAGGACCTGGGTATTGCGCGCAAAGGGTCCTAACCAGTGCGCTGCTGCGGTGTTTGTTGAGGGTACAGAGGAGATTGATTTTTGAGGTGGCTTGGTTCGCGAACTGAACTGAAACAGCGTTCAGTTACTGTGTCTCGATCGGAAGGAAAGGGAGGCGGCCGGCGGCCTGACGCGTCGATGGCGGGGGTCCTCCGCGCGATGGCGGGTTCACAGAGCAAGAGGGGAGGAGGAGGAAGCCCTAGGGCGGAGGGGGCCCTCACCTCGGTGTAGGCGTTGAAGGTTGAAGGGGAAGGCGTCGCTGTGCCTGCTCGCAGCAGGCAGATGACCGCCGCGCGCCGGGGAGGAAGAGGTCCACGGCGGCGCCTCCCCGGTGGCTCCCAGCGCCCGGCGAGGAGACGAGGACGACGAGGAGGCAGCGGCGGTTCCATTCCCGCGCCTAACTCGAACCGCCGGCAACCGTGGAGGAGACGCCAAGGGATTCAGGTACCGGCCATGGAGGCAAAGTTCAGAAAGTTCAGAAATTGGCAGCGAGAGAGAAGAGGATGTGGAGCGAGGAGAGGTGGGTGGCGGCGGCGCTAGGGAGGAAGAGGGAGGAGGGGGGCGGCCTAGGGTTAGGGCAGGGCTAGGGGTCTTGTAGGGGATCGGGGCAGGTGGGGGGGTGCTGTGGTCTTTCCGCCATGGCTGCCGTCAGCCATCGTACGGAGGTGGGGGATGAAGTGCGTGGGCTGCAGCGCTTGGGGTTGTAGGTGGGCTTGTTGGGCCTGCCTCCCCCTAGCTCCCTTTTTTTTTTCTTCCTCTGTTTTTTTTTGTAAGAGATGAAAGAGGGAGAGAGATAAAAAGGAAGGCTTTGATTCTTTATTTTATGCATAACTTTTCTAATGAAACAACTTAATAGCAAGATTAGAGTTATGTTAATATTATTTCCAAAAATTTGAATTGGCCAAAGATTTAAAATGGCTATTTGAATTTTAACTAGGATTCATAATGATTTGATTTCTTAAGCAATTTTATTCCATAAGCTCAAACAATTATGAAAATATTGTTGAATTTAATTGTTTGCAAGAATTTAATGTTTAAACCACAATTTGATCATGTCAATTATGATTGATTTGGAAGGGAATTTGAATTTGCCATTTGGGGTTACTAAAAAGGAGTTTTCATTTAACAAACAATTTGAACAAGTTCAACTTCAAACTATTTGAAAACAATTTGAGGTATTTTAGTTTGGAACTTAAGTTGGAAACTTTAGACATGTTTTTGAAAGTTTAAAGTGGTTTGAATTTTTGAGTTGTTTTGAGAACAGGATGCAATGCTCATGTGATGCATGTGATGCAAAAAGAAAAAGGAAGCAACCAATTCTACTAAGGGGGAACACCCCAGGTGTTACAATAACATGGAAAGATGAGCTATGTGTGTTTAACCTGACTAAGGCTTGGATAGGAGGCCACTTGGGAAGTGGTTGTTCGTCCTATACTTGCCACCCTTAGGACTAAGGTTTCGAACGGAAGCAAAGACTGAGCGTGCAACCACACGCGGGGTCTAAGTAACCGCGCTCGACTAACTAACTTGTTTGTCCACATCCATGGGTCACGTAGTTTGAGAGTTCCATTTGGCAATGCAAATAAAACTTTCAAACGTTTTGGAAAAATGCTCCGCCTAGGGCGTGACCGGGGCCAAGTGATGGATGTACACGGATCTTGACCCCTCCTTACAGAGACAGGTACCATCAGGAGGATGGCCAACTCCCTGTTGACGGGGTGGCCATGTCTTGGGTTGACTCATGGATATGGCTGGGCAAGGTAAAGGTCGTGGCCAACCACCCTCTGCCATGCTCCCTTGGGAAGAGCGTTACCGCGTAGCATTAAGATTCGGTTGGTACGGGTGGGTAAAGTGTACATCCCTGCAGGGCAATCTTTTCGAAAAATTGTGTCCACGGTTGTGGATGACTTGGTGAAGGTAAAGACCATAGACAACTTGAACATGACGTAAAACATGTTGACAATGAATGAAGGGTGCCTCCTCGGAGATGCCGAGAGGGGTGATCCTTGTAGCAAGTGAGATGCTGGGAAATGAAGTTGGTGGTTTCAAAAGATGATGATTTACAAGAGTTGAGTCCTTCTCATCTATTTTGAAAATACTCTATGAGACGTGCTATTCTTCCTCGATTTGGAAAACAAACATTGCTTTACGCAAATAAGCCTTCATAAAACCCTTTATGAAACTAGCAGATATATAATAGGTTAACTAAGTCTTGTTTAGTACCTCTAGTATTCAGGTTTTCTTAAATTTGGTTCAGGTGCAGATCTCACATCAGTGGTGTTTCAGCATGGACATCGACGAGTAGTTTTGGGGTTCCCAGGTAGCAGCCTGGAATCTATGGGCTGGGACGTCGCTTTATGTTGCGGCCTCTTAGGCCTTTTTGGTTCTTTTTGATTAGCAACATAGTTTTCCTTCCGTTGTCTGATGTAATGTTGGGTCATGTGACCTCTGGTTGTAAAGCTATACTCTAGTAATACATGTTCAATACAACTTTTATGTCTAGAGTGTTGCTTTGATCGGTTGTTGGTTTCGAGCTCATTGTTATACAGTTTTGGCTATGCCTGCATAGTTGTCGCAGTCGAGGAGTTTTGGAGCCGATGATCCATGTCCGAGCCCGCCTGCCGATGTGATTCGGCCCGGGGCGAGGTAACCCCAGTAACCCTCTATTGTTGTTGCACTTTCTGGACACATAGCAGCTCTGTATAACTTTGGTCCCGTTCCTTCAGTTTCATCTGACTCGTGGGCGCTTGGGTAGCATAGTTGGTTATGACTAGCATGGATACAAGGAGTAGTAGACTGGGATCCGAACTGCGTGCCGATGAATCCGGTCTGCCTGCCGTTGTTTGTTGCGACCGGGGCTGGTAACCCCGAAGCCCTTGTGAGTTCATGTCTAGGAGCACATAACAGTATGTATACATCTGAGTCCGGGGTCTAACTATGCCACACTATTACACACATGTTAAGTCATACCATTCGTTGTGGTGGCATTCAGACGCTCAGGAGCCTCTCTCCGGAGAAACCCTAGCCACACGCTAGGGAAAAAAGACAGAACTGCCGTTCTCTCCTCTCTACGTACATGAGCCGGAAGGAGGTAGAAAAGTGGAACCAATTTATTGGTTGTGTTAAGTTAGTACCAAGGAACACCCAAGACAATGGTAGAGCCCACCTTTTGGCAAGATACCCCACGTTCTGTCATATTTGGAAGTTTCGGGCTCTAAGTAGTCCTGGATCCCACCAAAGAGAATCTGACGCCGATGAAGCTCTAACACGTAGAGTGAGGGAATAATGGGAATCCAAGATACATGACACACCCACGTTTTATGGAATAATATGGGATCGGATTTGGTGGCATTCAGACGCTCCGTAGCCCCTCTCTGGACACACCCTAGCCCCGGTGGGGAAAAAGGTAGAACTGCCGTTCTGGCCCCTCTACGTGAGCCGGAAGGGGGTAGAAAATTGGAACCAATTTCTTAGTAGTATAAGTTTAGGCCCAAGGAACACCCAAGACAATGGTAGGGAACACCTCATGGCAAGATTCCCCTTGTTCCATCAGATCTGGGAGTTTCAGGCTCGTAGTGTTGGAACCCGCAAGAGAGAATCTGACACCGGTGATGCTCTAACACAGAGAGTGAGGGAATATAGGGCATACAAGACCCACACCCCACTATTATACACATTGTACATACCATGTGTTGTGGCGGCATTCAAACACTCCGTAGCCCCTCTCCGGAGAAACCCTAGCCCCTTGGTGAAAAAGATGGAACTATCGTTCTGGCCCCACTACGTGAGCTGGAAGGGGGTAGCAAAGTGGAATCAATTGATTGGTTGTGTTAGGTTTAGGTAGAAAGAACAAAAAAGTCAATGTTAGGTCCCACCTCTTGTCAATATTCCCCCTGTTACGTTAGGTCTGGGAGTTTCGGGCTCTAAGTAGTCCTGGAACCCACTATAGAGAATCTGACGCCGGTGAAGCCTTAACTCAAAGAGTGAGGGAATATTCATCATCCAACACCCATGACACAATCTAACACACATGGTATGTCCTACCATGTGATTTCGTGCCATTCAGACGCTACGGATCCCCTCTCCGGAGAAACCCTAGCCCCGATGGGGGAAAAGACGGAATTGTCGTTCTGGCCCGGCTACGTGAGCCAGAAGGGGTTACAAAATTAAAATAAATTGCTTGGTTGTGTTAGGTTAGGCCCAAGTAACACCCAACCTCTTGGCAAGATTTCCCCCCTTCTGTCAGATCTAGGAGTTTTGGGCTCTAAGTAGTCGTGGAGCCCACTAGATTGAATCCGACGCTGGTGAAGCTCTAACATAGAGAGTGAGGGAATATTTGGAATCCAAGACCCATGCCACACTCTAACAAATATGGTATGGCATACCATGTGTTTTGGTGGCATTCATACGCTCTGGAGTCCCTCTCCGGGAAAACCCTAGCTCCGTTGGGGAAAAAGACGGAACCGCCGTTCTGGCCTCTCCGCGTACCTAAGCCGGAAAGGGGGTAGCAAAGTGGAACCTATTTCCTGGTTGTGTTAGGTTAGGTCCAAGTAACACAAAATTCAATGGTAGGGCCCATATGTTGGCAATATTTCCCCCGTTCCGCCAGATCCGGGAGTTTCGGCTCTAAGTAGTCCTGGATCCGGCCAGAGAGAATCCGACGCCGATGAAGCCCTAACAAAGAGAGTGAGGGAATCTTGGTCATCTAAGACACTTTACACACTCTATATCACACATGGTATGGCAACACACATGGTATGGCATACCATGTTCTGGCATTCAGACGTTCCGGAGCCCCTCTTCGGAGAAACCATAGCCCCTTGGGGAAAAAGACGGAACTGCCGTTCTGGCCCCTCTACGTGAGCCGGACGGGGGTAGCAAGGTGGAACTAATTATTTGTCTGTGTTATACTAGGACCAAGGACCACCGAATTCAATGGTAGGGCCAACCTCTTGGAAATATTTCCCCCGTTCTGTCAGATCTGGGAGTTTCGGGCTCTAAGTAGTCGTGGAACCCGCTAGAGAGAATCCGACGCCGGTGAAGCCCTAACACAGAGAGTGAGGGAATGTTTGGAATCCAATACCCATTCCACACTCTAACAAATATGGTATGGAATACCATGTGCTGTGGTGGCATTCATACGCTCCGGAGTCCCTCTTCGAGGAAACCCTAACCCCGTTGGTGAAAAAGACGGAAACGCCGTTCTGGCCTCTCCGCGTACATGAGCCGGAAGGGGGTAGGAAAGTGGAACCTATTGCTTGGCTGTGTTAGTATATGTCCAAGGAACACCAAAGAAAAAGTTAGGGCCCAACTCTTGGCAAGATTCCCCCCGTTCTGCCAGATCCGGGAGTTTTGACTCTAAGTAGTCCTGGAACCCGCCAGAGTGAATCCTACGCCGATGAAGCCCTAACAAAAGAGAGTGAGGGAATCTTGGTCATCCAAGACACTTTACACACTCTATATCACACAAGGTATGTAAAAACACATGGTATGACATACGATGTGCTGTGGTGGCATTCAGACGCGCTCCGGAGCCCCTCTTCGGAGAAACCTTAGCCCCTTGAGGAAAAGGACGGAACTGCCGTTCTGGCCCCTCTACGTGAGCCTGAAGGGGGCCGCAAGGTGGAACCTATTGCTTTTTTGTGTTATATTAGGCCCAAGGAACACCCAAGTCAATGGTTGGGCCAACCTCTTGGCCATATTCCCCCCACTCTGTCAGATCTGGGAGTTTCGGGCTCTAAGTAGTCGTGGAACTCGCTAGAGGGAATCCGATGCCGCTGAAGCCCTAATACAGAGAGTGAGGGAATATTTGGCATCCAACACGCATTCCACACTCTAACACACATGTTATGGAATACCATGTGCTATGGTGTCATTCAGACGCTCCGGAGCCCCACTCCGGGGAAACCCTAGCCCCGTTGGGGAAAAAGACGGAATCGCCGTTCTGGCCTCTCCGCGTAGATGAGCCGGAAGGGGGTAGAAAAGTGGAAGCAATTGCTTGGTTTTTTCAGGTTAGGTCCAAGAACACCAAATACAATGTTAGGGCCCACCTCTTGGCAAGATTCCCCCGTTCCGCCAGATTCGGGAGTTTCGGCTCTAAGTAGTCCTAGAACCCGCGAGAGAGAATCCGACGCCGGTGAAGCCCTAACACAGAGAGTGAGGGCATCTTGGTCATCCAAGACACTTGCCACACTATATCACACATGGTATGGAAACACACATGGTATGGAAAGTGGAACCGATTGCTTGTTTGTGTTAGGTTATGTCCTAGGAACACCAAATACAATGTTAGGGCCCACCTCTTGGCAAGATTCCCCCGTTCCGCCAGATCCGTGAGTTTCGACTCCAAGTAGTCGTGGAACCCGCTAGAGAGAATCCGACGCTGATGAAGCCCTAACAAAGAGAGTGAGGGAATCTTGGTCATCCAAGATACTTTACACACTCTATATAACACATGGTATGGCATACCATGTGCTGTGGTGTCATTCAGACGCTCCGGAGCCCCTCTTCGGAGAAACCATAACCCCTTGGGGAAAAAGACGGAACTGCCGTCTGGCCCCTCTATGTGAACCGGAAGGGGGTAGCAAGGTGGAACCAATTGCTTGGTTGAGTTTTATTAGGCCCAAGTAACACCCAAGTAAATGGTAGGGCCAACCTCTTGGCAATATTTCCCCCGTTCTGTCAGATCTGGAAGTTTCGGGCTCTAAGTAGTCGGGGAACCCTCTCGAGAGAATCCGACGCCTGTGAAGCCCTACTAGAGAGAGTGAAGGAATATTCTGCATCCAAGACCCAGGCCACACTCTAAAACATATGGTATGGCATACCGTGGGATGTGGTTGCATTATGCGCTCTGGAGCCCCTCTCCGGGGAAACCCTAGCCCCGTTGGGGAAAAAGACAGAACCGCCGTTCTGGCCTCTCCGTGTACATGAGCCTGAAGTGGGTAGCAAAGTGGAACCAATTTCTTGGTTGTTTTAGGTTAGGTCCAAGTAACACCAAGTACAGTGTTAGGGCCCGGAAAGATCCCCCCCGTTCCGCCAGATCCGGGAGTTTCGGCTCTAAGTAGTCCTGGAACCCGCTAGAGAGAATCCGACGCCGGTGAAGCCCTAACACAGAGAGTGAGGGAATCTTGGTCATCCAAGACACTTTACACACTCTATATCACACATGGTATGGCAACACACATAGTATGGCATGCCATGTGCTGTGGTGGCATTCAGACGCTCCAGAGCCCCTCTTCGGAGAAACCTTAATTAACCCCTTGGGGAAAAAGACGGAACTGCCGTTCTGGCCCCTATACGTGAGCCGGAAGGGGGTAGCACGGTGGTATCAATTGCTTGGTTTTGTTATATTAGGACCAAGTAACACCCAAGTCAATGGTAGGGCCAACCTCTTGGCAATATTTCCCCTGTTCTCTCAAATCCGGGAGTTTCGGATTCTAAGTAGTCGTGGAACCCACTAGAGAGAATCCGACGCTGGTGAAGCCCTAACACAGAGAGTGAGGGAATATTTGGAATATAAGACCCAGACCATACTATAACACATATGGTATGACATACCATGTGTTGTGGTGGCATTCATACGCTCCGGAATCCCTCTCCGGGGAAACCCTAGCCCCGTTGGGGAAAATGACGGAACCGCCGTTCTGGCCTCTCCGCGTACATGAGCCGAAAGGGGGTAGCAAAGTGGATCCGATTTCTTGGTTGTGTTAGGTTAGGTACAAATAACACCAAAGTAAATGGTAGGGGACACCTCTTGGCAAGATTTCTCCCGTTCCGCCAGATCCAGGAGATTTGGCTCTAAGTAGTCCTGGAACCCGCGAGAGAGAATCCGACGTCGATGTAGCCCTAACAAAGAGAGTGAGGGAATCTTGGTCATCCAAGACACTTGCAACACTCCATATCACACATGGTATGGCAACATACATGATATGGCATACCATGTGCTGGCATTCAGATGCTCCGGATCCCCTCTTCGGAGAAGCCATAGCCCCTTGGTGAAAAAGACGGAACTGCCGTTCTGGCCCCTCTACGTGAGCCGGAAGGGGGTAGCAAGGTGGAACCAATTTCTTAATTGTGTAATATTAGGCGAAAGTACCACCCAAGTCAATGTTAGGGCCAACCTCTTGGCAAGATTTCCCCCGTTCTGTCAGATCCGGGAGTTTCGGGCTCTAAGTAGTCGTGGAACCCGCTAGAGAGAATCTGACACTGGTGAAGCCCTAACACAAGGAGTGAGGGAATATTTGGCATCCAAGACCCATTACATACTATAACACATATGGTATGGCATACCATGTACTGTGGTGGCATTCATACGCTCTGGAGTCCCTCTTCGGGGAAACCCTAGCCCCGTTGGGGAAAAAGACGGAACCGCCGTTCTGGCCTCTCCGCATACATGAGCCGGAAGGGGTAGAAAAGTCGAACCAATTGCTTGGTTGTGTTAGGTTAGGTCCAAGGAAAACTAAATACAATGTTAGGTCCCACCTCTTGGCAAGATTCCCCCCGTTCCGCCAGATCCGAAAGTTTCGGCTCTAAGTAGTCCTGGAACCGGCCAGAGAGAATCCGACGCCAGTGAAGCCCTAACAAAGAGAGTGAGGGAATCTTGGTCATACAAGACACTTGCCACACTTTATATCACACATGGTATGGCATACTATGTGATGTGGTGGCACACAGACGCTCGAGAGCCCCTCTTCGGAGAAACCTTAGCCCCTTGGGGAAAAAGACGAAACTGTCGTTCTGGCCCCTCTACGTGCGTCGGAAGGGGTAGCATGGTGGAACCAATTGCTTGGTTTTGTTTTATATTAGGCTTATCCTGTCGCCCCCACCACCGCCCCCTCCGCGGCCGCCGTCTACTCGCCCGCCCTCCACGGCTTACGTTGTCGATGCTCCCCTTCCGGCCGCATTCCCCGCGCACGCCTCTATTGTTCGACTAGTTGGGGTTCCCCTTCCGGACGCCTCCACAAGCCAAGGTAAAGAACCCTCCCATCATTGTGCTACTTGCTAAGAAAGTAAGAATACCTAGAACTGTTAATTGTTCTGCCAATTGATTAGTTTGCTCATGGTTTGTTATTAGTTTGTTCATGGTTAGTGATTTGATGTTCATTAAACTCGATTAGTTTGTTCTGCAAATTGAGTAGCCTGTTATAAAAAATAAGTACCCCCTTTCAGGAAAATCCAATAATAGCTTGTTTATCTCTTTAACAGATGGATATGCATTGGATTTCAAGTGGTAGACCTTGGACCCCTCCATATGTTGATGGAATCAAAGAGTTCTAAGCTTAGTCAAGGAGAGAAACGACAATAATTTTCGTGTTCGATGCCCATGCACGAGGTGCCTAAATATGAAGATGCAGCATTTTGGAGAGATGACCCGGCACTTACAGATCCACAAATTTTCCAGTACCTACCTTCGGTGGATACATCATGGAGAGCCAAGTGATGTCGTGATTATTGAAGATCCTCCACATAATGATGGAAATGGTGGTGATGAGGATGATAATGCCAGAATAGATATGGATATGGATGACGAAGATGAGCCAGATAGAGAAGCCGGTGAAATGGAAGCAATGTTGAAAGACCTCACGGGAGCAACAACCCATGAAGGAACAGAAACTGAAGTCGAAGGTGGGTATGATAAAGTATTTGAAAAATTGTTGGCAGAGTTAGATCGCCCGCTTTACCCGGGAAATAAACACATCAGTAGGCTGGCATTAATGATAAAGATACTTCATCACAAATCATATTACCGGGTCAGCAACGCTGCTTTTGATGCTTGGATGCGTATATTTGCCAAGGAAGTTCTGGACGTCAATACACTGCCCAAATCATATAGATAAGCAAAAGCTTACATGAAGGAGCTGGGTCTTTCATATGACAGCATACACGTGTGCCCAAATAACTGCATACTTTTCAGAGGGGATTATATTGATAAGGAAAACTGCCCAGAGTGTTAAGCATCAAGGTGGAAGTATCCGGAGAGAAAGAGACCTGCTGTTAAAGTGTTGCGTTATTTTCCTTTGGCACCGAGGCTGAAAAGATTGTTTGCTTCAAGGAAAACAACGGAGAACATGTAGTGGCATCTGTTAAAGAGGAAGCCTCAAAAGGACATATTGACTCATCCGGCTGATGGTGGAGCGTGGAAGGCTTTCGACGATGAATTCAAAACATTTGCGGGAGATCCTAGAAACGTAAGGCTCGGCATTGCATCTGATGGCTTCAATCCCTGTGGAACCATGAGCACAAGCTACAACATGTGGCATGTGTTTTCCGTGCCGTACAGCCATTCACCAGAGGAGTTCAGTGATCCATCGTACTACATGATTGGCTTGCTAATCCCTGGCAAAACAAGTCCTGGAAAGGACTTTGGTCTTTTCATTCAGCCTTTGCTTGAAAATTTGTAGGACCTTTGGAAGGGTGTGCGGACTTATGATTCATTTTCTAGGGAAATGTTTGATCTTCTTGCTGTGGTACTCTGGTGCATACACGACTACCCAGCTTGTGGCACTATGTCTGGGCGTACCACTCAAGGCTATGTTGCATGCCTGCATTGTGACAAAGATCCTCTATCAATGCCCATAACCAACAAATTGTGCTACATTGGGCACCATCGTTTCCTCCCCCATGACCACTTGTGGCGGGGAAAGACAGACCTTCGAGGTAAAAATTTCGTCAAGAACGAGCGGCCAGAATCATTTACTGATAAAGAGTTAGAAGCTGAGCTGGAGAAGGTTAGACATCTAAAACCGGAAATTGGTCCCCATAGCATCAGCAAGAACAGGAAGCGTGGAGAAACTACACCGATCTGGAAGCGTAGGCTTGGTTGGTGGGACTTGCATTACTGGCAAAAGTTGAAACTTCGGCATAATCTCGACGTGATGCACATCGAAAAGAACATCTTAGACAGCATCCTTGGCACCGTCCTTGAACTGGAAGGGAAGAATAAGGACACCGTCAATGCCAGGAAGGATCTTCATACCCTTGGCATTAGAAAAAAATTGTAGATGGATCATCCGGTAATGCCCTCGGACATGGACCCGGAGAAATTTAAATGTGTAATGAAATATGGAAACTATACCCTAAACAAAGATGCGAAGACACAACTATGCTAGTTTCTATTTGACTCTACATATCCAGATGGTGTTAGTTCCAACATGTCCAAGTGTGTCAACGTACAAACACGCAAGATCTCGGGACTTAAGACCCATGACTACCACATCCTGTTGCAGAGAACATTATCTGCCGGGCTGCGGGGATTATTGAAAGACGATGTCTATCAGGCGATCGGTGACCTATGCAAAATTTTAAAGGACTTGTGCAGTAAAAGATTGGAAAGAAGTGTTCTGCTCCGTCTGAAAGATCAAATCCCAGTAATCTTGTGCATGCTTGCAAACATCTTCCCGCCGACGTTTTCTGATGTTATGGTCCACCTGGCTGTGCATTTACCTGACGACACTTTGCTCCGAGGCCCTGTGAACTATGGGTGGGTGTATCCAATCGAGAGGATGTTGTGTACTTTGAAGAGATATGTGAGGAACATGGAACATCCAAGGTTCAATTGCAGAGTGCTTGACATTTGCCTCTAGATACTTGAAAGAAGATATTGAGACAAGGTATAACCGGCAACAGAGATATCAGGTTCAACATAAAGTTGAACGAGAAGAATCATCTTGTGATGTGTTTGGCCATGGTCCGCGTTTAGTTGGAGCATATAGTGCGCTAAATCATGTTAGCACTGAGACCCTATCAACAGAGCTTCATAGAATGGCTTGGTATGTCCTAAACGATTGCAGCAAGGTTATAGGCTATATCCAGTATGTTCCCTACGTCTCAACTTTATGTTACCCTACACATTGTATACTCCATAGTTACCGGAGTTTAATAACTCTTCATGGTTTGCAGAAAGTTCAGGACAAAGCTGGAGGAAGAAGGCACACCTGATGTCGAAGTTGAGGTTGACCAGGATTTTCCAAGATGGTTCAAAGAGCATGCAAGTTTCCTTTTGCATTTATGTTTGACCTTTTGCATTTCATTGCATGATTTTGACCCTATTGTTTTTCTTTATTTTCTGTGGTACACAGATGATGAACAAGGAACGGGAAAGACCAGAAGTTCATGAAGATGAGTTGTTCGCATTGGAACTTGGCCCACACAACAAAGTTAAAACATATTTAGTTTGACATGTGAACTTAGTTCGGTTTGTCACCGCTGAGCGTGAAAAAGGCAAGAAAACGCAAAACAGTGGAGTCATGGCTGCTGGAGATCATAGCGGGGACGCAAGAGATTTGTATGGTGTCCTCAAGGAAATAAAAGAGCTGACTTATATCTCTACCGAGAAACATAAACGGACAGTTGTTCTGTTTGGCTGTAAATGGTATCGTCTTGAAGCAGGCAGGGGCATGCGCATTTTTAAAGTGGAAAAGTATGATAAGCTGTTCAGGAGCATCAATATTTCCAATTTGTGGTACGAGGATTATAAATATATCCTGTCAACCCAGGCACAAAAAGTGTTTTGTATGCCAGACAATGCAAGGAGAGAACACTGGCGAATAGTCCAAAAATTTGAGCATAGGCGGACCTTTGATGTGTCCGAACATGAGAAGGACAAAGATAAGGAGGACAATGATGAGGAGGAGAGGCCTAGTATTCTAGCACATCAAGATGTCGAAGTCTCTGACAATGAGGATGTTCCTGCTGACCCGATATCCCATCCTCCGCCTCCGGCTACTCAGGAACGCACTGACATGGCTCCCCGCATCCTCTCAACAGATGAGATTTGGGCTTATATCAAAGATTGGAAAAAGTGTATGTGTAGCATAAGGAAGGTGAAGTACAAGATGGCGACGATGAATTAGAAGTCAGTGAGGATGAAGTAGACGACACATATACGGAGTATGACAGTGATCCGGGTGCACTGCCTGCAGATGATAGCGATGTAGACTAGTGTTGCATGCATGTGTGTAAGCTTGTGTCGAACTGATTTTGCATGCTTTGTGTGCATGCTTTTGTTGAACTGATGCGCATGCATGTTTGCATGATGTGTGTTGAACTGTTGTGCATGCCTTCTTGCATGCTTGTGTTGAACTGATGTGCATGCGTGTGTGTATGCTTGTGTTGAACTGAAGTGCATTCTTGCACTTTATTTGAATTTTGTTTGTTTGTCTGTCTATGTGTGTGATTTTTAGCTATTTGTCTCGTATATGTCAAAACCGTAGCATTATAAAACAACAAACAAAGAAAACAAAAACATATGAAAACATTTAGTTTCAATGCACAAAATAAACTAAGGGTTTGTAGTTAGAGTTTGCCATTTGTGACTAAGTATTGGTATTTGATCAAAAGATCACACAAAGATCTAATTTATTTTTGTCTTGTTTTCTTCAAGTCCTCTTTTTCCTCCTTGAGTTTGTTCTGATGTTAAGGCTTCAATGGCCTTGCTTGTAGTCTTCCTTGGTGAGTCTAGGGAC
This sequence comes from Alopecurus myosuroides, assembly GCA_028641055.1. Lineage (NCBI taxonomy): Eukaryota > Viridiplantae > Streptophyta > Magnoliopsida > Poales > Poaceae > Alopecurus > Alopecurus myosuroides. Next base: position 777,358,091 of record CM054057.1, read on the forward strand.
TTGGTCATATGAAAATAGAAATAGATGGTATTGCTAGAGTTCCCTAAAAGTACTCGTAAATCTTCATCTTCTGGGAGAGTACTCTTCTTGAGTTGAAGTTGGTTTCTTGTTGAAATCTTGGTGAAAAGTTCTCATCTCAATTGAGAAACTAATTCTAAGTCTTAGAGAACTTGAAAACAAATTCTAAATCTTGGAAAACAAATCCTAAGTCTTCTCATGATTGGTCTTGGAAAATCTTCATGGTCCTTTGTAGTTTCCTCCTTGGTGTGTTGTCTTCATTGAATCTTCTAACACTTGTTATGTCACACCTAGGGGGCTGGTTTTGTTTTAACTTAGTCACACCAAAAATTCTAAGGAGAGAAAAGAAAAGGACGTAAGACTTAGAGGAAAAGAGAGAAAGAAAGATGTGGTTGGTCTTCTTGAAGTTCCTCTTATTTTCTTCCAAGTGCTTCCACTTCTTGGAGGTTCTTCTGAAGTTTGTTTTCTTTGCTAAGTCCTTCATTTATATTCTTTCTTCACGTTGAAAATATTCGAGTTGACAATTGTAGTATCCTTTCCATGGCTTTTCACTAAACCAACCTTAGTGGTTTTCAACTAGGAGGGCCAAAAGCACAAAATTACATGGACATGGTTTCAAGGCATCCAATTTAAGTTTGTCAAATTTGATTTTGGCCAGTACTAACAAAGTCTACATGTTCAGGGCTTTTCAAAAAGTCCAATTTTGTAAAATTTGGAATTATAGATCTAAAGTTATCCACAAAACAAGAATTACAAGGATCTACAAATAACAAGTGTGTGCACGTATCAATTTTGAATTTGTTTAACTCTAATATGTTCTACATGTTTGTCACATCCCAATTTTGGAATACCTAATAACACAGTTGTTTTGCTAATTGCTTTACTATAAACCTTGGTTGTGTTTGTTTGTGGTTGTTTAAGTGCAACTAAACAAACTAATTATATAAACTTGCAAACTTAAAAAGATTGCAAAGCAGTAATCTAAAAAGATTCAACATATTGTTCCAATGATAAAAATATTCAACATATTGTTCCAATGACCTTGGCAATATTTTCTAAAGTAAATATTGATCAAAGAGTTTTGCAAAACTATCTTATGAATCCAATACTTGATGAATATTATTACAAGGCCCAAATTAAGAAAGAGGAAACACTTAATAAAATTTCCCTAAAAGATTATCAGAAAAAGAGGCATTCTTAAATGCTTCACCAAAATATTATCAAATGTTTTTCCAACCTTGCAAGATTAAAAACAAAGGTATTGGAGAGCATTGACTTGCTATCTCTAGTCACATAAATATTTTGGCAAAGGATTGATAAAGAAAAGCCTAGTGCTTTATTAAATAGAAATTCCAATATTTCTAGAAACAGAAAACTAAAACAAGTTACTATTGGAAACTTTCCTCAAATGATTTGAAATTAATACCATTGCTTCCTTATATCAAATAAGGAACACACACAAGAGGAGACCAAAAATTGAACCCATTAAAGTCCTGAAAACATGGTTTTTTCTCCACAGCAACAATGGGGATTTTGAACAAGTTTGTTCTACAAACTTTTTCCAAATGCCATGAAATAAATACCACATGCTCTATTTCATAAATGAGGATGAAAACCAAAAGGGCACAAGTTTTTGAATAATTTAAGTTGCCAAAAACCCCTGTTTTCTTGACAGCACCTTTTGAAATTTGAACAAGTTTGTTCTATGAAGTAACTCAAAATGACTTGAATTTTCTACCACATAAGGAACACATCAAATAAGGAATGTGTGCCAAAAATTATCATTTTTGGAAGCTCCTAAGTAGGTTAATAAATTCAATGTCCATTTATGTAAGAATTCAAATTTTGAACAACTTTGAATTATCAAGTTTATCTAATTGATCCAATTTTCATATATGTTGTGCACATTAACTAATTAGAATTTTGGGCAAAAGGATTTAAATTTATAACCTTGTTTGACTAGGGAAAACAACCTTTTTCAGAGAGTACAAGGACCTACTTGTAATTTTCCAGGGACTAAAATGTAATCCTAGTCACATGGTGTCCTTCTTCTTCCTGTAGATGACGCCATGGCTGCCCATGCTTCCTTAGCTTCGAGTAGAAGGCTCCTAGTTGCTTAAAAACCCCTCCCATGTGTGCTACCTGCCCCTCTCTCTCTCTCCCTCGAGCTACCCTCTCTCTCTCTCTGAAAAAAAAAAAGAAAAACGAAAAACCGAAACCCTAAGCTAGTTGGCCGCCGGCGATTCGGCCGTTGGAGAGCACGCCGCCGGCAGCCGTTGGTCTCATTCGCTCCGCCATGTCGTGGTGGTGCTCAGTGCCGAAGGAATCGAGGCGTATTGCCTCGAGGTGGCCGCGCCATCCCGATTCTTCCCCGAACCCGACGGCACTCCGGCGAGCCATCGGCGTCGTCTCGAGCCCCCTCCGACCTCGTCGAGTCCTCCATCGCGCCTAGGGTGAGCACACGGACCCCGCCGTCCACTTTCCCCCCTCCCTCTCGTTCGGAATCGCCCCCGAGCCACCTCCGCTGTCCGGCCGTCGCACGCCGTCGTCGCCGTGGTCTCTCCGGCCACTCCCCAGAAACGAGGTTGCCTCTGTTCGGTAGCCCGCAACGAGAGAAACGCTTGGGTATGTTTTAATCGCAAAATGGCGCCCTGTACCGCTCGATTGCAGCTCGCCGGAGCAGTCCGCCGGCGAGTGACGCGGTGATGACATCGTAGCGACGTCAGCGCACCCTTTGACCGCGCGCAAATGAGTTGAACCTGCCCGTGGGGCCGCGGATCTGCCGCGTGGCTGCCACGAGGGCGGAGGCCCGCGCGTCAGCGACCTGCGGGTAGATCCGTGCGCGGTGAGGCAGGTCTAGCCGGCCCACGATGGATCTGGCCCATCCCTGCCTTCTTTTCCATTTTAATTTTTACAGAGAAAGTGCATGTTTGCTTTTGGCTCCAAAAGGCAATCTAAAAGATGAATTTTGCCAAACCAAAATTCACAGAGGTACACAAACTAATTCTAAACCATCTCCAAGTTGTAGATCTACATTTGGATGGATGTATTTGAAATGAAAAATGTTTTGGTAACAGCTACCAGAAACACCAAAATGAGAACCATTTTAATTTCACAACTCAGAATGAAGTGAGGCCAATTGCATTGGAAAGCTCTTGAAATTTCCTAACAGGAGCACTTAACCTCGTTTCCAAATTCATTGTATTTTTGAAATGGCATGCATTTTGGTAAAACACCAGAGAGCACTTTGGTGATTTTTATAAAATTATTAAAAATGATTTTTGATGCAAACTCAACTGGATGGTCTTGTATATGTTTAGGGCTATCCAAACCTATAAGGGTTTAATTTTTGGAGCATCCTACAAAATTTGGTGGACAGATCTTTAAAATGCATGTTTCTGCCATTTTGGCATTTTTAGATAATTAATTGTTGTGATTATATTTTTGTGTTACAATATTGTTTTCTAGCATGTATAAGTTGTGTGAACTTGTTTTCTAAGTGTTACTTAGCTATTTTATCATGTTAGAATGTGTGGACTTGAGTTGAGAAGAAATAGAATTTTTGTTAATAGCATTTGATTATTCTTTAGTAATACTTGCATAGCATTTTTGAGTGATGAATTCATGTGCAAAGCACTTGGATTTTTTGAGTGTATCCAGTACCATGTTGGTACTTAGTTTGTGTTGTTATCACCTCTGCTATCTTGCATTGGAATTGGTAGAAAAGCACTATTAGCTTTGTCATGACTATGAGAATGGTTATGGAAAAATTCCCTCAGGTGTGGAAGTTTGACATAATCATTTGTGGTTTTGTGACCACATATTTTTGGGTTGTATCCATAGGTCCAGTAGCATTTTGATAAGGTTGTTATGAGTACTTGACACCTAAAGTTTTCACATGTGTGAAAACAATAGCATGAGTATCATTACCTTGCTTATTTTAGCACCCTGTTTTTTCTGCTAGTATTGTTATTGCACTAGAAGCTTGTTTAGTCTTTTGTTAAATTTTTAGCAAGTGGACCAGAGGCATTGTGACCTCTTAATGCTTTGATATGCTAGTGGAACACCCACTGGTTTCATTGCATTTTTGGTGGAAACATTATTTCCCCACACTAGATGTGTTTCTTTTATATATGTTTTGAGTAGATCTTTAAATGTTTTTTTTTTGGCTTATTGCTAGATTAATTCTCATGAAACTAGTACCATTTAGGTACTGTTATTTTGGTTATAGAACCTCTAAATACTTGGTGCTTGTTTTTGAAATAGGTTTAAAATAGAAATGCTTAAGGACTAGATTTCACACTAGGATATTCATGTATGCTTTTTGTCTTGTTTTCCCTTAGGGAAAAATATGAATCTTTGGTGTGGAAACCAGAGGATGGAATGTCCTTGTGGCATTATTATCTTAGGGTTTTCACCTCTGATAGGTTTCCTCTTAAGTAGCATAAAAGCATGAATAACACTTGGATGACTAGGAATTAATCTCCTCACATGTGTAGCATTTTAAGCATAGTTTTTCCTTGTTTCCTAGCTATGTTTTTATGTTATTTTGTGGAATCCAGTAGAATTTATGGTACTGGTTAGAGGAGTATTTTGCCTCTGCTAGCTTGCACACTTGTGCATAAAATTAACTAGTGTAGCCTAAACTAGTCTATTTTTCCTAAATTTTCTACTAGTATGAGTAGGAGTTTTTGGATGCTAGATTGTTTGTTTGGAGCACTTTTATAAAAGTGACCAGAGGCTTATTAAACTCTTGGTGAGCATATTTAATAGTGGGACACCCACTGGTATGTTTGCCTCATGGTGGAAAAATAGGTTTGACTTGTTGTCATGAGCTTATTTCACCACTTGAGTAATTTAGCAAATTATGTGTGCTAGCCATAGAGATTGTTGTGGGAATTTTTAGACATCAAAATGTTTTTATGTGACACCCTACTGTCTAGTAACATGTGCTCTACCCCACTGGTCCATGGTGTTCTTAACTAAAAATCATTGAATTGGCCACACATAAACACTAGGAAAAAAGCAGACTTTTCAACTATAGTTTTTATGCCAATTTTTCTTAAGGGAAAAATTGAGAACTTAGGTGGTACTTCTTGATTGCTTGCTGTATGTATTACTTGTAGCCTTGTTTGTCTTGTTTGGTTCTGAATGTGTGTCCTTTATTCTCTTTTTACGGCGTTAGAAAACGAAGAGGAAGGAAGTGTCGTGAAGCTCTGTTTCAAGTTCCAGTCACTCCAACAACCAGGGACACAAAGAGATACCAGGCAAGCCATCCTGATTGCTTGCTGATACAATACTTACCATTAAATATCATGCATGTTTTACTTCTGAAGTTTTACCAAAAACTTGGTTGTCAAAACTATTTTTGAGGTGGAATTTACTACTATACTATATTATAGGTTATTATTATGCCAGTAGTTAAACTTGGTAATACCAAGCCCATAGGCCACCATATGGTATTTATTACCATCAAATATACTAGTCCCTAAGTGGACACCCTAAAATTGTGATTCTACAAAACAAAGGCTTTACGGAAAACCCCGGAGAAAAGGCGGATCCTTGTTCTCCGGAGGAATGTGGAAGTGGTCATTTTTGAGAAAGTGGTGTTTTTCAAAAATGACACATAACCTAGTCTTCGCCGGACAACCTTTACCGTACTGCCACCCTACCCCAACATGGGCAAGGGGCTTAACTTGAAGTTTGTTCTTATTAGTGTGTGCTATCTCAATCGCTATAAGGGACGTCGTACCCTCGAACCGAATGTCGTCAAAACTCCCAATGTTGAGGCATATAAAGTGTGGGATTAATTTTCCCTCCGGTTGCATCGGTTGAGTCTCCTGTCATGGCGATGTGCGACATGGTGCCGAGGAGATTAAAACTGAGAGATAGGCATATTCTAGCTTGAACATAGTGGATGGTTATGATCAGATACCTGATGTTTACATACTGTTGTTACAGTCCGTGGTTGTTTCACGGGAGGTGTACTGGATCTGGTGGATGTGTACACCTCTGCAGAGTATAACTTTTTCGAAGAAGCCGCGTCCTCGGATATGGACAGTTGAATGGCCATGTAGCTAGCATTGTGTCAATGTTTTCAAAAAGGAGTTTTGAAAGGGAAATTTTGGAAAGGAAGTGTTGAACTTGTGAAGTTCGGAAAGGAATGGAAACTTATACCGTGGAGGTATCGTCGATGATGAAAAGCCAGATGATGTTTATACAAAACAAAATGTTTTGCAAACAAAACCTTTTCTACTCTACGCAAGAATTCTGGAAACTGATTCCAAGAAGTTTTGCAAAGAGAAAATATTCTTTAAACAAAACTTTACCAAACCTCTTGTACATATGATATCTACAAGAGAAATAAAACTATATTATTTTATTCTGAAGTATCTTCTTCAACGAAGATACAGATTAACCTGACTGCAACTGTGGTGTCATCATATATGGACACCATTGATAGTGAACCCTATTTATAGCCTACCTATTCCACCATATAAGCATATTTGCATGTTGGTAAGTGACATGATGGATGTCTTGCTGAGTACATTCAAATGTACTCATTATGGTTTCGCCCCTGGTATCTACTTATCAGATTTGGAGAAGGAGCCTCCAAAGGATATCTATGAAGAGAAGTACGGAGTTGACGGCTTTGCGAACTAGGATCGTCTCCGGGTCAGCAGCCTGTAGGTTAAGGCGTGACTTGGGCTCAACTACGTTGTGTTTTATTTGTCTTCCGCTGTGTTTGATAAGTTGCCTGCCCCATGGGCAGTTGCGTTAAACTTGATCATGTGATCTTTTATGTAATACCTTTATGTATTCGTGTAATGGATGATGTATTTCTGTGTGCCAACTGTGTATGTTGTTCACGACTGATCTTTCTGGGATCGTGAATGTATGCATACGTAGGGTTTCAGACTGCCGGTCTGGGGTCCTTACAGAGTTGGTATCAGAGCCATCCTGACCTTAGGAGACCTTAGTTAGCATGGACGTCAGATAGGAAAGAAAATTATTTTTGAGTAAAAACCTAGTTACAATCTAAATCATTTTTGTCTAAGGGAATTTTAGTATATTTTCCCCTCCTTATTATCTTTTCAAAAGATTCTAAATGCATATGAAGGGCGTCCTTGAACAGTGGTTCGAAGGGCGGGCCTTACAGAGTTAGTATCTCTCTCGGTTAAGAGTTTATTTCTTACTTGTTTGCAACTGCTCCGCTCTGTTTTTGAAACATCTCTCGTCTTTGAAGTTTTCTGTCCAGAAAATAGTTGGAGGTTCAAAAACAGATTGTTGCATAAAGTTTTCTCGAAAACTTTACTTCTATTATCTTGTTTCCATACAAAAACTTTTATACTTGCCGATGTCCCGAGAGACCAAAATAATTGCCTAGCTCTACAGTTTGATGGTCAGAAGTAGATATAGTTCTTCAGCCACTTCTAGGATTTTTGGATCAGTCTAGTTTGGAGTAATTTAGCGATGACTCCATGAGTCGCCTTCCCCGACGTAGCCCCAATGGAGTCTTGCTTGTGTGTTATGGCTTGCTTATATGTGTACGTAAGGCTTTGTGCTATTGTGTGGGGTAGAATTTGGTTCATCTAGGCTTCTATATGTTTGTGGGGTGCTAAAAATTTGCAGATTTGTGCTTGCCCCGCTCTTGTTTTTGAATCGCCTCGTGTTAAATTTTTGCAAGCAAAAATGTTTGTATAGCATTCAAAAACAAGAATTTGTTGCTTAGACTTATATTTGTTTTCGCTTCATAATGCCACCCGTCGTGAACCACCACCATCTCCCCCACCATCAATAAAAGCACCATTGGACCTAATAGTAGAGGACCATCAAGCCACGCGAACTGATAGCGTTGCTACCAGTGATGCACTCCAACAGATAAATCTCCAACAACGACAACCTTCATAGAAGAAAAGGCATGAAGAAAACCAACCAATACTGACCAAAAACCTCTATGTTTTGTCTGTTTGAAAAAGACTCGTTTTGCCCTGTTGGCTAAATGATGCACCTTTTTATATCCCCTTTTAAAAGACCAAACAAGAGAAATCCCCTTTTAAAGGTTATATACCTCCCTCCTCTGGAGAAAGTTGAAAAAGAAGTCTTTACATGCCATGAAGCGCACCCCCCTCAAAAGCCAATCAAAAGAGCACAATTCAATATTCGCCGTACAATGACGCTAGTCGTATCTTGTCGGACAAACATGATTAAATAGAAAGCTAACAAGACTAACATGCTTTGCCTAATCTTAGGTTGACACCTAACCAAAGCATGCAAACTACTGACAACTCTTTCTAAACCAAGAAATTAAGTGACTCACGACACCTTTTAATCTAGTTGGTAAAAAGGAGAAGTCCCGAGAAAAAAATGATGACCTATTCGTTTACTAGTCAATAGGATATCATGTGTATCTATTTTGGAAACCAAATCTTAATAGACGTTGTAGTTACTATGAGATTCGGGGTTTAGAAATTAAGTGAACGATGGAATGATTATGATAGATCTAGAGAACAGCAGTTTTCCTGTTTTTGTTTCTTTGTGTGCTCTTGATTGAAATAAATTTGTATTTTATTCAATCTTGCTTCCTAACTTATATGGAGTTATTAGGACTTGTTATTATGTTGTTATCTTCATTAACTTGCATGTGATCTTATAGCAAAGCAGGAGTAACATTTGTTATTTTTCCAGTTTTTATTATTTGGAATTATTGTGAGAGCTAGATCTGTGTATACTTTCGTAGTAGATTTTTGTGCTATGTTTTCTTTGAGTCAAGTAACATTTAGGTACTGATATTTTGATGCTTGTACCTATGTTAGCTTGCATGTCTCTTAATAGTAAAGCATGTGTAAGCATTACTATCAGTATGCACTAGTATTGTTTCACTAGATTAAATAGCCTTATATTTTTATCTTGTGTGCAAAGTTTTTCATGAGTAACCAGAGGTTTAGTGCCTATTTTTACTTGGTATTAGTGGGCCATAGCCCACTGGTCCCATTGCATTTTAGCTTGAGGATAAAAATCCCCAACCATACACATGTGTGAAAATAGCATGTTTCACTATGTGATTGTTTTCTATTTTCCACCATGGAAAATCTAATTGTTTGTTTTCACTTATGCAAGTGAGAAGTTTATTTCTTATTAGTAAAGACTAATATTTTTAGGTGTGATACTTTTGTTAGCATAATATTCCTTAGGGGTATCATGTTAAGAAATGTTTCACTATCGTGTGCTGAAATTAAATTGTTCGCAAATAAAATAAATTCCTCTTGATTGGTAGATTGTTTGTGAATGATTTTAATTTGAGTGTATGGATTTTTGAGAAGGTTTAGATAACTTTTCATTAATTTCATAGCTACTGGTTGTGTGAGTTATACCTTGCTTGTTTGCTAGTAATTGGTTAAAGAAAACAGAAATTGCTAGAAGAAATTTCTGCATGTTTAATAGTTGTATCATGGGATTGTTTTGGTGTTTGTGCTTACTAACATGAGTAAGTTTTATGTACTGTTATTAGGTACATTTATATTCATGACTTGCTTGTTTAAGTTTAAACATCATGATAGCATTGTTTGCTTCTTTAGAGCGAAACTAGTTTCACCACTAGAAAATGGTGATTTTTGCTCTAGTATTACCCTCTTTATATTTTATGAGTATATGTGTTGATATAGCATGTTTAGGAAGTTATTACTTCTGTTATCATGCCATGAATTATTTAGTTTCATGTTCTATGGTTATAGGATATGATTATCTCTTATAACATGCTGGTGTAGATTTTTCATACTAGTGTGTTATTTGTGCAGTCCTGTTTTTATGCCTGTGAAATAGGAGTTTCATCTTGTGTAAAGATGGTGTTTTAGAGTATCTTTATGATTGTATTAATTGGTTTTTAGCTACTGGTTGTTTGCTAATTGTTCACGATTGATGGATTCCAAAACCTCTAATAAACAATAACCTAGTGAATAAATAGTCTATTCATCGGTGGTGTTGTTTGCTGGCTTATTGGATTTTGTTAGATGTTTTACCTTAGCATGAGTTTATACTTGTGTTATGATTGTGCTTAAGAGTAGATAATGAAACTAAAACATCCAACTAAAATCATGAACACGTTAAGTGATAGTTTCTTGTGGTGAGTAATATCCACTGCCATGGGTATTATTCTGTCTGTTTATTTTTACCTTAGCAACCTAACCTTTGCACCCACAAGCTATATTTTTAGCTTCTTATATACCTTGTTATGAGAGTGGTAAACCACTCCATATGTGGTATGTAATATGTGGGATTTAGCTAAGAACTCATGTAAAAATTTATGGTACATTTCCAGGTAGTTCTGCACTAAAAGGAACTAGTTGGCAGTAGTGATGTTATCAGAAAATTTTAAAATTTGGTGGTTGAGTAAAGTGATAGCTAGAGAAATTTTTAAAGTAAATTTGCTAATTTAGGGATGTACCCCACCTCCCAAGAAAAGTCAAAGGGGGGAAGCACCTGCACTCCAACACTAACTTTGTATTTGTTGGCCCTCCCTTAGTCCTCGCTTGTGAATCTCGGGGACGAGATTCTTTTTAAGGGGGGAAGACCTGTCACATCCCAATTTTGGAATACCTAATAACACAGTTGTTTTGCTAATTGCTTTACTATAAACCTTGGTTGTGTTTGTTTGTGGTTGTTTAAGTGCAACTAAACAAACTAATTATATAAACTTGCAAACTTAAAAAGATTGCAAAGCAGTAATCTAAAAAGATTCAACATATTGTTCCAATGATAAAAATATTCAACATATTGTTCCAATGACCTTGGCAATATTTTCTAAAGTAAATATTGATCAAAGAGTTTTGCAAAACTATCTTATGAATCCAATACTTGATGAATATTATTACAAGGCCCAAATTAAGAAAGAGGAAACACTTAATAAAATTTCCCTAAAAGATTATCAGAAAAAGAGGCATTCTTAAATGCTTCACCAAAATATTATCAAATGTTTTTCCAACCTTGCAAGATTAAAAACAAAGGTATTGGAGAGCATTGACTTGCTATCTCTAGTCACATAAATATTTTGGCAAAGGATTGATAAAGAAAAGCCTAGTGCTTTATTAAATAGAAATTCCAATATTTCTAGAAACAGAAAACTAAAACAAGTTACTATTGGAAACTTTCCTCAAATGATTTGAAATTAATACCATTGCTTCCTTATATCAAATAAGGAACACACACAAGAGGAGACCAAAAATTGAACCCATTAAAGTCCTGAAAACATGGTTTTTCTCCACAGCAACAATGGGGATTTTGAACAAGTTTGTTCTACAAACTTTTTCCAAATGCCATGAAATAAATACCACATGCTCTATTTCATAAATGAGGATGAAAACCAAAAGGGCACAAGTTTTTGAATAATTTAAGTTGCCAAAAACCCCTGTTTTCTTGACAGCACCTTTTTGAAATTTGAACAAGTTTGTTCTATGAAGTAACTCAAAATGACTTGAATTTTCTACCACATAAGGAACACATCAAATAAGGAATGTGTGCCAAAAATTATCATTTTTGGAAGCTCCTAAGTAGGTTAATAAATTCAATGTCCATTTATGTAAGAATTCAAATTTTGAACAACTTTGAATTATCAAGTTTATCTAATTGATCCAATTTTCATATATGTTGTGCACATTAACTAATTAGAATTTTGGGCAAAAGGATTTAAATTTATAACCTTGTTTGACTAGGGAAAACAACCTTTTTCAGAGAGTACAAGGACCTACTTGTAATTTTCCAGGGACTAAAATGTAATCCTAGTCACATGGTGTCCTTCTTCTTCCTGTAGATGACGCCATGGCTGCCCATGCTTCCTTAGCTTCGAGTAGAAGGCTCCTAGTTGCTTAAAAACCCCTCCCATGTGTGCTACCTGCCCCCTCTCTCTCTCTCCCTCGAGCTACCCTCTCTCTCTCTGAAAAAAAAAAAAGAAAAACGAAAAACCGAAACCCTAAGCTAGTTGGCCGCCGGCGATTCGGCCGTTGGAGAGCACGCCGCCGGCAGCCGTTGGTCTCATTCGCTCCGCCATGTCGTGGTGGTGCTCAGTGCCGAAGGAATCGAGGCGTATTGCCTCGAGGTGGCCGCGCCATCCCGATTCTTCCCCGAACCCGACGGCACTCCGGCGAGCCATCGGCGTCGTCTCGAGCCCCCTCCGACCTCGTCGAGTCCTCCATCGCGCCTAGGGTGAGCACACGGACCCCGCCGTCCACTTTCCCCCCTCCCTCTCGTTCGGAATCGCCCCCGAGCCACCTCCGCTGTCCGGCCGTCGCACGCCGTCGTCGCCGTGGTCTCTCCGGCCACTCCCCAGAAACGAGGTTGCCTCTGTTCGGTAGCCCGCAACGAGAGAAACGCTTGGGTATGTTTTAATCGCAAAATGGCGCCCTGTACCGCTCGATTGCAGCTCGCCGGAGCAGTCCGCCGGCGAGTGACGCGGTGATGACATCGTAGCGACGTCAGCGCACCCTTTGACCGCGCGCAAATGAGTTGAACCTGCCCGTGGGGCCGCGGATCTGCCGCGTGGCTGCCACGAGGGCGGAGGCCCGCGCGTCAGCGACCTGCGGGTAGATCCGTGCGCGGTGAGGCAGGTCTAGCCGGCCCACGATGGATCTGGCCCATCCCTGCCTTCTTTTCCATTTTAATTTTTACAGAGAAAGTGCATGTTTGCTTTTGGCTCCAAAAGGCAATCTAAAAGATGAATTTTGCCAAACCAAAATTCACAGAGGTACACAAACTAATTCTAAACCATCTCCAAGTTGTAGATCTACATTTGGATGGATGTATTTGAAATGAAAAATGTTTTGGTAACAGCTACCAGAAACACCAAAATGAGAACCATTTTAATTTCACAACTCAGAATGAAGTGAGGCCAATTGCATTGGAAAGCTCTTGAAATTTCCTAACAGGAGCACTTAACCTCGTTTCCAAATTCATTGTATTTTTGAAATGGCATGCATTTTGGTAAAACACCAGAGAGCACTTTGGTGATTTTTATAAAATTATTAAAAATGATTTTTGATGCAAACTCAACTGGATGGTCTTGTATATGTTTAGGGCTATCCAAACCTATAAGGGTTTAATTTTTGGAGCATCCTACAAAATTTGGTGGACAGATCTTTAAAATGCATGTTTCTGCCATTTTGGCATTTTTAGATAATTAATTGTTGTGATTATATTTTTGTGTTACAATATTGTTTTCTAGCATGTATAAGTTGTGTGAACTTGTTTTCTAAGTGTTACTTAGCTATTTTATCATGTTAGAATGTGTGGACTTGAGTTGAGAAGAAATAGAATTTTTGTTAATAGCATTTGATTATTCTTTAGTAATACTTGCATAGCATTTTTGAGTGATGAATTCATGTGCAAAGCACTTGGATTTTTTGAGTGTATCCAGTACCATGTTGGTACTTAGTTTGTGTTGTTATCACCTCTGCTATCTTGCATTGGAATTGGTAGAAAAGCACTATTAGCTTTGTCATGACTATGAGAATGGTTATGGAAAAATTCCCTCAGGTGTGGAAGTTTGACATAATCATTTGTGGTTTTGTGACCACATATTTTTGGGTTGTATCCATAGGTCCAGTAGCATTTTGATAAGGTTGTTATGAGTACTTGACACCTAAAGTTTTCACATGTGTGAAAACAATAGCATGAGTATCATTACCTTGCTTATTTTAGCACCCTGTTATTTTCTGCTAGTATTGTTATTGCACTAGAAGCTTGTTTAGTCTTTTGTTAAATTTTTAGCAAGTGGACCAGAGGCATTGTGACCTCTTAATGCTTTGATATGCTAGTGGAACACCCACTGGTTTCATTGCATTTTTGGTGGAAATATTATTTCCCCACACTAGATGTGTTTCTTTTATATATGTTTTGAGTAGATCTTTAAATGTTTTTTTTTGGCTTATTGCTAGATTAATTCTCATGAAACTAGTACCATTTAGGTACTGTTATTTTGGTTATAGAACCTCTAAATACTTGGTGCTTGTTTTTGAAATAGGTTTAAAATAGAAATGCTTAAGGACTAGATTTCACACTAGGATATTCATGTATGCTTTTTGTCTTGTTTTCCCTTAGGGAAAAATATGAATCTTTGGTGTGGAAACCAGAGGATGGAATGTCCTTGTGGCATTATTATCTTAGGGTTTTCACCTCTGATAGGTTTCCTCTTAAGTAGCATAAAAGCATGAATAACACTTGGATGACTAGGAATTAATCTCCTCACATGTGTAGCATTTTTAAGCATAAGTTTTTCCTTGTTTCCTAGTATGTTTTTATGTTATTTTGTGGAATCCAGTAGAATTTATGGTACTGGTTAGAGGAGTATTTTGCCTCTGCTAGCTTGCACACTTGTGCATAAAATTAACTAGTGTAGCCTAAACTAGTCTAGTATTTTTCCTAAATTTTCTACTAGTATGAGTAGGAGTTTTTGGATGCTAGATTGTTTGTTTGGAGCACTTTTATAAAAGTGACCAGAGGCTTATTAAACTCTTGGTGAGCATATTTAATAGTGGGACACCCACTGGTATGTTTGCCTCATGGTGGAAAAATAGGTTTGACTTGTTTGTCATGAGCTTATTTCACCACTTGAGTAATTTAGCAAATTATGTGTGCTAGCCATAGAGATTGTTGTGGGAATTTTAGACATCAAAATGTGTTTTATGTGACACCCTACTGTCTAGTAACATGTGCTCTACCCCACTGGTCCATGGTGTTCTTAACTAAAAATCATTGAATTGGCCACACATAAACACTAGGAAAAAAGCAGACTTTTCAACTATAGTTTTTATGCCAATTTTTCTTAAGGGAAAAATTGAGAACTTAGGTGGTACTTCTTGATTGCTTGCTGTATGTATTACTTGTAGCCTTGTTTGTCTTGTTTGGTTCTGAATGTGTGTCCTTTATTCTCTTTTTACGGCGTTAGAAAACGAAGGAAGGAAGTGTCGTGAAGCTCTGTTTCAAGTTCCAGTCACTCCAACAACCAGGGACACAAAGAGATACCAGGCAAGCCATCCTGATTGCTTGCTGATACAATACTTACCATTAAATATGCATGTTTTACTTCTGAAGTTTTACCAAAAACTTGGTTGTCAAAACTATTTTTGAGGTGGAATTTACTACTATACTATATTATAGGTTATTATTATGCCAGTAGTTAAACTTGGTAATACCAAGCCCATAGGCCACCATATGGTATTTATTACCATCAAATATACTAGTCCCTAAGTGGACACCCTAAAATTGTGATTCTACAAAACAAAGGCTTTACGGAAAACCCCGGAGAAAAGGCGGATCCTTGTTCTCCGGAGGAATGTGGAAGTGGTCATTTTTGAGAAAGTGGTGTTTTTCAAAAATGACACATAACCTAGTCTTCGCCGGACAACCTTTACCGTACTGCCACCCTACCCCAACATGGGCAAGGGGCTTAACTTGAAGTTTGTTCTTATTAGTGTGTGCTATCTCAATCGCTATAAGGGACGTCGTACCCTCGAACCGAATGTCGTCAAAACTCCCAATGTTGAGCATAAAAGTGTGGGATTAATTTTCCCTCCGGTTGCATCGGTTGAGTCTCCTGTCATGGCGATGTGCGACATGGTGCCGAGGAGATTAAAACTGAGAGATAGGCATATTCTAGCTTGAACATAGTGGATGGTTATGATCAGATACCTGATGTTTACATACTGTTGTTACAGTCCGTGGTTGTTTCACGGGAGGTGTACTGGATCTGGTGGATGTGTACACCTCTGCAGAGTATAACTTTTTCGAAGAAGCCGCGTCCTCGGATATGGACAGTTGAATGGCCATGTAGCTAGCATTGTGTCAATGTTTTCAAAAAGGAGTTTTGAAAGGGAAATTTTGGAAAGGAAGTGTTGAACTTGTGAAGTTCGGAAAGGAATGGAAACTTATACCGTGGAGGTATCGTCGATGATGAAAAGCCAGATGATGTTATACAAAACAAAATGTTTTGCAAACAAAACCTTTTCTACTCTACGCAAGAATTCTGGAAACTGATTCCAAGAAGTTTTGCAAAGAGAAAATATTCTTTAAACAAAACTTTACCAAACCTCTTGTACATATGATATCTACAAGAGAAATAAAACTATATTATTTATTCTGAAGTATCTTCTTCAACGAAGATACAGATTAACCTGACTGCAACTGTGGTGTCATCATATATGGACACCATTGATAGTGAACCCTATTTATAGCCTACCTATTCCACCATATAAGCATATTTGCATGTTGGTAAGTGACATGATGGATGTCTTGCTGAGTACATTCAAATGTACTCATTATGGTTTCGCCCCTGGTATCTACTTATCAGATTTGGAGAAGGAGCCTCCAAAGGATATCTATGAAGAGAAGTACGGAGTTGACGGCTTTGCGAACTAGGATCGTCTCCGGGTCAGCAGCCTGTAGGTTAAGGCGTGACTTGGGCTCAACTACGTTGTGTTTTATTTGTCTTCCGCTGTGTTTGATAAGTTGCCTGCCCCATGGGCAGTTGCGTTAAACTTGATCATGTGATCTTTTATGTAATACCTTTATGTATTCGTGTAATGGATGATGTATTTCTGTGTGCCAACTGTGTATGTTGTTCACGACTGATCTTTCTGGGATCGTGAATGTATGCATACGTAGGGTTTCAGACTGCCGGTCTGGGGTCCTTACAATGTTGTGCTAATTTCAAAAAGTACAAATCATCTAATTTGGATAAGTGGTTCAAAAGTTATTGCAATTCTAAGTTGGGGGGCTTTTCTGCAAAATTACAGGGGCTAACCTGTTTAAACGAAAATAGGCGATCCGGGGGTCATGGATTGGAGGCCTGTGATTGGCTGATGCCTTTTCACGTGGATCGACCACTTCGATTCGTTGGATTTAAGTAGCAGTGAATGGCTCAGACTAAGCATACCGTTTCGAATAAGGGATCTAACTCGGCCTTACGATCGGGATCGGACGGCTCAGGAGGAAGACGGTAATCACCGGGGCGGATCCCGCCAGAATATGGTGATACGGTGGTGCGGGGCGTCGGAATTTCGATGAGGACGGCGATGCAGACTTCCTTCGGGCTCGGGAAAGTGACTGGTTGTCACAGCTCGACAAGACGAATATGATGATGGCGACGGTGACCTTCATCACTTCCTGGATCGATGACGAGTTGCAGATGGGGAGCTTGGGGTGTCGTGGGATAATAACGGCAGATGTTACCGGGGGTAACTGATCTTGGGGCAAGACGACACAGGCGTTTGGGAGAGGGTTTAGCTCAGAGGAAAACATGATTATATTTGATCTGGTAGCCGGCAATCAAGTCGCCGAGTCTCCAATCTCGATATAATAACTCAACTCTCGGGGTTACACTGGATGCTCGATATCAAGCGATATTGCTAGAACTCTTAGATCTCTCCTAATTAGACCTAGGGGCGGGTTTATAAAGCACCCGGACCCCTTGGCTTACCCTCCAAGGCGCACCCTGAATCCTACCCGGACACTGCATACAAACCCTAGCTTTCCTTAATGTAACCCACAATCCGGGTTACCAGGCCTACGAACTTGGGCCTTCCAGAAGCTCCCTTATCTTTAGCCGGATCTTGCGCAGCGTCTACTGGGCCGGATTACACCTTGGAGTTGGCCTACCGGGTTATTATCCCTCCATCAGTAGTCCCCAGACTAGCTTGGGCTTCACGGGACTCTCTTTGAAGCGCACGCTATTCCCTGCAAAATTATCAAACTTACAAGCTCAATGGAGGCCGGGTTAAATTGCTTTGATAAACAGCTAGGCCTAACTCCACGGTGGCCATATAGTAACCCGGTTTCCTCCAAGTCCTTTGCTTAGTTTTCCGGGTTATCACCCTAATAAGAATGTTAAGGATCTGGCTTACTTTACTCGATAATTAACCCTGATGTCGTGGAGAAGATCTCCTTCCCATTTTGGTCCGAATATTTCGTTCAGCACTTAAAGCGTATCTCGCAAAATCCGTGCAGGCAACAGTTATCCCAAAATTTCCGGCTCCCTCTCGTTGGCCTAGATCTTATCCACCCGCACCTTATAAATAGGTGTCCGGGAGATAACCTAACCTTCCAACAATCCATTCCAGCTCTTTCCCTTTCTTCTTCCCTCGTGATTGCGCCACTCCATCACGAAAAACCTCATGCCTCTTGCCGGAGCCAAGCCGCCAACGGCCACATTCACCTTCGCGACGCCGCCGAACTCCGTCGCCACACCCTCATCTGGACCGCCGGGAGTTGCGAGGGACCATTCAAACCGCGCTGTTCACCGCCGTTGCGTGCTACTCCAATCCCCTTCAGTAAGTTTCTTGTACCCATCAATTCAACCTCACAATCCCTTGATTTACTCTAGATTGGATCTAGGTCAACCCGCGGGCAATTCTTCCTTTCATGCTCGGTCGGGTCGCTTAGATGTTCGATGACTCCTCCAATAGCTTGATTGACGGCCATACATCACTCTCCTATCATCATTAACCAGTAATTTCTTCGTAAAATCGCCCGCAAGTTTTCCAATCTAGATCCATTTCGTCCCAATTTTCCGTGCATGTCATTGACACCCGGAAAATCCTCTTCCTCCTGGTTCTTTTGCTTGCAGTAGATTCATGGGCAATCATCCGTCTTCCTCAAACACCTTTGAATACGTAAGTACCCCATAGTTTGTATAATGATACTTGATACCCGGATAACTTGTAACCTTGCCTTCTAGAATGACACTCGGATAATGCTTAACTTCCATACTTTCTTGTTACCACTTCACAGATACTCGGATAGCCCATGGTTTCCGAGTCTTACTTCTTGCACCTTTTTGCCTTGTGTTTTGCAGGTTGATCCCATGGCTCCCAAAAAGCAAGGGAAGCAGTCCGCCAAGGCCAAGACTTCCAACTCCATATCCGGCAACTGGGGGCGGTCCACGGTCACGAAGGCTAAGTTGGAAGAGCTAGCCGAGCTAGGAATTCTTCCTTCTCAAAGAGATATCCATTGGAGGGTGCCGGGTGACGAGATCCGGCCCACACCGGCCAACGATGAGGTAATCTGTTTTGTCGAACACGTGACCCGGGGGTTCCGTCCTCCGGGTCATCCCTTCTTCCGAGATGTCCTGAGCCACTACGGCCTCCGGGTATTTGACATAGGGCCTAACTCTATGTTGAATATTTCCCATTTCATCGTTTTATCCGAGTCATACTTGTGCACTCCGCCAAGTTTGACTCTTTATCGAACTCTTCCAGTGCAAGCCGTGCCGCGAAAGCGGTGACAGAGCACTTCTTACTTGTGGCGGGGTATCCATCCAACGCCGTAAGAACTCACCAATGCCACCCCTTAATCTGAACTCCCACGTTAAGCACTGGCAATTATCCTTCTTTTACTGCCACGACACCTCCTCACCCGGCGAGAAGAAACTGCCGGGTTACTCGGAGGGCCTCCTCGACATTTCCGAGAAATTCAAGGCTTTCGCCCCTGACTCGTAGAGGGAGGCAATCATACCTTTGCTAGCTAAGATAGCTGTTCTCTCAGCCCAAGGCCTTCTTGGGCTCAACTTAGTGAAAACTTGGGTTGACTTCCGGATCCAACCCAATTCTATCCGCACCAAATTGATGTGCGAATATTCGGGGCATACCACGGACGCGCTCCGGTATTCCTCCAAGAACTATCCAGCTGGTGACACCAACAAAACCATCAAGGGCTTCTTGACTGAAAAGCTGGAAGTGATCAAGAACATTGCCGGATTGCCGCCATTTACCCGGGAAAACCCGGCCCCAGCGGTAAGACTCGACACATGTAACCTTATTCATACGTCTTTAACTTGATGCAATTACTGATTCCCACCTTCCTGTTTTTATCTCAGGCTGACGACCCTTTCTGGAATGTTGAAACTTCTCCTACTATCGAAGACCCGGAGGAGGAAGACGAGCCGGCTGACAATGATGAGGGTAATTATCCGAATCTTGTGTAATCTCCACTTGCATAAATTTCCTTACTTTAACCTTATCCCTTGACACCTACTCGGCTTGCAGGGCCAGAGGACGAGGATGAGAAGGATGATGAAGACCCGGAGGCCACCGAGTCCGATCCAGAAACAACGGTCAGGGTCAAGAGGAAAGCCAGAGGAGTGGTGTGCAAGGTTCCCTACTCCACCATGTCTTCCGAACCCTACTCTTTTGATAACATGCACAGACTTAATCAACGGCTATCTGACTCATCGCACTTGAAGGACTCTTTCTTGGCCAAGCGCGGAGTGACCCGGAGTTCACCAGGGGACGATCCCCTTAACCCGGGTATCTCCTCCTCGCCAAACCTCCGGGCCGATACTCCTCTTCCTCGCACCTCCAAATCTCCTCAGCGCCATCCATCTCCCAATCACCCACTCGCGGGGCAATTCCGGGTTCCGCTATCGGTCCCTTTGACGGCTTCATCTGCTTCCAGCAGCGAACTCCCGCCTGATTACGCTGTAAATACCGGGTGAGTCTTTACTATACGACATCCTTTCATATCTGATAACTTTCAATCACTATTGCTAACTGCCTCTTCTCATCTTTCTTTAGCGCTCAAGTCACAGTTAGTGACCCGGAAAACATGGGGGCAGACAACCAGAGGACGGAGCGGCCGATTGGTAATGTGGACGCCACAGCTGGTGATGAAGCTGAAGACGCCCAAGAACAAGGTCCTTTTAATGACCTGGCCCGACAAGAAGCCGGGTCTCCAAAATCGTCTGAAGATGTGGACGAAGAGATTGAGATCCAAGAGACGAGGACGGGTTCCCCAAACCCGGAGAACCAGACGGTCCGGGTCTCGACCCCCAAGCCAGGAAAAACTCTTCATCCAGAGGATCAAGCTGCCGGCTCTTCTGGCGCCAAGCCTGAAAACATGACATCCCCCCAAATGCTTAGTGCCCTTCACACCTTAAGGGCTAATGAAGAGAATATCCTGGAAGCTTTGATAGCAAAACACGAGGTAAATCCGAAAATCATTGCTTGTATCCTTATCTAGTCCCCAACTTCCGGGTGAATTTCTTGATAATTTGCATGGAACTTCACAGTATTTCCGACTAATTTATCCCTGTATCTCCACTCAGGACTTCGTGACCCAGTCGGAGAAAAAATTGGCTAAGGCCACCAAGCGTATTGAAAAGGAGGTGGCTCTGCGTGAGGAGGCCGAGGCTGAGGCCAGGAGGAGTGGGAAGATCATGAGAAAGTATAGGAGGAGGGCTCATGCAGCCGAAGATAATCTAGTGAACCTTTCTGTCCAGATTGCTGATACGTATCGCGCTTTGATTGGTATGACTCTTAGCACAATATTCATAATCTGGGTCATCTGTCTGACACATAGCCGGGTTTCCTTACTCTTGCTTTCATTTCTTTCTGCAGGTCCGGATGAGGTAATGCTGGAAGAAGATGATATTGCCAGGCTGAAGACCATCAAGAGCGTTATCCGGCAACTATGTGCCGGAACCAAATGGATCCTTCAAGAAATACGGTGGCCGGGTAAAGGGCATGTCGACCTGAAGAGAATGCTGGACGCCTGTTCCACTATCCCCGAGTGGATTTGGCACTGGAAACGCTCGTCCTGCCGGGTTGGAATAACCCGGGGACTTGCGCTTGCTAAAGCTTACTTCCCTAAGCTCGAGCCAGCCAAGCTTATGGGCGGGTTCCCGGAATTCAAGCTTGATGGGTCCAAGTTCTCCGCGAAGGACTTCAAGGCCGTCGAGAAGGAGATCCGTTATCCGGCCAGCGTGATTGCTAACGGCTTGGATGTCGATTCCCTCGTCCCCGCATATGATGCTGCTGGTGAAGCGGTTAAGTCGGATCTTCCCAAGCCGTATGACATGCTGGCCCGATGGAAGGAGGAAGCTGCTAAGTTGAGGGAGGAGGCTGCCAAAAAGAAGGCTGAAGCCGATTCTGCGCCCGCTACTTCCACACCAGTCGTTCCTCCTCCTGCGCGAGCCGGCAGTGCTGATCCGGGTGCTGCCGCTACTCCAAGTGATGGCAATGGCAAGGCGAAGATGGACACCGCGGCCTAGAACACCGAGTGATACCTGATACCTGATGCTATTTCATACGCGTCAGTCGGCCGATGTGTCGTTAAAACAACTATTTTTGGATGGTGCGCCTGTGCACCTTTGATACCATTTACCGAAGTTTGTAATGCACTCTAAGTTCTTGATACACTTTGTGCTTCTTCTGATCGTTTAAATTTATCCACTTTTGAGTCCACTTGTTCTTGATATCCGACTTTCTTTACGATTCCTTTTGTGAGACTCGGTTTCCGAGTTACATGGGTGTTGACGAGCGGACTTGCTTCTAAGTCCCCAAGTCCCCAAGACTCGGAGGCTTGGGTTTTTTGAGCCTTAGCAACTAAGCAACTCTTTCTTTTTCAAAATCCTGAATCGCCAAGACCCGAATTTCCGAGTCTGGGATATGTGGTCTTTTCGAAGAGAACGAGTTCGTTGTTGCTAAGCCCAAACCCGGAGCCGTTTCACATAGGTAATGAAGTTATGCTTGATAAACGTTGAGTTTCCGGCTATTAGCCTTATACTCTGCATAACTTGTGGTTTAGATGACCCTTTTGACAATCTTGTACTATAAGCCGGCTTTCGCGTGGATACCATGTTGTTACATCTATACGAAAACAGGGTCAGGCAAGTCCCATTGGGCCTCATGGCTGATTGTAATCGTAAGCGAGCAAATCATGCCACTTTAGTGCGAGTCACATCGAGCGTAAGTAAGAAAGGTCAAGAAAAGTTTGCTACTTTGTCCGGTTATAAGATTGCAGCCGTGCTCGTTTGCGAGCAACCGGCCCTTATAACTCATAGGCATCAAGGCCGGGTCATTGAGTTTGTAACTGTGCTATTCAAGCAATCAGCCCCCAAGACCTAGATATACGCAACATATGGAGAGTGAAGAACGTAAGAATAAACCATCTCTTTACTTGATATGCGAAAGTTAGGTCAGCAAGCCGCCTCATTAAAAACCCATCCAGTCCCCAAGGGTGCCCTGGATAGGAAAAGAGTACGTCTGAAACCTGCCGCCTGTTACATCGTGCAACTCCTGTTGCCAATATAGTCTATACTAAGTATAGTAGGGACGTAGCTGAGCCACGTTCCATGGTCTGTCTCTTTCCTGCATAGACGAAGTGGTATGAGCGGTGTCATTAACTGTAGCCGACTCTTCCGTTGCATCTATCAGATAATACGATCCGTTGTGCAGATTCCGGCTTATGATAAACGACCCTTCCCATGGTGGTGACAACTTGTGTTTTCCTTCGTTTGACTGTACCAGGCGCAGAACCAAGTCTCCTTCCTGGAATACCTGGGTTTTCATGCGCCGGCTATGATACCTCTGTAAATCTTGCTGATATATGGCTGATCTTTCCAGGGCTTGTTCCCTTTGTTCTTCTAACATATCTATGGCATCCTGCCGGGTCTTCTCGTTCTCTACCTCGACGTAAGCTGATACTCGAGGTGAATCATGAATAATGTCACTCGGCAGCACTGCTTCCGCACCATAAACCATGAAGAAAGGTGTCATCTGAGTAGATCTGTTAGGTGTAGTGTTTATACCCCAGACCACGGAAGGTAGTTCTTCGACCCATGCACCCGCAGCCCTAATGCAAGGGACTCGCAGTCGTGGTTTTAGTCCACGAAGTAATTCTTGGTTTTCCCTCTCCACTTGTCCATTGGCCTGCGGATGAGCCACTAATGCTACGTCAAGCCGGATTCCATTGTTACCACAAAACTTCTCCATTGCGCCAAGGGACATGTTGGTTCCATTGTCGGTAATTATACTGTGGGGATACCCGAACCGATAGATAATTCTTTTCAGGAACTTGACTGATGTAACTGCTTCACAATTGGTGACTGGCATAACCTCAACCCATTTGGTAAACTTATCAATAGCCACCAAAAGATGTGTCTTCTTGCAGGGTGACATATGAAAGGGACCAACCATGTCCATACCCCACACAGCAAACGGCCAAGTTAACGGAATAGTCCGTAATTCCATAGCCGGCACGTGGGTTTGGCGACGTACCTTTGAATCCGTCACACACCTTGCCACTAAGCGCTCCGCATCTGCTAGAGCCGTGAGCCAGAAAAATCCGTGTCGATAAGCTTTGGCCACAAGGGATCTTGTGGATGCATGATGCCCACAATCACCTTCATGGATTTCCTTAAGAATCTGTCGGCCTTCTTCTGGTGCTACACAGCGCAAAAAGACTCCTGCTGCACTTCTCTTGTATAACTCCCCATTGATGATAGAATATCCCTTTGCTCGCCTCACAATTTGCCTTGCTAACACCTCCTGCTGTGGTAACTCGCCTCGTGATAGGTAGGCCAAAAACGTTCTGTCCACTCGGAATAGCGCGTACTGTGGCCACGAGCTCCAAATCCCGGGTCTTGATTTGCCAGTTCTTCCTCAGACTCGTTTTAACTGATGGTCGCCATAATTCATCCAGGAAGACGTTAGGTGGAACCGCTCTCTGCGCGAGCCGAGTCTAGAGAGGGTGTCTGCTGCCTCATTCTTTCTTCTGTCTATGTGCTCCACCTCATATCCGGAGAAACATCCTGCGACCCTGTCAACCTCTCTGCGGTATGCTGCCATAGTTGCGTATTTTCTATCCCAAGTTCCTGATACCTGCTGTACTACAAGGTCCGAATCTCCAAAGCATCGTATCCTCTTAATGTTCATCTCCTTGGCTATCTTTAAGCCGTGCAATAGGGCCTCATACTCGGCCACGTTGTTGGAACAATCAAAATGAATCTGTAGCACATAACTCAGCTTGTCTCCTTTGGGTGATGTTAGCACCACTCCAGCTCCTGACCCCTCGAATTGCTTGGATCCATCGAAGTGCATAATCCAAGAGTCGGAGTTTGGAACCATGGTGGTCATGCCTGTGTGTGTCCAGTCATTAACGAAATCGACCAAAGCCTGAGACTTGATTGCGGACCTGGGCTCGTAGTTGATGTGATAATCCCCCATCTCTATCGCCCACTTGGCTATTCTTCCTGTCGCATCCGAGTTTCTGATGATATCCGACATTGGTATCGAACTTACCACTGTTATGGGGTGTTCCTGAAAATACGGCTTCAGTTTCCGGCTGGCCATAAAGACCCCGAAAACCAGCTTTTGCCAGTGCGGATAGCGCTGCTTTGCCTCTGATAATACTTCGCTGATCCCTTCTGCTCCAAGTTACATCTTGTTCTGACCATCTCAGGTATTCCGGGACAGCCGAGGAAACCGAATTTACCGCTTGCTTCAGTATCTTCTTGTCCCTATTAGAAGTTCCTGTAGTGTGCACATGATATTGTCCTTTAAAACCAGATGTACGTACCATACCGATGAAGATGCTGATCTGGCCGATTGTCACGATAGATCCGGATTCGAGGTGATCCGACTCTGGCCCCCAGCCGGAATCGTCCACCATCTTCTCTCCTTCGTGGTCGATGTAGATCTCGCCGATGACTAGATTCTCCATATTCTTCCGAGCTTCTCCCGTGACGTAAACACCTTTGGACGCAGGCCCCACGGTGGGCGCCAACTGTCGTGGGATAATCACGGCAGACGTTACCGGGGGTAACTGATCTTGGGGCAAGACGACACAGGCGTTTGGGAGAGGGTTTAGCTCAGAGGAAAACATGATGATATTTGATCTGGTAGCCGGCAATCAAGTCGCCGAGTCTCCAATCTCGATATAATAACTCAACTCTCGGGGTTACACTGGATGCTCGATATCAAGCGATATTGCTAGAACTCTTAGATCTCTCATAATTATACCTAGGGGCGGGTTTATAAAGCACCCGGACCCCTTGGCTTACCCTCCAACGCGCACCCTGAATCCTACCCGGACACTGCATACAAACCCTAGCTTTCCTTAACGTAACCCACAATCCGGGTTACCAGGTCTACGAACTTGGGCCTTCCAGAAGCTCCCTTATCTTTAGTCGGATCTTGCGCAGCGTCCACTGGGCCGGATTACACCTTGGAGTTGGCCTACCGGGTTATTATCCCTCCATCATGGGGTTTCCGGCGAGCTTCGGTTGCGGATGACGCTTTAGTTTTTGCGCAAAGGAAAAAATCGAGAGGGTGGTTAGAGGGTGCGTACGGGCGAGGGGAATCAGAGGTGCAAAGAAGGAGCGACATGGCCGAGCTTCAGTGGCCGGAAGAAATGAATGACGGCGGCGGAACGAAGCAACAAAGACGAGCAATGGAGGCGGCTTGGCAATGCAATTGGAGACGGGACGAGAGGGGAAATGCAGAGGAGGTCCTCGACTATTTACAAAGTCCTTGGGATGGAGAACCGTGCCCTAAACGCGAAAAATCGGGGGAGGAAATCTTCCCGTACTCGGAGTCCTTCGCGTGCACGGGAGGTTAGGGCCGGCATGATGTCAACGCTGATATCATGCGGGGCCCACCTGACAGTGAGGGAAAAGGAGGAGAGGGCCGAGTTCTCGCGGGCTTCTGGCGGGCTATTCGCTGGACTGCTGCTGCACCGTGCGGGAGATAAGGGGCCGTGAGATTGGGTCGTTGTTGGGCTTCGTGCGGGAGAGAAGGGAAGGGGATGGGCTGGCTGCGTTGTTTTCCTCTCTTCTCTTTTTTTCCTTTTCCTTTTTCTTTTCTTTCCTGTTTTCTCTAATACTTAATATCTTTTGTTTTAAATGCCCAAATGACCTTAAACAAAAGCCTATTGTTTTGTAGAAATAATATATTTCAAATGAAAACATTTGTGTGGTGTTTTCATCACTCCTACAATAATTATATTTTTCAAAATTTGATCAAATTACAGATATAAACTTTATGCCATTTTTTCAAAACGGAAAATAATTAATTAAATAATTTGTTAAGTAAAGTCAGAGATTTTCACAAATGAAAACATTGTTTCTCTAAGTTCAATACCAAATTTTAAACAAGAAGGTATTTTATGCAAATCATCTTAGTACCAACATCTTGATATAGTAATTGAAAGGTGATATACTTAATTTTGTCTTTTGTGAAGGGTTCGTTGCATAGAAAACAAATTTTTTCCTACGCGATAGACACCCGAAGGGCCAAGATCTAATCTAGGAGATGTAAGCTACAGGGAGAAAGGGAGTCTTAAGGAGAACATACCCTCGAAGAAACAATTACGAGATCAAATCTCGTTGGTGATGTAGTCGTACTCACAACAATCTCAATATCGCGAAGATGAGTGCTGCAATCCGGCAGCGCTTCCGCATTTGGTCACACGTACAGCTCGATGACGACCTCCCTTCCCTCGATCTAGCGGGGCAGCGGAAGTAGAGGATCCCTCGGAAACCAGCAGCATGACGGCGTGGTGTGGTGGCAAAAACTTCGTTTATGGCTTCGCCAAGCGCATGAACATGAGGTGGATCAGCGGGAGGATGGAGATGGAGATGACACCAAGTTGTGTGTGGAGTGAGAGGTCCAACCCCTCTTTATATAGGAGGGGGAGGCAGCCACGAATTTTTGGTGCCTCCACCTCTCCCCTCATCATGTGGGTGGAGTCTCCACGCAACCACTTATTCTCTCATCAATTCCCTCTCAAAATTCCAATGGTTTTCTTTAATAAATAAATAAAACAATTTTATTTCTTTATTTTAATATTTGTTAATCAGATTAACAAACATTAACACTTACCCCTTGAACTATTTGTTAATAAAACATTAACATATACCACCTTGAACTATTTCAATATTCCCCGAAACAATTTCGGTGTTGTCCAAACTTTTCTCCGATAGTCCGTATCCACTCAATCGTGTCATCAAACCTTAAATGTGTCACCCGATAGTTCGTGGATAATGTAGAAATGATCGAGACACCTCTCCGATCAATAGTCAACAGCGGGACCTAGAGATCCGTAATGACTCCTACACATTCAAAGATGAATCTAGTGATCGTGTGAACCATAAACGTCGTGAACTATTCCCTTTGTCTTGCGATATTTTACTTGTCCGAGATTCGATCATTGGTATCAACCATACTTTGTTCAATCTCGTTACCTGACAAGTACTCTTTTCTCGTTTCCGTGATATGACATCCTTGTGATCATATCACGTGCTTGCAAGAGGTGTCGATGTGATATCACCGAGAGGGCCCAGAGTATATCTCTCCGTCATTTTGGATGGACAAATCCCACTCTTGATCCATGATCCTCAACTAATACTTTTCGAATACCTAATGGCACCTTTATAGTAACCCTGCTATGGTGTGACGTTTGATGACATCAAAGCACCCTTCCGATACCAGTGATTGGCATGATCTCATGGTCCAAGGAATAAGTTACTTCGTATGCAAGATATAACAATATAAACTAAATGACTTGATCGTATTATTACCTACATACTGGGTCTATGTTCATCACATCATTCTATCAATGACATGACCCCGTTATTAACAACATCCAATGTTCATGATCAGGAAACCTTGATCATCTATTAATCAACGAGCTAGTTAAAAGAGAGGCTTTACTAGGAACCATTTGTTTGTTTATTAAACACACATGTATCAACGTTTCCGATTAATACAATTCTAGCATGAGAAATAAACATTTATCATAAACAAGGAATAATATAATAACCACTTTATTATTGCCTCTCGGGCATATTCCCTTCAGTCTCCCACTTGCACTAGAGTCAATAATCTAGTCTGTAAGCAGCTAAAACATATGGCGTTCTAGTGTTATTACCATGATTCGCATGTGGTAAACATCATCAAAAAGATCTGAACTATTCAGGACCAATTGAATTTGCATGTTCTTTGCGTCTACATGCATCACTCATTCTTTAATGAGATGGCTCTGTGTATAGTTGGTCAACCAGTGAAACATTAATTCCTCAGCTTAAACCAATGTTACTAACATTGTGAAAATGTAGCTTCATAGTGTCAGCATTCTTGGAAATTAACCAAGTTCAATAAAGAACTCCTTGACACAAAATACTCATATTATTTGTTTTCGACACAACGATATACTTAGACTTTTTGTAGTATCTGTCACAATACTTTAATTTTGAAAGTCTTTCAAATCCAGCATGTAACTTTCTTCCAGCCTATTGTGCTACCCTTCATCACATATTTTAATTGAGATAAAATTATTTGAATATATGATAAAACTATTAGTGTAACATATTACAACTAATATTTTGTCATTACTACATAAGAAAACACATCCTTAGCATTTCTAAAATGACATAAGGATCTCTCCCACTGTTGTCTAATCATCATATGAATTATCCTGCTATAACATTTTTTTACCTTAATGAAGTTATCAAAAGAGTTTGATTCCATCATGAACGATAAAGATGCTTGTAAAGTTACAAGAAATTAAGTGGGAGTGCTATGACATATTTCCAATGCTTTATGTAGATGACATATGGTTGATTGGAAAATATTTATTTTAAATTAACACGGTTAAGATTTTCATATTGATGAAAGGCTTAGGAGACATTGGGCATCGATATCTATAAGAGATGGATTGAAGCGCCTGATATGGTTGAGCCAAATTACATAGATGAAATATTTTCCTGCTATAACATTTTATAGCACATGACTTATCTGGTTGTGTACATATTGATATGAATTATCCTGCTATAACATTTTATAGCACATGACTTATCTGGTTGTGTACATAGCATGGAACACATGACTTACAAATCTTAATTTCAATTATGCTCATCATGTGTCAAAACGCTTGAATCTTGTTCACTTCTTTTCCATTTGACACGAACTCCTTCTTGTCATTTCGATATTGACTTACTTCAATATTTCATCTATGTAATTTGGCTCAACCATATCAGGCGCTTCAATCCATCTCTTATAGATATCGATGCCCAATGTCTCCTAAGCCTTTCATCAATATGAAAATCTTAACCGTGTTAATTTAAAATAAATATTTTCCAATCAACCATATGTCATCTACATAAAGCATTGGAAATATGTCATAGCACTCCCACTTAATTTCTTGTAACTTTACAAGCATCTTTATCGTTCATGATGGAATCAAACTCTTTTGATAACTCTTTTGATAACTTCATTAAGGGAAGCGAGCCCAGCTCACTTGGTTAGGGAAGTGGATGTACGACCTAACCACCCAGGTTCAAGTCCTCACGGATGCAGACTTGGGTTCCTATTATTTCAAAAATAAAAACCCGCCGTGGGGGTCTCCCCTGCTGCCTTCCTTTCAAAAAAAAAAAACTTCATTAAGGTAAAGATTCCTACTTCGTTATGCTCACTTCAACCATTGAATTTTGCATACCTTTCCAACAACCTTTTGAATTCTACAAAACTCTCAGACTGTGTCAAGTACACATCCTCGATCAAACTTCCTCGAGTGGAGAGTTGGTTTTGTTATTCAACTACCATATCATAATATGTAACTTTTTCTAGAACTATCCACAAAGACTAAAGCATCACTACGAAAGATCAAAATCTTGTAGTAGTCAACCTTTTGAACTTTGTTGAAAACAACTTTTCGATAAGTACAACTTTCAAAGGATGTAAAAATCCATGTCTTTGTCGCTATATAGACCCTTTTGCTATCGTTAGGCATCATGCCTATCGAAAGGACTACCAAGTCACATACTTGATATTCATACAAGGATACTATGGCAGATATAATGACTCATAGTCAATTTTTACGAAGTCAGGGCCCATCATTTGCTTCCTTTATAAGGTCCAGGTCCTTTTGTTGTCAAAACAACACTTTACTCTTAAGCCATAAGTTGGTCTAAGTACTAAGTTTTAGGACTTGTGTGGTTCAGTTCGCAAACTCATTCGAAGTATCTACAACATATGTAGTGTCTTCTACTTAGTCAAAATAGGAAACCCCGGAACAACTTCCAGTGCTTCGCTACTCTTGACATGATAACAAAGATTCTCTAATTTTGTTGAGTTTGTATTGTCCTCCCACTCACTTGTTTCGCAATAACTACTTTCACGAGAAATCAACCCTTTCTGACAAACAACATTTGTCTTTTAGTTAGGTGATAGGAGAAATACCCAATTTTTTATTTGGGATAACCTTATAAACATATATTTATCCTATTTTGGTTGTAAACATTTTACACATGCTATGCATACCAAAACTTAAGAAAATGACAATTATGTTCACTACCCAAACCATATCTTATATGTTTTCAATTTCAACGGATCATGATGGTGCTCTTTTCAGTGAAAAAGCATTGTCACTAATGTATAAAGTACAAAATTATAATGGCATTTTTTATTAATCTTACAATGTCCAACAAGGTTTGATATTGTCTCTTGAATACTCCAAACTAATGTGGGGTATTCAAGAAGTATAAGTTGTAGAACAATTCTGTAACTCCTCAGATGTTTTGCTAAACTTGTAACTCAAAACTTTATCCTTTATAATCCAATCATAAATACTTGATTATCTTGTTACAATGATTTTTAGTTCATACTAACAATAATATGAACCAATTCAAAATTTTCAAACTCCATTCTCTTTAAATAGATATACTCATATATCTACTCAAATCATCGACATAATTTTATGAAGGAAAAATGAATCCACCACACATGACTATACATAATGGACTATATACATCAATATGTACAATATCCATTAAATTAGTCCTCCATTCTACTTTGGCCTATGAACGGAATTCTAGTCATCTTTTAAAAGAGGTCTCACAAGCGTCAATTTATTCAAAACAAAATGACTCCGAAAGTCCATCAATATGGAGTTCCTTCATGTTTTCCTTTCTGATATGAACTAAAATGGTGGTGTCACAATTTAAGTGAAACTCTTTTACGTCACGTTTAGCATGTAGTCTTATAGATGTTTACTTTACCAACAAGATTTATATTAACATATCCATCAATTATGGAATATGGTCATAGTTTGAACAATCTCATTTGTTCTCACAAAAGACCAGAACAAAATAACAACTTATTAAGTTCTTAAAACAAATCTTGCATGTTTGGTTCGATACGACAATGAACACGATAACACTTTATTTCTGTTCTTGTCATAATCAATTCCACATCTATTACTAGTTCCTTTCAGGACCTTGTATTTCTTGCATTGATCTGCTTTGTATGACAACTCATACCAAACAATCTGGTATCAAAATACCCAAAAAATACTTTGTTAACTAGTAATACATCTATAACTTGTATATCAAGCATATACTCCTGAACTGGACTTTTCCAGTTATATTCTTTTCTTCCATATACCTTTTGTAATTCTATTTTCAATATTCCCTTTCTTTACAGAAGAATCATTCAACATCAAACAATTCTAGTCGTACTAGCATATCTTCCTTGGCGTGTTAGTCATATACTATCACCCATTGAGACATACTTTGAGTTTGATTGTTCTACTAATATCACCATAATTAATAGCATTCTTCTGGATTCCACTCTTAGCAATCTCCAAGCAAGGTAAATGATTCTTACCCATACTTTTAATCCATCCCATCATAACAATTTTATGATTAAGCTACTATAGCTCGAAGGAACGAATTTAGAGGATAATGTTTATCGCCCAATTTCTTGGAATATTCAAACGCCTAGAGTGTTCAATAATTGCTTATATTTAAATAATATAAGCATACATTGTCATGCTAAATTATACTCAGTCATGTTGCTACAAATAAGTTTCTAGATATCAATATATGTTTCACTTGATTGTTTCTCAAAACAACTCTTTTCAGTTCCTAAATCACCTTGATCAACAAAACATTCTTTTGAAGATAAAGTAATACGGAAGCAACCATGACTCTGGATTCTAAGTAGGAATTATTTGCTCTCTAGATCAATCAATCATTAATCATATGGAGCTAGGTAGGAAATACCAAAAATATACAACATGAGTCAATTTTAAATTTCACTAATACGGTACCAATCTTAAATGATTTTTACCAGATCATAACAGTTATATCTCAATTAACAATCTAAGTGTAAGGTGGTTTTGTGGATGCCAATGAATAGTAGAATTTGTGAAAATTCACTTTGATTGGTTGTTCATGATCAATAAGTTAAAGTTAATTCAAAATTACTACGTGATCTCCCACTCAAAAACAACATCCCTCTAGTCGTTTTTTGTGATTACACGAACCAAATTCACTACACCAAAACCGATCATCACGTGAGATGATGTAGCTGCAAAGGCGAACATCGACATGTTCATCATATCATCCATATGACTCGTGCTTTACCTTTTGGTTACGTGTTCCGAGGCCATGTCTCTACATGCTAGGCTCGCCAAGTAGAACCGTAGTATTCCGTGTGTTTCAAGGCCATGTTTGTACATGCTAGGCTTGAAAACACCCGTTGTAAGCGAACGTTGATTCTATCACACCCGATCATCACGTGGTGTCTCGAAAGGAAGAACTTTCTTAACGGTGCATACTTAAGGAAGAACACATTATTATATTGACATTAAGTGAGATGGATCATCTTATAATCCTACCGTCGCGATCTAAGCAAAATAAGATTCATAAAAGGATTAACATCACATGCATGGATAATGTGATATGATATGGTCCTTCTTGCACTTGATATCCATCTTGTGCATCATGGTATGATCTCCATCATTCCACAGGCTTGGCACCAAGGTTAATGGCACCTCCATATTGAATGTCTATTACAACATATCACATGGATATGATATACATCAGCAGGCCATAAAAATAAGACAACCATATGGCTCCAGCCGGTATTCAATAATTTTCAAAATATATCATCTCATACATAACGTTTGCAACATTGACCATATCACATCACATGCCCTGCCAAAACTAGTTAGACGCCTCTAATTTATTTTAGCATATTTTACGTGGCTTGGGCTTACGAGGATAGAACCATTCATACCTACGTACAAGAGCCACAATGTTGATAACACATATTTTTAACAACCCTTTGTAGATTAGATCTTAACTATAGTAGGAGAAACGGACACCTCCTTAGTCACAAGTGAGACAATTCTCGCGTACATAGTACACGTAAACTTAGTCTAGGGCAGCTTCATCCTACTATGCCACTAAGATCATAAAATACTTAAAGAGGAAAAACATGATCATCAACGCCCACATACTCCTATGAGTTCTACCCGTACAAATCACCTACGCATAGATCCGGCTCTGATACCACTGAAGGGTTCGTTGCATAGAAAACAAAAAATTTCCTATGCGATAGACACCCGAAGGGCCAAGATCTAATCTAGGAGATGTAAGAAATGAGGAGAAAGAGAGTCTTAAGGAGAACATACCCTCGAAGACACAAAGCGTTACGAGATCAAATCTCGTTGGTGATGTAGTCGTACTCACATCAATCTCAAGATTGCGAAGATGAGCGCTGCAATCCGGGAGATCTTTCGCACTTGGTCACACACACAACTCGATGATGACCTTCGTTCCCTCGATCGAGCGGGGCAGCGGAAGTAGAGGACCCCTCAGAAACCAGCAGCACGACGGCGTGGTGTGGTGGAGAAAACTTCGTTCATGGCTTCACCAAGCGCATGAACATGAGGTGGATCAGCAGGAGGATGGAGATGGAGATGACACCAAGTTGTGTGTGGAGAGAGAGGTCCAACCCCTCGTTATATAGGAGGGGGAGGCAGCCACGAATTTTTGGTGCCTCCACCTCTCCCCTAATCATGTGGGTGGAGTCTCCACTCAACCCACTCATTCTCTCATCAATTCCCACTCAAAATTCCAAGGGTTTTCTATAATAAATAAATAAAACAATTTTATTTCTTTATTTTAATATTTGTTAATCCTATTAACAAACATTAACACTTACCCCCTTGAACTATTTGTTAATAAAACATTAACATATACCACCTTGAACTATTTCAATATTCCCCGAAACAATTTCGGTGTTGTCCAAACTTTTCTCCGATATTCTGTATCCACTCAATCGCGTCATCAAACCTTAAGTGTGTCACCCTACGGTTCATGGATAATGTAGACATGATCGAGACACCTCTCTGATCAATAGTCAACAGCGAGACCTGGAGATCCGAAATGACTCCTACACATTCAACGATGAATCTAGTGATCGTGTGAACCATAAACATCATGAACTATTCCCTTTGTCTCACGATATTTTACTTGTCCGAGATTCGATCATTGGTATCAACCATACTTTGTTCAATCTTGTTACGTGACAAGTACTCTTTTTCGGTTTCCGTGATATGACATCCTTGTGA
This sequence comes from Alopecurus myosuroides, assembly GCA_028641055.1. Lineage (NCBI taxonomy): Eukaryota > Viridiplantae > Streptophyta > Magnoliopsida > Poales > Poaceae > Alopecurus > Alopecurus myosuroides. The sequence continues at coordinate 777,393,287 of CM054057.1, forward strand.
TCATATCACGTGCTTGCAAGCGGTATCGATGTGATATCACCGAGAGGGCCCAGAGTATATCTATCCGTCATTTTAGTTGGACAAATCCCACTCTTGATCCATGATCCTCAACTAATACTTCCCGAATACCTAACGGCACCTTTATAGTCACCATGTTACGGTGTTACGTTTGATGACATCAAAGCACCCTTCCGGTACCAGTGGTTGGCATGATCTCATGGTCTAAGGTATAAGTTACTTCTTATGCAAGATATAACAATATAAACTAAACGACTTGATCATATTGTTATCTTGATATTGGGTCTATGTTCATCACATCATTCTACCAATGACATGACCTCGTTATTAACAACATCCAATGTTCATGATCAGGAAACCTTGATCATCTATTAATCAACAAGCTAGTTAAAAGAGAGGCTTTACTAGGAACCATTTGTTTGTTTATTAAACACACATGTATCAACGTTTTCGGTTAATACAATTCTAGCATGAGAGACAAACATTTATCATAAACAAGGAATAAGATAATAACCACTTTATTATTGCCTCTCGGGCATATTCCCTTCATTTTGAACATATTTTTATAAATCAACTAATTGAAAGATGAATTATTATTGATGGATAGAGGTTGAAAACAACATTTGGGAAACACTACATGGAGAAAACAAATATTTTGCATAAATATTTATTCTGAGAAAGTTTTGGGGTTTAGAATGCAGAAGGAGTGTTTAGATTATTATTTCAATAATCATTTCATTTATTTTGTGTTCTGTTTAACTTGTTTTTGGTGGCTTGCATTAGTGAAAAAAAGTTTTAATATTTCGTGATTTTTTAATTTATCCAAAAATCGGGGATGTTACAGTTCTACTCGTGCATCCAACTTCCAAAAAACCAAAGTTTGCCAAATGTGTCTACCATATCTATCTATATGTGGTATTTCACCGGCAGTCCAATTAAATTTCTCGTGTGCTACCTTTAAACCTTACAAAATATTAACATGTTTTGTGTTCCTGTTTTAGCTCATGAGGAATTATTGAATGCTCCATTATGTTTTCATGTTTGATGGCTTCACAGCTGACTAGCATGACTAATGTGCTAGTTCTTAATATTGCAAAAAGAGAAGTGATTCGTGTAAACACACGTTCGTTTGGAGACCCCAAGAGGAAGGTATGAAGAGTGTAGCCGCAAGTTTTCCATCATAAAGAAACCGAGATTTAATCGACCAGTAGGAGAAAGTAATCACTTCTGAAGGTTGATGACAGCTGATGTTGGCAGGGCACACTACCAGGCTCAGCAGCAACATGGAGTCTACACAACACAATCAAGATACTTTGCCCCAAGGAAATAGTGATGTAGCCGATCTAACCGGTTTTGCTAACACAAAGGATTAGGTGAATAGTGTGGAAAATAATACTTGTTTGGAGTAAATGAAAAGAGAAAAATGATGGCCGTGATTGAGAGAAAAATGATGATTGCAGTAAAGGTAACAGTGTTTGCAGTGGTTGTATTATCAGTGTAAAAGAATGGACCGGGTCCACAGTTCACTAGTGGTGTCTCTCCATAAAAGATAGATAACATGCTGGGTAAAAAAATTGCAGCCGGGTAATTGACAAATATAAAGGCTGCACCGTAGTGCATATGCATGACATGATGATTACTATGTGATTCATGCGGGCATTACAACATAATTCATAGACCGTTATGAAACTGCATCTATGACTAATAATCCACCCTCTTAGCGTCATCCAATCAAACCACGGGTATTAAATTGCAACCAACAGATTATTGCCTTAAGTAAAGTGTTTAATGTAAACAATGGTAACATTGTTGTTTTCTCCCTAATGGAAACAACACATCGCCCATCCATTACATTTCTGTCACTCGAGCGTGAATGAAAGAGAGGCATGAACCCACTATAGAGCATAAATTCTCTCTCTTGGAGTTAAAAGGATCAACTTGACCAGAGCATCTACTAGTAACGGAGAGCATGCAAGACCATAAATAACATAAACATCATAGATTGATAATCACTTGACATAGCATTCAATACTCATCGGATCCCAGCAAATAAAACATGTAGCATTACAAACAGATGATCTTGATCATGTGAGGAAGCTCACAAGATCTAAACACGAGGCATAAAGAGGAGAAGACAACCATCTAGCTACTACTATGGACCCGTAGTCCAATGATGAATTGATCACGCATCACCCCGGAGGCATGCATGGTGATGAAGAGCCCTCGGGTGATGATTCCTCCTCCCGGCAAGGTGCCAGGGAGATCTTCATAGCCCTCCCGAACTAGGGTAGACGATGAAGACGGCTACAGAACTTTTCGTCGATGGAGGCTTGGGTATTTAGGGCTAACCTGAGAGGAGCTTCAATAGGGGAAAGGGTAATGCCGGTGGGAAGCCAGTGGGGCCACACCACCTGGTGGCGCGGCCAAGGGTGGGGGGCGCCAGCCTATGGTGTGGTTGCTCCAGGGCCCACCTCGAGGTCCCCTCCGGACTCCATGTGTGTGACAGATTTCTAAGACCGTGGGATTTTGTTTCGTCCAATTCCGAGAATATTTCCACAACAACTTATCTGAAACCAAAAACAGCAAAAAAAACAGGAACTAGCTCTGTGTCATCTTGTTAATAGTTTAGTCCTAGGAAATCCATAAAATAACATAAAGTGTATAGAAAACATGTAGCAAATGGCATGAAAACAACATGGAACGTCAGAAATTATAGATACGTTTGAGACGTATCAAATATCCCCAAGCTTAGTTCTACTCTTCCTCGACTAGGTAAAACGATAAAAACAAAATAGTTTCCGAGGTGACATGCTACCAACATAAACTTGATCATCATATATGTAAAAGAATTTTAAGCTGAGATCATAGTACTCTATTCATAGACATGATAGATATAATTTTAATAATGAAACTTAGCAATCATCTTGCATCATGAAAAGTAACACAAATAAAATATCATGAATAATAACGCACTTGAAAGTTATACGTTTGTTTAGATCATAAAGAAAACATAGTAAAGTGGTATTTTGCTTGTCCTTAAAAGTGGGGAAAACATAAATTCTAGAACACCTTCAAAGTTCAAGTGGATGACTAGAAACAAATAATTTGAGAACAGGTAATAACTTATCATGAATCAACCAATAATAATCTTTGGGACTGATGCACATTATACTCAGAATCACAACTACACTCTCTTAATTGTGCATAAAGTTAGAAGATGGAGACTCAACATAAAAGTAAAAGAAAGGCCCTTCGCAGAGGGAAGCAGGGAAACATAGGTATTGAAAACATTTTTTTAGAGAGGTGTATGTTTATGTCAACGAATGGTAAACAGAAAATTCAGTACATCACAAGCCAACTAGACTTTACAAAAGCGACTCCCATTGAAGGACGCAGTTGGGGTCAGAAGGTCATCCCTCTTCTCTTTTCTTTACACAATTATGCTTTGTGTGATAAATCAGGGGCAAAAACAGTGAAGAGAATTTATATTAACCAATTTTGGGGTTGGGCACCCCACTGCCAGCTCTTCTATCAATTTGGATAAGCGTATGTGCCACTAGTACAAGTGTGGAAAGTCCAATCAAAAAGTGAGATAAAGATTCTTTATTTACGTCCTCATGAACTAAAACAAGGGCACAAAACAGGTATAATTTTGAAGGTTTTAAAGGTAGCACATGAGAAATTTACTTGGGGTGGTGGTTAAATACAAAATGTAGGTAGGTATAGTGGACACATTTGGCAAATTTGGTTTTTGGGAGTTGCATGCACGAGTAGAGATCATACTCAGTACAGGTGGAGTCTAGGAAAGACTAGGAGCGACAAATTAAGAGAGCAATAATGGCCATAATCATGCATAGCGACAAAAACAATATTAATCAAAGCATAAATGGTATTACAATCCAAAAAAATAAATGATCACAGAGGCTATAAGTGACTGGTTTGTAGCCATAAGATGGTGTAAGAATGCGCCAAGTCAACGAAATAAAGCATTCGAAGGAGAATACCACAATATTATGATTCAATGTGATAAAAACAACTCACGGTTCTTTTAATGGAACATTAAGCACTCTAAGATATTTAAGACAAGTCATGCTACAATACTAACCACTAAGCATATAATTAAAATAACATCCAACATGATGATAAAGTCTAGCCAAAGTCTATACAAGCTTCTTTTGCACCGTTATAAGCATGAAATAGTTTAGAGATTTCCAACACCAATTAATCATTTTAATCTAAAAAAAACTCTCCAAAAGATATAGCAATGAATCAAGAGAGTACTACAACTAGTCTACTAGAACTAACATCTTCAAATAAGACATGCATGAAAAACAGGAGCTAAAAAGGATTTGCAGCAGCTAGAAGAAAACCTAAGAATACGATTATGATAGAAAACGAGAATTCATATGAAAAAGCGGAGCATGTCTCTCTCCCACACAAGAATGCTAGGTTCCAACAAAGTTTATTGCAGCAAGGAAAACTGAAGAAAACAAACAAACGCTCCAAGTAAAGTGCATATGATGTGACCGAATAAAAATATAGTTTCACTAGAAGTGACGTGATAAGTTGCTGGTGAAGAAGGGGATGCCTTGGGCATCCCCAAGATTAGACGCTTGATTCTTCTTGGAATTTTTCTGTGATGAACCATAGGGGAATCTCCAAGCTTAGAATTTTCACACTTCTTGATCACATTATATGACCCTCTTCTCTTGACCCTTGAAAACTTCCTTCAAACCAAACTCAAAGTAATTCTCATTACAGGGTTAGTGCACAATCAAAACTCACAAGTTCTACTTGGAAAAAAACATTATTAATACGTTTTAAATAGCAGCTACAGCCACTGATGTTTTGTGGAGAAAATAAATCCACTCGACATAGTAAAAGAGAGAATGCAAGTAAAAAGGCAGAATTTGTCAAACCAGAATAGTTTGTAAATACAAATCTTTTCGGGGCACTTACGTTGCTCAAATCAAATAACACAAACCTAGAAAAAGTTTAGTAATTAGCTAAGTAATATGCACAAAAATTTGCAGTTTATTCTGATCTTTCTGTGTATTTTAACGAATTTAACGGTTGACAGCATAAATTTGTTTCCTTCACAGAAATCCACATATAACGTCAACATTCACTAGATACTTTACTTGGAACAACAAATGCGAGAAAATAAAGATACAAACAAGTTTCTACATAAGTAAACAACACCTTGACTCAAAAAACATAGAAAAACAAACAAAAAATCAATGTTCAGGATATCGCTTATCGTTAACTTATCGGTCAGACCATGATAAGAGATATATCGGCTTATCGGCCGATAAATCATTTTTATGGGTCGACTGTTTATCGGCCATTTTTCTTGTAAATCCCAAATTGTAGCACTAAAATATGATATTCAAATATATCATATTGGCATTAAAAACTCTAAATTATGTTATATAAATATATTTTATTCAATAATTCTAAAAATTCTATTATGAATGTCATCTATCATATGTTCCAGTGCTGAAAAATCGATATATCGGCCGATTTATCCGCATATCGACTAATAAACCGCTTGTAAGACCGATAAAATGGCCCAAATAATAAACTCCACCGATATTCATTTATCATATCGTTCACTACCCGATAAGCGATAAATCGGCTGATAAATCGGCTGATAAATCGGCATATCGGATGATATTTGGAACAGTGCAAAAAATAAAACCATGGGTTATTGATACGTCATATACGTATCTATAATTTCTGATGTTCCATGTTGTTTTCATGACATACGCTACATGTTTTCCTTAAACTTTATGTCATTTTATCTATTTCCCGGGACTAACCTATCTACAAAATGCCACAGAGCTAGTTCCAGTTTTCTGTTGTTTTTAGTTTAAGAAAAGTTGTTGTGGAAATATTCTCGGAATTGGACGATTTAAAAGCCAGAAGTCTTAGAAGTCCTGGAGGTTCAAGGAAGTCCCAAAGAGACCCGGAAGGGGGCCACAGGGTGGCCAAACCATAGGGTGGCGCGGGTCCCCCCCCCTAGCCGCGCCACCAGGTGGTGTGCCCCCCTGGCCACCCTCCGACATCGCCCTCTCGCCTATATATGCCCCCCGATGCATAAACCCTAAATAAATCGGCCTTTTCCACCAAAAACATCCCTAGCTCCGTCGCCGCCGCCGACAAGTATTGGGGGACAGAAATATTTGTTCCGGCAGCCTGCCGGGACGGGGAAGTGCCCCCGGAGCCATCTCCATCGAATCCACTGCCATATTCATCGCCGTTGTTGTCTCCTATGATGAGGAGGGATTAGTTCACCCTCGGGGCTGAGGGCTCTACCGGTAGCTATGTGTCTCATCTCTCTCTCCCATGGTGTGATCTTTATGTGCTCGTGAGCTTTGTAATCTAGTTGAATTGGTAGATTTCACTCTTCATCTACTATGCTACTCGAGTGGTTTTGTTATGAGATCTTTGTAAACACTTTGATAAAGGTGTAAAGGTGATAGTGTGTGCACCGTGTGGTTTAGCATGATATTTATATCGTGTGTTGGATGAGCCTATGAAATTGTGGTGTTTTTCTAGTACCTTCTAGGGTGCTCATAGTGACAACATGGGGTTAACTAGACATGGGAATGCGACTTAGAGGAGTGCTGCTACAGCCCTACGCAATGAATTGGTGTTTGTTATTCAACCGGAGAGTGGTTCAGAGTAACTTAGTGATGAGAGATATTTATGCATTCAATTATGTTATCATTGTTGAGAGTGTCCACTAGTGAAAGTAGGACTCCTAGGCCTTGTTTCTAAGCATTGAAACACCATTTACAATCAGTTCTGGTACATGTTTGCTTGCTGCCATTTTTATTTCAGATTGCTATTATCACTTATAATCTTCCATATTACTTGTATTTCATTCTCTCTTCACCAAACTAGTGCACCTATACAACTGACAATTGTATTAGGTGCGTTGGGGACACAAGAGACTTCTTGTATTGTAATTGCAGTGTTGCTTAAAAGGGATACCTTTGACCTCTTTCTCCCTGAGTTCGATAAACCTTGGGTAATCCACTTAATGAAAACTTGCTGCTGTTCTACAAACCTCTGCACTTGGAGGCCCAACACTGTCTACAAGAATAGAAGCGTGCGTAGACATCAAGCTCTTTTCTGGCGCCGTTGCCGGGGAGGTAAGGTAAAAGGTACTCACATCCTCGGATGTGAGTGCTCGAAGTTATTTCCTTTAGATTCTGCAATTATATCTTTTTGTTTCTTGTTTTCACTAATTAGGCTTATTTTTACTTGTTCCTTGTTTTTATTTTTACTAGATGGTCTTAGTGGAAAACAACAAAAATATGAGAGAGCTTTATTTGCATGCTAATAGCAATGTTATTAGCATTAATTATTTGAATACCATTAATTCTAATACTATGGAAAAAAGTCTAAGCTTGGGGATGCTAGTTTTTATAAACTTTTTAGTTCCCCATCTTTAGAGGAGAAAATTTACTCTGATGATACTATGCCTTTAGTCTTTGATAACTATTATAAAATATGCTATAGCATAGTATATGATTACAATTATCCTTATGAAACTTGTCATAGTTATGGAGGGATTACCCAAAACGATCTCCCTAATATACAACTTGTCTATCATGCTGGAGTTCTTTATGATGATTACAATGATGAATATGATATTTTTCAGTCCACCTACTATTGAGGAGAAAGTTAATTATGATTATAATATGCCTCCTATATTTGATGATTATGCTGATCAGAATTATAATGATAGCTATTTTGTTGAATTTGCTCCCACTACTATTAATAAGAATGACTATGCTTATGTGGAGAGTAATAATTCTTTTATGCATGTGTCTTATGATAAGAATGTTTCTTGTGATAGTTATATTGTTAATTTCATTCATGATTCTACTGAAAGTTATTATGAGAGAGGGAAACATAGTCTTATGAATCTCAAAAATATCAAGTTTCCCCTCTTTATGTTGAATGTTCTGAATTTGCATTTATTTTGTCTTCCTATGCTAGCCACTTTGTGCTTTATTGACTTGTTTTTCTACAAGATTCTTTTTAATAGGAAGTGGGTTAGACTTAAATTTGTTTCACATTTGCTTATTGATGATCCCTTTTGCTTCAATTCATATTTCTCATGTGAGCATCTTCTCAAATTATCATGCCTAGATAAAAGGCTATAAAGAAAAGCACTTCTTGGGAGATAACCCATGGTATTATTTTTGCTTTGTTTTTCTCTATTTTATTTGAGTCAAGGGGTTGTATACTTCTTTAGAAACTCCTTTGTATCTTTCTTTTGATGTTTTAGTAGTGCCAAGTAAGGTTCCTGACGAGAGTTGGAGTTGGTTTTCGGATTTTTGCGTAGCAAACAGATTTCTGCTGTCCACCATAAAAAATGTATAAATCATAGAAAAATCAGAAAAATCAGAATGACTTGAAATTTATTGTGCTTATTACTTGGCTAATTACGCAACTTTTTATTTCTTAAAGTTTTCGATCTGAGGAACATAGGTTTACATATTGTTCTGGTTTTGGTAGATTCTGCCATTTTTCTTGCATTTGCTCTTTTACGATGCGAAGTGGATTTCTTTGCTTCACGAAACATCAGCGGATGTAGCTAATGTTTAAAATTATAAATAGCACTTGGTCCCATGAAGAACCCATGGTTTTTATTGTTGCACTAACCCTTTAATGCGAATTACTCTTTGAGTGTGGTGTGAAGGAAGTTTTCAAGGGTCAAGAGAAGAGGGTGATATATGTTATCAAGAAGGGTGCAAGGTCAAAGCTTGGGGATTGATGCGTGTGATCACACGTTAGTTGGGAGACTCCAAGAGGAAGGTATGAAGAGTGCAGCTGCAAGTTTTCCCTCAGAAGCAACCAGTAGGAGGAAGGAGTAACTTCAGAAGGTGAAGTAGCTGAGATGGCAGGGCGCACTACCGGTTCAGAAGTAACGTGGAACCTACACAACACAATCAAATCACTTTGACCCAATGAAGCAGTGAGGTTGTCAATCTCACCGGTTTTGCTGAATATAAAGAGGTTAAACATATGGTGTGAAAAACAGTATGAACATTATGAGAGCAGTATGAAAGCAGTAGGTGATTTATCTGTACGAGGAAAAAGAACCGGGGTCCACAGTTCACTAGTGGTGTCTCTCCGTCAAAGATAAATAACAGGTGTGGTGAAAAAATTACAGCTGGGCATTTGACAGAAATAAAGGCTGCACCGTAGTGCATATGCAAGACATAAAGATTACTATGTGATTCATGTGGGCATTACAACAAGATACATAGACCGTTATCCAACTGCATCTATGACTAAAAATCCACCCTCTGAATATCATCCGAACAAACGTTGGGTATTAAGTTGCAAGCAACAGATAATCGCAGTAAGCAAAGTGTGTAATGTAAACAATAACATCATCCTTAGACAAAGCATTGTTGTTTTCTCCCTAATGGCAAAAACACATCCTCCATCCATCACATTTCTGTCACTCGGGCACAGATGACAATGAGGCATGAACACACTATCGAGCATAAATATTACCTCTTGGAGTTACTAGCATCTACTTGGCCAGAGCATCGACTAATAACGGAGAGAATGCAAGATCGTAAATAACATAAGCATGAAGATAACATGATATATTGATAATCAGAAGACGTAGCATTAAACATTCATAAGATCCCAGCAAACACAACATGTAGCATTACATAAAGATGATCTTCACTACCAAATTCCATGCGATCCGCAACGTTTTGAACGGAACGTTTTGATAACGTCGAGCGTTCCCGTCGCGAATGGCTGAAAAGTGGTGATTGCTCTCGACGTATTGGTTTGGTCCGTCGTGGACAGGTTTTGCTCGACTTTTTGCTAGTTTTACATCGCGGATTTTTGTCTCCGGCCCAGTAGCCCACTAAGAGCCCAATTGCCTTCGACGAAACTTGCCTAGTCACGTAGAACATCGCGAATTTTTCTTGGGGCCACACATCCTGTCCTGTTTGACTGCTCTGACTGGCTACGACCGACCAGTTGATGCCTGGACCCCACTTGTCATCCACGGTAAATAAGCATGCACATAATCTTCGAAATTAAGCATGCACATAATCTTCGAAATCATCACAGTTAACCTTGAACAAGTCGTTTCTGAAACAAATCACAAAATCAAAAGGATAGACACCAGACCTAGCGTCCTAGCCAAGGGTGCGCCACCGCGCCTCCGCCAGCGCCGCCGCATCTTCATTCTACATCGAATGGCGGATCACTTCCGTGGTGTCGGCCTCTAGCTTGATAGTGAAATGTCGGGCGAGCCTCGCTTGCCGGAGCTCTTATGCCGCGAAACTCTCTAAGGAGCCTCGTTGTGGAACTCGACGGCGAGATACTCCTCCTCTTCTTCCTCCTCGATGTCCGAAGGTGCTATGGGTGGAGCCGGAGGTGGTGGTGCACGGGACGAGTTGGCCTGATGCACCTCGCGCCGGTAAGCCTCGCGGGCACGGGCACGCTCCGCGCCTTGCACGCTGCGCCGGGGAAAGTACATGGGGATCTGCTGTTGGCGGCCCTCCTCGTGACGGCCAGACATGGTACCGGTGGATCTGCGCACATCGAAGGGGAGTATAGAGGTGTGGCACAGACGGACAGTTTGGGAGTAGAGAGGAGAGTGTTATGCGCCCATATGGGGAGCCACTGCATTATCCACAGTTTGGGAGTGGAGAGGAGAGCTGACCGGGTATCCCACGTGGCGAGTGTCAACCAAATTACCGAATATATAGGAGATCTAAATTATCAAATGCACTCCAAAATGGAAATGAATTGACATGGTTTTACATTTGCAACAATGGATATCCTAGTACTAATACTAATATACTGCCTCCTATCCCTCTTCGATGTCTGTTCCGCGCCATCATCCCGGTTACATGCATTCCGAAACATAGGAGATTTATAATAACTGAAATTAGCATCACAAAAGGTTCAACAACAGGTCCACAGTTAACCAGAACTATTTTTTATGCCAACATCCACTCCAAAGCCACATCCACAGTTTAACATCATCCAACGGAAATTTTCCTATGCCAGCATGCATTCCGAAGCCACATCCAGAGGTTCACATCATCCATTGGAACTTTCCAAAACCGCGTCCACAGAAACACTAGTAGAAAAGCATCATACATGTTTAGCGCATCTACAAAAAAGATTCTGATGTACTTCCAAACATACAAAGATGAGTGACAAAACTGCCTCACGTGTACAAATGACACATGTACAGAGGTGATAAACCGCTAGACCCGGTGGCATAAACAAGCTACTAGGTCCTTGTAAACGCTACTAGGTCTAGAGGAGTCTCCCTCTGCATTTTAACATTGCACAGTTTAATCATCGGCACTCTGATCAAACACAAATATGGCACTCTTTTTTCTATGGTACGCCAACTGTTGGAGACATTGCTGCATATTAATCACCGGCAGAGAACCAAGCCTAAATAGGGGCCTCATAGTAAAGAAGCACACACAAATCAATGAAATTATCGAACACTTGCCAAGGAATATGCAGAACCAATATGGCTCATGCATTACAGATAAAATCATAATTGGAGCCTCATAGTAAAGAAGCACATAGAAATCAATGAGACCGTCGAACACTTACCAAGGAAGATGCAGAACAAATGTAGTTGTACACAACACTAGGTAAGTGCCAATATCTCACCGAGAGATGGTGCAGAGTTTAATCATCGGCGCACAGAACAGAGATTGAACATAAAATAAGTAAGCCTCATGCATACATTGGAAAAAAAGTCCAAAGGGTCAAGCTCCACACGACCAGGGAGCATGAACAAACAATGTCTGTGTAAGCGCTACTAGGTACTGGGGAGTAATCCTTTGGATTTTAGCATTGCCCAGTTTAATTATCGGCACATGCAACAAAACATAGAAATGAATAATAGCTAGACTCATTGGCAAGCATTGCAGGTTGACATAATCTAATTAAAGAGCAAAGTAGTTTTACCTAATTCCATGATCTTGCAAGAAACTAAGAATGTATCTCAACTTCACATTGGTGTCCTGCGCATTCTCCAACAGGGTGTCTTTTCCCCTCTGGAGCATGTCGCACTTCTCTTTGGCTACTTTCAAAGTTTTCTTCGCACTCTTCAGCTCAGAATCAAGCTTAGTAACCAAGCCATGCATGATCATATAGCTTCTCTTTTGCTCCCGCAGTTCCAACTCGAGTGCTAGCATTTTAGAAGCTTTCATTGCCCTGTCCAGCCTGTCCTCGCAGCAGACAAAACATATTAGCTTCTCAGTGCTAGTATCATCAACCAGCTTGCAAACTTTCGAGAGACGATGAGATTCAATTGTCTCAACTGACTGCTACACCAATTTCTGAATTGTCTCAACTGACTGCTGCACCAATTTCTGAATTTCAGTACGCGACATGCTGCAGAAGTCATAGCCTGCACTGTGGTCCTATAGCCAAATACGAAAAGAATAAAAATCAAAGAAGTATCGACGAAGGCGAAAGGATATACATGAATCTTGATAGAACATTTGGCTCTAGGACTAATTTATATGCTATTTACCTCGACTATCTGAATAACAGGGGGCTTTGCAAGCTCCGAGGCCTTGTTGAGGTCGATCTCAATCTTGGTAGGGGAAACGATCTCCGAGGACCCTGTAACGGTAGCGTGAGCTAGATCCATGGCCGGTGATAACTTAAAACGTCAATGGTGACCTACATCCACCGGCATTTAACCTACATCCGCTGGTATCAAACCTAGATCTGCCGGCATCTAACCTACATCGCATCGTTTGGTTGAGGATGGGGAAGGGAGGGAACCATGGCTTACCAATCATTGTTTGCACTAGTAGGGAAAAGGCTACCGCAGGCGAACCAATTTTGCCTACCGCAGGCGAATGATTGTTCGCCTGGGACCACGTCGCCAGCGGTAATGACTTACCGCAGGCGAACAACCGAGTGCGCCTGGGGTATCTTGACATACCCCAGGCGAACAAGCCTTGTGCGCCTGGGGTAAGCCTCTTACCTGAGGCGAACAAGCGCTGTGCGCCTGGGGTACGTGTTCGCCTGGGGTACGGTTCCTTATTCGCCTGGGGTATGGTTTTGCTGTGTCAAAAAATAAAAGAAACGAAAATAACAGAATTACAGCAAATTGATAGTAATAAATATGAAAATGACAGCAAAATAACAGAAATATTTCGATCATCACCAAATAGTCTCAATCATCACCAAATAGTCTCGAATCGAATAGTTTAGTTACAAGCATAGTTCAAACACTAGGAGTACATGCATAGTCCAAACAAATCGATAGTTTAGACAAGCAAAACAACAAGTAGCATCAACACTAGGAGTACAAGGAGTATAAGCACGGCGATGGCGAATGTGGTCATCCGGACCCTCGTCTTCTCCGTCTTCTCTCTCGCTAGGTAAGTGGCGTATCGAGCTTCCGCCTCCACCATGGTCTTGTACCCCTTGTAGCTGTTGCCGCTGAAACCGTGCACCTGTCTTCGGCATTGGTCCCAGTCGTCGTAGACTCCGGGAACCCTACCGACATACACAACATACCATGTCATCTGTGCATAGGACAAAAATACGAGTTTAGCATCGAAAGTGATAATAGACCGCAAATAACTATCAAAAAATAGAAGCATCAAGGTTTACGAATAAAACACGACAAATAAAGGTCTAAAAGTTATATGATGCAAGTGTATACTAACATTTTGTCAATCCTATATTCTCGGCGGGAACGGACGAACGCCTTCTAGCGTGTTGAATGTCCGGGTGTCACGTTTCTCTCGTAGGTGTGCTTCTATGTCACGGTTGCTCGGTGGTGCGTGGCCGTGGAAGAACAAGCCACCCCGAGTGATGACATCCGACGAGAGTATCGTGCAGATCCTCCGCTGGATGCGACGGAACTCAGCCCGCACATATTCATCGGAGGTGTTGGCCATTTTTGTGGTCAGGTCTCGGAGATCACTTGGTAGATGGGCCTGTTGGGCATCCTTTAAGTACTCCCTCATCTGAAAGATGACATACCAAGCTTCCAACTCAGATTCTTGCTCCGATTGCTTGAGGCAGGGGAAGTTTGTTACGTGGGTGCACACGTAGGCGCCTCGGACTATTTTCTCCTTTTTTAGGGGCTTGCCTAAATCGGCGGCGAAGCCGTTGAGGGCACTATTAAGAACAGCTCTTATGTCGGTGTAGTCCTTCTGCACCGCCCTACCTGCATCAAGATAAGTGCATTGTGACCAATGCGGTTCCATGACGATGAGTACGCATCCTCCGTTTCTGCGCAGAACATTTCGAACAAGAGCCATCAATATCATCAATCGGAATACTAAGGAGATTCTAGAAAGAATGTAACGACGTGAAGCATGTGACCGCTTACTTGGGAAAGTATGGCATGAGAATGGCGTTCTTATCCTTGTTATCTATCAAAAACCCCGTTATGTAAGTCGTGATAAGAACTCGGTCCGCATGTGACCGCAAGTAGTACTCATTCATGTAGTACGGGTCCATAATCGCCATGTGCGGGGTATTCTCCATGACCATATCATGCGCCATGCTGAGCGATACCAGGCGGACAATGCTTCGGTCCAGCTTACCCAAGTGGAAGACCCTGAATATGTCTTCGTATCTGAAGAACACCTCTGCGGGATTTGAATCCACAAAGCCCAAGGATCGGGGCACCTTGACCATGTATAGCGGGTAGGAGGGATGTTTTCTCACGTAGAAGTTCATTCTCTCTGAACAAAATCCCGTCGTGGATGGTCCTCATGTCACCACCCATGACAGCGACAACCTCCGCCGGCAGCATCGGCTGACCCATTCATGCACCTCCTCCACGGGACGGCGGGCGGCAAACGGTCCAGGACTCGGGAGACCGCTGGCTGGCTACTAGAGGAGGCACCACCTTTCTTCTTGTTGCCCGGCCTCTTCCGATTCTTCTTCGGCCTCAAGCAGATGGGAGTGCCGCTTTGTTTTACCGCCTCCGCGGCCGTAGCACGTAGTGTATTCGGGGTAACCAGCGTAGGTTGTGGAGCCGTAAAGGCCGTCTGCTCCTCGGGAGTTTCTTGGGAATAGGTTAGCTTCTTCTGGATATCCGGTTTTCTGGTGGGTAACTCAGAAGAACCGCCCTCTCCGCCATCTACCTTCTTCTGGATATCAATAGTTCTAGCGGGTAACTCCGGAGGAGGAACCGGCTTCTCGCCATCCAACTGATTTATGAAATCGTCAATGGGAGCAAGTTCAATATCCATGTAGTCATCATGGGTCGTCTCATGCTCGTGCTGTTGCTCGTCATTGGACGTCTCGTGCTCGGGAGGAGGAGGATCCACCGGAGGTGGAGAGAGGACATTGCCATGTTGGACCTTGTCTTGTTGGCTTGCCGCGGCTCAACCGGTGTAGTGGTGACGGTGATGGCTTGGCTTGGCGCCGACCCTGACGCCGTGTTCAGCCGAATAAGGGCTTTCGGCCATAGCAAGATTTGATTGTCCAGTTGGCCGAGATTCAGCTCGCTGTCGGCATCGGCGGGTTGATTAGGAGGATACAAGTTCTCGAATCCAGGTAGCACCAGATCGACGCGAACCCGAAGCTCGTTGGCCGGTATATCTCTGCAGTGGTACTTGCGGGATAGTGGCTGCAAGATGCTCCCCTTTGCAACATCCTTCAACTCGCTGCCCACTTTTAGCAGGAAGGTGCATCCCGTCGCGTCAGCCTGCGATAACATGCATCGATAGGTCAGAGAGTAGGGTTATATTGAACTGGCTACAGCTTGAGACGGTCAATAATCTACCGTGAGGGCATTGAGCTCGGCTAACGTCGACGGACCACAGGTGATGGTGGTCTCGTCGAGCAGCAGGGTGGTGGCCGCGCCGGACACGGCCGACGGTCCATCGGGGCAGGCACGTCGGGCACGGCCGACGGTCCATCGGGGGCAGGCGTGTCGGGCACGGCCGACGGTCCATCGGGGGCGCCAGGCACGGCCAACATCGACGGTATGTTGAACGTCGGTAAGGGCCCCTGTGAGCCCCCGGCGATGTAGCCACATATTTTTTCAAATACGGCGGGGATGAGCGCATTCATCTTTTCCCCCACCGTTTCTCAATCTTCTTCTCCATGTTTGTTTCCAAGTCATGGACCTTCTTCTTCAGCTCCGCCGTCTCCTCGCTCTTCTTCGCCGCCCGCGACTCCTTAGTGCTGGGCTCAGCCAAGCCATGGTTGGCGTGCTTCTTATTAAGTCCGCCGCCGGTGATACGGCCTAAGTGCGGCCTTTTCAGAGGGTCCTGGCTCTTTGCCTTGTTGTACCCCCTGATGAAAGGCTTATCCCACGCGACTTTGGCCGTCGACGTCTGCGACGAGGAAGATTCAAGTTGTTGTTCTTCTAGCTGCAGAAGCAACATATAAACGGTTTAGAATTGGTTCCGTACTAGAATGAAATCATGTACTTGATGATGATGAGTTGCATGAAATGGTAAATTTCTTACCACTAGCTTCTCAACATTCTTCACGCTATCGTCGGTGACCAAAATAACACCCTCCACCATCTTCGGGTCCGAGACAAGTTCCCCGGTCGGAGTTACTTTTCTGTACCTCGACCTCATGAATTTCTGGAATTGCGGGTCATGGGCATACTTGGCGTAAGGGTTCTCAATCCCTTTTTCAATGTAGGCCTGGTCCTCTTTCGCCCAAACTGGCTCCTTCCCGTCGTAGCCACGACAGCCGAGATTGTGGTGACCGATGTTCTTCGACGCTAGATCCTTCCCCCATCCCGTTTGCTTCTTAGTGACATCAAGCGACTCGTTATCTAGGAAAGTCTTGAAGTCATCGGGCGTAATCCGCGGGAAGTGGCGATGGATCTCTTCGAATGGTGTCCTTTCCTTAATCATCGCCCTCACCATAGTCTTGTAATTGCTCAGGGCTTTGGTGAATCTAGTGAGGGCGAGTTTGTTCACGAGGTTGCCCTTCAGATTCTCGTTGTTGTAGGGGGAGGGAACTCGTACCGCGCGTGCAGCCTCGAGATGAGTTGGGCGCGCAGAGTTAGTTTCTTCTTGAGAGTCGGCTCGTTGACATTGACGACGTCTCGAAGTATCGCGCCAAGTTGGAGGAAGTACCCCTTCACAAGGTCCAATGGCATTAGAGCGTGCCACTGGAAGGGTCCACCTCCGTGAATTTCTCTCGAACGGTGCCGACCTTGTTCGGAGCTCGCTTCCGACGCTTGTTTCCCGTCGTGCTGCTCCCTGAGGGACCCCCGGCGCCACTATCAGTGGTTTCCTCCTCGCCACCGGTGAGCCCGTCATCATTGTGGGGATCGACATCAGGGTCAGTTTTGTGTCCGATCTTCCTCTTGCGACTCTCGGGCCATAAGGATGTAGTGGTCCAATAAAGCCGGATCCGTAGTAGAAGAAGACATGCCCTAGCTAGCAGTAGACAAAACATATACTGTTAGTCACCGGAAAAATTCGGCGTGACCTCGGCTATATATAAATGGTCATGCCGGAGTGCCAGAAATTCGCCGGAACGGAAATGAATCAACGTTCCGACAAAACATTGGCACTCAATGTACCTGCAACAGAAATTGAATGCACACATATAGCAGCAGTAGTACTATGAGGCTAGGAAGCGCGGATACGGCAAAAATGTCACGTATCCGTACCTTGAGATACACCCAGGATATGTTTGGGATCGAAGACACATGCAATAAAGTACATTGAAGATTATGCATACCAAATTGATCCTAGATACCAAATAGAAACTTAACTGTACATTATATAATACCCTGGCTAAAATTTATACATTGCTATCCAATGAATTCTGGATTATATAACGTCCTGGTACATTCTCATGGTCATTCTCATACAAAACATCACAAATTTTTACATATTTTTAATTATATATATATATGCAAATGTATCCCCGTATCCATGTATTTGAAAAATTGCCGTATCGCCGTATCGCGGTATCCGTATCCGTATCAGTATCGCCGTATCTAGGCATCCTAGCTATGAGGGCGTTGGAAGAGGGGGAGGGGGGGCTGACCTGGGTTCGTCGTGGGCGTGGGCGACGGCGGTGTGGGTGACGACGCCCGGCGTGGACGACGACGCCAGGCGTGGACGACGACGATGAGAGGGACGGCGCGCGCGCGGCGTGCTCCCGCTCCTCCTGCCCTGCTGCTCCCGCTCCTCGATCCGCTGCTGCTCCTGCTCCTCCTCCTGCTGCTGCTCCCGCTCCTCCTCCTCCTCCTGCTCGACAACGATGACGGCGGCGTGCGATAAGAGAGGCGACGGCGTCGTGAGATGAGAGAGGCGACGGCGGCGTGCGGTTTGGGATCTAGGAAACAGAGTGATTATGCGGGTTGGGGTTAGCAGAGTGGGGACTTACAGGCGCACAACGATTGATATGCGCCTGCGCTATCCTTTACCCCAGGCGAACAAAGCTTGGTGCGCCTGCGCTAATGTTCTTAGCGATTCGTTTTGCGCGGGCCCACAGAGGTATACCCCAGGCGCACAGACTGAAAAATGCGCCTGCGCTAAGCATTAGCACCGGTTTGTATAACAAACCGGTCCTAAAGGCCTGCGGCCATTTGCTGCGGGCAGGTAGGTGGGCCCTGGGGACATACCTTTAGAACCGGTTTGTGATACAAACCGGTGCTAATGTTCTTGGCTCGATGCCCTGTTATGCGTGGCCCCACAGATCCTTACCGCAGGCGAATTTTCTGGATAATGCGCCTGCGCTAAATTTCGTAGGATTTTGGTTTGCGCGGTCCCACATGGCATTACCCCAGGCGCATGTCCTGTGAAAAGCGCCTGTGCTAAGATTTTCTAAATTATACACAGCGCCCCACATCGAGCAATACGAATGCTATAATATGTGGCTCCCCCACGTTGGTTTTCACTTAAAAAATACATACATATGAATGTTAACATGTGCAAAAATATTTAATATATGTCCCATCGAGCGTAAATAGATTGGTTTAGCGAGATACCGCAAGTGTTTCTCTCTAAAAACACATTTTAATATATGTTTGCTGCTCTGATTGCCAAACGGATTGAGACCGTCGGTGCTCGCACCAAGCCTGATGTTCCTTGGGTCGTTCCCGAATTCCTCATCGAATGCGTCTAATGCTTTCCACTGACGTGCATCCGAAGGGTGTATTAGCACTGGTTTTTCAACACGTTCTGGATCGCTCATGGCATCTCCAGCCGTTGCGCCCCCCAGGGCCCAAAACGCCGCCGTTTTGGGGCCGCCGCGGCGCTTAACGGCGCTATTCTGGAACCTGGGGGGGCGCGTTTCCCAGTCGCGTCCCGAGCCCAAGAACCGGCCCAAACAAACGCAAAATGAAAACAGGCAAAATTTTATTGAAATTCCAAAACTGCGTACATATTCGGCGCGAATTTAAGCTAGTACGAAAAATTTAAACTAAACATAGGAAATTTAAACTACTCGATGACTGCTCCTACGCCTACGCATCGTCGTCTTCATCAGCGACGTCGTCGTGGCGGTGCTGGTTGGAGGGGCCGGCTCCGTCCTGGCTCGCCGCGGCGAGACGGCGTTGCTCCGCCCGCTCCGCTCGGGCCTGCAGGCGCAGCCGGTGCAGCTGCGCCTGCTCGGAGGGCAGGCGGTTGCGCCGCCGCTCACTCTGCAGCGCAACCTGCCGCCGGTCGGCCTCGTAGAGGGCGATGATGCCCTCCTGCTCGACGGAGGCAGCACGCTGGGCCATCTGGCGGCGCACCGCTCGCGCCGCCTCCTCCCGCTGGTGCGTCTCCAGGGAGGCACGAACGGCGGCCGCCTCCGTCGCCGTCGCGGCCTGCTCGAGGACGCCGCGCACCTCGCGGTACGCGTCCTCGTTCTGCGAGGTCTCGAACGAGTGCAGCCCGGCGTGCTGCTCGGGCCACACTGGTTGCCTCCTCACCTCGCGTCTCCAGTGGCGGGCGGCTCGCCGCGCTTCTCGCGCCTCGTCGTACTCGGGTGGCTGCTCCGGCGCTACCGGCTCCGGCGCCACCACCTGCGGCTCCGGCGCCGCTTGCTGCGCTGGCTGCAGCTCGTCGTCGTCGCTCTCGGGCCCCGCGTCCCAGAGGTTCTCCATTGCGGCGAGGTTCGAGGGTGGAGAAGAAGGGTGGAGAAAGAATGGCGAGGAGACTGTGCGTACGGGGAGGGGGCGGGCACACTTTTTTATACTACTCGCGGGCCGGCCAGTCGCCGCTGCCGCCCCGCCATTAATCCGGTGGACTTTGACGGCGCGGGGGTTTCTGTTCCCGCGTTTAATGGCGGGGGTTTCTGTTCCCGCGTTTAATGGCGCGTTCTGGGAAGCGCGTGCGCTAAGTGGTGCTACCCCAGGCTATTCTTTGTCCCAGGCGAACTACTAACCCGTGCGCCTGCGCTAAAGGGAGCTACCCCAGTCCACTGTTTACCCCAGGCGCTTCGGTACTTACTCGCCTGTGGTATCTGTAATACCGCAGGCGAACAGATATTCTATTCGCCTGCGGTAAAGGAAGCGTGCCAGCGTCGGCCGTGGTTGGCCCTGCCACACTTTACCCCAGGCGCTTCCGGTTTCTGTTCGCCTGGGGTAACTGGCCTACCCCAGGCGCATCAACTCGCGCTTCGCCTGCGCTAATTAACCCAGGCGCACTGTTTTCCTTGTTCGCCTGTGGTAGGATATGCTGCTATAAGCAAATCTCTAGTAGTGTTGAGAACGACGCCGGGTGTAACACCCGGGGGATTTTCCCCCAACTAGAATTGTTTGCTTTCCTTCCTCATGGCATTGCATCACATGCATCATTTGCACCTTTGCTTGCAAACCAATTCAAAAACAAAACAAAAATTCAAATCAATTCAAATTTTCAAACAATACACCTTTGTTTTCAAATCAAATTGTTTCCATAAAAATTGAATTGAAATTAAAAATTGGCTTGGTTAATAAAATTCCTTTTATTAAAACCCTAATTTGAATTTCAAATTCAAATTCAAACAACAAATAAATATTTGAAATTTTGAAAAACAAAACTTGGTGCACTTGGGCATTCAATATGCTCAATGCAATAAAATTGTTTTCAAATTTTTTACAAAACCCTAAAACCCTTTTCTTTCTCCCTTATCCCTTTGCTACAAAAAAAATAAAAGAAAGAAAAAGAATAAAAATCACCAGTGGGGAGGCAGGCCAAAGTGGCCCACCTACCACCCACGGCCCAGCCAACCAGCCCAACCGTGGCTTCTTCCACCTCCGTACGGCATGACGCACGCACGGGAGGGAAAAGGCAACAGCACACCGCACCCCCTCTCCCACCTGCTCCCCCTCCCCTATACCTACCCCTCTCCTCCTCCCAAATCCTAGGCCCTCCTCGTCCTTCCTCCCAGCCGCCGCCACCCTTCTTTTTCGCTTCCTCCTCTGTCTCAATTTCTCCTCTGAATATTGATGTCTGAACCCAACCCTCGCCTCCATGGCCGTGACTTGGAGCTCATGGCGCCGCCGCTACGGTCATCGCCGGGCCCCATTCTCTGCGGGAATGGAGACGGGGCACCTCCCTCGTCGCCTTCATCTCCTCGGCCGGCCCGGAGAGGCGTCAGGAGCGCCGCGCCGTCGAGATCCTCCGCCGTCGACCTCCTGTACATCGTCGTCGTCAACTGCAACCGTCCTCGACGAGCCCGTCCGCCCCCACCAAGCGCCCCTAGGTGAGCATGCCCCCGTCCTACTCTTCCCCACACGGCGTCCACGCACCCCCGCGCGCGCCCGCGCAGCACCAGCAGCGAGCCGCGTGGCCGGCCGCCTCTCTGCTCGCTGCCGTCGTCTGTTTCCGTCGTCATCGATCAAGTTCAGCAGTTATTTCCCGCGCAGCATCTCCTCATATGGGCCGAGCTCCCCTAGTCAATCAAAACCGATCGCACAGCCCAATGGCAAGATCACCAATCCGCGCGAGGGAGAGATCCCCGGTTCGATCCCCTTCCGCAGCAAAAGCCACCCCTTTTTTTCTCCATTTTCTTTTATTCTCGAAAATCCAGAAAGACAGAACTAAATCTTTATTTGTAAAATCAATCACAAATTGAAAAATGCTCCAATTTCAATGATTCAAATTTCTATGGATTGAAAATCTTGTGCTCTTTCTGTTAGTAACAAAGTTGCAACATGTTTCTGTAATAAATTTTGAACTAAATAATTAAATACAGAAATGGCTATTAAAATTTGAAACTTTGGAAATTCATAACTTGAGTTCTGTTCACCCAAATTGAGCAAACTTGGTCTCTAAAATTGTGTATTAACAAACTCTACACAGTGGTATTTTATTCGGTCACAATTGAATTAAATTTGAACATGTTTCCTTCTGTTTACTAAAAGGAGTAGAATAAAAATGCCTATGAAAAAATGCATAATAAATTCAACAATGATCCAAAAATTATGTTTAATAGCTCAAAATGTTCAGTGAAACATTTGCTACATGTTTTCAACCTTTCCAATACAATTTGTTTACTGTTTTTCCTAATTAAAAGTGGTGCAATAATTCAATACTTTAATTACACCTTTTAAATTGCAAAATTCATAACTTGGGAAATTCAAATCCAATTCCAACATGAAAAATATGGTTTCCATGCAAAATTGAACAAGCTTTCCAAATATAAACTTTGTTTTCTGTTTTGAATAAATTAAATTGCTGAAAACAACTATTTCTTAATTAATGTATTTAAAATTGTCAATTTAATAACTTGCTCATTTTAAATCCTTTTTCAACAAATGAAATATGTATTCCATCTAAAATTTTGTGTTCTTTCCAAATATAAATTTTGTTATCTGTTTTGAACATTAAAAATTGGTGAAAACAACAAATGTTTGTTTAAATCATTTAAAATGCCAAAGTTCATAACTTAATAAATAAAATTCCAAACTTGGTAAACAACATATCAAACTGAAACTATTGTTGTTTTCTTATTGTTTTCATCATAAATGCATCATTCTAATCAAATTTCACATGATGGTTATTTGTAGATCATTTAATTCAACATTAATTCATGGGATTTTCCATATGCAATCCAAATTGCCTACTGGCCCATTTAAATATGTTTACCATGTCAACTAGTTTATCTTTGATGCATCCTTAAATTTGTCATGCATCCATATCTTGATCATGCTGGATCTTTTGCCGTAGAAGTCATTGTTGCATCCGGTGTTTGTTCTAGTTTGTTGCTTCTTCACGGATAGGAAGTTGAGATGATGTGAGCAACGACAAGTTCTGCGGATGTACCTCTACTTGCTGGATTCCAGGCAAGTATACTCACTTGCTACCTATGGCTGCCTTTCATCACTTGTTATCGATTATTCCCGTTGCCTTTATTCTAGCCTTATGATTCGATGCTTGTGTCTCGATCCTATCATATGTTTACCTTGCAACCATGATATAGCCTTCCTCCCACTTCCTATTAACTGTTGTTTGTTTACCTTGTTGTCCCTCGTGTCGTAGTTGCATGCTTAGTGTTGTTTGCGCTCAAGTCTTGTTGTCCGTCTTATCACCTGTTTAGTTGATTGTTGGGTTTCATTTCAATCAACAACATGTTAATGTTTTGGGTAATAATAATTTGATGATAAGGCACCGGCAAGAGGCCCGGCGTGGTTTTGAGGCCTGCTAGTGTCGAACTTAATTAGGAAAAGGGTCTTGTCCTCCGATCCATGATGAGTGCACTAACCGCATGTGGGAAGCGAGTATGGGCGCCCCCCCGCAATTCTGATTCGATTCGCATCTCGTCCAAATCGTCACACTTAGTTCGGGCTTTCCATTTGCTGCATGCATATGCAGGTGCGAGCCCTTGGCGCCAGGGTGGAACTTTTGTAGTCGGCATTTAGGGCGGCGTGGTCTTCCAGTGCTATGAGGGTCCCCCTTTTCTTCGTGGGGGCTCGATTAGCCGCGCACTCACAGCACGTGGTTCTTTGGGCTTGATGCGAAGAAGAGTTGGGTTGTGTTGAGTGGACTGCTTGGTGGGTTTGCTCCCCGCCTGGCGGGTTATTCTTACGTGTACGGCTAAATTGGTGCATCCCTGCAGGGTTAAATCTTCTCGTGAAGCCGTGTTGTCCGCGGTTATGGATGACTTGGTGAAAGTGCTGGCTAACAAGTACTCAGACAACTTACACCTAATGATAATAACTTGACTAGTAATATAGTATTACCTTCACCATATAAATGAATGTCACCTTAATCAACCGTGTGAGTTTCCTTGGGTTGCTTCCTTAGTAGGGGGTAGCACTGGATGGGTATTGTTTGGTGAGTAGTTATAGTTGGTTTTGTCGCGCTATCTTATCCCTTTCTTTTAGCCGGATGTTGTAGCGTGTCTTTGTAGTTAGTTAGTGCAGCCCGCTGCCGCTTCATTGCAACAACCCCTTCCTTCCGTTGTCCCCAAAGTATTTGTATCTTATGATGATTGGTTACGCTGGTATCTTGTGAGTATGGTTTATCCACTTGCCAGTACTTAACCGTACTGACCCACGAATCCATTTCGTGGCTGCATATTCCACATTGCAGTCAACTGGTTTGAAGTCTGACGACGTTAGCTTGGGAATCCCTCCGGCTTGGCCTGGGCAGGGATTGGACGCCATCGGTTATCTTCAGGACTCTTAGTCCAATTTGTATCTTGTCGTAGTCGGACACTATGTTGTTTCTTCCGCTGTTATTTGGATCTTTGTATTGTATCAGCTGTATCCTTGACTCGTTTCAGTCGTCTTGTATGTACCTCCTCTGCTGTTGTTGTGGATTATTCGTGAACTGTTGTAATGTTATCACAAGTGGCAACCTGGAATCGGTTATTATGTGGATTTTGGCGGAAATGCTGAAATTTGCATAGTGCCCGATCTCGGGGCGTCACACCGGGGACGGGGGAGGGCGAAGCCGTGGCAGCCGCCCTTGGGGCGGGAGGGCGAAGTGGAGGCTTTCTGTGGAGATCGCTTTCAGTGGAGGAGTAGCCGAGTGGGCAAGTAGCGCGGTGTGGTGGAGATTTGGCGCGTAGACACTGGCGAGTGGGACCCTGCGTGAGGCTGATTCCGTGGATACTTGGCGCACGGCTGTTAGCAATAATTTATTCTTGTTTTTCGGATTGAAAACAAATAAAAAAAGAACCAAAAGGAAAAGAGTCTTAATTAGGATCTGATCGCATTTTTATTCTACTTCTTCGGATTCTTCTTTATTGCAGTTAGCAAGTAATTGCAAAATAAGACAGTTCCTAGTGGTGGGGGGAGGGGCTGACTCATTTCCGCACACCAAAGATCGAGTGTTGTTACTCACATTTGTGATGTTGCACAAACTATTGGCTTATTAGGCATGATCCAGTAGTATAGGGATGTGTCAATTCATTGATCGACTAGATCAATGAGTTGTCACATCCACTTATTACTAAATCATGCCTAATAAGTCTTTTTGACATCCTTAAAACATGATTGCGTTAAGAAACATATACTAATATAACATACATATTAGGTTCTTACATACCAACATGATATAGGTTCTTTAAAAGTTCTTACAACGACACTACCAGAAGTAAGAGATAACACAAACACAGCGGCCAACCTCCAACAACGAGCGCACCAGCAGCAGCTACATCATGTTCTGCCGCTTCCGAGCCTTCATGGCCCTCCTGGCCTCGTTGAAGTCCAGCTGCGGAACATGATCTTCCTCTTTCGATCCTTCACGGCCCTCCTGGCCTCGTTGGAGAAAGGCCGAGGAGGAGATGCCGCACGACCTGCGAGGATATCCTGCGCAAGCAGCTTCTACAGGAAGACGCCGTAGGCAGCGTGCTTGGCCCTAACATGGGGCGCACGAGTCTCAGAGCCATTTCCCACACCGACGGCATGTCGGATCATGCTGTTGCGATCGTTGGCTACCTTACCGAGACAGAAAGGGCAGAACAAGTTGCTGTGACGACGGTACCGAATGGTGCCCTCCTGCAGCTTCCTCATGACATATCTGCTCTTCGCAGACCTATCATCCTCACTCGAGCCGACTTCCAGATCTTCTTCCTGCAAATTTGCAATAAAAAATAGGTTAGCAACACAATCTTATTGGCAAAAGAGTAATATACCTAACCAGAACACAAAGAACATAAAGAAATAGTAGTTCTTCATTTATTTGCATACACTTCGTCAAGTAACTTATTTAGGAGATGCGCCATAAAGAGGACATCAATGTTGAGAAAAATATGTCGAATTTTATACAAGATTACAGTTTCCACTATATATATTTGGTGAACTAATGCACAAAAAACAGATAATAACACATCAGGAATTCATTGATGATTTAAGATAACATTCAAAAAATTAATATTCTAATCAGGACATGTTATTATACCTTACCAGATCAAAAATATCATACAAGAATCGTTCTTTAATTATAATCATAAACTGGATCAATTAATTATCATGCACGGGGGTACAATATGTGATTTTGCAACAAATTCATAATGATTTAAGAGTGTCTGTGAGGCAAAATAACTACACAAATTGAAAATGCCTCCAAAAAACGTAGAATCTCTAACTCACATGCATGCTAACATGCACACAAAAACTAGAAGCCATAAGAACATATGCAACTACAACATCTGAATCCCTAAAATACAAAAAACCTGCGAACCCCTAAGTACATATGCAGCTTCAGTCTCTGAATCAACTCTCATCTATATTTGATCATCCATAACTCTATATAGAAGATAGTTTAATAAGATTCATGCATAGATGTTATTAGTTTTACAGCAGGACATCTATATTGTCAATTTAGTGTCTAGTACATGTCTATATTTCTACAATGTTTTCCCCTTTGGTCTCTAAGTACATATGCAAGGAGATCTCTGAATCTTGAACTTGCGTGTACAAAAAAAACCTCGAACCCCTAGGTACAGATCCAACTACAAACCTTTTAATCACGAATACAAAAAACCTCGAACCCCTAAAGAACAGATGCAACCGCAAACACCAGAAGCCCAAACTTTACAAAAAAAAAAAAACCAAAGTATACATGCAACTACAAACACTAGAAGCCCGAACTTGCGTGCAGTCATGCACAAGCCCTGGATCTTTGACAATAAACTAAGCCGGACTGGACATATATACCTCAGAGTCCTGGTCGTCGACGTCCTCGTCGAACGCCGGGTAATACCCGTAGGGATCACCCAGATCTGCCAGGAGAGGGAAAGCAGCAGGCGCCTCCACCGCGACAGAAGCAGGCGGTGTACTCAAAGCGCCATGGCCGGCCGACGAACCTGTGGCGGCGACGACATCCTGCGGCTGCGACGACCTGGAACCGCCATGGGCGGCTCCTGCGGCGACAACAACAGAAGGGACGACGCCGTCGTTCTCTTGCTGCGAACCTTCCATTCTGCGGAACCGCCTCGCGGTTGTGCGCTCGGCAGTTGGGAGAGAAGGAGGGCTGGGAGATGATGCGAGGTGGCTTTTTTGCTAGAAATGGGGGGAGAATGGATGAGGGAGAGAGGCGATGCGGCAGGAGCTTTATATATGGAGTGCCGTTTCAAGGCCGCCCCGTTTCGACTGGTCGGCATGTCGTGTGCGTATGCATGCATGGTGGGAACGCGCCGGCTGACTTAGTCAACATAGAATGATGTGACATTTAGTCACTGGCAAGTGGGGCCCTGGACGCAGCGGGGCCACCAATCAGTGATCCAAATTCACTACAAAGCTCACCCCACCAAGTCAGCGAATATCAAAGGCTCTATCATACGTGTAGAAAAGAGGATACCGTTTTAGACGTGTACGCGTATAAAACGATATGGCACGTGTTTGCTTGCGAAACGTGGTACCAACCTTTGTCAAGTTCACTACAAATAATGGTACGTGCCATCACAACTATCATGTGTATGCAGCCTAGGTCACGAACATGTGGTTACGTGCCAACACGCCTCGCATTCACACGCCTTGTACATGCACACGGCGTCCTGCAGGTGGTGGTTAGCCTGCCGCGCGTAATGGCGACGATGAGACGCGACCTGCACCAGGCGGCGGGACGGTGCTTCGCCTCTGCCGCACGCCTAGCATTAACGCGGTATGCAGCCTTCCCGGCTCCCCAAGCGGCGCCAGGGTCATTGCGGTTTGCATGTCGCCACCATTTACTCCGACGGGACGCGTGCTCTGATGCGTGCACCGTCCATGGCGCCGATTGATGACAAGGCCAGCATGGCAGCGAGCAACGATGACGAGGACAGCCGGACCGCCGTCTAGGATAGTTTAGCAGTAATTTATATTTCCCGCCGTATTTTTAATTAGAATGTAATGATCTATACTTACTAATATATATGTACTACTCCAGTTTAGTTATAAACATTCGATGCCCCCTTTCGGGGAAAACGGAGGGAATACTGTTAAAAGTATAGCTAGATTTTTGGTTATTAATGTAGTTATGGCCTAGCCTAACACAACCAAGAAAAATAGTATTGTGTTCTACCCCCTTCCGACGCGGTCATAGGGATAGACCAAAAGGTTGACTTCTGGTCAACACATCAATGTTCTAGTGAAGCGTTGGGCTCTAAAGTGTCTGAATCCTACGTAAACCATGGTAGGGCACTAAGAATGCTTATAAACCTGTGCTGGGATCGAGGTGGGGAGGGGCCAATATACTATCCATAGGTGTGACTTGTTTCACCGGCATCACATAGGAAGGTTATGCACTACACTTATAGGTCTCGAACCGTCGATGCTCCCCCATTCGGGCAAACGGGAGGGAATATTGTTAAAAGTATAGCTAGATTTTGGTTATTAATGTAGCTTAGGTCTAACCTAACACAATCAAGCCAAATAGTATTGAGGTCTACCCCCTTCCGACGCTGGTCATAGGGGTAGACCAAAAGATTGACTTCTGGTCAACATCAATGTTCCAGCGAAGCGAGGGAATATTGCCAAGAGGTGGGCCCTACCATTGTCTTGGGCCTAACCTAACAAAACCAAGCATTTGGTTCCACTTTGCTATCCCCTTCCGGCTCATGTAGAGGGGCCAGAACTGCAGTTTCGTCTTTTTACCTAGCGGGGCTATGGTTTCTCCGGAGAAGGGGCTTC
Organism: Alopecurus myosuroides; assembly: GCA_028641055.1. Taxonomy (NCBI): domain Eukaryota; kingdom Viridiplantae; phylum Streptophyta; class Magnoliopsida; order Poales; family Poaceae; genus Alopecurus; species Alopecurus myosuroides. The sequence continues at coordinate 777,422,331 of CM054057.1, forward strand.
AGATCATCTGCATGCCACCAAATCCCATAGTATGACATACCATGTGTGTTATAGTGTTCCATGGGTCTTGGATGCCCAACATTCCATCACTCGGTGTGTTATGGCTTCACCGGCGTCGGATTCTCTCTGGCGGGTTCCAGGACTACTCAGAGCACGAAACTCCCGGATGTGACGAAATAGGGGGAATCCTGCCAAGAGGTGGGCCCTAACATTGTCTTGGGTGTTACTTGGGCCTAACCTAACACATCCAAGCAATTACTTCCACTTTACTACCCCCATCCGGCTAAGTAGACGGGCCAGAACATCAGTTCCGTCTTTTTTCCCAACGGGGCTAGGGTTTCTCCGGAGATGGGCTCTGGATCGTCTGAATACCACCAAATCCCACGGTATGTGGCATACCATGTGTGTTATAGTTTTTCATGGGTCTTGTATGCCCAAAATTCCCTCTCTCTGTGTGTTAGTCCTTCGCCGGCGTCGGATTCTCTCTAGCGGGTTCCAAAACAATTTAGAGGTGGGTCCTACCATTTTATTTGGTGTTACTTGGGCCTAAAATAACACAATCAAGCAATTAGTTCCACTTTCCTGCCCCTTTCCGGATCACGTAGAGGGGCCAGACCGACAATTTCTTCTTTTTCTCCAGCAGACCTAGGTTTTCTCCGGCGAGGGGGCTCTGGAGCGTCTGAATTCCCACCCAATCCTAGGGTATGCCAAACCATTTGTGTTATATTGTGTCATGGGTCTTGGATGACCAAGATTCCCTCATTCTTTGTGTTATGGCTTCACTAGCGCCGCATTCTCTTTCACGGGTTCCAGGACAACTCAAAGCCTGAAACTCCCACATATTACGGAATGGGGGGAATCTTGCCAAGAGGTGGGACCTACCATTGTCTTGGCTGTTACTTGGGCCTAAACTAACACAGCCAAGCAATTGGTTCCGCTTCTTTAACCCCATTCCGGCTCATGTAGACGGGCCAGAACGGCAGTTCCGTCTTTTTCCCAGCAGGGCTATGATTTCTCTCGAGAGGGGCCTCAGGACCGTCTGAATGCCACCAAATCCCATGGTATGCCATAACTTGTGTGTTAGAGTGTGGCATGGGTATTGTATTCCCAAGATTCCCTTACTCCCTGTGTTATGGCTTCACCGGCGTCAGATTCTCTTTCGCGGGTTCTACTTAGAGCCCGAAACTCCCGGATCTCACGGAACGGGGGGGAATCTTTCCAAGAGGTGGGACCTACCATTTTGTTGGGTGTTACTTGGGAATAACCTAACACAACCAATTAATTGGTTCCACTTTGCTGCCCCTTTCCGGCTCACGTAGTGGGGCCAAAACGGAAGTTCCGTCTTTTTCCCAGCGGGGCTATGTTTTCTATAGAGAGGGGCCTACAGATCGTATGAATGCCACCAAATACACCATGGTATGCAATAACATGTGCGTGAATATAGTGTGTCATGGTTCTTGGATGCCCAAGATTCCCTCTCTTTCTGTTATGGCTTCACCGGCGCCTCAAATTCTCTCTGGCGGGTTCCAGGACTACTTAGAGCCCGAAACTCCCTAAACTGATGGAATTCGGGAAATCTTGCCAACAGGTAGGCCCAACCATTTTGTTCGCTGTTCCTTGGGCCTAACCTAACACAAACAGGCAATTGGTTCCACTTTTTTACCCCTTTCCGGCTCAAGTAGAGGGGCCAAAACGACAGTTCCGTGTTTTTCCCAGCGGGGCTATGGTTTCTCAGGAGAGGAGGCTAGCTCCGGATCGTCTGAATGCCCCGAAATCCCATTGTATGGCATAACATGTGAGTTAGAGTGTGGCATGGGTCTTGTATTCCCAAGATTCACTCGCTCTCTTTGTGTTAGGGCTTCACCGGTGTCAGATTCTCTCTGGCGGGTTCCAGGATTACTTAGAGCCTGAAACTCCCGGATCTGACGGAACTGGGGCAATCTTGCCAAGAGTTGGGCCCTACCATTTTTTTGGTTGTTCCTTGGGCCTAAACAAATATAACCAAGCAGTTGGTTCCACTTTTCTACCCCCTTCCGCCTAACGTAGAGGGGTCAGAACGACAGTTCTGTTTTTTTTCCCAGCGGGGCTATGCATGGTTTCTCCGCAGAGGGGCCTCCAGATCGTCTGAATTCCACCAAATCCCATGATATTCCATACCATGTGTGTTATAGTGTGTCGTGGGTCTTGGATGCCCAAGATTCCCTCTCTCTGTGTGTGTTAGGGCTTCACCGGCGTCGGATTCTCTCTAGCGGGTTCCAGGACTACTTAGAGCCCGAAACTCCCGGAACTGACGGAACTCGAGGAATCTAACCAAGAGGTGGGCCATACTATTGTCTTGTGTGTTCATTGGGCCTAAACTAACACAACCAATCAATTGGTTCCACTTTGCTACCCCCTTCCGGCTCATGTAGAGGGGCCAGAACGACAGTTTCGTCTTTTTGCCTAGCGGGGCTATGGTTTCTTCGGAAAGGGGCCTTCGGATCGTCTGAATGCCACCAAATCCCATGGTATGACATACCATGTCTGTTAGAGTGTTTCATGGGTCTTGGATGCCCAACATTTCCTCACTCGGTGTGTTATGGCTTCACCGGCGTCGAATTCTCTCTGGCGGGTTCAAGGACTACTTAGAGCCCGAAACTCCAATATCTCCACGGAATGGGGGGAATCTTGCCAAGAGGTGGGACCTACCATTGTCTTGGGTGTTACTTGGGACTAACCTAACACAGCCAAGAAAATTTGTTCCGCTTTGTTACCCCATTCTGGCTCATGTAGACGGGCCAGAACGGCAGTTCCGTGTTTTTTCCTAGCGGGGCTATGATTTCTCTCGAGAGGGGCCTCAGGACCGTCTGAATGCCACCAAATCCCACGGTATGCCATAACTTGTGTGTTAGAGTGTGGCATGGGTATTTTATTCCCAAGATTCCCTTACTCCCTGTGTTATGGCTTCACCGGTGTTATATTCTCTTTCGCGGGTTCTACTTAGAGCCCGAAACTCCCGGATCTCACGGAACGAGGTGAATCTTGCCAAGAGGTGGGACCTAACATTTTATTGGGTGTTACTTGGGCATAACCTAACACAACCAAGTAATTGGTTCCACATTGCTGCCCCTTTCCGGCTCGCGTAGAGGGCCCAAAACGGCAGTTCCGTCTTTTTCCCAGCGGGGCTATGGTTTCTATAGAGAGGGGCCTACAGATCGTTTTAATGCCACCAAATACACCATGTATTCCATAACATGTGCATGTATATAGTGTGTCATGGGTCTTGGTTGCCCAAGATTCCCTCTCTCTCTGTTATGGCTTCACCGGCGCGCCAGATTCTCTCTGGCGGGTTCCAGGACTACTTAGAGCCCGAAACTCCCTAAACTGATGGAACTCGGGGAATCTTGCCAACAAGTGGGCCCAACCATTTTCTTGGGTGTTCCTTGGGCCTAACCTAACACAAAAAGGCATTTGGTTCCACATTTCTACCCCTTTCCGGCTCAAGTAGAGGGGCCAAAACAGCAGTTCCGTGTTTTTCCCAGCGGGGCTATGGTTTCTCAGGAGAGGGGGCTAGCTCCGGATCGTCTGAATGCCACCAAATCCCATGGTATGGCATAAAATGTGTGTTAGAGTGTGGCATGGGTCTTGTATTACCAAGATTCACTCGCTCTCTCGGTGTTAGGTCTTCACTGGTGTCAGATTCTCTCTAGCGGGTTTCAGGATTACTTAGAGCCTGAAACTCGCGGATCTGACGAAACAGGGGGAATCTTGCCAAGAGGTGGGCCCTACCATTTTTTATGGGTGTTTTTGGGGCCTAACCTAATACAACCAAGCAGTTGGTTCCACTTTGCTATCCCCTTCCTCCTAACGTAGAGGGGTCAGAACGGTAGTTCCTTTTTTTGTCCCACCGGGGCTATGCATGGTTTCTCCGGAGAGGGGCCTCCAGATCGTCTTAATGCCACCAAATCCCATGGTATTCCATACCTTGTGTGTTATAGTGTGTCGTGGGTCTTGGATGCCCAAGATTCCCTCTCTCTCTCTCTGTGTTAGGGCTTCACCGGCGTCGGATTCTGTCTGGCGGGTTCTAGGACTACTTAGAGCCCGAAACTCCCTGAACTGGCGGAACTCGGGGAATCTAACCAAGAGGTGGGCCCTACCATTGTCTTGGGTGTTCATTGGGCCTAAACGAACACAACCAAGCAGTTGGTTCCACTTTGCTACCCCCTTCCGGCTCACGTAGAGGGGCCAGAACGGCATTTTCGTCTTTTTGCCTAGCGGGGCTATGGTTTCTTCGGAGAGGGGCCTCCGGATCGTCTGAATGACACGACATCCCATGGTATGACATACCATGTGTGTTAGAGTGTTTAATGGGTCTTGGATTCCCAACATTTCCTCACTCGGTGTGTTATGGCTTCACCGCCGTCGGATTCTCTCTAGCGGGTTCAAGGACTACTGAGAGCCCAAAACTCCCGGATGTGACCAAACAGGCGGAATCCTGCCAAGAGGTGGGCCCTACCAATGCCTTAAGTGTTCATTGGGCCTAAACTAACACAACCAAGAAGTTGGTTCCAGTTTTCTACCCCCTTCCGGCTCACGTAGAGGGGCCAGAACGGCAGTTCCCTCTGTTTTCCCAACGGGGCTAGGGATTCTCCGCAGAGGGGCTCTAGATCGTCTGAATACCACCAAATCCCATGGTATGCCATAACATGTGTGGTATAGTGTTTTGTCGGTCTTTGATGCCCAAGATTCCCTCTCTTTGTTTGTTAGGCCTTCGCTGGCGTCGGATTCTCTCTAGCGGGTTCCAAAACTATATACAGCCCGAAACTCTCGAATCTGACGAAACTGGGGGAATATTGCCAAGAGGTGGGTCCTACCATTTTATTTGGTGTTACTTGGGCCTAAAATAACACAACCAAGCAATTAGTTCCACTTTGCTACCCCTTTCCGGCTCACGTAGAGGTGCCAGACCGGCAGTTTCTTCTTTTTCTACAACAGACCTAGGGTTTCTCCGGGGAGGGGCTCCGGAGCGTCTGAATTCCCACCCAATCCTAGGGTATGCCAAACCATATGTGTTAGATTGTGGCATGGGTCTTGTATGCCCAATATTCCCTCACTATTTGTGTTATGGCTTCACCGGCACCGCATTCTCTTTCACGGGTTCCAAGACTACTCAGAGCCCGAAACTCCCAGATCTCACGGAATGGCGGGAATCTTGCCAGGAGGTGGGCCCTGCCCTTTTCTTTGGTGTTCCTTGGGCCTAAAATAATACAACCAAGCATTTGGTTCCACTTTGCTACCCCTTCTGCCTAACGTAGAGGGGCCAGAACAACAGTTTTGCATTTTTCCCCAGCGGGGCCATGGTTTCTCCGGAGAGGGGCCTCTAGATCGTGTGAATGCCACAAAATCCCAAGGTACGCCATACCATGTATGTTATAGTGTGCCATGGGTCTTGGATTCCCAAGATTTCCTCTCTCTCTCTCTCTCTCTCTCTCTCTCTCTCTCTTCTAGGGCTTCACCGGTGTCGGATTCTCTCTAGCGTGCTCAAGGACTACTTAGAGCCCGAAACTCCCGAAACCGACGGAACTCGGGGAATCTTGCCAACAAGTGGGCCCAACATTTTCTTGCGTGTTCCTTTTTCCTAACCTAACACAAACAAGCAATTGGTTCCACTTTTCTAGCCCTTTCCGCCTCATGTAGAGTGGCCAGAACGGCAGTTCCGTCTTTTTCCACATCGGGTCTATGGTTTCTCCGGAGAGGGGGCTCCGGATCGTCTGAATGCCATCAAATCCCATGTTACGCCATACAATGTGTGTTAGATTGTGGCAGAGGTCTTGGATGGCCAACATTCCATCACTCTATGTGTTAGGGCTCACCGGCGTCATATTCTCTCTGCCGTTTCCAGGATTAACCCGAAACTCCCGAAACGGACGGAACTGGGAAAATCTTGCCAAACGGTGGGCCCAACCATTGTCTTGGGTGTTCCTTGGGCCTAACCTAACACAACCAAGAAATTGGTTCCACTTTTCTACCCTCTTCTGTCTCACGTAGAGGGGCCAGAACGACAATTCCGTCTTTTTCCTCATCGGGGCTATGGTTTCTCCGGAGAGGGGGCTCGAGATCGTTTGAATGCCACCAAATCCCATGGTATGTCATACCACATGTGTTATAGTGTGGCATGGGTCTTGGATGCCCAAGATTCCCTCGCTCCCAGTATTAGGGATTCACTGGCGTCGGATTCTCTCTAGCGAGTTTGAGGACTACTTAGAGCCCGAAACTCCCAGATCTGACGGAACTGGGGGAATCTTTCCAAGAGGTAGGAACTACAATTGTATTGGGTGTTAATTGGTCCTAACCTAACACAATCAAGCAATTGGTTCCACTTTTCTATCCCCTTCCGGCTCACGTAGAGGTGCCAGAACGGCAATTTTGTCTTTCTTCACAACGGGCTATGGTTTCTCCGGAGAGGGGGCTCCGGATCATTCTAATGCCACCAAATCCCAGTGTATTCAATACCATGTGTGTTAGAGTGTGTCATGGGTCTTGGATGCGCAAGTTTCCCTCCCTCTCTGTGTTAGGGCGCACTTCACCGGCATCAGATTCTCTCAGCATGTGCGAGGACTACTTAGAGCCCGAAAGTCCCAGATCTGACGGAACTGGGGAAATCTTGCCAAGAGGTGGGCGCTACCATTGTCTTGGTTGTTCCTTGTGCCTAACCTGACAAAAACAAGAAATTGGTTCCAATTTTCAACCCCCTTCTGACTCATGTAGAGGGTCCAGAACGGCAGTTCCGTCTTTTCCCCCATCATGGCTATGGTTTCTTCAGGCGAACTAGAGGGAATCTTATTACAAGTAGATCTAGATTTGGGTTATCCATGTAACTATGGCCTAACTTAACAGAACCAAGCAAAAAAGAATAGTGGTCTACCCCCTTCCGACACCGTTGATAGGTGTAGACAATAAAGTTGACTAGCATCCAACAGCTAGCAAAGTTCAAGCCACCAATCAACATGTAGTATTATTCCACATAATTGACCCTTTCCAAGATTTTAGGTAAATACTTTCGGGATTTTTTCACAATCTTTAGTACTAAATAATTGCATAAATGCTCAATTTTTGTAAGCCACCCATCAGCATCGGACGGCTAGCAAAGTTTCCCGTAGTTGCGCCAAAATTTCGCGTCGCTCCGAAAAATTCGCGCCAGGATAGCCCGCCCAAATTTTTTCGCGCAAGGATAATTTACTTCTCAGCCCTCCCGCACACAACTGGCAACCTTTAGCCTGGAGGGAATTTCTGTAATCATTCCGAAACCCTGCCTTATCCGCTCGATCGGCCCTCTCGCCGAAAGAGAAAGCCACTATTTCGAAATATTCACTCCCCCTTGTCCTCCCAAAACAAATCCTCTATTCCTCCGGTCTGACACCTCGCCGTATAGCTCGCTTCCCAGAACTCCCTCGTCGCCGTCGAGATCACCCTCCAGATCTGCCACATCACCCACCTTTTCTCCGTCTAGATCCGCCACCTCGCCCTTGTGCTCGCCTGTCTGCCACATCGTCTCCAACCTCGCCGTACTTTATCTTCCACCTCGCGTCGTGCTCGCCAGTCAGCCACATCGACGCCGTGTTCGCCGGTCAGCCACCTCGCCACTAACCTCGCCGTACATCCAGATCTGCCACCTCGTCTCCAACTTCGCCGCAACATCACCATCAATGTCTGCAAGCACGCTAAAACGAGTGAAGATTAAAGGCGAGAAACGCAGCAAGACAGAAGACCCTAAAGATGCAGGCAACTATTCTCTCTGCTTTCTCTATTTAATTGTATGTTTGATGCTTCCTTATTATCCTGCTTATGTTCGATGTAGTTAATCTTTCTAAATTGGTTGTCTGTTTAATCGTATGTCCGATGCTTCATTATTATCCTAATTATGCTGCTAATGTTTGATGCAATAAATCTCTCTAAACGGTTTCTTGTAACAGAAATAGGAAGGGGGACCTTCTTGCTTGGTAAAACTTTGCTCATTTGCATCAATCTAGCTTGTATACTACGTATTAGGTTTAATTTCACTTTGATTGTGATCCTATCAGTCTTAGTTAGGATCAGAATTGATATTACTTGCACTAGACTGTTCATACAAGATGAGTGCCTTAATTATTTATGCTTTATTAGGTTCTTATGAAGCGTTATATTTGTACTTTACTTTTAATTCTTTATTCATGCTAGGATCTCCACTACACCCCATTGAAGAAGAGCATGCCATAACTATCATGGCAAACAATGCAAAGATGCATGAACTGGGCGTAAAGCCAGCAAGTTTTCTTTCATGTCCTACTGTACCCCCCCCCCCCCAAAAAAAGACCAAGAAGCAAGACTCTGGATCTCAGTACATGCATGTTGAAGAGGAATCACATGCCACTGAAGGAGTCGTGTCATATCAATCACAATCCAGCGTGGACAATGAGCTGCAGGTTATTCCCTAACCCGGTAGCTCAACATTCTTTCATGATATCTCAACAACTAGGGTGCAGCTTTCTTATCTTTTGTTGAACTGTTTGATCAATGTGGCACCATATATTTTGTGCTACTTACTCTATTCCATACTATAAGAAGTTTTGGCAACCTAATTAAGGCCGTGAAACCCACTTATAGTAATTAAGGTTGTCGTTGTCATTACAACATGGTTTCCATATATCTTCCTCACATGCTTGACACCTGCTATTCCATCTATGATTCTCATCTGCTAGTTCATTACACACAGTTGGTTGATTATAATATGCTAGTTTTTCATCAATTTTTGTACATGCTTGTCATCTGCTATTTTCATCTATCTTCCTCACATGCTTGACACCTGTTGTTTCATCTATGCTTCTCATCAGCTAGTTCATGACACACACCATTGTTTGAGTATAATCTGCTAGTTTTCATCAATTTTTAGTACATGCTTGTCATCTGCTATTTTCATCTATCTTCCTCACATGCTTGACACCTTTTGTTTCATCTATGCTTCTCATCAGCTAGTTCATGAAACACACCGTTGTTTGACTATAATCTGATTGTTTTCATCAAAAAAAATTACCTGCTTGTCATTTGCTAGTTTCATCTATGTTCTGTACATTCTTGTTATCTGTTATTTTCATCTATTTTCTTTGCATGCTTGATAGGAAAGCATGAAAAGGGTGATGTCTCGATCTTCTTCAGAGGTTGAGGACTAGGATGATAGTGAACTTGTCATGCCCAAGAGTGGAAAACATACTTTCTCAAAGAAGGTCCGTGTGGAATCATGTCTTTCACAGTCTGAGCCTGAACCACAGCTTGATGTGAATGTGCGCAGAACAATTGCTGATATGAGCACGGCGAAAGCTGAATCCGAGCAACTGAGGCTGAAGTTTGTAGTTGATATGGAAGAGATTCGGAAGCAACAAGCTGCGCTAAAGAAATCTCAACTAGACGGAGTTGCCCTACTTGAGATGCTGGCTGAGCAGATTCGTGGTCCTTGAAACTGTGGTTCTGTATGTTGGTTTGATATTCTGTGAGAAAAACTAAGTATTTGATGCATGTTATGTGATTTTTTCTGCCTGCGTGCAATTGGCAATTATAACGATGATGTAACCACCCAAATAGCACCAAAACAGACATCATAGTAACGTAACGTAAAGATTCGTCAAGGAAAATACCGACACGTGGCGATGTATGCCCAGCCCACGTGGCCTACTATGAGTGGGCGATTAGACGACGTAAAAATAACGTCCCCGGCACATTGATGACATCACCCAAATCCGAGAAGGAAGAAAACGTCATGGAAAAGACGTTGCGTGGCACCATTTTGTTGGTGCATGTGCCACGAGTTTAGCGACGAAAAAAAAGAGTCGCTGGGTAGCCTGCGTCAAGTAGATTTCGTCCCAGAAGAACGCGACGTGGCGCTATTTTGTTTCCATGTGGCGTATTTTGATTGGTCCACATGCTCTCGCCTGATTGGTCGAGACTCGCGACGGAAAAAAACGTCACTAGGTAGCCCAGGACGAACCGATTTTGTCCCAGAAGAAGGCAACGTGGCACCAATTTGTTTCCATGTGGCGTATCTCGATTGGTCCACATGGTTTCGCCTCATTGGTCAAGACCGGTGATGTAAAAAAACGTTCCCACGGTTTTCTTATGGTGACTAAACGTCTAGCCACATCAGCTGATTACGATAACGGCCTTTATAAACTCGTTTGCCACGTGTCGCCTCATAGCGACGAAATAAAAACGTTAATGCTTATTGGGACTAGTCCGGACGGCCCAACTTGTGGCGACGATTTTCTGTACGTTGCGGATAGCCTTAACGGTTTAGTGTTCATATAAACGTCGCGGAATCGTCCGTGACAGTTGATCTGATACGTTTTCATTCCGTCGCGTAAACCGTCGCGAATTGCCCTTAGCGACGGTTTGGAGCCCATCCAGAACGTTATTGAAACGTCCCTGATCGGGCGGAATTTGGTAGTGCTTGAACATGTTAGGAAGCTCACAAGATCTAAACATGAGGTACAAAATGGAGAGAAAAACCATCAAGCTACTGCTATAGACCCGTAGTTCAGGGATAAACTACTCACACATCACATCGGAGGAGGGCATGGTGGTGTAGACCCCTCCGGTGATGATTTCCCCCTCCGGCAGGGTGCCGGGGAGAGCTCTAGAACCTTCCCGATCTCGGGATGACGGTGACGGAGGCCTCGGGTTTTTTTGGGGAAAAGTGGGATCCTCCTAGGGTTTATGTCTCGGGCGGATTAAATAGGCGAAAGGGAAAATGTGGTGGGGGCTTGGGGGCGCGCCGCCCTATGGTGTGGCCCCCCTGAGGCTCTCCTCCGGGTGTCTTCGGGACTCCGTGGAACCTTCGGGAATTCTAAGACTTCTGGGCTTCGAATTTTCCAATTCCGAGAATATTTCCTGAACAACTTTTCTAAAACTAAAAACAACACAAAACAGGGAACTGGCTCTGTGGCATCTTTTCAATAGGTTAGTCCGAAAAATCGATAAAAATGACATAAAGTGTATAGCAAACATGTGGGAAACAATAATAAATCAACATGGAACATCAGAAATTAAGGATACATATAAGACGTATCAATATCCCCAAGCTTAGTTCCTACTCGTCCTCGAGTAGGTAAATGATAAAAACACATAATTTCTGAGGTGACATTCTACCAACATGAACTTGATCATCAATAATGTAAAAGCGTAAGTAAGATGAGATCATAGAACTTAAACACAAGCATGATAAATAGAACTTTAATAATAAAGCAGAACAATCACTTTGCATCATGAGAAGTAACTCAAATAAGAGGTCATGAATAACAATGCAAAGAAAGATATATGTTTGTTTCAAGTATGGAGAGAACATGTAAACGTGATATTTGTCTAGTCCTTAAGAGTGGGGCAAAAAATAAATGCCAGGACACCTTCAAAGTTCATGAGGAAGACTAGAAAAAATAATTAGAGAACAAGCAATAACACATCATGAATCAATTAATAATGTTTCTGGGACAAATACACATAAAACTCAGAATGGAAAAAATGCTCTCTCAACTTTGCATAAAGTTAGAAGATGGAGACTCGACATAAAAGTAGAAGTGATATTTCGCAGAGGGAAACATGGATCACTCATGTGCTAGAAATTTTAGTTTATTAAACAGAGGTATAAAAACTTGAAACTCCTCCCAACCATCTTTCACAAACGATGGCGAACTGAATCCTCGGGTGCCTGCCAACAATCACATACCGTGGAAGAGTGTCTTTGTTTTAAGGGAGGTGTATGCTTATGTCAGTGAATGGTAAAAAGAAAATACAGTATGTCAAAGGACAACTAGACTTCACAAGAGCGGCTCCCATAGAAGGACGCATCTGGGTAGAAGGTCATCCCTCTTTCTCTTTTGTTTACACAATTATGCTTTGACTGATAAATCAGGGGCAAAAATAGTGAAGAGAATTTATGTTATTAATTTGGGGCTGGGCACCCTGCTGCCAGCTCTTCAATCATTGGATAAGTGGATGAACCCACTAGTCCAGGGTGTGAAAGTCCAATTAACAAGTGAGATAAAGATTCTCTATTTACGTCCTCATGAGCTAAAATAGGAGCACAAAACGGGAGTAATTTTGAAAGTTTTAAAGGTAACACATGAGAAATTTACTTTGGAGTGGTGGTTAAATACCACATGTAGGTAGGTATGGTGGACACAATGGGAAAACTTTTGGTTTTAGAGAGTTGGATGCACGAGTAGAGCTCATACTCAGTACAGGTGGAGGCTAGCAAAAGACTGGAGCGAAAAAATCAAGAGAGCATAAGAGCCATAATCATGCATAGCGACATAAAAATAATTAATCAAAGCATAAGTGATACCACAAGTTCAAAAACTAAATGATCATAGAGGCTATTCGTGACTGGTTTGTAGTCATAAACATGGTGTAAGCATGCGCAAAGTCAACCAAATAAAACATTCAAAGGAGAACACCACAAATTTATGCTTCAATATGACAAGAACAACTCATGATTATTTCGATGGCACATCAAAAACTCTCAGCTATGTGAGGCTAATAATGCTACTCAATAACCACAAGGCTTTAAAACTAAAATAACATCTTGCATGATATGAAAAAATCTAGCCACAGTCTATACAAGCTTTTGCTTGCACCGTTAAAAAATTTACCTCAAGCAACAGTTTATTTTCCCAACAAGAACCATACAAATCTTGCTTTAACAAAACTCTCTAAATTCTACAGAAAGAAAACATGAGAGGAATCATATAACACTACTAAAACTAACAACTCTGAACAAGAGATGCAATGAAAACAGAGCTAAACAGGAAGTTTTGCAGCAGCTAGAAGGACAACTAAGAATACTAGCATAGCAACTATTCAAACGAAAAAGGGAGCGTGTTTCTCTCCCAAACAAAGAATGCTAGGATCAAACTATATTATTTCAGCAAGGAAAAAAATAAAACAAAGAAAAAAAAAGACACCCCAAGTAAACTTCATATGATGTGACCGAATAAAAATATAGTTTCACGAGAAGTGACCTGCTAGATAGTTGATGAAGAAGGGGATGCCTTGGGCATCCCCAAGCTTAGATGCTTGAGTCTTCTAAAAATATGCTTGGGTGAATCATGGGGGCATTCCCAATATTTTACCTTGCACTCTTCTTGATCACATATATCACCTCTTCTCTTGACCCTTGAAAACTTCCTTCACACCACACTCAAACAGTAATTCACATTAGAGGGTTAGTGCAAAAATTAAAAATCCACTGGTTCTGTTTGGAACAAGTGATATTGATACTTTTAAACATTAGCTACATCCACTGATGTTTCGTGAAGCAAAGAAATCCACTTGACATTGCAAAAGAGCAAATGCAAGAAAAATGGCAGAATCTGTCAAAACCAGAACTATATGTAAAGGAGAATTTTTTTGAGGCACTTATGTTGCTCAGATCGACAAAACTAAAGAACAAAAAAGTTGCAGAATTAGCTGAGGAATAAGAACAAAAAATTTAAGATCATTCTGATCGTCCAGGATTTTGTACAATGTTTTACGGTGGACAGCAGAAATCTGTTTCCTGCGCAGAAATCCGAAAACCAACTCCAACTCTCGTCAGAAATCTTACTTGGCACTACTAAAACATGAAAAGAAAGATACAAAGGAGTTTCTACATAAGTATACAACCCCTTGACTCAAAGAAAACAGAGAAAAACAAAGCAAAAATAAAACCATGGGTTATCTCCCAAGAAGTGCTTTTCTTTAACGTCTTTTAGCTAATCCCAGACAAGTGGAATCAAGTATTTTCAAGTGAAGAAGTATCCAAATTGTAACTTATTCGAATAACGGAATTAAAAGGAAACTTCATTCTATTTCTAGGAAAGTGTTCCATACCTTTCTTGAGTGGGAACTGAAATTTAATATTCCATTCTTTCATATCAATAACAGAACCAACAGTTCTAAGAAAAGGTCTTCCTAGAACAATTGGACAAGAAGCTTTGCATTCAATATTAAAGACAACAAAATCAATGGGGACAAGAGTATTAATAACCATGATAAGAACATCATCAACTCTCACCAAAGGTTTCTTTATAACATTATCAATAAAACGAATATCCAAATAACAAGGTTCTAATGGTGGTAAATCAATAATATCATAGAGTTTCTTGGGCATAACAGAGATACTAGCACCAAGATCACATAGAGCATTGCAATAAAAATAATTCAGTTTTATTTTAATAATAGGTTCCCAACCATCATCTAGCTTCCTAGGGATAGAAGCTTCACATCTTAATTCATTCTCTCTAATTTGCATGAGAGCTTTTGTAATATGTTTTGTGAAAGCCATATTCATTGCACTAACATTAGGAAAACTAGCAAGAATTTGTAAGAATTTAATCACTTCAATTATGTTGCAATCATAAGAGTCAATATCAGTTTTATCAAATATAATGGGACCATCGTCTCCCATGTTTCTAAAAATTTCATCACTTTTATCAGGAACATTTTTAGCATTTTCAGGCAGTTTTGCATTTTTTACTAGCAGAAGTGGGAGTGTTTCCAACACCAATTTCTTTACCATTGATAGTAGAAGGTTTTCTAGCATGAGAAGCTTCAGTTTTACTAGTGGTGGTAATGGTGCAAGCATTAGCTATATTATTCTTTCTAGCTATTTCATCTTGTCTTCCCCATCTAGCATGCAATTCAGCTAACATTCTAACATTATCATCAATTCGAATTGTATAGAATTCAAAGTTTTACTTTCTTTAACATCATGAGGTATAACCGTTAGTTTCAGAAAATCAACATGAAGAGCAAGACTATCAACTTTAAAAGCAAGAACATCAATTTTGCCAAATTTTTCCTCAACAGATTTATTAAAAGCAGTTTGTGTACTAATAAAAAATTTGAGAATGTTCTCAAGATCGGAGGGTACACTTTTATTGTTGTTGTAGGAATTAACATAAGAATTTCCATAATCATTGCTATTATTAGGAGGATATGGCCTATAATTGTTGCTACAAAAATTATTCCTATAAGCATTGGTCTTGAAATTATTATTTTTAATGAAGTTCACATCAACATGCTCTTCTTGAGCAACAAAAGAGGCTAAAGGAAAATTATTTGGGTCAATGGGAGCATGGCCATTCACAAGCATAGACATAATAGCATCAAGTCTCTCAATCAAAGAGGAGGTTTCTTCAACAGAATTTACCTTCTTACCAGTTGTAGCTCTCTCAGTGTGCCACTCAGAATAATTTACCATCATATAATCAAGAAGATTTGTTGCTAACCCAAAGGTCATGGACATAAAGTTCCTGCAGCAGCTGAATCCAGAAGGTTTCTTGAAGAAAAATTCAGACCTGCATAAAAGCTTTGGATGATCATCCAAGTAGTCAGTCCATGAGTGGGACAATTCTTTACCAAAGATCTCATTCTTTCCCAAGCTTTAGCAACATGCTCATTATCAACTTTCTTAAAATTCATAATGCTAGTTATGAAAGATATAATCTTAGCAGGAGGATAATATTTTCCAATGAAAGCATCTTTACACTTAGTCAAAGAATCAATACTATTTCTAGGCAAAGATAGCAACCATTCTTTAGCTCTTCCTCTCAAGGAGAAAGGAAATAATTTCAATTTAATAATATCTCCATAAACATCTTTATATTTTTGCATCTCACATAGTTCAACAAAATTATTAAGATGGGAAACAACATCATCAGTACTAACAATAGAAAATTGCTCTCTCATAAAAAGGTTTAACATGGCAGGTTTTATCTCATAAAAATCAGCAGTAGGAGTAGGTGGAGCAATAGGTGTGCAAATGAAATCATTTGTTGTTGGTGCTAGTAAAGTAACATAGCTTAGCGTTCTCAGGAGAAGTCATTTTAACAATACTAAAAACAGGAATAAAACTACAGATAGAATAAGAACTAATTGTTTTGTGTTTTTTTATAAAGAGAAGCAAACAAGACAAAATAAACGAAGCAAAACTAAAACAAATTAAAGAGATTGGAAGTGAGAGACTCGTCTTGCAGGAATTCTCTTCCTCCCCGGAAACGGCGCCAGAAAATATGCTTGATGCGTGTGATCAAACGTTCGTTGGGAGACCCAAGAGGAAGGTATGAAGAGTGCAGCGGCAAGTTTTCCCTCAGAAAGAAACCAAGGTTGAATCGACCAGTAGGAGGAAGGAGTAAGTTCAGAAGGTGAAGCAGCTGAGATGGATGGGCGCACTTCCGGTTCAGAAGCAACATGGAACCTACACAACACAATCAAATCACTTTTCCCCAACGAAGCAGTGAGGCTGTCAATCTCACCGGTTTTGCTGAATACAAAGAGGTTAAACGTATGGTATGGAAAACAGTAGGAAAATAATAGGAACAATATGAGAGCAGTATGAAAGCAGTAGGTGATTTATCATTATGAGAAAAAGGATCGGGGTCCATAGTTCACTAGTGGTGTCTCTCCGTGAAAGAAAAATAACATGTGTGGTGAACAAATTACAGCTCGGCAATTGACAGAAATGAAGGGTGCACCGTAGTGCATATGCAAGACATAAATATTACTATGTGTTTCATGCAGGCATTACAACAACACACATAGAGCGTTATCCAACTACATCTATGACTAAAAATCCACCCTCCAAACATTATCTGAACAAACATTGGGTATTAAGTTGCAAGCAACAGATAATCGCAGTAAGAAAAGGGTGTAATGTAAACAATAACATCATCCTTAGACAAAGCATTGTTGTTTTCTCCCTAATGGCAACAGCACATCCTCCATCTGTCATGTTTCCGTCACTCGAGCACAGATGAAAAGGAGGCATGAACCCACTATCGAGCATAAATACTCCATCTTGGAGTCACTAGCATCTACTTGGCCAGAGCTTAATAACGGAGAGCATACAAGATAAAAATAACATAAGAATGAAGATAACATGATAGATTGATAATCAAAATACATAGCATTCAAGATTCATCAGATCCCAGCAAACACAACATGTAGCATTACATAAAGATGATCTTCATCATGTTAGGAAGCTCACAAGATCTAAACATGAGGTACAAAGTGGAGAGAACAACCATATAGCTACTGCTATGGACTCGTAGTCCAGGGATGAACTACTCATGCATCACTTCGGAGGAGGGCATGGTGGTGTAGACCCCTCCGGAGATGATTTCCTCCTCCGGCAGGGTGCCGGGGAGAGCTCGAGAACCCTCCCAATCTCGGGATGACGGTGACGGCGGCCTCGGGTGTTTTTCGGGGAAAAGTGGGATCCTCCTAGGGTTTATGTCTCGGGAGGATTAAATAGGCGAAAGGGAAAAGGCGGTGGCGGCCAAGGTGGGGCGCACCGCCCTATGGTGTGGGCCCCCTGAGGGCCCCCTCCGGGTCTCTTCGGGACTCCGTGGAACCTTCGGGAATTCTAAGACTTCTGGGCTTCGAATTATTTCCTGAACAACTTTTCTGAAACAAAAACAATAGAAAATAGGGAACTGGCTCTGTGGCATCTTGTCAATAGGTTAGTTCGGAAAATCAAGAAAAATGACATAAAGTGTATAGCAAACATGTGGGAAACAATAAGAAAACAACATCGAACATTAGAAATTAAGGATACGTTTATGACGTATCAGGGATGCCCACGTGGTTCATCCCAGCAAATTCTAAGAAGACTCAAGCATCTAAGCTTTGGGATGCCCAAGGCATCCCCTTCTTCATCAATAATTTATCAGGTCACTTCTAGTGAAACTATATTTTTATTCGGTCGCATCATATGAATTCTACTTCGAGCGTCTGTTTGTTTTCTTTTGTTTTTCTTTTGTTTCCCTTGCTGCAATAATATTGTTGGAACCTATCATTATTTGTGTGGGATAGAGACACGCTCCGCTTTTTCATATGAATAATCGTTATGCTCGTATTCTTAGTTTTTCTTCTGGCTGCTACAAAATTTCCGTTTAGCTCCTGTTTTTCTTGCATCTCTTATTCAGAGCTGTTAGTTTTAGTAGAATTGTGTTAGTACTCTCTTGTTTCATTGCTATATCTCTTGGAGAATTTTTGTTGTTATGTGTTTGGTAGAAATGCTACGTGTGGTAGATGGTATAACGAAAAAGCTTGCATATTCTTGTAGATCATTAAACTAGTTCACTTGATTATTTGTTGTTGTTTTGAGATATTAATATGCTTAGTGGTAAACTTGCTGGTATAGTAGAGTAAAAACAATTAATGGTTGGTCTAGAAGCTTGAAACTGTGCCACACTCAAATAACCAGTTGATAGGATAATGGTATATGACTTCCTTTGTTGATAGCAATTGTAATGGCTTTTTGTTACGCTCTACGGTCGGGGTAGCTAACAGTGACTTGTCACTGCCACAGACCCTCTTGGAGTGATTTTAATTATGCCTTGTGGTATCATTATTTTATTTGGAATCTTTTAACTTGTGAGTTCTATGTTATGGTTTTCTGGCACTTCCACAATCCATATTTGCTAGCCTCTTCTATACTGTGCATTGCTCATTCTCACATTGAGAGTTGGTGCAAACTTCGCCAGTACATCCAAACCCCGCGGGAGAACTTTGTTCTTCTACCCATAAGCCAAAATTTATCTTCCTCAAAACAGCCACCATACCTACCTACCATGGCATTTCCATAGCCATTCCGAGATATATTGCCATACAACATCCATCATTATTATGTTACTTGTCACACTTCATTATTATTTTTGCATACTGCTACACTGGCAGGAGCATTTAGTTTTATACATCAGACTTATTTCAGTTTGAGTTATGAGTACTAAAAGTGTGTTGATTCATTTTAAAATAGAGTGTTTCCCTACCAGTGAGGTTATATATCGAAAAAAAGAGAAAAATCCCAAAAGGCAAAAAAAGAGGCAAAAGAGAGAAAATAAAGAGAGAGGGGGAAGCACTACTATCATTTATTCCACACTTCTGCTTTGTTTAGCATCATTACTTCAGTTTGGAGAGAGGTTTCATATTATGACTTGGATAACTATGTGGGGAACTTACATTATAGAACTTGGCTTGTATATTCCAATGATGAGCCTCCTCAAAAGAGGTCTAGGTCTTCATGAGCAAGCAGGTTCGATGCACCCCCCCAGTAGTTCCATTGGAGAGCTTTCATACACTTATAGCTCTATGTGCATTCGTTGTGTGGCAATCACTACTCCTTTCATAAATTCTATTATAAGACTTCCTCTTGTCTAATGACTACTTTCAGTTATGTGAGACTTTCTTCCATTGAACATCCGAACCGCCAATAATGTTCTTTTAGCCATAACATCCTGGTGCCAGGAACAAATACAGAACGCTTTCTTGTTTTGAGTGCACAATTATTTGAATGATTTTCCTATGTGCATATTGTTGTCACTTGACTTGATCCTAACAGGAGTTGTTGTGAGAATTTGATGCCTTGGATGATTATATTGTTGTTCTTGAATCTTAAATCATCTTTAATATACTTTGCACAGTGGATTGTATTTTAGTATTGATTCATTGAAGGTTTTACTTTGTTATTCCTTATGGTCTATACATTATTCTTTGATATCAACTATAAACCACATCCTTTATTCATTTGATCCTAATTTCCATGCTTTACATTAATATGATGATCAAGTTTATGTTGGTAGCATGTCACCTCGGAAATTATTTGTTTTGTCGTTCACCTACTCGAGGAAGAGTAGAAACTAAGCTTGGGGATGTTGATACGTCATAAACGTATCTATAATCACCCCGATGCATAAACCCTAAATAAATTGGCCTTTTCCACAAAAAACATCCGTAGCTCCGTCGCCGCCGCCGACAAGTTTCGGGGGACATAAATCTCTGTTCCGGCACCCTGCCGGGATGGGGAAGTGCCTCCGGAGCCATCTTCATCGCTGTTGCTGTTACCTATGATGAGGAGGGAGTAGTTCTCCCCCGGGGCTGAGGGCTCTACCGGTAGCTATGTGTCTCATCTCTCTCTCCCATGTTGTGATCTTTATGTGATCTTGAGCTTTGTAATCTAGTTGAATTAGTAGATGTTACTCTTCATCTGTTATGCTACTCGAGTGGTTTTGCTATGAGATCTTCGTAAACACTTTGATCCCGGTGTAAAGGTGACAGTGTGTGCACCGTGTGGTTTAGCATGATATTTATACCAAGATCTAATCTAGGAGACGAAGTGCAACGGGCAACGAGAGGGTTAAGGAGAACACATACCCTCGAAGACTCAAAGTGGTACGAGATCAAATCTCGTTGTTGGCGTAGTCGTACTCACACCGATCCCGATAGCGAGAAGATGAGCACCGCAATCCGGCGGTGCATCCGTGTTCGGTCACACATACGGTTCATGACGACCTCCGTTCCCTCGTTCCAGCGGGGCGCGGAAGTAGAGGATCCCTCGGAACTCCAGCAGCACGACGGCGTGGTGGTGAAGAAGAATCCCACGGTCAGGGCTTCGCCAAGCCGGAGACCATGGAATGGAGCAGCGGGTGGAGGGAAATGGAAGTGGACAAGTGTGTGAAGGAGGGAGAGCTCTCACCCTCCTTTTATAGGAGAGGGGGGAGGCAGCCCAAGGGGGGTGCGGCCAGCCCATGGGGGTGCCCCCACCTCTTCCCTCATCATGTGAGTGGACACTCCACTCACCTCCACTCATTTTCCCATTATTTCCCACTTGGAAAATCCAAAGGTTTTCTTTAATAAATCAATAAAACATTTTTATTTCTTTATTTCAGCATTTGTTAATTCTATTAACAAACATTTGCATAAAGCACCTCGAATCATTTGTTAATTCTATTAACAACCATTCGACGAAAAACCCCTTGAACTATTTCAATTTTCCCCGAAACAATTTCGGCGCTGTCCAAAATATTCTTCGATATTCCGTATCCTCTCAAATGCGTCATCGAACCTTAAGTGTGTCACCCTACGGTTCGCGAATAAGATAGACATGACCGAGACTCCTCTCCGATCAATAATCAACAGCGGGATCTGGAGATCCGTGATGACTCCTATATTCAACGATGACTCTCGTGATCGTGTGAACCAACAACGCCGTGAACTATTCCCTTTGTCTCGCGATATTTTTTACTTGTCCGAGATTCGATCATTGGTATCAACCATACCTTGTTCAATCTCGTTTACCGACAAGTACTCTTTTCTCGTTCCCGTGATATAACATCCTTGTGATCATATCACGTGCTTGCAAGCGGTTTCGATGTGATATCACCGAGAGGGCCCAGAGTATATCTCTCCGTCATTTGGATGGACAAATCCCACTCTTGATCCATGATCCTCAACTAATACTTTCCGAATACTCAACGACACCTTATAGTCACCCTGTTACGGTGTGACGTTTGATGCCATCAAAGCACTCTTCCGGTATCAGTGATTGACATGATCTCATGGTATAAGGAATAAGTTACTTCGTGTGTTTGATATAACAATGTAAACTAAATGACTTGATCGCATTGCTATATTCTCTTTGGGTATATGTTCATCACATCATTCTTCTAATGATATGATCCCGTTATTAACAACATCCAATGTTCATGATCAGGAAACCTTGATCATCTATTAATCAACGAGCTAGTTAAAAGAGAGGCTTTACTAGGAACCATTGTTTGTTTATTAAGCACACATGTATCAACGTTTCCGGTTAATACAATTCTAGCATGAGATAAACATTCATCATAAACAAGGAATAAGATAATAACCATTTTATTATTGCCTCTCGGGCATATTCCCTTCAGTCTCCCACTTGCACTAGAGTCAATAATCTAGTCTGTAAGCACTTAACACAGATGGCGTACCAGTGTTATTACCATGCTTCTCATGTGGTAAACGTTATCAAAAAGATCTGAACTGTTCAGGTCCTATTGTATTTGCATGTTCTTTGCGTCTACACGCATCACTCATTCTCTAATGAGATGGCTTTGTATATATATGGTGAATCGGTGAAAACTTAATTCCTCAGCTTAAACTGATGTCACTAACATTGTGAAAATGTAGCTTCATAGTGTTAGCATTCTTGGAAATTCACCAAGTTTCGGTGATACCTTAATTCCTCAGCTTAAACTGATGTTACTAACATTGTGAAAATGTAGCTTCAAAGTTTCAGCATTCTTGGAAATTCACCAAGTTCAATAAAGAACTCCTTGACACAAAATACGCTTATTATCAGTTGTCAACACAACGATATACTTTAGCCTTTGTTGTAGTATCTGTCACAATATTTTAATTTTGAAACTCTTTCAAATCCAGCATGGAACTTTCTTCCATCCTATTGTGCTACCCTTCATCACATATTTTAATTGAGATAAAATTTCTTGAATAAATGACAAGACTATTAGTGTAACATATTACAACTAATATTTTGTCATTACTATATAGGAAAACATATCCTTAGCATTTCTAAAATGACACAAGGATCTCTCCCACTGTTGTCTAATCATCATGAATTATCCTACTATAACATTTTATAGCATAGGACTCATCTGGTTGTGTACATAGCATGGAAACATGACTTAGAAATCTCAATTTCAATGATGCTCATCATGTGTCAAACACATGAATCTTGCTCAATTATTTTCCATGTGACAAGAACTCCTTCTTGTCATTTTCATATTGACTTACTTCAATATTTCATCTATGTAATTTGGCTTCAATCATATCAGGTGCGTCAATCCATCTTTTATAGATATCGATGCCCAATATCTTCTAAGCCTTTCATCAATATGAAAATCTTAACCGTGTTAATTTAAAATACATATTTTCCAATCAACCATGTCATCTACATAAAGTATTGGAAATATGTCATAGCGCTCCCACTTAATTTCTTGTAACTTTACAAGCATCTTTATCGTTCATGATGGAATCAAACTCTTTTGTAACTTCATTAAGGTAAAGATTTCAACTTCGTTATGCTCACTTCAACCATTGAAGTGTGCATACCTTTCTAGCAACCTTATTGAATTTTACAAAACTCTGAGACTGTGTCAAGTACACATCCTTGATCAAACTTCCTCGAGAGGAGAGTTGGTTTTGTTATTCAACTTCCATATCATATGCAACCTTTTGCTAGAACTATCCGCAAAGACTAAAGCATCACTACGGAAGATCAAAATCTTGTCGTAGTTAACTCTTTGAACTTCGTCGAAAACAACTTTTCGATAAGTACAAGTTTCAAAGGATGTAAAATCCATGTCTTTGTCGCTATATAGACCCTTTTGCTATCGTTAGGCATCATGCCTATCGAAAGGACTACCAAGTCACATACTTGATATTCATACAAGGATACAATGGCGGATATAATGACTCATAGTCAATTTTACGAAGTCAGGGCCCATCATTTGCTTCCTTTATAAGGTCCAGGTCCTTTTGTTGTCAAAACAACACTTTACACTTAAACCCAAGTTGTTCTAAGTACAAAGTTTTTGGACTTTTCTGGTACAGTTCGCAAACTCATTTGAAGTATCTACAACATTTGTAGTGTCTTCTACTTAGTCAAAATAGTAAACCCCGGAACAACTTCCAGTGCTGCGCTACTCTTGACATGATAACGAAGATTCTCTAATCTCGTTGAGTTAGTACTGTGCTCCCACTCACTTGTTTCGCAAGAACTACTTTCTCGAGAAATCAACCCTTTCTGACAAACAACATTTGTCTTTTGGTTCGGTGATAGGAAAAATACCCAATGTTTTATTTGGGATAACCTTATAAACATATATTTATCCTATTTTGGTTGTAAACATTTTACACATGCTATGCATACCAAAACATAAGAAAGTGACAATTCGGGTCACTACCCAAACCATATCTTATATGTTGTCAATTTCAACAGATCATGATGGTGCTCTATTCAGTGGAAAAACGGTTGTCACTCATGTATGAACTACAAAATTATAATGGCATTTTTATTAATCTTACCATGTCAAACAAGGTTTTTGTCTCTCGAACACTCCAAACTAATGTGGGGTAATTCGAGTAATATAAGTTGTAGAACAATTCTGCAACTCCTCAGATGTTTTGCTAAACTCGTAACTCAAACTTTATCCTTTATGATCCAATCATAAATACTTGATTATCTTGTTACAATGATTTTAACTTCATATTAACAACCTTTTGAACCAATTCAAAATGTCAAACTCTGTTTTCTTTAAATAGATATATTCACATATCTACTCAAGTCGTTGACAGAATTTTATGAAGGAAAAATTAATCCACCATACATGACTACACATAATGGACTATATACATCAATATGTATAATCTCCACTAAATTAGTCGTCCATTCTACTTTGGCCTATGAACGGAATTTTAGTCATCTTTTGGAAGAGGTCTCACAAGAGTCAATTTATTCAAAAACAAAATGACTCCGGAAGTCCATCAATATGGAGTTCCTTCATGTTTTCCTTTCCGATATGAACTAAAATGATGCTGTCACAATTTAAGTGAAACTCTTTCACGTCTTGCAACGTTTAGCATTTAGTTTTATAGATGTTTACTTTACCAACATGATTTATATTAACATATCCATCAATTATGGAATATGGTCATAATTTGAACAATCTCATTTGTTCTCACAAAAGACTAGAACAAAATAACAAATTATTAAGTTCTTCAAATAAATCTTGACGGTTTGGTTCGATACGACAATGAACACAATAACACTTTATTTATATTCTTGTCATAATCGATTCCACATCTATTACCAGTTTCTTCTAGGCCCTTGTATTTCTTGCATTGCGTTGCTTTGTATGACAACTCATACCAACCAATGTGGTATCAAAATACCCAAAAAAAACTTTGTTAACTAGTAATACATCTATAACTTGTATATCAAGTATATACTCCTGAGCTGGACTTTTCCAGTTATCTTCTTTTTCTGCCATATATCTTTTTGTAATTCTATTTTCAATATTCCCTTCCCTTTATAGAAGAATCATTCAACATCAAACAATGCTAGTTTATTAGCTCATTTTCTTTGGCGTGTTAGTCATATACTATCACCCACCATACTTTGAGTTTGATTGTACTACTAATATCACCATATTAATAGTATTCTTCTAGATTCCACTCTTAGCAATTTCCAAGTAAGGTAAACTACTTTACCCATACTTATAATCCATCCCATCATAACAATTTTATGATTAAGCTACTATAGCTCGAAGGAAGGGATTTAGAGGATAATTTTTAGCGCCCAACTTCTTGGAATATTCAAACTCCTAGCGTCTTCAATCATTGCATATATTCAGATAATATAAGCAAACATTGTCACGCTAAATTTGCATATATTCAGATAATATAAGCAAATATTGTCACGCTAAATTATACTCAGTCATGTTGCCAAAAAATAAGTTTCTAGATATCAATATATCTTTCACTTGATTGTTTCTGAAAATAACTCTTTTCAGTTCCTAAATCACCTTGATCAACAAAACATTCTTTGAAGATAAAGTAATAAGGAAGCAACCATGACTCTGGATTCTAAGTAGGAATTATTTGCTCTCTAGATTAATCAATCATTAACCATATGGAGCTAGGTAGGAAATACCAAAAATCTACAATAGGACTCAATTTTAAATTTCACTAATACGGTACCAATCTTAAAAGGTATTTACCAGATCATAACAGTTATATCTCAATTAACATCTAAGTGTAAGGTAGTTATGTGGATGCCAATGACTACTACAAGTTGTGCAAATTCACTTTGATTTGTTGTTCATGATAAATAAGTTCAAGTTAATTCAAAATTAAACCATGAACTCCCACTCAAAAACAACATCCCTCTTAGTCGTCTTTAGTGATTACACGAACCAAATTCACTACAACAAAACCGATCATCACGTGAGATGATGTAGCTTCAAAGGCGAACATCGACATGTTCATCATATCATCCATATGACTCATGCTTTACCTTTCGGTTACGTGTTCCGAGGCCATGTATGTACATGCTAGGCTCGCCAAGTAGAACCGTAGTATTGCGTGTGTTTCAAGGCCATGTCTGTACATGCTAGGCTTGAAAACACCCGTTGTATGCGAACGTTGAGTCTGTCACACCCGATCATCACGTGGTGTCTCGAAACGACGAACTTTCTTAACGGTGCATACTTAAGGAAGAACACATTATTATCTTGATATTAAGTGAGAGGGATCATCTTATAATGCTACCGTCGCTATCTAAGCAAAACAAGATGCATAAAAGGATTAACATCACAAACATCACATGTAAGGATAACGTGATATGATATGGTCCTCCTTGCACTTGATCTCCATCATGTGCATTATGGTATGATATCAATCATTCCACCGGCGTGGTACCAAGTACCATGGCACCCTAATCTCGATTGTCCATCAATAAGAAGGCAATCATATGGATACCTTCCGGTATATCAATAATTTACAAAATAGATCATCTCATAATCAAATTTGTAATATTGACCATGTCACATCACATGCCCAGCAAAAAACTAGTTAGACGCCTCTAATTTATTTTTGCATATTTTACGTGGCTTAGGGATTTCGATGATAGAACCGTTCATACCTACGAACATCAACCACAACATTGATAAACACATTTTTAACAACCCTTCATAGATTAGATCTTAACTATAGTAGGAGAAACAGACACCCGCAAGCCACTTATGCAATACAAGTTGCATGTTAGTTGTGGAACAAGTCTCATGTACGTGGACATGTAAGGTTAGTCCGGGCCGCTTCATCCCACTATGCCACTAAGATCATAAAATAATCAAGGAGGTAATAACATGATCATCAACGCCCACATACTCATATGTGTTCTACCCGTACAAAACATCTACGCATAGATCCGGCTCTGATACCACTGAAGGGGAACGTAGCATAGAAAACAAAAAATTTCCTACGCGAGAGACACCCGAAAGGCCAAGATCTAATCTAGGAGACGAAGTGCAATGGGCAACGAGAGGGTTAAGGAGAACACATACCCTCGAAGACTCAAAGTGGTACGAGATCAAATCTCGTTGTTGGCGTAGTCGTACTCACACCGATCCCGATAGCGAGAAGATGAGCACCGCAATCCGGCGGTGCATCCGTGTTCGGTCACACATACGGTTGATGACGACCTCCGTTCCCTCGTTCCAGCGGGGCACGGAAGTAGAGGATCCCTCGGAACTCCAGCAGCACGACGGCGTGGTGGTGAAGAAGAATCCCACGGTCAGGGCTTCGCCAAGCCGGAGACCATGGAATGGAGCAGCGGGTGGAGGGAAATGGAAGTGGACAAGTGTGTGAAGGAGGGAGAGCTCTCACCCTCCTTTTATAGGAGAGGGGGGAGGCAGCCCAAGGGGGGTGCGGCCAGCCCATGGGGGTGCCCCCACCTCTTCCCTCATCATGTGAGTGGACACTCCACTCACCTCCACTCATTTTCCCATTATTTCCCACTTGGAAAATCCAAAGGTTTTCTTTAATAAATCAATAAAACATTTTTATTTCTTTATTTCAGCATTTGTTAATTCTATTAACAAACATTTTCATAAAGCACCTCGAATCATTTGTTAATTCTATTAACAACCATTCGACGAAAAACCCCTTGAACTATTTCAATTTTCCCCAAAACAATTTCGGCGCTGTCCAAAATATTCTTCGATATTCCGTATCCTCTCAAATGCGTCATCGAACCTTAAGTGTGTCACCCTACAGTTCGCGAATAAGATAGACATGACCGAGACTCCTCTCCGATCAATAATCAACAGCAGATCCGTGATGACTCCTATATATTCAACGATGACTCTCGTGATCGTGTGAACCAACAACGCCGTGAACTATTCCCTTTGTCTCGCGATATTTTACTTGTCCGAGATTCGATCATTGGTATCAACCATACCTTGTTCAATCTCTTTACCGACAAGTACTCTTTCTCGTTCCCGTGATATAACATCCTTGTGATCATATCACGTGCTTGCAAGCGGTTTCGATGTGATCACCGAGAGGGCCCAGAGTATATCTCTCCGTCATTTGGATGGACAAATCCCACTCTTGATCCATGATCCTCAACTAATACTTTCCGAATACTCAACGACACCTTTATAGTCACCCTGTTACGGTGTGACGTTTGATGCCATCAAAGCACTCTTCCGGTATCAGTGATTGACATGATCTCATGGTATAAGGAATAAGTTACTTCGTGTGTTTGATATAACAATGTAAACTAAATGACTTGATCGCATTGCTATATTCTCTTTGGGTATATGTTCATCACATCATTCTTCTAATGATATGATCCCGTTATTAACAACATCCAATGTTCATGATCAAGAAACCTTGATCATCTATTAATCAACGAGCTAGTTAAAAGAGAGGCTTTACTAGGAACCATTGTTTGTTTATTAAGCACACATGTATCAACGTTTCCGGTTAATACAATTCTAGCATGAGAAATAAACATTCATCATAAACAAGGAATAAGATAATAACCATTTTCTTATTGCCTCTCGGGCATATTCCCTTCAATTGTGGTGTTTGTCTAGTACCTTCTAGGGCGCTCATATTGACAGCGTGGGGTTAAGTAGACATTGGAATGCGACTTTGAGGAGTGTTGTTACAGCCCTACGCAATGAATTGGTGTTTTTTATTCAACCGGAGAGTGGTTCAGAGTAGCATAGTGAAGAGAGATATTTATGCATTCAACATTGAAACACCGTTTACAATCAGTTCTGCTACATGTTTGCTTGCTGCCATTTTTATTTCAGATTTCTATTATCACTTATAATCATCCATAATACTTGTATTGCAGTCTCTCTTCATCGAACTAGTGCACCTATACAACTGACATTTGTATTAAGTGTGTTGGGGACACAAGAGACTTCTTGTATCGTAATTGCAGGGTTGCTTGAGAGGGATACCTTTGACCTCTTCCTCCCTGAGTTCGACAAACCTTGGGTAATCCACTTAAGGGAAACTTGCTGCTGTTCTACAAACCTCTGCACTTGGAGGCCCAACACTGTCTACAAGAATAGAAGCGTGTGATACGTCATAAAGTATCCCTAATTTCTGATGCTCCATGACCATATTTTGCCAGTTGCTACATGGTTTCTCACTTATTTGTAGCATTTTTATACGTTTTTCGGACTAACCTATTAACAACATGCCACAGAGCCAGTTCCCTGTTTTCTGCAATTTTTTAGTTTCAGAAAAGTTGTTCTGGAAATATTCTCAGAATTGGAAAATTCGAAGCCCGGAAGTCCTATTTTCCCCGGAAGCATCCAGAAGACCCAAGAGGAATCGAAGAGGGGCAGCAGGGGGGGCACACCATAGGGTGGCGCCCCCTGGCCGCGCCAGCTAGGGGATCCTTGGGGCAGGCCTTGTTCGGGTCGATGTAGTCGACGCACATGCGCCACGTGGTGTCGGCCTTGGGGTCCTCCTTCTTCTTCTCAACCATAACCGGGTTGGCTAGCCAGTACAGATGCAATACCTCCATGATAAAGTTGCTTATCAGCAACTTGGTGATCTGATCACCGATAGCCTTCCTCCTCTCATCACCAAAGCAGCGCATAGCCTGCTTAACCGGCTTG
Organism: Alopecurus myosuroides; assembly: GCA_028641055.1. NCBI lineage: Eukaryota > Viridiplantae > Streptophyta > Magnoliopsida > Poales > Poaceae > Alopecurus > Alopecurus myosuroides. The sequence continues at coordinate 777,451,856 of CM054057.1, forward strand.
GCATCATGCCGCACATGTAGTGAGTGCTCAACCAACTCCCTCGGGACACCTGGCAAATCCTCATTGGACCAGGCAAAGACGTCCCGATTCTCACGGAGGAAGTGGATGAGCTCACTTTCCTGTTTCTCTCTCAACCTGGACCTTCTTTGTCTCCTGGGACGCCTGGAACGCAGTCCCGTACTGGGAACTCGGCATGCCAGGCGCACCACCTTGCGCTGCTTGCGCCATAGCCACCACCTCGTACATCTTCTTCTTCTCGGCAGCAAGGACAATGGACTCCGCCAACTGTGAACCAGCAGAGGCACACTCCAAAGACCTCTTGTAATCACCTGAGATGGTGATCACTCCATTGGGACCAGGGATCTTCATCTTCAGGTAGGCAGCATGGGTAGAGTGTAGGGCCTGCCCTTCGAACCACTGTTCAAGGACACCCCTGATATGCATACATTCACGATCCCAGGAATTCAGTCGTGAACAACCTATCAAGCTGGTACACAGATACAATATCCATTACACGGTTACACAACACTTACAAGGACACATGGTCGCATGACCAAGACTACACGGTTGTCACGCAGGAAAACACACAACACACACATAGCGGAAGACTAAACACACACAAAACGCGGTAGAGACCAAGTCACGCCTTAACCTACAGGCTGCTGACCCGGAGACGATCCTAGTTCGCAAAGCCATCAGCTCCGTACTCCTTTTCGTTGATCTTCTTCTGAGACTCCTTCTCCAAGTCTGGCTAGTAGATACCAGGAGCGAAACCATAATGAGTACATTTGAATGTACTCAACAAGACATCCATCATGTAACTTACCAAAGATGCAAGAATGCTTATCTGGTGTAATAGGTAGGCTATAAGTAGGGTTCACTATCAATGTTGTTCATATAGGATGACACCATAGTTGCCGTCAGGTTAATCTGTATCTTCGTTGAAGAAGATACTTCAGAAGAAAATAATATAGTTTTATTTCTCTTGTAGATATCACATGTACAAGAGGTTTTGTAAATCTTTGTTAAAAGGATATTTTCTCTTTGCAAAACTTCTTGGAATCTGTTTCCAGAATTCTTGCTTAGAGTAGAAAAGGTTTTCTTTGCAAAACATTTTGTTTTGTATAACAACTTATGGCTTTTCATCATCGACGGTACCTCCATGGTACAAGATTTTCTTCCTTTACGAACTTCCCGAGTTCAACACTCCTTTTGAAAGTCCCCTTTTTGAAAACATTGACACAATGCTAGCTACATGGCCTTCAACTGTCCATATCCGAGGACGCGGCTTCTTCGAAAAAGTTGTACTCTACAGAGGTGTACACATCCACCAGATTCAGTACACCTGCCGTGAATAAACACGGACTGTAACAACAGTATGTGAAACATCAGATCACTGATCATAACCTTCCACTATGTTCAAGCTAGAATGTGTCTATCTCTCAGTTGAGTTTTACCGGTCATCCCCGGCACCGAGCTAATCCCCGCCAGCCAGGATGCCTCAACTGAATGCGACCGGAGGGTAACTTAATCCCACACTTTTTATGTCTCAACATTGGGAGTTTTGGCGACAATCGGTTCGAGGGATCCCGTCCCTTATAGCTTTTGAGATAGAACACACACTAACAAGAACAAACTTCCAGTTAAGCCCCGTGCCCATGTTGGGGTAGGGTGGCAGTACGGTAAAGGTTGTCCGGCGAAGACTAGGTTATGTGTCATTTTTTTAAAAACACCATTTTTCCCAAAAATGACCACTTCCTCATTCCTCCGGAGAATAAGGATCCGCCTTTTCTCCGGGTTTTCCATAAAGCCTTTGTTTCGTAAAAACACAATTTTAAGGTGTCCACTTAGGGACTAATATGGTAATAAATACCACATGGTGGCTATGGGCTTGGTAACACCAAGTATTAACTAATGGCATAGTATATATAGTAGTAGTATTATTCACTCAAAAATAGTTGTTGGGAACCAAAGTATTTTGTAAACTTTTCAGAAGTAAAACATGCATGATAGATAATGATAAGTGTATTATAACAGCAAGCATCAGGATGGCTTGCCTCAATCTCTTAATGTCCCTGGCCTTGAAGTAGCTTGAACTTGACGCACAACTCCACAACTTCTTCTTCTTCTTCTTCGTTTTTCTAGCGTCGTAAAAGAATACAAGACACACACTCAGGTCTAAAAGACACACAACCAAGCTAAACAACACATACAGCGAGCAAAAAGTATAATGGCGCCAACTCACAAACGTTATCGAGAAAACTGTCTCACATAGCTCTCAGGGCACTCAACTATCGTCAGACAAGCATATGGTTCAGGAAACCATATCTCACGTCTTACATACCACATATGGGGTGGTGTACCATCCTCATAACAAGATATATAAGAAGCTAAAGATATAGCTTGTGGGTGCAAAGGGTTAGGTTACTATGATAAAAACATACAGACAGAACAATACCCATGGTAGTGGGCATTATTCACCACAAGCAACTATCACTCAAATGTGTTTATGATTTTAGTTGGATGTCTTAGTATCATAAGATACTCTTAAGCACAACAACAACACTAGCACAACAAATAACACAAGTATGACACCCATGCTAAGGTACACACTCAGACAATTCCCAAACAGCAGGTAAACACACCACAGGTGTATAAGCTATTTATTTACTACCTTAGTGTTTACTTGCAGTTTTGGAATCCATCAATCATGAAAATTTAACAAACAACCAGTAACTAATAACCAAAGAATCAGGTCATAAAAATAATCTAAAACATCAACTTCACTCAAGATAATGCTCCTATCAAAAGCATAGAAACAGGATTGCACTAATAGCATACTAGTATGGAACATCTACACAAGCATGCTATAAGAAATGATTATATTCTATAACTATAGCACATGCAACTAAAGAGTGCAAGACATCATAAAAGAAGTAAAAACTTCCTAAACATGCTATAATAAACTCATAAAATAAGAGATGACAATACTATAGCAGAAATCACCATTTTCTAGTGGCGACACTAGTTCAATACTAGGGAAACAATAATGCTACCATGATTGTCTTAAACCTAATCAAGCAAAGTCATGAATATAAATGTAACTAGTAACAGTACACAATTCATACTCATGCTAGGAAGCAAGAACATCAAAATAATTTCATGAAACAACTATTAAACATGCACAATATTAACTCTAGCCAATTTCTGTTTTCTTAAACAATTACTAGCAGTCAAAACATGTTATAACCTACACAACCAGTGGCCATGCACTTAATGGAGAGTTACATAAACCTTTTCAAAAATCCAAACACTCAATTTAAATCATTCACAAACAATCTATCAATAAAAAAGGAATATAGTTTATTTGCAAACAATTAAGTTTAGCACCCAATAGTGAATCATTTCTTAACATGATACTCCTAAGGAATATTATACTAGCAAGTTGGATCACATCTAACATACTATTATCCTCTGATAAGAAACAAACTTCTCACTTGCATAAGTGAAAACAAACAGTTATATTTTCTATGGTGAAAAAAATAGAAATTAAACATGTTCATTCCTCACATGAGCATGGTTGGGAATTTTCATCCTCAACCAAGATGCAATGGAACCAGTGGGTTATGGGCCCACTAATACCAAGGCAAAAGAGGTACTAAGCCTCTGGTTACTCATGACCAAAAATTAGTATAACAAAATAAAATGTTACAAAGCCATTTATTCTAGTGAAAACAAAGCTAGTGCATGAGAATTACAAAACCTACACATGCTTCATTATAAACAGGCATGCAAGATAACAGAGGTATAAACTTAAAAATAAAAGTACCTAAATGGTACTGGATCCATAACAATCATAGCACAAAATTTAATAAAGCATTCACACAAAGATCTAGGCATCACAAAAATGCCAAATAATAAAACTAGAAGGTAACCCATGCTATTTAATTTTTATTTCAGTTTCCAAACATGCACACACTTTCCAAGGTAGAGGTACTGTAAGGAAACAACTTAATAACAAGCACTAACAACTTTATACATGCTAGGGAACAAGATTGAATCATCCACACAAATCATTTCAAACAAGAACACAATTAAAAATAGAAACAGAAAAGTGCTCTTTCTAGATCTGTCCACCAAAAATAACCTAGAGCTTCAAAAATTAATCTAATATAGGATATGATAGTCCTAGTCAATACCAAACTCATCCAATTGGATTTTCTCCTTAAACAATTAAAAGAAAAGCCTACTGGAATTTTAGTAAACTGGATGGAATTTTCATTCTACAACTCACCTTGATGTGAGGTCAACTGCATTGGATAGATACTTTTAATACCTATCCAGAACAGTTGAGTTTGTTCCATTTAGTCACATATTTTAAAAGTTATAGTTAAAACATTCTCACTGACAGTCTGAGGGGAAACATTCATTGTGTTCAAAATAATCGTCCAAAAGTAGATCTGCAAATTTTGCATGGTTTAGATTTCATCTCTTTAGGTTCTAGAATTTTTCCAGATTTTATTTTATATTTTTAGTATTTTTACCACATCCAAAGTGGAGGTACAAGTTTCTGTTAAATTTAAAAAGGAAAACAGGTGACAGCAACGTGGGCTGGTTCGGGTGGATACGGCCCAGTTAATGGGCTGCGCGGCCCAGCAGTGCTGCGCGCGTGGGCAGGGCGCGGGAAACGTACGTTTGAGCGCGGCCGTCGATCTCAGATCGGACGGCGCGTGCTCTTCTTCCCTCCCCCGACCCTCTCTCTCTGAAACCCGAACAGGAAGAAAAGGGGATGGCCGTAGCGCTCACCGTGGGGCTCGGGAGGGGCTGTGGGCGCTCGGGGGTGGCTGCTGGGTGGTCGAGGCACCGAGGGGCGGCGACTGCGACTCGCGGCGTGGCCGTCAGCGATGGAACACGTTCGGCGTCCGCGGCGGCGCCCGGCGCCGGCGCCTTTGGGGTTTAGAGGGGTTGGGGTGGTGTATGGGGGGTGCAGGGGAGTGTGGGGAGTCGAGCTAGGGTAGTGGGAGGTGTTGGAGAGGAGGGGCTTGGGCAGGACTTGGCTGAGGCCGTGGTGCTCTCCGGAGGCTAGAGCTCGAGCTCAAAAGGCTCTAGGGGCAAGGGCTCGGGGTCTAAGTGTCTTGGGGAGCTAGGAGGGAGTGAGAACGGTGCAGGGAACGCAAGGGCACGGCCCTGGTACTTATAGCTGAGGTATGAACCTCAAGGGAAAAAGGGGGAGCTCGGGTGGATGCCAATAATGGCATAGAGCAAACCCTAGGGTTTCTGGTCTTTTCTACTTCGTGCCCTGGCTTGCCCTAATCACCAATCATGTGGTTGCAAGTTCTATCCTGGCCAAAGATGCAAGTGGTGCAAGTGGCAACCAAAATAGTCAAAGACATGGGCTCCCACTTCTGCCACATTAACACCTCTTCTCTCTCTAATAAGTTCAGGCCTAGGGCTTCTAGAAGGAACCCAATGCATTATTGGTCGAGTAGGAATGCTGGTCAACACACTAGGTCAGGCCACACTTCCAAAAGATCAAGGGATCAACAAGAAAACAAAGGTGCAAAAGTGTATCCTAAACTGTTCACTGCTCAAATTCAGAAAATTCAGACTATGGAATTAGAAAAATTTCGAAGTGTTGAAACAGACAGAAAGTTGAAAAAGTTGGGTTTGTTTTCACTGTTCAAATGATTCTCAAAATTTGTTTTCACAGTATGGATTGGTTAACCATGATATATACTTTCATAAGAAACTTTTGAAAACAAATTTAAAATAATTTAAGGCCATGAAAACAATGTGGAAAAAGGTATACTTTCTGTTTTTATCTGTTTTCTAAAAACTGTCTTTTTCTGCCTTAATTTTATACCACAAAAACAACAAGCAAAAGATAGTTTTCATTTCTCCAAAAATAAAAGTAAGCTTATAGTTTTGTAGTATATATATCAAGGATTAATTACATGCCAAGAAATCATAAAATAACAATTGATAGCTTGGTGAAAACAGTTGTAGAAAATAGGTACTTGGATTATTTTTCAGGAATTGTTTTCTATAGGAAAGTTAAAAGAAAACTTTCATAGATCACTTTGGAAACTTGTTTTCTTGTATCCAATAAGGTTAAGAGTTTGTTTTAAGATGCAAACAAGAATGATTCAAGTCTTGGAATAAAAATCCACTCAAGTAATTAATAGGAAAAACATCAGGGAAAAACAAATAGGAATATTTTTCAGAAACATCAGTCATTGGTTTTTATCTAGAAAAAAATCTTGAGTTTCAAATATGTTTTAGCACACAAGCATATGTTAGTTCAAACAATCATGTTGTTATATGAAAAAAAAATCTGTTGGCCCTAATTTTTGTCTTCTTGAGCACAGTCCAAGAGTCCAAAAACTGGGGTGTGACAGACCTTCCGCCCTTAAAAGAATATCGTCCCGAGATTCGCAGGCAAGCGAGAAGAGGTTATGGTCAAAACAACAAGGTTAGATGATTTGTTCACAAACAGGTGTTGGTGGTTTGTAACATTATTTATAGGGGCTTCCCCCTTTTGGTTTACCTTACTAGAATCCACTGGTAAATTTGCTTTCCTTTCCAAGGTTTTGGTTGTCATGTTATAAAACTCAAGCTCATTGTTTCTTAAAACCATGATATCAAACAAGGGTTAGAAAGGCCAACTTGTTCCAGAAAAGTTTCTTTTCTCTGGTACCCCAAAACAAGAAATTTCACTTTTCTAAAAACGACAGGAAAGTTTCTGGCCACCCATAAGTGGTCACAGAAACCTAGTCTCGCAGAGGTATAGGCTACAAACAGCTAATAGGCTTTCCATGATTTGGAGGAAAGCTCAGAAGCTAGATGTACCCAGGTTTTTCTTGATTGTTTTGCTAACGTGTGGGACTGGGCTCACTTGGCAGTCAATGCCTTCCTCGTTTCTCCTTCTCCTTGTGGCCCTTTTCTTCTCATCTGGTGCGTACACTTTCAGCATCAGGGTGTCCCGCCCACTGTGAGTCCATGCTGGGCTGACACCTTGTTGTGGTACCGCTGGAGTGTGACAGGTTGATGCTCTGGCCACTAGGTGAAGAGGTGCGTGGTGTTTTCGCGCCATTTATGAGCACTGCAGCTGGATTCTTCAGTTCTTCCCGCGTAGTGTTTGACGAAGGAGAGGGCTCTGCTCTTGCTACTATAAAAAGGGTAGCCGAGGTTCTCTAAATTGCACTACACGATGAACTTCATTTCCCAGTTAATCAATGACTTCTTCAAGGAGTATGTCACTCTGCTGGAGCGAGAAAATTTCTTGGAGCACATCCTTATCGTGCTATCCTTCAGCTGCTGCTTGGTGGGATCGGTCACAGTGATCCTGTTGGCCATGATCTTCGCATGCTGGGACATCCACGACTGGTGGTATGGCACCCGGAACAAGGTTGTGGTGGAAGAAGGACGAGTGGTGGTGCCAGTGGTTGCGCCAGTGGAGGCTCACGCTGGTGGCAATAAGCCTGGAAGACTGGAGGGAATCCGTCGTCGACTGACGCGGGGTTCTGCATCAGGTGAGAGTAGCTCACCTTCCAACTAGGCTCCCACTAGTGAGAGTCTGGCAAGGTTAGGGTATACACCAAAGTAGGTGTAGTGGCCTGTGCTGGAAAACAGGCTTGTATCTTATCTTTCTGAAACTTTTATCTATTGGGTGGAATGTTATTTCTGGAGTAATGTATCTCCTCAAAGACTTGTAGTTCTACCACCTCTGTAAGATGGCAACAATTTTATGCAGCAAAAGTTTAATTGGTTCTGAAGGATGTTATGCAAAAATTAGATGGAGGCTTTGGTTGGTATCGTTAGATTTTGTTTAGTCTGACGTGACACTTCTAGTGTTCCATTTACGTCGGGTTTCTCAGGGTATAACGATAAGCAAACAAGGGGGTTCACAGGTTAGGTTCGAAAACGTACCATTGGCATGAGTTGCAGATGCTTCTGCAACCTCAGATTGGTCCCGAGGTCCACTCATCAGATTCTTTCGTTTCTTAAGCGATGGACCTTGGCGTTCTTGGGGTTCATCAGGATGAGCTAGGATATGGTTCTTCTTGGGACATTCACGAGCAAAGTGTCCTTCCTGTCCACAGGTAAAACAACCTGTGGTTCGAGGCTTGACCTTCACACGCCTTCTTGAAGACTGGGGCATCGCAGGAAAAACGCTGCGAGGCACCCATGAACAAGTTTCTCCTGGCGTCACTGTCTTCCTTTTGCGGCTTTCTCCAGCAAGCAGTTGCTGGTATTCTCTCATGAGGAAAGAACTATCCTCAGCGTTTGTGGTGACAAGCTGAGTCAACTGTTCCAGGGCAACACGGGTGGAAAAAAGTTCAGCACGAGCGGCTTCACTTCCTTCCCTCAGCAGAGCAAACAGTTGAGCAACTGTCGGCTCGGGTGATGGAGGTAGATTGCTGGCCATGCTGAAGACAAGGAACGGTGTAAGGTGAAAACAACTAAAGGTGGTTCTCTTTTTGAAAACTGGTGACACATACCGGCTCATACGGAGATGAGAACGATATGCACCACAACAACGAGCAAACGTCGAAGAAACAAACGCCAACTCAAACCAAGATTGACATATGCATGGAACAGAGTCTTAACAAGCACACCTTAACTTAAGGGTTCTCAAGGCTAAGCATAAGGCTTATAACACAACGAGCACACACAAAGCTCTAACAGAATTCACACCATACAGACAAACAAGCGTCTCAGTGGGGATTACCCAACTCCTAACATCCTGCGGCAATCCTAAGTGCTCGAGGAAGCGCGTAGCTGTTCCTTCAGCTCTTCCACTCTAGCCTTGCTGGCTGCAAGCTGAAGCTGAAGGGATCTCACTCGTGTGCGGTGCTGGGATTCAGTGTACTTCATTGTCTTCTTCAGTACCTAGAGACGACGCTCGGTAACCGAAGATGCACCAAGACTGGCTTCTAGTTGGTCTATCTCTCTTCCTCGGAGGTCATGATCTGCCCTCTATAACAAGGGAGAGTTGGGTGTTGTACAGCTGTCCCTCCAGGTGCTGGAAGTGACGAGCAAACACAAAGTCTCCAGTGACTTCTACTGGCCTGTCATCCTCATCTCGCCTTCCAAAGTACCTATAAGGGGTTCCTGCAAACTTGTCGCGAAAGAAGTTCGCGAGCTTGGCAATGACCAGCTGCATTACCCTAAGGATGCCATCTTCCCAACTGCTCTCTACCACTTCCCAAATGATTTCTGGGGTTGATGGTGCTAGCAGAGGTGTACGGATGGTACAGACAACCAACCAGGACAATTTTCGTCCATCATGGTGAATCTGGGCTCCCTTCAACTCAGGTGTGGGACGACCGATAAGATGAGCCATCTTGATCAAATCCTCCTCAAAACGGCGGTAGCAAGGTGCATGCGATCCCAGTCGGAAGGACTTGGTGAAGATAACTTCCATCTACACAGGATTTTAAAATGGGTTAAGTTAGGTAATAGTGTGCAAAATTTTAAGATGCTCCTTTTTAACTTGAGTGTAAGTAGAGTTTTCTTGAAACACAGAGGGGATGGAGTATAGAAACCTTTTGAAAAATAGTCAGCTTAATGACCTGGTTTGGTTTACTTCTGTTGTCAGGGTACTAGCTAACGTCCATGGTAACTAAGGTCTCCTAAGGTCAGGATAGCTCTGATACCAACTCTATAGGGCCTGCCCTTCGAACCACTGTTCAAGGACACCCCTGATATGCATACATTCACGATCCCAGGAATTAAGTCGTGAACAACATATCAAGCTGGTACACAGATACAATATCCATTACACGGTTACACAACACTTACAAGGACACATGGTCGCATGACCAAGACTACACGGTTGTCACGCAGGACAACACACAACACACACACAGCGGAAGACTAAACACACACAAAACGCGGTAGAGCCCTAGTCACGCCTTAACCTACAGGCTGCTGACCCGGAGACGATCCTAGTTCGCAAAGCCATCAGCTCCGTACTCCTTTTCGTTGATCTTCTTCTGAGACTCCTTCTCCAAGTCTGGCAAGTAGATACCAGGGGCGAAACCATAATGAGTACATTTGAATGTACTCAACAAGACATCCATCATGTAACTTACCAAAGATGCAAGAATGCTTATATGGTGTAATAGGTAGGCTATAAGTAGGGTTCACTATCAATGGTGTTCATATAGGATGACACCATAGTTGCAGTCAGGTTAATCTGTATCTTCGTTGAAGAAGATACTTCAGAAGAAAATAATATAGCTTTATTTCTCTTGTAGATATCACATGTACAAGAGGTTTTGCAAATCTTTGTTAAAAGGATATTTTCTCTTTGAAAACTTCTTGGAATCCGTTTCCAGAATTCTTGCTTAGAGTAGAAAAGGTTTTCTTTAAAAAACATTTTGTTTTGTATAACAACTTCTGGCTTTTCATCATCGACGGTACCTCCATGGTACAAGGTTTTCTTCCTTTACGAACTTCCCGAGTTCAACACTCCTTTTGAAAGTCCCCTTTTTGAAAACATTGACACAATGCTAGCTACATGGCCATTCAACTGTCCATATCCGAGGACGCGGCTTCTTCGAAAAAGTTGTACTCTGCAGAGGTGTACACATCCACCAGATTCAGTACACCTGCCGTGAATAACCACGGACTGTAACAACAGTATGTGAAACATCAGATCACTGATCATAACCTTCCACTATGTTCAAGCTAGAATGTGTCTATCTCTCAGTTGAGTTTTACCGGTCATCCCCGGCACCGAGCTAATCCCCGCCAGCCAGGATGCCTCAACTGAATGCGACCGGAGGGTAACTTAATCCCACACCTTTTATGTCTCAACATTGGGAGTTTTGGCGACAATCGGTTCGAGGGATCCCGTCCCTTATAGCTTTTGAGATAGAACACACACTAACAAGAACAAACTTCCAGTTAAGCCCCGTGCCCATGTTGGGGTAGGGTGGCAGTACGGTAAATGTTGTCCGGCGAAGACTAGGTTATGTGTCATTTTTGAAAAAACACCATTTTTCCCAAAAATGACCACTTCCTCATTCCTCCGGAGAATAAGGATCCGCCTTTTCTCCGGGTTTTCCATAAAGCCTTTGTTTCGTAAACACACAATTTTAAGGTGTCCACTTAGGGACTAATATGGTAATAAATACCACATGGTGGCTATGGGCTTGGCAACACCAAGTATTAACTAATGGCATAGTATATATAGTAGTAGTAGTAGTATTATTCACTCAAAAATAGTTGTTGGGAACCAAAGTTTTTTGTAAACTTTTCAGAAGTAAAACATGCATGATAGATAATGATAAGTGTATTATAACATCAAGCATCAGGATGGCTTGCCTCAATCTCTTAATGTCCCTGGCCTTGAAGTAGCTTGAACTTGACGCACAGCTCCACAACTTCTTCTTCTTCTTCTTCGTTTTTCTAGCGTCGTAAAAGAATACAAGACACACACTCAGGTCTAAAAGACACACAACCAAGCTAAACAACACATACAGCGAGCAAAAAGTATAATGGCGCCAACTCACAAACGTTATCGAGAAAACTGTCTCACATAGCTCTCAGGGCACTCAACTATCGTCAGACAAGCATATGGTTCAGGAAACCATATCTCACGTCTTACATACCACATATGGGGTGGTGTACCATCCTCATAACAAGATATATAAGAAGCTAAATATATAGCTTGTGGGTGCAAAGGGTTAGGTTACTATGATAAAAACATACAGACAGAACAATACCCATGGCAGTGGGCATTATTCACCACAAGCAACTATCACTCAAATGTGTTTATGATTTTAGTTGGATGTCTTAGTCTCATAAGATACTCTTAAGCACAACAACAACACTAGCACAACAAATAACACAAGTATGACACCCATGCTAAGGTACACACTCAGACAATTCCCAAACAGCAGGTAAACACACCACAGGTGTATAAGCTATTTATTTACTACCTTAGTGTTTACTTTCAGTTTTGGAATCCATCAATCATGAAAATTTAACAAACAACCAGTAACTAATAACCAAAGAATCAGGTCATAAAAATAATCTAAAACATCAACTTCACTCAAGATAATGCTCCTATCAAAAGCATAGAAACAGGATTGCACTAAAATGATACTAGTATGGAACATCTACACAAGCATGCTATAAGAAATGATTATATTCTATAACTATAGCACATGCAACTAAAGAGTGCAAGACATCATAACAGAAGTAAAAAATTCCTAAACATGCTATAATAAACTCATAAAATAAGAGATGACAATACTATAGCAGAAATCACCATTTTCTAGTGGTGACACTAGTTCAATACTAGGGAAACAATAATGCTACCATGATTGTCTTAAACCTAATCAAGCAAAGTCATGAATATAAATGTAACTACTAAAAGTACACAATTCATACTCATGCTAGGAAGCAAGAACATCACAATAATTTCATGAAACAACTATTAAACATGCACAATATTAATTCTAGCCAATTTCTGTTTTCTTAAACAATTACTAGCAGTCAAAACATGGTATAAGCTACACAACCAGTGGACATGCACTTGATGGAGAGTTACATAAACCTTTTCAAAAATCCAAACACTCAATTTAAATCATTCACAAACAATCTATCAATAAAAAAGGAATTTAGTTTATTTGCAAACAATTAAGTTTAGCACTCAATAGTGAATCATTTCTTAACATGATACTCCTAAGGAATTTTATACTAGCAAGTTGGATCACATCTAACATACTAGTATCCTCTGATAAGAAACAAACTTCTCACTTGCATAAGTGAAAACAAACAGTTATATTTTCTATGGTGAAAAAAAATAGAAATTAAACATGTTCATTCCTCACATGAGCATGGTTGGGAATTTTCATCCTCAACCAAGATGCAATGGAACCAGTGGGTTATGGGCCCACTAATAACAAGGCAAAATAGGTACTAAGCCTCTGGTTACTCATGACCAAAAATTAGTATAACAAAATAAAATGTTACAAAGCCATTTATTCTAGTGAAAACAAAGCTAGTGCATGAGAATTACAAAACCTACACATGCTTCATTATAAACAGGCATGCAAGCTAACAGAGAAAAACTTCAAAATAACAGTACCTAAATGGTACTGGATCCATAACAATCATAGCACAAAATTTAATAAAGCATTCACACAAAGATCTAGGCATCACAAAAATGCCAAATAATAAAACTAGAAGGTAACCCATGCTATTTCATTTTTATTTCAGTTTCCAAACATGCACACACTTTCCAAGGTAGAGGTACTATAAGGAAACAACTTAATAACAAGCACTAACAACTTTATACATGCTAGGAAACAAGATTGAATCATCCACACAAATCATTTCAAACAAGAACACAATTAAAAATAGAAACAGAAAAGTGTTGTTTCTAGATCTGTCCACCAAAAATAACCTAGAGCTTCAAAAATTAATCTAAGATAGGATATGATAGTCCTAGTCAATACCAAACTCATCCAATTGGATTTTCTCCAAAAGGCATTTTTAAACTCCTTAAACAATTAAAAGAAAAGCCTACTGGACTTTTAGTAAACTGGATGGCATTTTCATTCTACAACTCACCTTGATGTGAGGTCAACTGCATTGGATAGATCTTTTTAATACATATCCAGAACAGTCGAGTTTGTTCCATTTAGTCACATATTTTAAAACTTATAGTTAAAACATTCTCACTGATAGTCTGAGGGAAATCATTCATTGTGTTCAAAATAATCGTCGAAAAGTAGATCTACAAAATTTGCATGGTTTAGATTTCATCTCTTTAGGTTCTGGAATTTTTCCAGATTTTATTTTGCATTTTTAGTATTTTTACCACGTCCAAAGTGGGGGTACAAGTTTCTGTTAAATTTAAAAAGGAAAACAGACAGCAACGCGGGCTGGTTCGGTGGATACGGCCCAGTTAATGGGCTGCGCGGCCCAGCAGTGCTGCGCGCGCGGGCAGGGCGCGGGAAACGGCCGTTTGAGCGCGGCCGTCGATCTCAGATCGGACGGCGCGTGCTCTTCTTCCTCCCCCGGCAGTGGGCATTATTCACCACAAGCAACTATCACTCAAATGTGTTTATGATTTTAGTTGGATGTCTTAGTCTCATAAGATACTCTTAAGCACAACAACAACACTAGCACAACAAATAACACAAGTATGACACCCATGCTAAGGTACACACTCAGACAATTCCCAAACAGCAGGTAAACACCACAGGTGTAAAGCTATTTATTTACTACCTTAGTGTTTACTTTCAGTTTTGGAATCCATCAATCATGAAAATTTAACAAACAACCAGTAACTAATAACCAAAGAATCAGGTCATAAAAAATAATCTAAAACATCAACTTCACTCAAGATAATGCTCCTATCAAAGCATAGAAACAGGATTGCACTAAAATGATACTAGTATGGAACATCTACACAAGCATGCTATAAGAAATGATTATATTCTATAACTATAGCACATGCAACTAAAGAGTCAAGACATCATAACAGAAGTAAAAAATTCCTAAACATGCTAAAAAACTCATAAAATAAGAGATGACAATACTATAGCAGAAATCACCATTTTCTAGTGGTGACACTAGTTCAATACTAGGGAAACAATAATGCTACCATGATTGTCTTAAACCTAATCAAGCAAAGTCATGAATATAAATGTAACTACTAAAAGTACACAATTCATACTCATGCTAGGAAGCAAGAACATCACAATAATTTCATGAAACAACTATTAAACATGCACAATATTAATTCTAGCCAATTTCTGTTTTCTTAAACAATTACTAGCAGTCAAAACATGGTATAAGCTACACAACCAGTGGCCATGCACTTGATGGAGAGTTACATAAACCTTTTCAAAAATCCAAACACTCAATTTAAATCATTCACAAACAATCTATCAATAAAAAAGGAATTTAGTTTATTTGCAAACAATTAAGTTTAGCACTCAATAGTGAATCATTTCTTAACATGATACTCCTAAGGAATTTTATACTAGCAAGTTGGATCACATCTAACATACTAGTATCCTCTGATAAGAAACAAACTTCTCACTTGCATAAGTGAAAACAAACAGTTATATTTTCTATGGTGAAAAAAAATAGAAATTAAACATGTTCATTCCTCACATGAGCATGGTTGGGAATTTTCATCCTCAACCAAGATGCAATGGAACCAGTGGGTTATGGGCCCACTAATAACAAGGCAAAATAGGTACTAAGCCTCTGGTTACTCATGACCAAAAATTAGTATAACAAAATAAAATGTTACAAAGCCATTTATTCTAGTGAAAACAAAGCTAGTGCATGAGAATTACAAAACCTACACATGCTTCATTATAAACAGGCATGCAAGCTAACAGAGGTATAAACTTCAAAATAACAGTACCTAAATGGTACTGGATCCATAACAATCATAGCACAAAATTTAATAAAGCATTCACACAAAGATCTAGGCATCACAAAAATGCCAAATAATAAAACTAGAAGGTAACCCATGCTATTTCATTTTTATTTCAGTTTCCAAACATGCACACACTTTCCAAGGTAGAGGTACTATAAGGAAACAACTTAATAACAAGCACTAACAACTTTATACATGCTAGGAAACAAGATTGTAATATCCAATCATCCAATCATTTCAAAACAAGAACACAATTAAAAATAGAAACAAAAAGTGTTGTTTCTAGATCTGTCCACCAAAAATAACCTAGAGCTTCAAAAATTAATCTAAGATAGGATATGATAGTCCTAGTCAATACCAAACTCATCCAATTGGATTTTCTCCAAAAGGCATTTTTAAACTCCTTAAACAATTAAAAGAAAAGCCTACCGGACTTTTAGTAAACTGGATGGCATTTTCATTCTACAACTCACCTTGATGTGAGGTCAACTGCATTGGATAGATCTTTTTAATACATATCCAGAACAGTCGAGTTTGTTCCATTTAGTCACATATTTTAAAACTTATAGTTAAAACATTCTCACTGATAGTCTGAGGGAAATCATTCATTGTGTTCAAAATAATCGTCCAAAAGTAGATCTACAAAATTTGCATGGTTTAGATTTCATCTCTTTAGGTTCTGGAATTTTTCCAGATTTTATTTTGCATTTTTAGTATTTTTACCACGTCCAAAGTGGGGGTACAAGTTTCTGTTAAATTTAAAAAGGAAAACAGGTGACAGCAACGCGGGCTGGTTCGGGTGGATACGGCCCAGTTAATGGGCTGCGCGGCCCAGCAGTGCTGCGCGCGCGGGCAGGGCGCGGGAAACGGCCGTTTGAGCGCGGCCGTCGATCTCAGATCGGACGGCGCGTGCTCTTCTTCCTCCCCCGACCCTCTCTCTCTCTGAAACCCGAACAGGAAGAAAAGAGGATGGCCGCAGCGCTCACCGTGGGGCTCGGGAGGGGCTGTGGGCGCTCGGGGTGGCTGTTGGGTGGTCGAGGCACCGAGGGGCGGCGACTGCGACTCGCGGCGTGGCCGTCAGCGGTGGAACGCGTTCGGCGTCCGCGGCGGCGCCCGTGGACGGCGGCGGCGCCTCCGGGGTTTAGAGGCGGTGGGGTGGTGTATGGGGGTGCAGGGGAGTGTGGGGAGTCGAGCTAGGGTAGTGGGAGGGGTTGGAGAGGAGGGGCTCGGGCAGGACTTGGCCGAGGCCGTGGTGCTCTCCGGCGGCTAGAGCTCGAGCTCAAAAGGCTCTAGGGGCAAGGGCTCGGGGTCTAAGTGACTTGGGGAGCTAGGAGGGAGTGAGAAAGGTGCAGGGAACGCAAGGGCACGGCCCTGGTACTTATAGCTGAGGTATGAACCTCAAGGGAAAAATTGGGAGCTCGGGTGGATGCCAATAATGGCATAGAGCAAACCCTAGGGTTTCTGGTCTTTTCTACTTCGTGCCCTGGCTTGCCCTAATCACCAATCATGTGGTTGCAAGTTCTATCCTGGCCAAAGGTGCAAGTGGTGCAAGTGGCAACCAAAATAGTCAAAGACATGGGCTCCCACTTCTTCCGCATTAACACCTCTTCTCTCTCTAATAAGTTCAGGCCTAGGGCTTCTAGAAGGAACCCAATGCATTATTGGTCGAGTAGGAATGTTGGTCAACACACTAGGTCAGGCCACACTTCCAAAAGATCAAGGGATCAACAAGAAAACAAAGGTGCAAAAGTGTATCCTAAACTGTTCACTGCACAAATTCAGAAAAATCAGACTAAGGACTTAGAAAAATTTCTAAGTGTTGAAACAGACAGAAAGTTGAAAAAGTTGGGTTTGTTTTCAGTGTTCAAATGATTCTAAAAATTTGTTTTCACAGTATGGACTGGTTAACCATGATATATACTTTCATAAACAACTTTTGAAAACAAATGTAAAATAATTTAAGGCCATGAAAACAATGTGGAAAAAGGTGTACTTTCTGTTTTTATCTGTTTTCTAAAAACTGTCTTTTTCTGCCTTAATTTTATACCACAAAAACAACAAGCAAAAGATAGTTTTCATTTCTCCAAAAATAAAAGTAAGCTTATAGTTTTGTAGTATATATATCAAGGATTAATTACATGCCAAGAAATTATAAAATAACAATTGATAGCTTGGTGAAAACAGTTGTAGAAAACAGGTACTTGGATTATTTTTCAGGAATTGTTTTCTATAGGAAAGTTAAAAGAAAACTTTCATAGATCACTTTGGAAACTTGTTTTCTTGGATCCAATAAGGTTAAGAGTTTGTTTTAAGATGCAAACAAGAATGATTCATGTCTTGGAATAAAAATCCACTCAAGTAATTAATAGGAGAAACATCAGGGAAAAACAAATAGGAATATTTTTCAGAAACATCAGTCATTGGTTTTTATCAAGAAACAAATCTTGAGTTGCAAATATGTTTTAGCACACAAGCATATGTTAGTTCAAACAATCATGTTGTTATATAAAAAAAATCTGTTGGCCCTAATTTTTGTCTTCTTGAGCACAGTCCAAGAGTCCAAAAACTGGGGTGTGACATAGAGGCCATGAACTTGCTGAGGGCAGGCCTACCGAGTAGAGCATGGTAGGGGCTCTGATGATCAACTACCTCGAACGACAGGCTCTCTGTGCGGCAGTTCTCCCTGGTACCGAATAGGACGTCTATCTAGACGCGGCCGATTGCAGAGCAAGATACTCCCGGCACAATGCCATGGAATGTGGTCCTGCTGGGTAGCAACATGTTCTCGGCCATTCCGAGCTTCTCCAGCGTGTCTCGGTACACGATGTTGATGCTGCTGCCGTTGTCGATCAGGACCTTGCTGAACCTGACATTCTTATGAGTACCCAAGAAGGTGGGATGCATAGCTACCCGGGTTGGGCATCACCCTTGGATGATCACCTCTGGACCACGTGATCTCTTGGTTGCACCAGTGCAGGTAATGAGGCACAGCAGGGATCACAACATTGACTTCCATCCCACGCCTGTGCAGATACTGCTTGTCGGCTGGCTCGGAGGTGAAGATCATGTAGCTCTCATGGTGTTCCTGGTACTAGTTGCGGTCTCCACGACCATTGTTGTTGTTGTTGTTGCCTTGGTTGTTGTTGTTGTTGTTCCTGTTGTTGCGGGTGTAGAAGTTGCGGTTGCGGTCGTTGTTGTTGTAGTTGTAGTTGCGGTTGCCATTGTTGTTGAAGTTGCGGTTGGCTCCTAAAGCCACTTGATTCACATTCTCTCTTCTCGGAAACACTGCAGGCCTGGGAGCAGCTGCCTGAATAGGCTGCACATTGGCATTCGCGGCTGGCAGAGGAGGAGGAGGGGGTAGGCCCTCATTCTTGATCTGTTCCCACCAGCTGCACTGCCGAGTAGTGTGGTTGGCTGGTCTACCCGGATGCCGAGTATGGAAGTTGCATGGCCCATCCTTCATGTCTGCAAAGATGAAGTTCGGAGCAGGACCCGAGTTGCCGCTACCCTGCTGGGGAGCATTGTACGGCTTCTTGATGCCTTGGCCCTGATTCTGGTTCTGCCCGTACTG
This sequence comes from Alopecurus myosuroides, assembly GCA_028641055.1. Taxonomy (NCBI): domain Eukaryota; kingdom Viridiplantae; phylum Streptophyta; class Magnoliopsida; order Poales; family Poaceae; genus Alopecurus; species Alopecurus myosuroides. The sequence goes on from CM054057.1 coordinate 777,470,845, forward strand.
GGCTCCAGCAGTTTTTTGCCTTTGGCTACTCCCAGCAGCCGTAGTCACAGCATTCACTTCCTCGGGATCATACCGAGTATCAATCCGGTTACCTCTGCGCTTGTTGCGGAAATCATTGCGCTTGTTGTTGTTGTAGTTCCTTCTCGGCTCAGGAGAGTCAATCAGAGGCTGAGTATGATCGTCGAGTGCATACATATCTGCAATCTTGATTGTCTCGGCGAGAGTACTCGGAATCTCTCGCTGCGGCTTCTGCCACAACATGCTTCCATGCCTGCAGCCCTGAGCAAACCAAGTAATGTCCTGAGCCTCATTCACATCCTCACAAGTGTTCCTCAAAGTTCTCCACCGAGTAAGATACTCGCGGTCAGTCTCCTCTTCCCGCTGCTTGCAAGCGGACAGCTGCTGCGGCCTATTCGGCCTCTTGTAGGTGCTGGTGAAGTTGCTGATGAAGGCTTCCAAGAAGTCGAGCCAGCAGTTGATATTGTTCTTGGGAAGGTTGTTGAGCCAAGTCCAAGCTGGACCCTCTAGCATCTGGGGCACATACCGCACAGCCCATCTCCGGTTGCCGCCTGCAATGTGCACGGCCGTGACGTAGTCACTCAGCCAGTCTTCTGGCTTGGGACTCCCATTGTAGCACTTGGTCCCCCTGGCCAGCTGAAAGTGGTTCACAGATGGCTCATCCATTATACGATGACCAAAGCATTCTGGGCCAGGCGGCCCCCTGTTCTCGAGTTGCGCGGACAGATTAATCCGGTCCAGCTTGTACCTTGCATCACTGGGCTCCAACATGCGGTTACCCAGACGGTCAGTGACATCTCTTGGGTCAGCATAGCCGGCTAGCCCCATCGTCGAGTAGCCATCATCATATCTGTTCTCCTGCACAACAGCGGGTTGCACCACCGGGTTTGCTGCCTCACGCGGCTGAGCTGCAGCTGGCTGCTGCGTCCTCTCCCGAGTAGGCTGAGCGGCAGGATGCCGAGAAGGGCCTACATGATCTCCATTTTGCCTCTTGTTGTGAGCTTTATGGGCTTGATACCCGCTCCTGCAGTAGTGTGTTTCTGACCGGACTCTCGCGGCACAACGTGCTGTTTTGCGGCGAGTACCGGGTCATACACCTGCATCTGTCTACTCTTCCCTGAGTGCACACTCTGGTCCCTCTCGCGGTTGGGAAGCGGTGATGACGCCTGGTCATGGGATCTCGCTGCACGCGAGTGCACAATCTGAGAAGCACCAGCACCTGGATTGGCTTTCCGGAACTCCTCATTCTGCCTAGAAGCTTCTAGCACTAGCTCATTGAGCCTCTCCTGCTGCCTAGCACGCGCGTCGCCGGCAAGATTTGGCAACTCAGCAGCTACAGCCTCTGCAGCTCTAAGGGTTTTGGTGGGGGTACTATACTTGGTCCTAGTAGCAGTGTTTCGGCTAGCGGACTGGCTAGGAGCCTCACCCACTACCGCCATCTCAGCGCCTAATTTGCGACGAGTAGCGCCTAGCTTGATAGGCTTCCTAACCACAGGAGTAAAGCCGTGGGCCTCGTTGTACTCATTTTGGTCTAGGCTAAACTCAAGCCTAACCTTTTCCAGCTCCAGGTGCTCCGCGAGCAGCGCTTGACGCTGCTGGTCGATCTGCGCCCTCATGGTCATGAGCTCAAGCTCGGTGGGAGGCAGCATGCCCATCCGTACGGCGGATGCCGGTATCGTCGATGAGGTATGTAACGCGGAATGTTCTGGGGTAACTCGTAGGGCTTGTGAATCCTCTGGGCAGCACTTGGGCCAGCTGGCTCCTCGATGACTCCCGCTGCAGCGGCTGCGCCCTTCCCGGCATCGATAGCTGGGCCTGTCATCATCACCTCCACGCTGTCCGCGGAGCAGCCAGTTGGCTTCCCCTGGGCAGCGATCACAGCAGGAGGATCTTCCGAGACGAGCACCTCCTCCGGGAACTCGCGGATGACTGTGGTGGCGACATAGACCAGATGCGGGCCGAAGGAGAGCACCGAGCCACCTGCCGGCATGGGTCTACCGCCGAAATCTCCGGCGTTGTCAGTGACGAAGTCTAAGGAGCCGAATCTGTGGACAACGCCACAGAACACACGCTCCCCAGTAGCAGAAATGAGTCCCGTCCGAACATGGACTCTAGCCAGCGCCGCTGGTAGCCCCACGGTGGGCGCCAACTGTCGTGGTGGTATCACGGCAGACGCCATGGGATGGCTTAAGGTTGGGGCCGATGGACGCTGGAGGTGATCGGGGAGGGATCACACGGCGAGTAGCCGCGTGTAAGATGTCTCAAACACTGCAAACAACACGATCTTACCCAGGTTCAGGGCCCTCGTGTGGAGGTAACACCCCTACTCCTGCCTCTCTCTTTATATGTGTGTTTACCGAGTAGCCACCGTACAAATCAGGCCTTCAGCCGAGTAGCCACTCTACCTCTCTAGTTCTCTCTGTGTGAAGTGAAGCAACATCGTTCAACATCCCTCGCGAAGGAGGGGGCAGGGCACCTTATATACTGGTGCCCAACCGAATAGAATAAGACTATAAAGTACGACTGATGGGACAGGCGTACTGCAGAACAGATCATGCTTCCGGCTTCTCACTGACGCGGGTGCGGGAAGTCATCGCGCCGTTCGGAGATGGGAGCTGTCCACCTTGTCAGTGAGATAGGGTAGGCCCCTAGCCCTGTCATGTCCCCTCTGTCAGTGACAGGACTTGACAGGCGCCTACCGCACTGTAGCCACGCCGTAGCGCGGATAATCACACGCTCCGTAAGTTGAACCGCACGCCGGTAAGGACGCAGGATACGCGGGATCCTTTGTCAGAACGGCTCCATTGACTTCTTGCCCGGGTAGGAACGCAGTCCCTCTACCCGGACCAACTTCTTTACTCGGACGGATGAAACTTCCTTGATTTCTCCTCTGGGCCATTGATGGGTACGGCCGGATAGAAACCTACCGGGTAGCAAGTACCGGGTAGCCATTACCCGGTCAAACATCACCTTTGACCTTGCCTTTAGCACTTGCCTTACCCCTACTCGGGGGTAACCCCCCCGACAATCTTAAATAGGAAAAAGGGCAACGTCGGTGGTCAACCAGGGGGTGATACGTCATAAATGTATCCTTAATTTCTGATGTTCCATGTTGTTTCCTACATGTTTGATATACACTTTATGCCATTTTTATCGATTTTCCGGACTAACCTATTGACAAGATGCCACAAAGCCAGTTCCCTGTTTTCTGTTGTTTTTAGTTTCAGAAAAGTTGTTCTGGAAATATTCTCGGAATTGGAAAATTCGAAGTTCGGAGGTCATAGAATTCCCGAAGGTTCCACGGAGTCCCGAAGAGACCCGGAGGGCGGCCTCAGGGGGCCCACACCATAGGGCAGCGCATCCCCTGGCCGTGCCATGGGGTGGTGTGGGGCCCCCAGGCTTCCACCGCCTTTGCCCTTTCGCCTATTTATACCCCTGACATATTAACCCTAAAAATATACCACTTCGTCCCAAGAAACACCCGATGCCGCCGTCATCGTCATCCCGAGATCGAGAGGGTTCTGGAGCTCTCCTCGGAACCCTGTCGGGAGGGAAATTCATCACCGGAGGGGTCTACACCACCATGCCCTCCTCCGAAGTGATGCTTGAGTAGTTCATCCCTGGACTACGGGTCCATAGCAGTAGCTAGATGGTTGCTCTCTCCACTTTGTACCTCATGTTTAGATCTCGTGAGCTGCCTCACATGATCTAGATCCATCTTTATGTAATGCTACTTGTTGTGTTTGCTTGGATCTAATGAATGTTGAATGATATGTCTTCTGATTATCAATCTATCATGTTATCTTCATGGATATGTTATTTATGATCCTTCATGCTCTCCGTTATTAGTAGATGCTCTGGCCAAGTAAATGCTAGTAACTCCAAGAGGGAGTATTTATGCTCGATAGTGGGTTCATGCCTCCTTTGCATCTGTGCTCGAGTGACAGAAACATGACGGGTGGAGGATGTGATGTTCCCATTAGGGAGAAAATAATTGTGTTTACCTAGTTTACATTGTTTGCATTATGTACCTAGCTTACTGCGATAATCTGTTGCTAGCAACTTAATACCCAAATTTTGGTCGGATGATATTCGGAGGGTGGATTATTAGTAATAGATGCACTTGGATGACGGTCTATGTATTTTGTTGTAATGCCCGCATGAAACACATAGTAATCTTTATTTCTTTCATATGCACTACGATGCAACCTTCATTTATGTCGACTGTCCAGCTATAATTTGTTCACCACGCATGTTATTTATCTTTCACGGAGAGACACCACTAGTGAACTGTGGACCCCGGTCCTTTTTCCTCATACTGATAATACACCGCTTTCATACTGCTACTACTAATTTCATACTGTTTTCCACACCATACGTTTAACCTTTTTGTGTTCAGCAAAACCGGTGAGATTGACAACCTAACTGCTTCATTGGGGCAAAGTGATTCGATTGTGTTGTGTAGGTTCCACGTTGTTCTGAATCGGTAGTGCGCCCTGCCATCTTAGGTGCATTAACCTTCTGAAGTTACTCCTTCCTCCTACTGGTCGATTCAACCTTGGTTTCTTTATGAGGCAAACTTGCTGCTGCACTCTTCATACCTTTCTCTTGGGGTATCCCAATGAACGTGTGTTCATACGCATCAGAGGGCCACACCACCAGGTGGCGCGGGAAAGGGGGGTGCCACCCTATGGTGTGGTGGTTCCAGGGACCCCCTCCGGGTCCCCTCTGGACTCCGTGTACGTGACTGATTTCTAAGACCCTGGGATTTTTTTTCGTCCAATTTCGAGAATATTTCCAGCACAGCTTTTCTGAAACCAAAAACAAGAGAAAATAGAATCTGTCTCAGTGGCATCTTGTTAATAGGTTAGTCCCAGGAAATCCATAAAATGACATAAAGTGTATAGAAAAAATTTAGCAAATGGCATGAAAACAACATGGAACATCAGAAATTATAGATACGATTGAGACGTATCAACCAGGCATCTGGGTGCCCAGCCCAAAGTAAGCTACAAAAATAACGTTAAAATCTCCTCACACTATGGACTTGAGAAATCATGAATTTAGTTTGTGCAAACAAGGATCCACTCTTGAAGCCATTAAATATGAAAAGATGATTGATCTATTCATAGAGTTCGTTGACATAGACATACACCTCTCTCAAAATTGTTTTCAATACATCTATTTTGTTAAATAAAAAGTTCTAGCACATGAGTAATCCCTGCTTCCCTCTACGAAGGGCCTTTCTTTTACTTTTATGATGAGTCTTAATCTTCTTACTTTATGCACTAGTTAAGAGAGCATATTTGTCATTCTAAGTATAATGTGCATAATCCCATTATTTATTATTGATTCATTCACGATTATGGTATTGCTTGTGCTCAAATTATTTGTATATAGTCACCATTTAAACTTTCAAGGTGTCCTGAAATTTATGTTTTTCTACCACACGAAAGTCAAGTTGGATATCACTTTATTCTGTTTATTTTTATGATTGAAACAAACATATCACTTTTAATGCATTATTATTCATTGTCATTTATTTCTGTTACTTTTCATGTGGAACATAGTTGTAAAGTTTAGATTAGTTTAATTAATATTTATCATTCCTTTGCTAAACTACTTTCATCTCAGCTTACAATGCTTTTACAAAAAAATGTTCAAGATTTGTGTTGGCTTCGTGTCACCTTAAAAATTATTTTGTTATCGCTTACCTACTCGAGAACGAGCAGTAGTTAAGCTTGAGGATGCAGATACGTTGCAAACGTATCTATTATTTTTGATGCTCCATGCTCATTTTCTACATGTTTTCCCGGTGTTTTCCTACGGTTTCTACCATTTATTGGACTAACCTATTAACAAGATGCCCAGCAATAGTTCATATTTATTTGTTGGTGCTTTGGAGAAATAGGTAAAAAATCAAAGTGCTCGGAACGAGCTGAAAATGTTTGTGGATTTTTTATTCAACAGAAGACTCCAGAAGCCGGAATGGGACCCCGAGGGGGGCCACAGGTCACCCAGGGGGACACCAGCCGCGGCCAGGCCTAGCCCGCTCCTGGGACCCATTTTGATGGTGTCGGAACTCAGATGCATTTCTGGAAACACCATCGACTGTTCCTCTGTTTTTACTTGCGGGACTTCTCAGACTTTTCGCCCCTTCACTTATAAATTCACCCTTGACCTAAAAACAAAGGAACCATCGATGGTTTTTCCAGAAATGCATCTGAGCTCCGACACCATCAAAAACCCTATTTCGGGGGACAGAATCTCTGTTCCGGCACCCTACCGGGACGATGAAGTGCCCCCGCTTCTGATACGTCCATTTTGCATCACTATTTTATATTGTTATTTTCTCTTATTCATCGATATATTGCATGTTATGATGCATCACTTATGTTATTTTTATCTTATTTTGCATGTTTTATAATTTTTGGAGAAGAAACCCCGGGACCAGAAAATCGGATGGAAAAAGCACTGTCGAGATACCCTATTTCAGAAGATCAGAAGAAGAGAAGGGATACCGGAGGGGTCTTAGAAGTCCCGAGGAGGAAGCTAGCCGGAAGGGACCCCAGAGGGGGCCACCTGGGGCCCACATCACCAGGCGGCACCCCCCTAGGCCGCGCGTGGAGGTGGTCTGGCCCCCCCTGGCACACTCCTGGGCGCCACCTTTTGCAGACTTGACCCCCAGGGAACCCTAAGCCCCAGGGGATCATCTAAAAATATTCCACCGCCACCTCAGGGCGAAAAACAACAGAGAGAGAAAAGCTCTCCGGCAGGGAGAAACCTGCCGGGGAAATTCCTCCCCGGGAAGGGGGAATCATCGCCATCGTCACCGTCATCGCTCCGGACATCATCAAGATCGTCGCCGTCATCATCATCACCACCATCACCATCACCCTCATCATCTAGCTTCATCCTGATGTAACAATTACGGGTCTTTATCGTTTCTCTTCACTAGATCTCTCTCCCGGTGTGGATTACTTGTTAGTAGTTGATGCTTGTGACATTTATCGGTGTTTACACTTTATGACCAGATTGTTATTATCCATTGTATCACCTCTTATTTTGATCCATATGATGCCTTGTGAGTAGTTCATTTAGTTCTTGAGGACATGGGAGAAGTCATGATGTTAGTAGTTGACTTATGTTCAAGTAATATCTCATGGTTCGGTATTTAACTTGTGGTGCTATTTTTCTAGTGGTGTCATGTGAAATTCGCCTACATGATACGTCGCCTTTATAGTCCTAGGAGGATGCATTGTGTATTTGTCTACTAATTGCAGGGTTGCCGGAGTGACAGAAACCTAAACCGCCATTAGGAAACCAATGCACGAGGGAGTGTAGGATCCCGGAGTTTTAAGTTTGTGGTTAGATTTATCTTAATTTCTGTCATGTATTTGCGGATGCTTACGAGGGGTATAATCACAAGTATGTATTGGTCCTAGTTTGGCGGTGCATTAGCATAGGTTCACCCACACAACACTTAACGAACCAATAAATATTAATCAACCGTATGAAGCGAAAGCACTTGACGAAGTTCCAATGTGTCCTCGAGAACGTTGTGTAATCATAAGTAGAACAACCGGCTTGTCATTTGCTCTCAAAAGGATTGGGCCACTCGCTGCAATTATATTTACTGCATTTTATTTACTCGCACTTTATTTACCTACTATATCAAAAACCACCAAAACCTCGTCTGCTAGTGTTTATAGTGAATCCTCTATCTAACCTGCTTGTCAACACCTTCTGCTCCTCGTTGGGTTTGACACTCTTATTTATCAAAAGTACTATGATACACCCCCTATACTTATGGGTAATCAAGACTATTTTATGGCGCCGTTGCCAGGGAATGAAGCGCTATTGGTAAGAGAAACTTTTACTATGAGTGTTGTTTTTATTTCTGTCTTCTACTTTATTTCATTCTGGAGAATAATTTTGGTTCTCTGTTTAGGGGTACTTCTACCATAACTTCTACGGTACTAGGTGACCCGTTATCTACTGAATTAGATCCTTATAAAATACCTATTAAATTTGTTGGACGTGTTATGGATAACTGCTATTATGGAGCTGGAATTGTAAATCCCGGTGATCATCTGCTCTTTATAAATGAATTATGCGAGTTATTCAGGTGTGCAGGTATTACAATGGATCAAGTTAAAAGTAAATTATTCTCTTTATCGTTGAAAGGAAGAGACGCTGAATGGTTTAAATTATGGAAGAATGGTGAATCTATTGCATGGGAGGAAATTGTACCTCCTTTTTATTCTAAATTCTATCCTCCCAGTGAGATTCATAAAGACCAGAATCAAATATATAATTTCTGGCCTCATGATGGAGTATTTCCCAAGCTTGGGGGAGAATGAAGTTATTAATGCTCAAATGTCCCATTCATGAGCTCCCGAGTAATATTGTTATCAATAATTTTTATGCAAGGCTTTCTCTTCATGATAAGGATTTATTGGATGCTTCTTGTGCTGGATTATTCACGCGTATGAAGGAAGAAGCTAAATGGGATCTTCTTGACCGTATTCAAGAAAACACTAAAGGATGGGATAACAACAAAGGTAGAAAGTTAGGTATAAATTATGATTATGAATGCATTAAATCTTTTATGGGAACCGATGATTTCTATAATGTTAGTGATGTTTGTGGTCTTGATTCTCAAATATTTGCAAACTGTCTTAAAGCTTTTGCCTCCTATCTTGATATTCCTAAAAAGGAGCATCACAAGTCCCATGCACCTTATAAAGATATTGTTCCTGCTAGAAATATAAAGTGCATGCTGTTAATCCTGCGGTTCATGATCCTTATATTGAGAAAATGTCTTTCCCTGCTAAGGTGAAACAACACTCTATTGTAGCTAGTGTGGTTAATAAGAGCATACAGAAATCTATTGTACCCGATGAGAAAATAAATGTTGAACCTGATGTAGAAATAGTGAAAGATCTTGTATGTGGAAACGTAGAGGATCAACATATTGTCTTTTGTGAGGATGCTTCTAATATTGTCTCGCGTCCAAATATACCTAAGAAAATTAGTGTTCCTATGATTTCTGTTAATATTGGTGATCATTGCTATTATGGTTTGTGTGACATTGGTGCAAGTTCTAGTGATATTCCTTATGAGCTTTATAAATAAATTATGCATGAAATTGATTCTTGTGAGCTTGAGTATGTTGAAATGGTTATTCATCTTGCTAATAGAGAAACTGTCTTTCCGATTGGTATTGTTAGAGATGTGGAAGTTTTATGTGGTAAAACTAAATAGACCACTGATTTTCTAGTATTTGGTAAGGCTGCTAGTAAAACTTGTCCTATTATTTTTGGTAGACCTTTCTTGAACACTTGTGGTGCTATTATAGATTGTAAGAGGGAGAAGACATTGACTAAATTTGATGGAAAATCTTATGATTTCAATTTCTCCAAATTTGTTAGATCACCTTATGAATCTGAATTGCCTAATGAGAATTTTAGAGTTGAACAGATTGCCTCTATTGCTCTTGCTTCTAACAATCCTTTGCAGCAATATATGGAGGACCATGAAAGTGAGTTCTTTATGGAGGAGAGAAATGAAATTTACGATATTCTTCTTCGTCAACCGGTGATACTGAAACATAATTTACCTATGGAAGACTTGGGTACCACATTACCACGCAAGGAGGATCCTGTTTTTGATTAAAAACCTTTGCCTGATGATCTTAAATATGCTTACATTGATGATAAGAAAATATATCCTGTTATTATTAGTGCTAAACTTTTAGGTGAACAAGAATAAAGATTATTTGGAATATTGAATAAACACCGTGGAGCTATTGGATATACTCTTGATGATTTGAAAGGGGTCTCCCCCTCTATATGTCAGCATGTTATTAATATTGAACCTGATGCAAAGCCGGTAGTTGAACATCAACGTCGTTTAATTCCTAAGAGGAAGGAAGTGGTAAGAAATGAGGTATTAAAACTTCTTGACGTTGGTATTATTTTTCATATTGCTGATAGTAGATGGGTGAGCCCTATGCATTGTGTCCCTCAGAAGGGAGGAATGATTGTTGTGCCTAATGAAAACAATATGCTCATTCCGCAAAGAGTAGTAGTTGGGTATAGAATGTGTATTGATTTTAGAAAGGTTAATAAAGTTACTAAGAAAGATCATTATCCTTTGCCCTTTATTGATCAAATGTTAGAGAGGTTGTCTAAGAAAACTCATTTATGCTTTCTTGATGGTTATTCTGGGTTTTCTCAAATTGCTAGGAAGCAAGATCAACAGAAAACAACCTTTACTTGTCCTTATGGTACTTATGCTTTTAGACGTATGCCTTTTGGTTTGTGTAATGCTCCTACTACATTTCAAAGATGCATGTCTCCTATTTTTCATGGTTTTTGTGAAGAAATTTTGGAAGTATTCATGGACGATTTCTCCGTCGATGGAACTTTTTTTGATAATTGCTTGCACAACCTTGATAAAGTTTTGTAGAGATGTGAGGAAACCAATCTTGTTCTTAATTGGGAGAAATGCCACTTTATGGTGAATGAAGGAATTTTTCTTGGACATAAAATTTCTGAAAGAGGTATTGAAGTTGATAGAGCTAAAGTGGAAGCCATAGAGAAAATGCCCTGTCCCAGAGATGTTAAAGGTATTTGTATTGTTCTTGGTCATGCTGGTTTTTATAAGAGGTTTATTAAAGATTTCTCTAAAATATCAAAGCCTCTTACTAATCTTCTTCAAAAAGATGTACCTTTTGTTTTTGATGATGATTGTAAGGAAGCTTTTAAAACTTTAAAGAAGGCTTTACCACTGCTCGTATTGTTCAACCACCTGATTGGAATTTACATTTTGAAATTAGGTGTGATACTAGTGATTTTGCTGGAGGTGTTGTTCTTGGACAGAGAGTAGATAAGAAGTTAAATGTTATTCATTATACTAGTAAGAGTCTTGATGCTGCTCAAAAGAATTATGCTACTACTGAAAAAAGTTCTTAGATGTAGTCTTTGCATGTGATAAGTTTAGACCTTATATTGTTGACTCAAAAGTTACTATTCATACTTATCATGCTGCTATTAGATAACTTATGGAAAAGAATTATTCTAAGCCTAGGCTTATTAGATGGGTGTTGCTTTTACAAGAGTTTGATTTGCATATTCTGGATAGGAAGGGTGCTGAAAATCCTGTTGCTGATAACTTGTCTAGATTGGAGAACATTGCTTATGACCCTATTCCTATTAATGATAGTTTTCCAAACAAACAGTTGGCTGCAATAAAGGTAAAATCCCAAGATAGTCCATGGTATGTTGATTATGGTAACTTTATTGTTTCAAAGTATTTGCATCCAACATTTATAGCTCTACAAAGAAGAAAATTCTTTTATCATTTGAGGCATTATTTTTGGGATGACCCACACTTACAAAAGAAGGAGTAGATGGTATAATGAGAAGATGTGTCCCAGATCATGAACAACGTGAAATATTGAAAAAATGCCATGGTAGTGCTTATGGAGGACATCACGCTAGAGATAGAACCGCACAGAAGGTTCTACAATCAGGTTTCTATTGGCCTACTCTCTTTAAAGATGCACGTAAATTTGTTTTATCTTATGATGAATGTCAAAGAGTTGGTAACATTTCTAGGCGTAATGAAATGCTTATGAGTTATTCTCTTGTTATTGAACCTTTTGATTGTTGGGGATTTGACCTTATGGGTCCTTTTCCTCCTTCGAATGGTTACACTCATATTCTAGTTGATGTTGATTATGTTACTAAGTGGGTAGAAGCTATACCTACAAAAAGTTCTGATGGTGATTCCTCTTGAAAAATGGTTAAAGATGTTATTTTACCTAGTTTGGTGTGCCTAGATATCTTATGACTAATGGAGGTTCTCATTTATTCATGGTGGTTTTACAAAAACCCTTGCTAAATATGATGTTAATCATAGAATTGCCTCGGCTTATCATCCTCAAACCAGTGGGCAAGTAGAGCTATAAAATGGAGAAATTAAATCTATCTTGCAGAAGATTGGTACTAAATCTAGGAAGAATTAGTCTAATAAGTTGAATATGCTTTATGGGCTTATAGAACTGCTTATAAAAATCCTATGGCTATGTCTCCTTATAAAATGGTTTATGGAAAAGCTTGTCACTTTCCTTTAGAATTAGAACACAAAGCTATTTGGGGCAGTGAAAGAACTTAATAAAGATTTTAAACTTGCTGGTAAGAAAAGAATGCTTCATTTGAATCATCTAGATGAATGGAGATGTGAAGCTTATGGAAATGCTAGGAACGATAGGAGAATTATTAAAAGAGAGTTTCATATTGGTGATAAAGTTCTATTGTACTGGTCTCGTCTAAGATTTTTTGCAGGAAAATTAATCTCGAGGTGGGAAGGCCCTTATGTTATTGAAGAAGCGTATCGTTCGGGTGCAATCAAAATTGCTTCCCTCAAAGATAACACTACACAAGTGATAAATGGGCAAAGACTCAAACATTATATTTTCCGGGGATTCTTATGATGAAGATGTTGATGTTATTCAAGTAATGACTCCGGAGAAGTTCATTAGAGGGAAGATTCCAGAATCTACAGAGTCTGTTTTCGAATAGGTAACAGATTTGTTAAGAAAAAGTTCGCAGATTACCTTCAAATTTATAAATTATTGATTTTGGGAAAATATGAAAAATACCAAGCCGAAGAAGGGTAGGATATGGTGCTCGAGGGCACCACACCACCTGGAGGCGCGGGCCCACACCTGGCCGCGCCACCCTATGGAGTGGGCGCCCCAGAGCCCCGCTCTAACTTGTTTTCGACCTGGACTTTCCTTTCGTTATGTATGTTTCTAATATTTAACCCCTCGGACCCCCCCTCCCCCGAGGTCTGTATATTGTTTTCTCGTCGTGTTTCTGTTTCGAACAGTTTCTGCCAGGATCTATTTTCAGTTTTAGAAGCACCATGGTCTCCACCAACAACAACTAGGGAAAGTGACCGAAGGAAGATGATTTGCAAGACCAGAAGCCGGAGGAGGAGATCGAGAGTGGAGCTGAAGGAGATGTAGAAGAAAACTCGCGCGTGCATCCACACGCTACCATCACAAGCATTTGAGTGGTAGCAAATCCCTCCAAATTCAAGCAAGGAGCACGAATGAGCACTGGAGGGAAGGTTCCACGTCACTTCCTAGCCCCAGGGTACCACTTAAAAGTATCAGAAACCCCTTCCATACCCTTTTCATGATTATCAATCTAAACAGCTACTAGAGACAAAGTTGCTTTCCTGCTGGGATATGGATTTTTCTAACCGTGCAGACAGTGAAAGTTCTCGACCCAAGGAAGTGTGGAGGAAAAATCTTGATGGCTGGAATTCACCGTCTGACAAGCACGCAAACCGTATTGAGCATAATACGTAGATGATGCGTATGCTTATGTTCGCGATTGAATATTTGGCTTGTTCCAAGCTTGTGGGAATGTCGCGGTATCACACCTTTATCTTTCACCTTTTTACCTTTTACTAGAGTCATATCATGAGTAGAGAAAAAATCATATAGGATGGTTTGCAGTATGGAAGTATCACTCTTTAGTTGGTTATCGTTGTATCCCTTGGTTTCAGTTGCCGTAATGGAATATTAATGAGAAGTTTCATCATTTACTTCCTACACTTTATTTTAGTTTGGAATTTTTTTTATACGGTTGATCTTTTTATTAGTATTGGTATCAATTTTGGAGCCTCAAGTTAATCTAGTTGGTTTTGAAAAACTTAGCATTGGTCAGTGGCAACAATACGTTGAGACTTAAGTAGAAAAGAGTGAGTTGCATGTAGATATATTATTCCATGATCTTTCTTTATTGTTAGCTCATAAGCTTAGTATTCTCAAGTAAGATTGTTTGTACCTTCAAGGAAGATTGCATGATTGGTTTTATCATATATGTATTTCTTTGTTTTCCCTCAACTCTTATGCTTGCTACCCAGCCTTGCTAGCCAAAACCCTGTACTGAGAGGGAATGCTTCTCGTGCATCCAAACCTTGAGCCCCAAAACCTTGCCATTTGTGTCCACCATGCCTACCTATATGCGGTATTTAACCGCCACTCCAAGTAAATTGCTTGTGTGTTACCTTTAAAACCTTCAAAATTACACATGTTTTGTGCTCCTGTTTTAGCTCATGAGGACGCAAATAGAGAATCATTATCTCACTGGTTGATTGGACTTTACACACCTGGACTAGTGGCTTCATCCGCTTATCCAAATGATAGAAGAGATGGTAGCAGGGTTCCTAGCCCCAAACATAATAATAAAAATTATCTTCACTATTTTTCACATAAACATACACCACTCTCAAAATTGTTTTCAATACTCTGTTTATCAAATGAAAAGCTCTAGCACATGAGTTAATACATGATTCCCTCTGCGAAGGGCTTATCTTTTACATTTATGTTGAGTCAGTAAACCTACTCCTTTTTGTCTTAAGAAATCATTTGAGTTGTTGTGACCCATCCATCTATATGTTGATTTACTCAATCATGTCCTTTATTATTCCTTGTTTAGTACAAATGCATTTAGCTATTTGAATACCACTTTGAAAGTTACCAATGTGTGCAAAGAGACTATTATAATTGAGCATGATAAACTATGCAATATAAGCTCTGGTATAAAGACTCTAATCAAAAGATAAGTACAATGTTAATTTTTTTCTGACCAAGAACGAAGTTTGCCTTTACCAATTCCGATTTCCTTTTGCACCTTTATTGTGATTTCCTCTACTTGTTTCAAGTTTGATTATATGAGAGGAAGTTGCCGTCTAAAATGACTTGTGCTTTGATAGATGTGGTGCTTCTTGTCCGTATTTTATTTATCCACACCTCACTCCATAAACATGTGGTCATATTTACTGAGTTCAGTTTTGCTTGGGGACAAGCGAGGTCTAAGCTTGGGGGGGGGGGGGAGTTGATACGTCCATTTTGCATCACTATTTTATATTGTTATTTTTTGTTACTCATCGATATATTTCATGTTATGATGCATCACTTATGTTATTTTATCTTATGTTCTATAATTTTTGGAGAAGAAACACCGGGACTAGAAATCTGATGGAAAAAGCACCGCCGAGATACCCTATTTCAGAAGATCGGAAGAAGATGGGGGGATACCGGAGAATTCTTAGAAGTCCCGAGGAGGAAGCTACCGGGAAGGGAACCCGGAGGGGGGCTTCTTGGGGCCCACACCACCAGGCGGCGTGCCCCCTCCCCTTGGTCGCGCCTAGGGGTGGTCTGGCCCCCCTGGCCCACTCTTGGGCGCCCCCTTTCGCATACTTGACCCCCAGGGAACCCTAAGCCCCAAGGGATCATCGAAGAATTATTCCGCCGCCGCCTCAGGGCGGAAAACAACAGAGAGAGAAAAGCTCTCCAGCAGGGAGAATTCTGTCAGGGAAATTCCTCCTCGGAGAGGGGGAATCATCGCCATCATCATCGTCATCGCTCCGGGCATCATCAAGATCGTCATCGTCATCATCATGAACACCAACACCATCACCCTCATCATCCACCTTCATCCCGCTGTAACAATTAGGGGTCTTTATCGTTTCTCTTCACTAGATCTCTCTCCCGGTGTGGATTACTTGTTAGTAGTTGATGCTTGTGACATTTATCTGTGTTTACACTTTATGACCAGATTGTTATTATCCATTATATCACCTCTGATTATGATCCATATGATGTCTTGTGAGTAGTTCCTTTAGTTCTTGAGGATATGGGAGAAGTCATGATGTTACTAGTTGAATTATGTTGAAGTAATATCTCGTGGTTCGTTATTTAAGTTGTGGTGCTATTATTCTAGTGTTGTCATGTGAACACCAACTACATGATAGTTTACCTTTATGGGCCTAGGAGGATGCATTGTGTATTTGGCTACTAATTGCGGGGCTGCCGAAGTGACAGAAACCTAAACCCCCCGTTAGGAAACCAATGCACGACGGAGTGTAGGATCCCGGAGTTTTAAGGTTGTGGTTAGATTTATATTAATTACTTTCTTGTATTTGCGGATGCTTACGAGGGGTATAATTACAAGTATGTATTAGTCCTAGTTGGACGGTGCATTAGCATAGGTTCACTCACACAACACTTAACGAACCAATAAATATTAATCAACCTTATGAAGCGAAAGCACTTGACGGAGTTCCCATGTGTCCTCGAGAACGTTTGGTCATCATAAGTAGAACAACCGTCTTGTCCTTTGCTCTCAAACGGATTGGTCCACTCGCTGCAACTATATTTACTGCATTTTGTTTACTCGCACTTTACTTACATGCTATATCAAAAACCTCCAAAAACCCGTTTGCTAGTGTTTACGGTGAATCCTCTATCCAAGCTGCTTGTCAACACCTTCTGCTCCTCGTTGGGTTTGACACTCTTATTTATCAAAAGTACTACGATACACCCCCTATACTTGTGGGTCATCACTTCCATCTCCATCGACTGTTCTTCCTCCTTGATTCTTCGTGAGTAGTTCCCGCGTGTACTATGAGTTCATAGCAGTAGCTAGTTGGTAATATCTCCTCCTTGTAGATCAATACCACGGTCTCATGTTATGCCTCACATGACTAAGATACATCTTATGTAATACTATGTGTTGTACTGTTTGCTGACATCCGATGAATCATGGAATTATGATTATTTTGTTCATGTCATTATATGAGAATCTGCACTTATATACTTAAAGTGTTTTAATGTGTTCTTGCGTGCTCTCCGATGTGTATGGTTATCATTATCACATAATTGTATACATATCCAAAAGGGGGTATTTATGCTAGATAGTGGATTCATGCCTTCTTGTTGCATGCGCTTGAGTGACAAAAACATGCATGGGGGAGGATGTGATGTTGCCACTAGGGAGAAAACAGCGGTGCTCTTGACTACGGACGAGAACCATTGCTTATATTACGTATTATTCTTAATGCAATTGTCTGTTGCACCAAAGTAATCACTTCGTTGCTGCAACTAAATACCAGTGAGATTTGTTGGATAGCTTTCTTGAGTTGGACTATTAGATATAGATGCATGCTGGATAGCGGTCTATATGCATTGACGTAATGCCTATCATGTTATAACCCGTGTAATATATCGTCATAATAGCATTGTTATGCCCTCATGATTTGTCAATTATCTAGCTGTAGTTTATTTACCCAACATTTGTTCTATTGTTTGGAGAGTTACCACTAGTGAACTCGTGAACTCCGGTCCATCTTTTACTATTATTGATACTGTTTTTACATACTTTTACTACATGTTTCCTTACTGGTCCGTTTATTACAGATTTTAAATACCACTTGTTTAACTTCGTATTCCACAATATTAACTATCTTTTTGTTGAACCAGTGCATCTATACAATTGGCATTGTATTAGGTGTGTTGAGAATGCAAGAGAAACATCACAACACCGCTCTATCCACTGTTTTATTGCACCTTTTGTTACTAATATATTTTGTTAAGAGCTACTTTCGAATAAATACTTGGGGGACAGAACTTTGGCCCAAGTTAAACCAAAACCAACAGATTCACCGTTCTGGCGGGGTCTCTTGTCGGTGAAGAAGGATTTCTTTTCTCGGGGTTTTTTTATGGTTGGCAATGGCAAAAAAACTCGCTTTTGGGAGGATGTTTGGATTGGGGATCATACTTTGGCTGATCAATATCCATGGCTTTATCACATCGTGAGAAACAAGAATGTGCTTGTGGCTGATGTGTTATCGAATGCGCCACCTATTAATATTCAGTTCAGACGAAATGATGTCTATCTCTCTTTCTGAAGATGAAGATTATTTCTCTTGGCGTCTCAATACGAGTGGTGCATTTTCTGTTAAATTTATGTATGTTGATTACATGAATGACCACCCTCCTTTTCTACACAAATACCTTTGGAAGATGAAAATCCCCCTTAAGATCAAGATATTCTTGTGGTTACTTAACAGACGAGCTATTCTAACAAAAGATAATCTTCTCAAAAGGAATTGGCATGGTTGTAAAAAGTGTGCTTTCTGCTATCATGAGGAAACTATAGAACATCTTTTCATCAATTGTTCTTTCATTATTAAAATTTGGAGATTGCTCCAGTTTACTTTAATTGTCTCACCTACATTAAATTTAGATCATATGTTTGGTGATTGGCTTAATGGAATACAGAAAGATGACAAACATCGCATTCGTATTTGGGTGTGTGCCTTTGTATGGGTAGTGTTGAACTGTCGCAATGATGTGATTTTTAACAGGAGCAACAATATTCATTTTTTGCAGGTTTTTCACAAGGCTATCTATTGGATTACTTCGTGGTCTCTCCTCCTGCCGCAGGACTAGCACCATTTTATGGAGGCTGGATGCAACCGGTTATTGGCTATAGTTCGAGCCATCCTGTTCTCCAACGGGTGGCAACATGATAGTAGGCTTTGCGCCTCGTAGGGGAGCATCTGTTGCTCTTTCGTTATGGACTTTTGTTTTTTGTAAGTTTGCGAGTTGAGAGTTGTAATACTTTGAATAACTATTTATCTTAATAAAAGCCGTGTGCATCTATCCGATGCAGAGGCTGGGGCTTTGCCTCCTTTTCTAAAAAAAAAATGTGTGGCTGAATTAAGAACTCAGCTGCTAAGGCTTATTGTTATTCTTTGGCGCCCCTTGTGTCGAAGCAATAAATTTGGTTACATTTACTCTCGAAGACTGTTGTGATCCCCTATACTTGTGGATCATCAGGGCCACACAACCAAAACCTCACATTCTGCCGCCGGTTCTGAGTTATGCTGGGGTGCACGCTCCCTTACGCCCTCGACCACATCGCCAATGGCGACATGTTGCGTCTCCTCATGCCCCACCGGCAGCGGGGAACAAGTGGGCGTCGAAGCGCACCTCCACGGCGCCATATTCTTCCCGATCCTCCTCCACCTTGCACTGAGCCGGACCCGGGCACGGCTCCTACGCGCCGCACCGGCGCGCTTGTCATCAGATACGGCGCCTGCTCCGCCGCAGCCTGCCAACAAGGTGAAGACGCATGCCACCACCGACGACCCTGAAGGACTCACCCAGCCTTTGAGGCCTCCATCGACACCATCCCCAGCCTGCCTAAAGGTGTGTCGTGCACGTGGTCGCTTCACGAGCACCTCGCGCTCACCGGCGGCACCCCTCATCAACATTGACGGCTTCAGCGCCGACGGCCATGAGGCGGGGCCGAGCAACGAGCCTCCCGGCGGCAATGATGCCTACGCCTTCAAGGGGGAAGACTACGTCGTGTCCTCACGGCAGTACCGCTAGAGCATGACATGTTTACTTTAAATTTCGTTCATATTGTGTAATATTTCGTAAATATTTGAAAGAAATTTCGTTTTAGTTTGAAATTTTTTTTTTGGCGGCGAGCGTGGAGTGGGCGCCCCAAACACATCGTCTGGTCTGGACAACCCCGAACGCCTCGTTCCTGCACCACCTATCCGGACGGCATTTGGGGCTCTGAGTGCAGGTTCTCTAAACTCGTTGGAACAGCTATGCTCCCAAGAAAAACTCCTTTCAAATTTGAGATTTTGGCTGGATTTTACCTCCATTGTGAAGAAGTCCGTTGGTTTAGGTTGAGGCATCACATACATAAAACGCATGGCACTGGATAACGGTACCAAATATAAGCAGTCAGTTGATCTCACGTGCACCACACAATTATCAAGACTGAATGAACTGCACACAAATCGATTAATTTCGTTACATATTCTTAGGCAAGCAGTACTCTCACATAACACCAATTAAGGGGGTTTATTTGGTGACAAACCCTTTGTTATTACAAACCACAAACAAACAAAGCACACACAGACCAGGGATACCTCGCCTCAATCTCACCCCCGAAACAATAATTAAGGCACGAGTTTATTCATCATCATGCGAGCAAACAGAACCACAGTCTGGGCAAGCAAACACTACCCATCACAATCTTGGGCCGTCGTATCCGGCAAGTCAAACGCCTTCGTGGCGGGAAGGGGCTCGGTTTCTTACAATCAGAACCAAGGTGACTATCAATCTCAAGGGCATAGGTACAACTCTTATGATCACAGAGGCGTTCGAGGTAGATATGGTGATGCTAGGGTTTCGGGCAGGGGTGCTGTTAACCAAACAGGGGGCACTGGGACTTCGTCGACTCCTGTTCTTTCAGCGGGTGTGCCTCAGCCCGTGGTGGGTGCAGTTGTGGCTCCCTTGTTGCAGCAGACAGTGCCGATCACATCTATCACGAGTGCAGCGGTGCCTCGACCGGCTGCTACTCCTACTACTACCACGGTGATTCCTCCGGTTGTATCTGAAACAGCCCCTATTACTTCTCTTGTGCGTCAAGAAGATGGGAATTCAACTATCTCGGCTTCAACTCTTGCAGCTGCTGTTGCTAATGCTGCCCCTAGGAGATCTAAAAAATGTTACAGATGTGGACTCGCTGGTCACCGTTCGAAGGCTTGTAATGTGGCTATGTGTCAAATTTGTGAGGGACCTGATCATGGGGATAGGCGGTGCCATTTGTTGACAGCCCCTAAACCTATGATTCAAGTTTATGGCTATGGACATGAGGAGTTAATCATCTTCAAATTTCCATGCACTGAAACTTACAAGCCTAAATTGGAAAATCATCGGCTGGCTTCCATTGTTGTTTCGGGTGGGGAACTTACCATCCCAGGAATTGTTCGTCAGTTACAAAGGTTGGTACCAACAGAGGATTTTGTATGGAATGTTATTCGTATGGGACACAACATTTTTCAGGTGGAATTCCCTAACAGTACTGAGTTGGAAAGGTTGAAGATCTTTGGGAGATGCATTATTCCTAATAGTTCTTGTGAGATCACTGTGGATAGTTGGAACAAAGAACCAGAACCTGCAGAGGCTCTACCTGAGGTATGGTTGCGTGTGGAAGGTATTCCGAGTCCACACATTGGTGATTATCTTGCTTTATGGGCTGTAGGAGATATGTTTGGTATGACCAAAGAAATTGATATGCCTTACACTCGAAACATGGGATTTTGCGTATTCGTATTGGTTGTGTTAATCATCGCAAGATTCCTAGGCGTTTCAGGATGTTTATCAAGGATGGCTTTTATAATCTATCTTTTGAAGTGGAGGAGAATGCACCCCTGTCTGTTGACGATGTGGACATGGAGGGTGATGAGGGAGATGATGAGAGTGAGGATGACTCCGATGGTCTTGGTGATGATTTCCAAGATAAAGTGAATGAACTCACTGGTAAAAATAAAGAAACTTCTACTGATCCGAAACCAAAAACACCTTCTGCAAATGATGTTGGCAGTGGTAAGAAACCCATGTCAAACAATGTTCTATCGGGTTTGGTTTTCTCTCCTCTCGTACGAAATTCTTTTGATCGTGCTAGGAGGGAAATATCTGAGTTATTTTCGGGTACCAAGCTGGTTCATGATGATTTTGTGGAGCAAGATATGGATGTTAATATTGATTTTATTTCGGCTACCCCTGTTGCAAATGGACCTTTGTTGCCCTTGCCGCTTTCTTGTGCTATGGCATCGAGTACAGAACCCAGGCAGAGGTCTCGGTTCTTTCTTTGAAGCCCACGGCAGAGATGGGAGTTACGGCAGAGACGGCAGACTTTTCATCTCATTTTGCTCCTGCGGCAGCGATTCCAGCACAGGTTCCTGCCACGGCACAGCCGGCAGAGATTTTGCCGTTTTTTGGGGCTGCGGCAGAGCTTTCTGGTGTTTTCCTGCTGCCTGCGTTTCAGATATGGAGATGGATGCCAATGCCTTAGTGGCCAAGGCAGATGCTCAGGTCTTAGTGCAACAAGGTGAGGCGATCTTGATGGCCGAGAAGAATGTTACTGGTTTTGGTTTTCAAAGGGTTTCCGAGGCTACTGCTCAGACGGGGGTTTCTTCTTCCGTTATTAATGGGAATGGCTTACTGTCATTGCCAGAGGGTATGACTTCTACCTCGGTCCCCCTTTTAAAAACCGTAGTCTCTAATTCTTTGGTTTCATCAGATTGTGGTAATACTGCTAATGTTGATACTTTGCTTGGCTCGGTTTCGGTGTTGACTAATAACATATGTTCTTCGGTTGGAGCAGGTGATAACCATACGAATGCTGGGATTAGTTCCCCTATGTTGGTACCTGCTTTGTCTCCACCTTCTCCGATGATCAATAGCCCGACCACTCCACTTCCACCTTTCCCTTTAGTGGGTTTTGGTAGTTCTTTTCTATCTGATTCCAGGAAGAAAATTGAGGATTTTGGAGGTATTCTTGACGTTAATACTTCGGGTGTGCGTTCAAGTGGTCGTATACGGGCTCAACCTAATGCGGATGACACGCAATTGGAGAGGGCGATGTTGATCGCTGCTAGAAGGGACTCGGGGGCAGGTATGAAGTCTTCTATTTCTTGTAAGAATTTATCGATTCTGTCTTTCTCTGATTCCGATATTATTGATAGAGCTACTAGCCTAGGAGTTTCTTTGGGTTCTTCTAGTGCTACCAAGTTAGAATCTGCTAAACTTATTAAGGATGGAGATTTACATAGGACTTTATCTATTCTTAATAATAATTGGATAATAATCATGATCCACAGCCTCGTAATTTGATTCTTGACAAGATTGCTAGTCTCTGAAGATTTAGTGGAGAATGAGTGTTCTCCTAAATCTGTTTCTCCAATTGATTTAGTGGTTGATTGTGAGAAAATTAAGAGAACTAGAAAAAAGAAGGATTACTCTACTACATACAAACGAAGAAGTGTACGAATTAAGCGTAATAATTCTAAACAAGATGCATAATCTTTGTGGGATGTTCTGGAATAGTGAGGGTTTTCGTGACCCAGGTAAACACCATTTCATTCAGGAAAGTATCAGAGAGAGAAAACTTGATTTTGTGGCTTTGTCAGAGACGGGTAGATCTCATTTTGCACAATCCTTTCTATCTCACCTAGCTTCGGGCTTGGACTTTGTGTGGTTTTGTTTACCACCTAGAGGTCGGTCAGGAGGTATGCTCATTGGCATAAACTCACAGTCTATTGAGGTTAGGAATGTGGAAGTGGGGGATTTCTCTGTTAAACTATATGTCAAGTCTAAGCATGATGGCTTTGAGTGGATTCTAGTGTCGGTTTATGGTGCTGCCCAGGATGAATTTAAACCTAACTTCTTATCAGAGTTTGTTCGTATATGTGAAAATGAAACATTACCGTTGTTGGTAGGTGGGGATTTCAATATACGTAAACCTGAAGAAAAGAATAATGATAATTACAATTCTAGATGGCCTGTTATGTTTAATGCAATTATACATAGCTTAGACTTAAAAGAGATTGAATTATCGGGTAGACAATTTACTTGGGCTAGCAGGAGAGCAACTACAACTTTTGAAAAACTGGATAGAATTCTTTCTACCGTAGAGTGGGAGCAAATTTCCTCTAGCAACCGTTCAAGCTTTGGCTAGGAATGGCTCGGACCACACTCCTTTGTTGTTGGATTTTGGTGCTCTCGTGCTCATGTGGGGAATAAAAGTGGCTTCTCTTTTGAGCTTTCGTGGCTCAGAATGGATGGTTTTTTCGAGTTGGTTGCTGCTGAATGGGGGCTTTCCACAAGGGGGATACTGCTATTTCGGTTTGGCAAAACAAAATTCGACATCTAAGACGTTTTCTTAAGGGATGGGCTAAAAACCTTAGTGGTAAATATAGAATTGAGAGAGATAAATTAATCAGGATTATTGAGGGTTGGACATTAAAGCTGAGAGTGTACCTCTTTCTTCGGGAGAGAGGGAATCTCTGCGTAATGCCAATGAGCGTCTCTGTTTTCTGCGTAGAGAGGAAGAAAGTAAATGGGCGCAAAGGGCTAAGGTTAGACATGTGTTGGAGGGGGGAGATAATACTAAATATTTCCATCTTATGGCGAATGGGAAACACCGTAGGAAGAAGATTTTTCAGTTAGAACAAGAGGAGGGGACGATTGTTGGAGATGAGGACTTGAGGTTATTATTTCTGAGTATTATAAGAAATTATTTGGACCTTCCATACCTAATAATATCTCCTTAGTGGAGAGTAATATTCAGGATATACCTCAGTTAACTCAAGAGGAAAATGATATTCTCACTGCTGACTTCTTAGTGGAAGAGGTTTTTGAGGCAATATCACAGATGGAACCCAACAAATCTCCAGGCCCCGATGGTTTCCCTGCTGAATTTTACAAAACTTTTTGGGAAGTTATTAAAAAGGATTTGATGGCTATGTTTTTTGAGTTCAAGCAAGGTAATCTTCAGTTGTTTAAACTGAACTTTGGGGTGATTACTTTGCTTCCTAAAAAGGATAATGCAGTTCAAATCCAACAGTATAGACCTATTTGCCTTCTTAATGTGAGTTTTAAAATTTTCACTAAAGTGGGTACTAATCGTATTACCCAGATAGTGCAGAAGGTGGTTAGACCATCTCAATCCGCTTTTATGCCTGGGAGAAACATCTTGGAAGGAGTTGTTATCTTGCATGAAACCATCCATGAACTTAATAGGAAGAAATTGGATGGGGTAATTTTTAAAATTGACTTTGAGAAGGCTTATGATAAGGTCAAGTGGCCGTTTCTTCTTCAGGCTTTACGTATGAAAGGTTTTTCTCAGGAGTGGTGTGATATGATTATCCAGTTTGTTCAGGGTGGAAGTGTAGGTATTCGGGTTAATGACGCAATTGGCCACTTTTTCCAAACTAAAAAAGGACTTAGGCAGGGGGATCCTCTATCTCCAATTCTTTTTAACATTGTGGCTGATATGCTTGCTATTCTAATTGCTAGAGCTAAGGAATTAGGACAAATTGGAGGTCTTATTCCTGATCTAGTTGAAGGGGGTTTGTCTATCCTTCAATATGCTGATGATACGGTGTTATTCTTAGAGCATGATTTTGATAAGGCTCTAAATCTGAAATTAATCTTGTGTATCTTTGAGCAATTGTCGGGTCTCAAGATTAACTTTCATAAGAGTGAAGTTTTTTGTTTTGGCAAGGCTAAAGAGGTGGAGCACCAGTATAAACAAATCTTTGGTTGTGAGTCTGGTCTGTTACCTTTTAAATATTTGGGTATTCCTATCCACCACAGAAAACTTACTAATTCAGAGTGGCACCCTGTGGAGTGCCGTTTTGAGGACAAACTTGGATGTTGGAAAGGAAAATTATTATCCTATGGGGATAGATTAGTTCTTGTTAATTCCGTGTTAACAAGTTTACCCATGTTTATGCTTTCCTTCTTTGAGATTCCTAAGGGCGTCCGTAAGAGATTAGACTTTTATAGATCTCGTTTTTTCTGGCAGAGTGATGAAACCAAGCGTAAATACAGATTAACAAAATGGAATATCTTTGTAGACCCAAAGATCAAGGTGGTTTAGGTGTGGAAGTGCTAGAGCTTAAGAATAAGTGTTTATTGGCTAAATGGCTGTTTAAAATACTTCATGAGGAAGGTATTTGGCAGGAATTGTTACAAAATAAATACTTACATAGTAAACCTTTAGCTCAAGTTGAGGCACAACCCACTGATTCTCCTTTCTGGAAGGGTTTAATGAAAGTTAAGAGGGAGTTTTAGTAGAGGTTCCTTTAGAATTGGTAATGGTGAAACAACTAGATTTTGGGAGGATATTTGGCTAGGCCAAACCCCTCTATCTGACCAATACCCTCTTTTATCATATTGTGCAGTCTAAAAATGTATCGGTTGCGGATGTTTTTCAGAATGCACCACCAATCAATATTTCCTTTCGTAGGAATTTAGTAGGCATTACTTGGAATATGTGGTCTCATCTATGCTTGCGTCTTATGAATGTCTCTCTGTCCTCGGATAATGATAAGTTTGTTTGGAAACTTACACAGAATGGGAACTTCTCTGTGAAATCTATGTATGAGGATATGATGAATGGACACACTATTTTTCTCAAAACTTACTTATGGAAACTAAAATTACCACTCAAGATCAAGATCTTCATGTGGTTTTTGGATAGGAAAGTGATTTTGACTAAGGATAATTTAGCAAGAAAGGGTGGAAAGGTGATATGAATTGTTCCTTTTGTGGGAGTAATGAGTCAGTAGAACATCTATTTATTTCTTGTCCTTTGGCTAAACTTATTTGGCGAGTGATCTTTTGCACTTTTAATATTACCCCCCCCTCCAACGTGACTAATATGTTTGGGAATTGGCTAAATGGGATTGATGTGAAAACTAAGAAAAGGATTAGGATTGGTGTATCCGCAATTTGTTGGGCTATCTGGAATTGTAGAAACAATGTTGTTTTTAACAAAAAGAAATATTTCCATGTTTTACAGGTTTTTCACTCAGCAGCTCATTGGATCCAACTATGGGCTATTCTTCTGCCTCCAGACCAGAGGAAGCTTATGGTGGATGGCTGCACGCGTCTCCTTACGGTGGCACAGGAGTTTTTCTCCCAATATACGTGGCAGCATCATAATAGGATTTTGTAGTTCCTTTGTTTTGGCTGTTTTTCGGAATAAGGGAGTTGTCCTGTTCCATGTAAGGGTTAATAAGTGGTGTAAACTTTTGGATACTATGAATTTTAATAATCAATAAAGGCTGTGTGCATCACTCGATGCAGAGGCCGGGGTTCTCCCCATTTCTAAAAAAAAAAAAAACTCGCGGATCGGCCTTGCCACCACCAAACCTACACGATAGGGAGAATGATCGATGATGATACAACCAACATACTGGATCAAGGAATGCATCGGTGAGTACTGTAGAAGACGCCAAAAAAAAACAATTGAGAACATGTGTGTACCTGGACAGTGCGGCCAGTTCAGCGGAGCACTGACACTCTGGGCAGGGGCTTCTTGTAGTGGGACGAGTGGCGTGGCGCGAAGAGAGAAGGGTCGTGGCCGGCCTCTACCCCGTCCCACTCCAGCTTCTCCCACCACTCCTTCTCGCAGTCCACGAGGGGACGCCGTCGGTTGTCTCGACTGATCGACGGGAGGCGCACAAGGCTCCAGCAGCCCCTGAGCCTGATGGTCTCCAACAAGGGAGCCAACATCTTGGTTTCACATATATGGTGTAGCCTGGGGAGCTCATGCAGGTACATTTGCTTCAACTTTGGGAATTCCAATACACCTTTTCGATGGTCGGCAGCTATTACTGTCAGAAACTCTGGCTCCACTGGGAACACATCCTTGAGGTCACCGCAGTTGACGATGTGAAGAATCTCTAAGTTGGGGAAATACGAGTCTGGAGCAGCCCACGATAACGGAAGCACAAAGCTGAGCCTCGTGCATGAATATAGATGTATGCTCCGCAGTTTCGCGAATGATCTGGTGTCTTTGAGATCAACTGTCCTTCCTTTGCTCCAAATGCAATGCGCCATAAGGAGACCAGCCGCACAAAAGGTCTCTATTTCTTCAAAGCAGAATTTATTATAATTTGTGTGGAAGACCACGTGCATCTTGCGGCATCTCACAACATGACACTGTTTCAGATTTTTCCATGTAAGCTCCTTCTCTTCTATAGATATCATCTTTTTAGGAATCACACTGGTGATGAAAGAATTATCATGGGCATACAACGACTTAGCCTTGTCCATCACAAAGATGACAGGCTTGATTCCTTGCGGGCTTTCCATAGCGTTGTTAACTCCTTCGCCGATCTCCACATGGTAGCCCGATGGTTGAAACTGCACTTCAATTTTGTCGCCGCCATGATATATATTTATGTCGTTAATAGCGACACTTGTGTAAGAATGCTTGGTTATTAAGGACGGTGGCCTGCATAAATTTTCATTTCTTCCCGGGCTCATCTTATTCTTGTTGCTCCAACCTCCACTAGAGGATATGCACAGGTTTAGAATAAATCTATCGGAGTTCGTGTTCCAAAACATATTGTCACTTTTTTGAACCAATAGATGAATAAATTTCATTCCGAGCATACCAAAATATGCTTGACCTTGTCCCGTTTCTGACTTGTGCACATCGGCTGATATTCTTTCAATTCCTCCTCGAGTGTCAATGCATAGCAAACTTAATTGGGGCACTCCCTCTTCTGGCCAAAGCACGGCACAAAGTTGTTCACATCCCAATAATAGGACTCGTTGGAGACATGGGACCCGCACCACCTCAATTGTGAGGTCAAGTGTCTTAACTTTTGTGCCTGAGAGGTCTAGCTCCTCAAGGTTTGAAAGAGATCCATGAAGCTTGAAGTCCGATAATCTTACACAACCAGCTAGGGAGATGCAGATTATTTTGGCTTCCTTTCTTGATCCTGCATTTAAGCTGAATGATTCAAGTGTCACAGGGAGTCCTTCAACATGCTCCAACCCAAGACAACCATCTAGAACAAGAGTCTTCAGTCTATTCGACGTTGACATTCTGGGCAAAATTGTGAATCCATCATTTCCAGCCATCTCCCAAGAGCATGTGGGGTCAATTACTCGAAGTTTGTGTAGGTTGTTTAGTTGTCTCCATGCAAAACTCATGTGCCAAAACCACCCATTCTTTATATTTATTTCCCTGATGTTTGCAGCTATCTGCTCTATAATCTCTGGTGATAAATCCAATTCCCAGTCTGTGTTGTATATGTCTATCACCCATAGGCTGTTTAAAAAATCCATTGTTGGTCTAACATTCTTGTCAACTTCTTCTCCTCCTTGATCCTTGCAGCCATCTAATCCGAGGAACCTTAAGCTACGACAACAACTAAAAGGAGGCAACGAAAAACTGAAGGTGCAGTTGGATAACTTTAGGACACGGAGTTTGTCCGACTGATGAAACATGCCATTAGGCAATGTTCTTAAAGGAGGATCAGATATGCTTGTGTCTGCAGCAAAAAAAAATGATGTGGACTCTGGATGCACAATAGAATTTTTCCTTGCCAAAATCCATTTTTTTGGAGGCGTCGCCAATTTAACACCAAAATAGGGCAATGAATTAGATGAGTAATCCTCTATACGTATTTGTTGGTGTAGAGAAGTTGCAACCTCCCATGCTTTGTCAGCATGACCTCCCTCTATAATACCATCACAAACCCAATAGTTAGAGGCATGGGTGGCCCAGTTGTAGTCCATGATGTTGCCACCTTGGGAGTTCAATGACAAAAGATATGAGCAGCACTCTTCAACTGCATCAGGAAGCCCATCCGCGCACACAGAAATTTCTATCGCCTCCTTTTGTAGCAAAAAATTCCACCCATGAGTACTGTGTGTATCACTGAGATAAAGATGTGACGTATCCACCTTTTCACTAAATTCTGAGTTGAGCCGAAGCCTTCCTCGAAATGTCCACAATACTTTACTATGAAATGCAGACCATCGATCCAAAGGTTGGGGAATGCCAAAATCATTCAAGTCAATTGTGTTGTTACTCCCATTATGGAAGATTAGTAAATACTTGTGTCCTTGCATGGCTCCATAGATATCTTCCCCAACGTCTTCTATCTCGCCTCTGGAGCCTTCATCTACTCCTCCGAAATCATCTTCCTCATCTTGTCTATCAAGAACATCCATAACCCGAGGAGGAAGTCTAAGTTCTTGCACAATTGTCCTTTGGAGTGCTCTTCGGCTTTTCCACCTCGAGCAGTCGACGTGGATGATCAGGTTGAATCTCTCCATGAGAGATGGTGGGGGTTCTTTAGCTATTGCTCTAAGAACCGCCGAAGCAGCAAGGCCACTCCACCCATCAAAATAGATGGCCCTGTGTGCAGTATTTCTCGTATCTGTCAGGTGAGGAATTATTATTTCCACCGCTTCTTCGATGGTGTTCGGATAAATCCTCTGCATTAGTTGATGCCAATTAGTTGAGGTCACTTGGTTTAGCAGATTTTTCATATATATAGTGACATATATATGTTGGAGAAGATAATATCTTCTGCGTGTATTTGATTGTAACAGCTAGCTATCCTACCCATCCACGGTTAGCTCTTGTTAATATTTTGTTAGTTCAAACCGTGGATAGGATCTAGAGGTCGGTTAGCTCCCTGTAGTTGTGTATAAATACACAACCCCATCAATGAATACAATGCGTTGAGCAATTTCCTAACCTACATGGTATCAGATACCGATCGATTCTAAACCCAAACCCTTCCACTGCTTCCTCCCACCCCTGCGCCGCCATGTCCAACTTCAGCTCTTCCATTGCCAACAGCAACCCCTTTGCCGACGCCCACGATCGTCCTGCTCGCATCTCAGCCGCCACAATCCAGGGCATCAGCATCCGCAACCACGTCCCCGAGGTTCTGAACTTTGATGAATCCAACTTCTCCTCCTGGAGCACCTTCTTCAACATCACCTTCCGCAAGCTTGGCCTCACCGATCACATCAATGGCGTCGTCGATGCCCAGATGATGCTTGGCGACGTCGAGTGGACGCAGATCGACCAATGCATCGTCTCTTGGCTGTACACCACCGTGTCCAAGGACATCCTCGCCATCATCTTGAAGCCTGAGGACACGGCCGAGCGCGCTTGGCACGCCATCAACAACCTCTTCCTCGACAACCGTCTCCAGCGCGCCGTCTTCGCCAAGTACGAGTTTCACCATCTCGTTCAAGGTGATCTCTCCGTCACCGCCTTCTGCAGCCGCATCAAGTGCCTCGCCGACACGCTTCGCGACGTCGGTTCTCCTGTCAGCGACATGGACATGCTGCTGGCCTTCATCAACGGGTTAAGCAATGATTTCGGCCACGTCATCTCCGCGCTCACCATCAACCCGGTCGGCCTCACCTTCGCG
This sequence comes from Alopecurus myosuroides, assembly GCA_028641055.1. NCBI lineage: Eukaryota > Viridiplantae > Streptophyta > Magnoliopsida > Poales > Poaceae > Alopecurus > Alopecurus myosuroides. The sequence goes on from CM054057.1 coordinate 777,501,520, forward strand.
CGCGCCCGCTCTATTCTTCTTCAAGAAGAGCGCCGCCTTGCCCGCGCTACCCTGATGGCCAAGGAGACTGCGCTCATCGTCGCCAACACTCAAGGGCACCCAACCGCTCCTCCCGCCGCTCCTCGCCCGGCATTCACGCCGGCCTCCACACCGGTCTACACCGGCGGCGGGAAAGGCAAGAAGAAGAAACCTGCCAAGGCGCAGGTCTGGACACCACCCAACACCGGCCCCTCCTCCAACACCGTGCCGATGTGGCCAGCTGGCGGCTACCCTCTCTCCGACATGTTTCAGGCATGGGCCCCCCAGTTCCGTTCTCCGGGACCGGGCATCCTTGGCCCCCGTCCCCCTATGCCACCGCCGCAGGCCTACCAGACGATGACGGCGCCCGGCTACACTACCACGCCACCGGCACCGCAGCCCACTGCATGGGATCAAGCGCAGCTCCACGCCGCGCTGCACAACCTCTCGCTCCAGGGCAACACCGACTGGTTCCTCGACTCCGGGGCAACCTCTCACATGGCCAACAACCCCGGTATCGTCTCTCATCCTCTACCCTATTCTCAATCCTCTCGTTTTGTCGTGGGCAATGGTGCATCCTTACCCATTACTCATGTCGGTGCAACTTCCTTTCCCACATCCACTTCTCCCATACATCTACGTAATGTTGCCATTACACCATCTCTTGTCAAAAACCTGATCTCTGTTCGTTCTTTAACTCGAGATAATCCCATAACTATTGAATTTGACGCTCTTGGTTTTTCTATTAAGGATCTTCACACTCGGGCGGTGATCCTGCGATGTGATAGCGATGGCGAGCTCTATCCACTCGTCCTTGGTCGTCCAGCCGAGCGTCAGTCCCTCCACGTTGCCGTCACCACCGATCTTTGGCACCAAAGGCTTGGTCACCCGGGAGCGGCAACATTATCCAAGACCTTAGCTTCTTTTCAATTTTCTTGTAATAAGTCTACCAATTCGACATGTCATGCCTGTCGACTTGGGAAACATGTCCGTTTGCCTTTCCAAGAGTCTACTTCTAGGGCTAGTTTTCCATTTGAACTTCTTCACTGTGATGTATGGACGTGTCCTATTACAAGTATCTCTGGCTTTAAATATTACCTTGTCATATTAGATGATTATTCTCACTATACTTGGACGTTTCCACTACAACAAAAATCTGAAGTTTTCAAACACTTAACAAACTTCCATGCCTATGTTCAAACCCAATTTCAACGCCCAATCTTGTCCTTTCAAACGGACAATGGTAGACAGTTTGACAACCGTGCAACCAGAGAGTTCTTTTCTAAACTAGGCATCCATCTTCGTTTTTCCTGCCCGTATACATCACAACAAAATGGTCGTGCCGAACGCATCTTGCGTACTCTGAATGACAGTGTTCGCAGTTTCCTCTTTCATGCTCATATGCCTCCACGCTTTTGGGCTGAAGCGCTTAACACGGCCACCCATGTTTTGAATCTCAGACCATGCAAACCACGCCAATTCCAAACACCTCATGAACTTCGCTTTGGCTCACCTCCGGATTATCAACATCTGCGTGTATTTGGTTGCCTCTGTTACCCAAACACCACAGCCACTGCCGCTCAAAAACTTGCACCACGCTCGGTAGCATGTGTGTTCCTTGGTTATCCTCAAAACCACCGCGGCTATCGTTGTTATGATCCGGATACCCGTCGAGTTCTGATATCACGCCATGTCTATTTCGACGAGGGTGTTTTTCCTTTCAGGTCTCTTCAGGAAACCCCACCGTCGCCTACGGTCGCTGCCCCCGCCAACGACGTGCCATTGTCTACAATAGCACCTCCACGGCGCCCTGCTGCGCCGCCTCAACCACGACGAGCTCCCAGCCCAGCGCACTATGGCTCGCCGTCCACTTCGGCGCCCACGGCATCGTCTCCACCTACAGCCGCAACCCCACCTTCTGCTGCCACGACAGACTCCGACGACCCGAGGACCGCATCTACAGGCTCGCCCTCAAGCTCGCCTGCTTGGTCCGGCGACCCCGTCTACGACACCGACACGGCGCCCTCCAGCGTGACGCCACCATCGTCCGCTGCTCGCACTCCAACACCAGTGGTGTCATCGCGTGTTGTACCTCACCACGCTCGCGATGAACCTCGCCCCTCTCGTGTCGTCACTCGTGCAAGCCGCGGCATCTACAAACCAAACCCTCGCTACGCCAACCTGGTGGACTCGTCGCCTCTGTCACCATTGCCGTCCACAGTGCGCGTTGCCATGCGTGATCCTAACTGGCTCCTCGCCATGAAAGAGGAGTTTGCTGCTCTCCAGTCCAACAAAACATGGTCTCTTGTACCTCGTCCAAGTGGTGCTAACGTGGTCACCGGCAAGTGGGTATTCCGCCACAAACTACACCCTGACGGCTCCCTTGACAGATACAAAGCTCGTTGGGTGGTGCGCGGCTTCACTCAGCGTCCCGGCGTGGATTTTGGCGAAACTTTCAGTCCGGTTGTGAAACCGGCTACTGTCCGCACGGTACTCCACCTCGCTGCTTCCCGCAATTGGCCCGTCCATCAACTCGATGTAAGCAATGCGTTCCTCAATGGCATCTTGACAGAAAAGGTTTACTGTCAGCAACCAACGGGATTTATTGACAGTGCACGCCCTGATGCTGTTTGTCTCCTCTCTAAGTCTCTCTACGGACTAAGGCAAGCACCGCGAACATGGTACACCCGGATTGGAGATTTTTTGCGCAAGATTGGCTTCACATCCACCAGATCGGATAGCTCCTTATTCGTTCTTCGCCATGGCTCTGATGTTGCTTATTTGCTACTGTACGTGGACGACATTATACTGACGGCCTCGTCTTCCACCGTTCTGAACACCCTGGTTGCTCGGCTGCAGACAGAATTCAAGATGAAGGACATGGGACCTCTTCACTTTTTCCTTGGTGTCAGCGTCCGGCGCTCTCCGTCAGGCTTCTTCCTCTCTCAAGAACGGTACATCGAAGAACTTCTTGATCGCGCCTCTATGTCCAACTGCAAGCCTGTGTCCACCCCGATGGACACCAAGCCCAAACTGTCTGCCTCAACCGGCACAGCAGCGGACGATGCCTCTTTCTACCGTAGCATCGTCGGCGCGTTGCAGTACCTCACCCTCACCAGGCCAGACATCTCCTATGCCGTGGGCCAAATATGCTTGCATATGCACGCACCCATGGATTCACATTGGGGACTTGTCAAACGCCTCCTTCGATACCTTCGTGGCACCTCTGGACACGGCCTTGTTCTTCACGGCTCTAAGAATCTTGACATGTCTGCATACTCGGACGCCGACTGGGCTGGCTGCCCGGACACACGGCGTTCCACCTCCGGCTACTGCGTGTATCTTGGTGACAGTTTGATCTCATGGTCTTCGAAACGACAGCCCACGGTGTCTCGATCAAGTGCTGAAGCCGAATACCGCTCTGTCGCTAACACCGTTGCTGAATGTTGCTGGCTACGCCAACTCCTCGGAGAACTCCATTGCTCCGTCGCTAAAGCTACTGTGGTCTTCTGCGACAACGTTTCTGCTGTCTATCTCTCAGCCAACCATGTGCATCATCGACGGACAAAACACATCGAGCTCGACATACACTTCGTGCGGGAAAAGGTTGCCCTCGGTCATTTTTAGAGTTGTTCACGTTCCTACAACTGAACAACTAGCAGACATAATGACTAAAGGACTGCCAACGGCTAGCTTCGAACGTTTTCGGTCCAGTCTTGGCATCATCGCTGACGATGCTGCGACTGCGGGGGGTGTTGGAGAAGATAATATCTTCTACGTGTATTTGATTGTAACAGCTAGCTACCCTACCCATCCACGGTTAGCTCTTGTTAATATTTTGTTAGTTCAAACCGTGGATAGGATCTAGAGGTCGGTTAGCTCCCTGTAGTTGTGTATAAATACACAACCCCATCAATGAATACAATGTGTTGAGCAATTTCCTAACCTACAACATATACTATATATACAAGAGGTGCAAAATCGGGTGACATGCATATGGTGGCCGGTGCAGCCACCAGGTGTGTGAGGATTGAAACAGAAGCTAGCACATTGGTGCGGTTACGGACTTAGGGCGCTGCAACCGTGGAGTGATCTCACTTAGGGCATCTCCAGCCGCCCCCCCCCCCCCCCCCCCCCCCCCGAGCCCCCCAAGCGGCCTTTCTAGCGCCGGAAGCGGCGAATAGCACCGTTTCCTCACCAGTCGGCCCTCCCAGAAGCCCAAATAGCGCCGCGACACCCAGGTGGGTTTGGCCTGGGGGGCGAAACTGCGCGGCAGCACACGCGGGCGAGCTCTGTCAGCGACGCGCCGAATAAACGCGGGAACAGAAACCCCCGCCCGTGACCTTCTTCTCGGCGCCCGCGCCGTCAAAGGCTGCCGGAGTAATGGCGTGGCGGCCGCCCAGTACATGCGCCCCAGTCAAAGGCTGCCGGCGTAATGGCGTGGAGGCCGGCCAGTGCATGCATGGCGAGGGTGGCAGCGGTGACACGCGCGACGCAGGGACTGGCCCGCCAGGCTATAAAAAGGGCACTCGCCCCTCGCCGTTCTCCCATTCTCGCTTCCTAATCCTCGCCGTTCTCCCATTCTCGCCTCCTCCTCCTCGCCACCCTCGCCGTACCTAGCATCGATGCCTCGCCTCTGGATGCGTGGCCCGACACCGACGAAGAGGAACAGCAGTCGGCGCAGGAGGTGGCGCCCGAGCTGCAGCCCGCCCAGGAAGAGCTGGCGCCCGAGCAGCCGGCGCAGGTTGCCCGGCGCTGGAGGAGGGAGAGGAGGAGGCAACCGGTGTGGCCGGAACAGCACGCTGCCTACCACTCCTTCGAGACCGCGCGGAACGAGGACGCGTTCCACCAGGTCCTCGGCGGGCTCGAGCATGCGGCGGAGGCTGCCGCCGTTCGGGCATATCTGGAGACCCACCGGAGGGAAGAGGCGGAGCGCGAGGTGCACCGGCAGCTGGCCGAAAACACTGCCTCGGCCGAGCAGCAGGCCCTCATCACGTAGTACGAGGCCGACCGGCGGCAGGTGGTGCTGCAGAGCGACCGGCGCAACCGCAAGCCCTCCGAGCAGGCGCAGCTGCACCGGCTGCGGGTGCAAGGCCGGGCGGAGCGGCGCTGGCTCGCCATGGCGGCGAAGGATGACGGCGTAGCTTTATTTTCGCACTGTTTAGTTTATTTCTCGATGTTTTAGTTTAAATTTGCGTCGAAATTGTACGAACTTTGTCTGAAATCAATAAAATGCGCCTAGTTTCAAATCGAGTTTTTTTTGGGCCGAAACTTGGGCTCGGTGAGCGACTGGGAAGCCTGCCCCCCAGGTTCCTGATTAGCGCCGTTTGCCCTTACCCTAGGCTAGCTCTTGAAATGTTAAAAGGGGTTTCAACAAGAATCACGTGCATCCTCAATTTGGAGTGATCGGTCTCTTTCGTCACAACATTTAGGGCTAGGCTACCTAGATAATATGTATGGTATTCAAGATCCAGTTAGATACATGCATGCATTTGCTAAAAGTAGTACTTATAGTGTTTGGATGTTAGAATAGCATGCATGCGTATGTACGCAGATAGAATTAATACCTTTCGAGGCATGATCGATGAATTCTATTTCAATGAAGGCCTTGCAAGGACGATCGGGAAGCTCCAGGAAATCTAACCCATCATCTGCACCTCCGGACGAATTGCTTTGCTAGCTGTCACTTAGTTACTTTCTAGAAGATGAGATTGATAAGGATTAGTCATGCTTGTGCGTGAACAAATACCGTCAGCACACTTCAAAAAAAAAATACCGTCAGCCAGTCATGGCCATGAAAAACTAAACTGCGAGGAAGTAGAGTAGAAGAAGTAGCTGCAGGCAGCGCAAGTACCTTACTCGATCGGCAGTCAGGCACATCGATCTTGTGCGCTGCCGGTTTTGGTGAATGATGGGAAGTAGAGTAGAAGAAGTAGCTGCAGGCGAGATACCAAGTATGAGAAATGAACAAATCGATGGTGGAAATGTGGATACTGGAGACCTTGTGGTTGGCTTTTCTTTTGCTAAAGTATGCACGGATGGGTCCCTAGCAAAGCTAGCTCTTTAGTTCTCTGTTCTTTGCTTGAGGCTGGAGCTAGTTCCCTAGCAAAGCAAGCTTGCTTCTTTTCCCTTTTTTTTCTAAAGCAATGGTGCAGGGTAGAGGCGGAGCTAAGGGCATCTCCAGCCGTCCCCCCCAGAGCCCCCCCAAGAGGCGTTTTTCGCGCCGTTTCGCGCTAGTCGCCCCCTAGAAACCGATTTAGCGCCGTTTTCCGCCGTTTTTCGCGCCGCCGAACCCAGGCCGAACCCAGCGCGCTGGGTTCGGCTGGGGGGGCGAAATGCGCGCGTGGGCCACGCCTGTCGGCGACGGAAGACGATTTCCCTCCCTTTTTTCGACGCTTCCCTCCACTTTCCCCCCACATGTACCTCTCCCTCCGGTTCATTCCCGGCATGTCGAACAAGGAGTGGATCGCCGAGAGGTCGCGCCTGGAAACAGCCAACATGAAGCGCCGGGGGAGGGAGACAGCGCAGCGGCAGAGGCAGCTGATGGCGCAGCTGCAGGCGGAGGAGCAGGCCGCCGCCGAGGGACGGCGCGCCGACAGCGGCAAAGCTCCAGGCGTCAATCGAGACCTGCATCGCCGACGCCCAGGCCCAGGCCGTCAAGAGGGACGAGGTCTCCAAACAGCGGTGGGCGGCGCTCATGGCCAACTCGCAGGTCAAGACCGACCTCCTCAGGACTGGCACCGCGGCGAAGAAGAGGAACAATGACCTCGCCTTCCTCACGGGCGGCGACCCGGCCGCGATGACCCCCGAGGTGAGAGCTTGGTTCCTGGCGCAGTGCAACCTCATCCTGACCGACATCAGCACGCCCCCGGCCCCGACTACGTCGTCTGGTGGCACCAGCTACACCACCGCGCCGACAAGCCCGCACGCCGACCTGCAGGATGCCGCGACCGTCGTCGACAAGGATGCCGAGCCCGTCGTCGACCTAGAGAATGACGCGACCGTCGTCGACAAGGATGCCGCGCCCGCCGTCCACTCCGACGCCGTCATCGACCTGGAGGATGCTGGGACGAGCTCGCCGCCTGCTCCGAAGCCGGCCCACGCTTCTGCCTGATCGCCTACGTTTGCCCACGCCGTGCGCGCCCGTCTGTGCGATTCGATCTGGACTATATTTGATCGCCCACCTGTGGCGTTTTTTGTAATATGATCGCCCGAAACTATGGCTGCTGATCGCCGAACTAGGGCTCTATTTTATGGGGCGGGAAGATGAACTTTCAAATGATATCGCCGGTTTCTTTTCTGGGCCGCCGAACGGCTGGTGAAATCGCCCCCCCCCCCCCCAGGTTTTGGTGCGGCCCGGCGCTATCGCTAAAAAGCGCCGATCTGAAACCTGGGGGGCCGAACGACTGGAGATGCCCTAAGAGCCAAACTTGTAGCTAACTTATGCGCTGCTCATGGCAAGAGGAGGGAGAGATTCTCGAAATCTCGCCTGGGCCGCCCCGTACACATATTTATTCCGCTCTTTAGTAAATATAAATCCTCTAAAAAAAATCACGCGCACCGTCCAAGAAAACCTGCTACAAAATGTATGTGTTTTTCTTATAAAACTAGCATAGTGACCCTCGCTAATGCGAGGGCAATTTCTAAAAGTGTCAAAAATGGAATTTTTATGGTTGTATATATCGAAACTTATATTATGTGGTTAGAATGAACATGGTTCTTAGTCATCTTCCATTGGTGGGAGAATATCTATTGTTCTCACACACAAAAATAGATAATGACCATATGCACATTTTGTACATAGTTATCCTTATTAGTACACAGAATCAGTTTAAACTGCAAGCTAGCGGATAGGTTAGTTCTTTGCTTGAGGCTGGAGCCAAGTGAAGAACAAAGCCTCTTGCTTCTTTGCTCCTTCATCCTTTTCCTTTTTGTAAAGCAAAAGGTCCAGGGTAGAAGCAGAAACGAAAACCATGTACTGGGAATCTATACTTCTTATAAAACAAAAACCCCACTACTATCTCAACATGCAAGCTATCCACATCATCCATCCTCCTAGCCAATCAATTGTCCATGTCATCTCCACTAATATTTATGAATTATTACATGCAAACTACACATCATCTATTTCTTAAATCATCCAATTATTCATATTAATAATTTAAAATATGTATACTATGATCAATTATATCATATCTCTTATAAACTTTACAATGTATTGTAGTTCCTCAAACGTTTCCCGCAGCAACGAGTGGGGTATCCTTCTAGTTTTAGATAAGCTCAAGGCCTCTCGGAATTTTAGGGCCCCGAAACGAAAATCCTGGACTCTTTAATATTGGCAGAAAAATAATACGTTATTGTTGAATTAATATGCGTAGATATAGGAAATGTTACCAAGTACGGAAAACATTATGACTTGTGAGTAAGACGACAAAATTGGCACGTGATGATCATAGCAAACGTATTTCCTTTTTTTTTAGGGGTCAAACGTATTTTCCTATTTTACTATGATGGTTCATTTGGTTCAATTTTTTTTGGGGTGGGGGGGGGGGGGGGGGGGGGGGGGGTTGTTTCAAATTTGGCATGCACCACACAACTCAAGTGAGAAAACGACACAGCTGCCATCCAACATGTGCTAATACGGCCAGTAGGTTGTAGCTGTTGGGAAACTTGGGCCGGGAGGTGGCAGCCCACTCGGTGGGCTTTGCCCAGTCCAACCAGGTCTTAGGGTTTCCCCCACATTGTACGTTCGTTTGGGTCTCACCCTCCTGTTATATATTGAGGCACTGTACGTAGTCTAGGAACAGAACAGAGAAAAGCAATAAAGTTTTGTTGTGCCCACACCCTTTGTCTCTTTTCTTCCTTGTTCGTGTGTTGTTCATCTACGCCGTCGCCGTCACACACCCTCGGGACCGGCCAGCCGGCAGATGTTGTGTAACAGTAGCGAGCCTAGGCATGGGCCCACTTGCACGTACAGAAAGAGACTTATATTTCCGTCCAAAATAGTCGACTCGCTCTCCTGTTTGAGCGTCGGAAGAGAGCTGGACGAGACCGCAAGTGTGTGGGAGGAGGAAGAGGAGTGATGGAGGGATCCAATCGAAAATGGTTTGCGTCTGTCACGCCGTCGGTGGCCAAGTGGGGCCCACGTCCAACATGCCTTACAGACACCCTGACCGTACCAATAGGTGAATCTATCCGCTTGAGGACTCGCGCTTGTGAGTGAAAAATATCCAAACACGAGGGACGATTGAGGCCTACCTTAAAAGAAAAATCCTATTTTCTCTGTCTCAAATTAATTGTCACAAGTTTGTATTTTAGATAGTGTTATGCATGCCATGTTGGTAAAAAAAATATGATATGACACAAGAATTAATAAAGAAAGAGTGAGTAGTAGTGCCTACCTATGCTACGGTATCGTATATTATAGCACATAAAAATTTAATATTTTAATAACAAGTAAATGTTGTACACATGTTTATATTGAGATCCTACAAAACAATAAATAATAGCTACGATATATACATATACTATGTATTATACGGTGTGGATACTCTCTCCACCATGACCAGCCCAGTGCAAGGCGTAGAAACTCATTTTCCATGCAGCGACCAATCATCGTCGCACGGATGGTACAGTGGCGAGTCTGGTGAGGGTCCCATGGTTAGCACTGGCCCACACGCATGTGCGCTGCGTCGCGCAGCCAGAGCAGCTCCATCTGGTCCTTGGAGCTCTCCAACGTCCATGGACCGTAGATATTTTTGCCTCTTTTGGCAAAGAATGAATCAAGTGCAAACTCTCTCCTGTTGGCAAGTAGCTGGCTAACTAAAAATGATTACGTTAAGTTGCCAAATCCACTAAGTTAACATAGTTCATCAGACTTTGCTTAGCTGAACAAGCTAGTCACCGCCACCATCTTTTTTTTTGAAATGGGAACATCTGAGCCTCTGCATCGTGAAGATGCACACAGCTGATTATATTATAATAAAAAGCTTGTCACCACCACCACCTGACCACCATCATTCATTAATAATCCCTTAAAAGAAATAAGAGCCACTAACGATCCCTCGATCAAAAGAAAATAACGTTCCCTTTTCACTCACAGAAAGTGATGCGGTCGACCTCATATTCAGCTTGCTTAGCAGGTCGGAATTTAAAAAATAATAATCAAAAAGCTTGCTAGCAGGTCGGGGTAGGCATAGTGGCTAGCTGGATGGACGATACACACTGCTTATCATCTCCTAGCTCATGGTCATGGGATGTCTTTTTTTTTTTTTTTTTTTTTGAACATAAAGGTGGCACCAGGGTGCCAAATGCATTACTCATAAGCAAGTTACATCGTTGAAGACATATCCCAAATCTCGAAGGCTTAGGACCTTCTGAGCAATTGGGCAAGCAGAATTGCTATGATTTCTGTTCCTGCAAGAACAGATGGGCTCCGACCTACAAGATCGAAAAGCCTGTTGAGCACAATCATGGGCTAAGTTGTTCAGGTCCCTGGAGATATGATGGATAGCAGCAGTAACATCTTGGAGATGATTGCGAATATCTGCAACTTGAGAACGAATACTCCAGGGTACAGCAGCACAGGTAGAAGAAGCCGCAGTCACTGCATTGACGAGGACCAAATTATCCGAATAGATCATCACTGAAGAAATCGTCAGAAGCCTGCTGATCCTTGCAGCTAGTAGGAGGCCCTCCGCTTCTGCCTGCAAAGGAGAACCAACTCGGGCAACACGGGCCTGCACAAAAACATCTGAAACCATATTCCCAAGCTTTGCAATTAAGAAGACCCCAATCCCCGCTGTGGAAGGCAGAGAATAAGGATCTGGTTTCCAAGCTGCATCAACGAAAACATAAGAGCATTCATCCGAGGATGACACGGCCGGAGGCGGTTTCGGCAAAGGCCTGGGAGGAGGAACTGACTGCGAATCCATCTGACTATAAGATGCAAAGTCCTGTAAGATGGCAGCAGAAGCAAACTTAATCTGGTACGGCTGACCAGACTTTCTACAAAAAAGCTCATCATTCCGAGACTTCCAAAGACATCAAAGAAACGTGAACATATTTGAAATATTCATATGAGGATGCGGCATGGTCAGCAAAGATGCAAGCATAAGAGGCAAAGAAGGCTGGTTAGCTGCGACAACATCAGCCTTAATAAACCACGGACACTGAAACCAAGCCGCACGAGCAAAAGGACACAAGAAAAAGATATGCACATCATCCTCAAGGAAACCACAACGGCAGCACTCACCATTAACATGTTTAGAGATTCGAGCCACCCTTTTACCTGAAGGAATGGCTCTCCGCAACAAACGCCAAGCAAAGGTCTTGATTCTAGGCAACAGGTCCTTCTGCTTCCAGATTCTGCATAATAAATTAATAGTAGTATTATCCGGACGTTCCACCACCGAAGTACCTGCACTATGCAAGAAATTGTAAGCCACAAGGTAAGCTGATTTTGAGGAGCAGATCCCATTGGAGGCTGGTTTCCAACACATAATGTCCTGGTCCTGCACATCAATCACTGGAGTGTTTTTAATAATAGAAGCCGTGGGATTTGAAAAAAGAGAGTCAATAAGCTGAGCATTCCAATCCCTGGATCCCTGCAACCAAAGTTGATTAACCGTCATGGGATGTCTTAAGTTTCCGTTTTGGACGGAAAGGGCGCTAGTAGGTCAACTTGCACCCAGATTCGTCGTCACCGACCCATAGGCCGATCGACCATCGCTGTCGTGATAAATATCTGGAGGGGACCGGCCGGGCACACCATCCTTAGATCGCACCGAATTAGGTACTATTAGTACCAACTAGCAGGGTGGCCCTCGCAATAGCGAGGGCATCGTATTTAGTGTTCCGAAATAACTAACAAATACATCTACCGTTACATATATCATATGTTAATTGATCTAGAATTGACACAAATAGTCTACTAAATCAATATATCTCTACATGTGAACACCCTTCTCGAATAGTGCACAAAATTGTGCCACTTCAAAAAAAAAAAACATATTAATGACCATATGTGTCTTCTACACATCATATTAAAACCATAGTGAGTTAATGTTTAGTTAGTGGTGTTTTGTTGAATTATTCAACGACATAGTTTAGGTTAACGGTCACTACACACTAAATTATATTCCTTATGGACTAAGAAATATATACAGTTCATCTAAGCCATGAGGGATGATGTTTAGGTGAAATTCCTAATGTAAGGGAAAAAATTATTTGCTTCATGGTGCGGGATAAAAACCAATATCCTCTTTTTTCTCATGTAAACATTAAGAAATTTATTCTACTTTATCCTGGACTTTCTTTCTCTCTTTTACTTTTTATTCAACCATATGACATCATCGTTTTGTCAAAAAATGGGACTCTTTAGACATGGAAAATATTTAAAATGTGATAAAGTGCTAATCAAAGAAGGAGACGTTTGAGAACATATTTTTATCCTATTATATCATATATATTTAAACAGAAGTAGTATTACTTTCACCTTTTTACGTCATTCTCTCAAGTTAAGATTTTTCAGACTTTTCCTTACATGTATCTATCTTGTCATGTGAAATCAGAATGACAACATGTGTATCATACTTTTTGTGCATTAGCTGGGTGTTCCATTTTATTCATGAAAGCAATGAAAAGTCTTCTCAGATTTGAAATAATTATAAGTCACGAAAATTGACACATAAGTGTGATTGAGTGCATAATCAAAAATACATCTGAAGTCTTGATCCATATTTTTTTTAAGGTTATAATAAAGAAAAGTTATCATTTTAAACTGAATCTGATACGTGGAAATGCATTTTAATATATAATCATACAAATCAAATCTCCTAGGGAATATCGGAGAAATATATTTCTCCATTGTTTTTTACATTTTCGGAATAAAAAATGATTCATGTTTATGTTAAAATTATCAGTAAATTATCTCGACAACAACTTGATTATTGGTATCATTGATTCCTTGTGAGGCATGCACAAATGTTGACCATATGGCTTCAACACATCATGCAACATCTCTCTCTCTCTCTCTCTCTCTCTCTCTCTCTCTCTCTCTCCCTCTCTCATACCAATTTTTCTAAATGGTTATGGTTAACCATCATTCTATCAAGCATATGCAAATTACAACTCGACTATTAGAAACATCCAACATTTTGACTGAAACATCAACACTTATTAGTTAGTTATACCCTCAGAATGATACAGGACAAAGTGATGAACGGTTAATTTGTTTTCACGAGGTTAGGACCCAAACTAACTTTTTGGGGGTAATATATATTCTTCAATTAAATTTAGTACAACGAATAGATAGCTTATATTCATAATTATGTGAACACATATCTACTTATAATTCATTCTAAATAACTAAATTATACTACTCAATTACTTGAAAAAGTTTGCATGCCTAAGAACCAACTATGACCCAAAGCAAATTGCCCCCATTCGGACATGATGTTTTGGCTTTTAGGTGCCTCTAGATACGGTGTGGAAAATGCATTTTAATTGTATTTGAAATTTTTTGAAAAGGTCAAAGACTAATTTGGGATGAACAATTGGACATTCTATGTCGGCATCCAAAATTTCTACAAAAGAAACAACAATTTTGTGGGCTGTGTAAAAAGACAAAAAAAAAATATCGTGGAAAGTCATTTTGAGCACCGGATTTTGTCACTTTTACACCGGGCATATTAATTTTCATTTTCTAAAGAAATTTTATGTGGGAACATAAAATGTTGGGATACACATCCGAATTTGTTTTGGATATTTTTTACTTTTTAAAATGAGATTATTTAGTGGGTGCATCTGCACCTATGACACAAAGCTGGTTTTCCACATTCCATATTACTTCTCTCTCTCTATCCATCTATTTATCTGTGTATCCATCTATCTATCTCTTGTTCAAGCACTATCGAAGTACCGTATGTTTTGCGTTCGGCCTCGGTCTCGGTTATATCACCTTGTCAACCGTTTTAAATTCATACATTATGATTTGTAATTTGTATATATTTATTAATCTAGTATATGAGAAGATATATGATTGTCACCGGGTTACATACATGTGTATTTGCTTCTGCTCTACTCCATGTGTGTTTACTTGTGCCCTAATCCCTCGGCCCATTCTATAGAAGTCAGATAAAAAGTCATGAAATTCCAACAACCCTCCAGCTCAACGCGCGATAGCCGACTAATTAGGGAGGTCATGCGTCGACACTATATATACATGCATGCCCCGGTTATGTTCGTAGCTACCCGTTAGCACTAAGAGATTGATTGAGAACAATAACTGAGATAGGCTGCTTAGAAAAGTAGGTTAAATTTATTAATTAAGAATACTTGGAATAAACTGGGACTAAGATGATTTAGGGGACTTGGCACTTTGATGGAAAATATACCGTTATGAGCTAGAATCTGTATGCATGTCAATCTCTAGACATGCATAAATAATAATTAGATTTTTGTGACTAAATCCTATGCATAAGCACAACACCGCCGCTACCTGGCAACCAAGGGATCAAGATAAAGTCTAAACCATGCGTTCATGTACATAGGAAATTTTACGTAGCAGATGGAATTTATCGATCGGCCGGACAACCGATAAGATTTTCCATCCATTATTTTAGATACTAAAGGAGTAATAAATATATAATTCAAGATCTAAAAATACTATGCAAGTCAAGTGCATGCAACGGAAGGAAGCGTGCACTTTCGTGGAGATTTGAGAGCTGCTTATCTGGCTATAGTTTGGCTCTCTGTTCCACAACTGTACGAACGCGATTAGCCTGTCTGCCGCCTTGGAGTTAGCAGGTGCGGGCGTGTTGCCTTTCTTCTGGTATTGCCTCCGTCTATAGTGCAAGGCCATGGAAGCGCGGAGGTGTAGGTAGATTGGGCTAGTTTCTTTATCGGTCGCCGAAGGATCCGTTCCTTTTTAATAGGTCTTTCTTTTAGCATATCCGTTTTTTTTTTTTTTACGTGACGGGACACATTACATGTGGACATGTGGTGCACAGGATCCTCGAATTAGACTGAACATAAATCTAACGGTTCAGTTTTGTTTATTTAATTGATCTAAGGGTTCATATTTTCTTGATGATGTGGCACAACCTGGTGTCTCCGTTAGACATCCGTATATTGCTTTTAGTATATAATAGATTATCTGTCCACAATGCACATGTGTTGCGCAACTAATAGCAAAGATATTTTTCGTGCCTACGTGGCCTCCTAGGGACTCGACAAGGTTTTCTCCCGTGGGATGGCCAGTAGGGTGCACGTAGGAGCGAAAGAAAAAACCCACTCAAGTGCCGCTTACTACTCTCCATCTTCCTCTCTCTACGGGCATAACTAATGATGTCGATGGCCAAATAGCGGGGTTATCAGCGTAGATCCAGAAGGGGCAAACCAATTTGCGAAAAAAAATTGAGCTGACCTATTTTTTTTTGAGCTACCCCGACAACAAATGCCGTCGGCCTAGCATAGCTCTGTATTTTTATTTTTACTTAATCACCGTTTTGAACATAACTTTTGCATTCGATCTCGGATTTCGACGCTCTTTAGCTCGTTTCAAAAAGGAGAAACAGATCTACATCATCATGCATATTGTTCAATCTGTATTTTAGAAAACAATTCCATGAGCAAACACGGAACCAACAATAAAGGTGAAGGGTTAGGTCCGGAGAGGGCTCCGAAGCGTCGGAATCCAACCAAAATCTAGGTGGTACCATATCAAGTGGGTACAAGTGTTTTTTGTACTTTAGATTTCAAAGATTACACTCTGGAATGTTAGTGGCTTCACCGTCATCAGTTTCTCTCTAATGATCAAGTTTCTGGACTTTTTTAGATAAAAGGCACAAGTGCCCGGCTTTAAATTAATAAAGCCCAACGGCCAGAGTTTACAAGTGCTGAAAAACAGCTTACAGACATCGAATACAACAATCGAAGACGGTGAAGCCCAGCTTGAACATCGATATCCTTGACCACCACCGTGATCCAACTCGAAACGGGGCAATGATCATTGAGGGAGCACGCCATGGAAGGGCACACACCAACTTCATCTTCGGGATGCCAAACAATGTCGCCACGCCATATGCTCCACCTCTGAAGAAAGCCCCTGCCTTCTCGCCCTGGCTCGAAGGGCGCCGAACCGCCAGGAGGTGGAGATGCTCCCCTGAGCACGCATGAACAAATGACCACAACAGGCAAATGAAGAGAGTGGAGGCCACCCTAAACGGCACCCCTGAGCATCGCCGACCCCGCAACTGAAACCACAGCGCCGGACACGCAAACTGCCAGAGAAGAACACCACCGAAGATGCGGATCGAAGAAAGTGGCAACGGCGTCGGCTTGGCTTCGAACCCGACTCAACTTACCGCCAGTAGGACGCTGCTGCCGCAGAGGAGACCCTTCCCCTCTCGCCCAGGATCGAGGGCGTCGGCCCGCCAACAAGCAGGGAACACTGGGGAAAAGGAGCAACAGGCAGAAAAGCCTCACCGCCACAACGTCACCGAAGCAAAACACCGCTACCAGCTGCTCCACACTCGCCGCCGCGCTCGCCCACCGTCCTTGCTGTCCCAAGACGCCGGCTCCAAGAAGGTAGCGACGCCGTAGCGCCACCGACGCCCAATCCAAGGGATTTTGGGTTTTCACCCGGGACAAGGAGGAAGGGGAGGGAGGGGATAGACCTCGAGGTCGCCTTAAGGAAGGGGAACACCGCTCGGAGACGGCGTCGACGTCGTGACCACCGCCGGTGGCCAAAGGGTTTCCCCCGATCTAGCGCCCCACACCCGGCCACCACCACCAACCACCGGAGACCAGGGCTGATGAGGATGTGCGAGAGGCAAGGGGAAGAGCAGCACCTTCAGATCTTGCGCCAGAGACCACCGGGAACGCCTCTGCGCCGTGCACCACGCCCGCCGCTGCCTCGCCGCCCACGCAGCCGAGACGAGCGCCCTGCAGCACCAGCAGACGCCACCCGCCGCCAGGTCGACGTCGCCCTCTCCGCAAGAGGCCGCCGCCTCCGATCCAGAAGCCCCCCACCACCGAAGACGCGGGGTGGAGCAGCAACAGCCCCGCCGCCACCTTCCTTGGCTGCCGCGCGGGTTTGCCGGCGGTTACCTCTGGCGGCGGCGAGACGGGGGAGTGGAAGGGGGGAGGAAGGGGCGGCGCTAGGGTTTCGCCCTCGTGTCGCCTCCGGAGGGGCGACGCGAGGGGGGGGGGCTCTCCAAGTTTCTGGACTTATAGGTGGAAACTCCCACTTCGGTCGAATTAGAGGGAACCTTGTGAAGACTTGGGGTAGAACTTTATTTTGGGTGTTCCTAGGTGATACCTAACACAACCAAGAAAACATTTTCACTTTGCTACCCCCATTTAACGCATGTCACGGGTGTATTTGTACAAGTCGGGCGTTTCTCCAGCAGGGCTAGGGTGTCGCCAGAGAATGGCTATGGAGCATCGGGATCCCACCACAAGCTAGGGGTGTCATACCATGTGTGTATAAGTTTTCTATATGTTTTATATGGCAAATAATTCACTCTGTGGTGTGGCCTGCTTCACCGCTATCCACTTCTCTTTAGGGAGTTTACATACACTTATAACCTGAGAGTCCCGAAACGAACAAACCAGAGGAAAACTTGTCAAGAGTTGGGTTATACCTTTGTCTTGTGACTTCCTAAGACCTACCCTAACACACCCAACCAACAAGTTCCACTTTGCTACCTCATTTGCTACCCCATTTGGAAGACCCGAGGACGACATACTAACGGAGCATGAGCTTCGGGAGCTTCCGCTCGTGGCCGACTAGTGGAGCTAGTCCCGTTCTAAGCCGACGACATGGATGTCTATGGTGCGCTCTACGACGCATTCTCATGTGGCTTGGGGATGGTTCCTTTCTTCGTCATCAAACCCGAGCCCCTGCCTTCATCCCCCGAGTGCTTCGTTGACGATAGCTCAGCGTGCTACATTTTCTACTTAGAGCTGGAGTTGTACTATTACCTGGGGATGCCGTTGTCTTCCTTTCTCTTGCGTCTGCCACCGCATATGCCCACGATATGCATTGGTTATAGTGTGTTCCCCCTACGAAACCCCTGTGGCGGCAGTGCCCACTGCCCGAGCTTCTTCCGCGGCTACACTGTGGTGCTTGTGTTGCTCTATGGCTATGGCCTCCGCAGGTGCGCTGTCGCCGGAGTGGCATCGGAGCCATGTTTGAGTAGGAGAGGTTGAGCTCCGGCTACTGAAACAAGACGAGTCGGGGATGCGGAACTCGTTCCGGGAATTCTTTACAGAAGAGACCACATGCCCAAGTGCACTGTCAAAAAGGACCATATGCTGAACGAATTGCCAAAAATACCGTTGCGGCACACTCGCCAGGTGACACGTGTAACATATCGCCACGGAGGATGGCGGTAGGATCTCGAAGGGAATTCCCCGCTGACGCTAAATGGAAAACGGAAGGGTGGGCCCTGCCGCCTCGGTCCGTGGCGGCAGGCTGACGTGGCGGCGCACGCAGACGCTGTCTCCTCGCGTGGGCAGTATGGTGGGCCATGCCGCCATAGCCAAAGGTGGCACCCTGGGCGCTGACCGGCGACGATTACTATCTGCGATGACTACGGTGTTGATCGCAAAAATTGTCTGATGCTGCATGCGGCCTGCGCGGATGCTGATTCCTAGGTTGGGCTGTCCCCCGCTCTGATTGAAAAAGATGGCGGATTGCAAAAATTGGTGAAATGCAGAAACACATTGATTCGCAAATTCACACGCTGCACTAAATCAAAGATGAGATATGCTTTCTTGTACTAAACAGGCCTTTCCTAACAATGACGCTAAACATTCTCCAGCTATTTCTTCCGAATAAATGTCGCAAGCAAACATATATAGATATAGGTGGTACAATGTTTCATACATAGGGAATCATTACATAGGTAGTACAATGTCTCATACATAAGTACATAAATATGTCTCTGGTTATGGAAAGAAGTGTCATCTCTATGGTCGAGGTTCATGCGGAGGGGGTGGCCTGGGCGTCGTCCACAAATACATGTGGGCTTCCCCAACATTATGAGGAGGAAGCTCCACTAGTGGAAACAGGGATAGGATTTGACCTTTAGTACCTGCACCGTTAAAAACCGGTACTAATGGGGGTCTAGTACCGGTTCGAACGGGGAGGGCGCCGGGCACAGCTAATACTGGTTTGAACTGCACCTTTGGTACCGGTTGGTGTCTAGAACCGGTACCAAAGGTGTGTGGCAACCGTTCTCCTCGTCCGGGTATCGTTGGTACGGTTTTGTGGTAAAAAACGGTACCAAATGGGTGTGGCAGGGGCACGTGGCCACGTTTCGCCTGGCGCTGAGCACCTTTTGTACCGGTTGGTGGCAAAAATCCGTACCAAAGGTCGAACGGTTTTCCTCCCGCGCGCGTGGAGTTGCGAACTGGCGCACTGTAAGTTCAAGTTTCTCTTTTGTTTCTCTATTTCTCTTGTACGGTAGCCTCTTCTCCTCTCTCACTAGTAGAGAAGTGCCTTTCTATGGAACAGATTCTGTGGCGCATGGCTTTTTGGTGCGCCACAGAAATATATTTTTGTGGCGCACGGGTGGGCATGCGCCACAGAAAACAGGAATTCTGTGGCGCACCGGATAGGGGTGCGCCACAGAAAACAGGAATTCTGTGGCGCACCGGATAGGGGTGCGCCACAGAAATAAGTTGGGGGCCCACACCATGATTGCCACACTCCTATTCTGTGGCGCATGGTGGTTAGTGCGCCACAGAAATATGACATTTCTGTGGCGCACCCCCCCTTGGTGCGCCACAGAATCCCCACCGAAAAAATTCTGTCCACACGCACCAACTCCACCCCCCCCCCCCGGAACGCCTTTTCTAGTTTTTGACGGAAGAGTTGGCGGTCTAAAAAGAATCAAAAAATAAATCCCTTATAGATGCACGGAGAGTTTAATGTCTACTTTTTTATCAAATTTTGAAATATGAATTTCGACTTTCTGAGCAAAAGTTTTATAAAAAAAGTAAAATGGGCATAACTTTTGCATACGATGTCGAAAAAAAATGATCAATATATTAAAAAAAACTAGAGAAAAAAAATGGGCATAACCTTCGTCCTTTGAGCTTTTTTTAGAATCGCCAAATTCCAAAAGGAACAAAAGTTATGGCCGTTTTAAGATTTTTACTAGAAGATAAAAAAAAAGAAAAAAAAATTCTGTGGCGCACCAAGGGGGGGTGCGCCACATAATTGGGAGGCAGGATTCGAAATCTGCCTCCTTCCCTCCTTTTCTTCCCTTCTCCCCTCCACTTCTCCTCCACTTCTCATCTTCTACCTCTCCTCTCCTCCACCTCTCCTCCTCCACCACCACCACCACCACCACCATCACCACCACCACCACCTCTCCTCCTTCTCCTCCTCCACCACCACCACCATCACCACCATCACCACCACCACCACCACCATCCTCCTCCTCCTCCTCCTCCACCACCACCACCACCACCACCTCCGGTGAGCTCATCCTCCTCCTCCTCCACCACCACCACCACCACCACCTCTCCTCCTCCTCTTTCTCCTCCTCCTCCACCACCACCTCTACTCCTCCTCCTCCTCCTCCTCTATCACCACCACCTCTCCTCCTCCTCCTCCTCCACCACCACCACCTCCGGCGAGCTTCTCCTTCTCCTCCCCATCAACTCCGGTGACCCCCATCCTCCACCCACCAACTCCGGCGAGCATCCGACGAAATCCGGCAAAATTTCGAAATTTCGAAAATTTCCCGCGGCCAGATCTGGCCGCCTTTTTTTTTGAAATTCCAAAAAAAAATCTGTGGCGCACCCCCCCGTGGTGCGCCATAGAATTGCAAATTTCTGTGGCGCACGGCTGAGGTGCGCCACAGAATTGACATTTCTGTGGCGCACGGCTGAGGTGCGCCACAGAAAAAAATTTAGTGGCGTGTATTCTGTGGCGCACCCCTCTGACCCCTAGGTGCGCCACAGAATCCCATTTTGGTGCGCCACAGAAAGGCCTTTTTCTACTAGTGTCTTCTCTCCTCTCCCTCTCTCTCTCTCTCTCTCCTGACTTCTTCCTCTAATCCACCATATGGAACCAATCAGTCGCACTGAGGAAATTCGCGCACATGGCACGGACGTGCTTACCGTCTACTACACCAACGAGAGCGCCAAAATACCGGATTATCTTGCCATGTTTGAAGGATTGGTTCAATGCGCGAAGGAACATGAGAAATTCGGGCTAAGGCATCCGCGTTCCGGTTGTCTTCCCGCTTTACATGATTTAACTCAAATCCTAGGAAGCATATGACGAATTCGTCGACAGTTCTCCAATATTCCGTCATTATGGGGCTTTTGGCATCCCATGTCTCGTTGAGATGGTGTTGTACTAAATCCGAGTCTTCATAGCGTCATATGCATTTGACGCCTATTTCCTTTGCAATATGCAAGTCGTGAAGTAATGTCTTATACTTTGCCACATTGTTGCTAGCATTGAAGTGAATTTGCAGCACATACTCCACTTTGTCGCCTTTTGGGGATTTGAGCACCACACCTACACCGGCTCCTTCTTTCATTTTGAATCCGTCGAAATGCATGATCCAATATTCCGACTCCGACATTGGCGTGTTTTTCATTGCATCTGTCCAATCAGCTAGAAAGCCGGCCAACACCTGAGATTTAATTGCCGTTCGGGGTTGGTACGTAACGTCGAACGCAATAAGCTCAATGCCCGATTTGGCGACTCTACCTGTTGCATCCGCATTGCTTATGATATACCCTAGTGGTGCTTTACTTGCCACTGTTATGGAGTTCCCTTAGAAATAATGACGGAGTTTTCGCGATGCGAAAAATACACCATATGCCAGTTTTTGATAATGTGGATATCTTTGTTTTGATTTCGAAAATATTTCACTTATGTAATATACCGGATGTTGGTCTGGAATACTTTGTTCGTCCTTCCGTCTTTCCATGATTATCACTGCACGAATAACCCTGTTTGTTGCTGTTAGATACATCAGAATTGGTCCTTCCTCATTTTGGGACGCCCAATCGGAGCTTTCATTAAAGTTACCTTTAGCTGGGCTAGCGCTTTGTCTGCTTCTTCTATCCACACAAACTTGTCGGATTTCTTCAACAATGTTTATGATGACAGAGCTTTATCCCCAAGCCGGCTTTATACCTGTTTACGGCGGCTGCGGAACACGTCAATCTCTCGACATCTTTTAGACATGTAGGCCTTTTGATGTTCAGGATTGCTTTGATATTTTCCAGGTTTACTTCAATTTCCCTATGAGAAACAATAAAACCCAGAAGTTTTCCTGAGGGAACCCCGAATACATACTTTAATGGATTTAACTTCATTTTGTAAGTGCGTAGATTATCGAAAGTTTCTCGCAAATCTTCAAGGAGTGTATGTTTTTCCTTGGAAACGACGGCAATGTCATTCACGTAAACGTGAATGTTTTTGCCTATTTCGTCATGCAAGCATCTTTGCATGCAACGCTGGTATGTAGCTCCAGCATTCTTCAAGACAAAAGGCATGGTTACGTAATAATACGTTCCATAGAGCGTTATGGAAGAGGTTTATATTTTCTCCTCTTATTTCATGCGTATTTGATGATATCTGGAATAAGCGTCCAAAAAGCATAAAAGCTCAGAGCCAGCAGTTGCATCAATTATTTGATCGATTTGCAGTAAGGCGAACCTATCTTTCGGGCACAATTTGTTCAGACCGGTGTAATCTATACACATCCTAAGGATAATGGTATCTTTCTTCAGGACTAATACTGGATTAGGGGACCAATTGGTATGAATAAATTCCCAAATAAAACCAGTTGCTAAAAGCCGGATTATTTCCTTGTCAATAGCCTTCCGTCTTCTTCCGTCAAAATGACGGAGACCTTGTTTGACGGGTCCTGATCCTGGAATAACCTTCAATTGGTGCTCAGCAAGCTCCCGGGGTACACCTGGCATATCGGCAAGACACCATGCAAAAATATCCCCGTTCTCATGGAGGAACATGATGAGATCGCTTTCCTATTTGTCAGTCATTCCGGTTCCCACCACGACGTATTTAGTCGGATCTGTGGGGGCTAGGATAACCTGCTTTGTATTCTCCAATGCTTTGAAGATGTCAGCCGGCTTTCGGCTTTCTTTTCCTTCCGACATTTCCATCTTCGATACTTCCTTTGCGAACTCTTTTGGTTCCTCCTTTGCTATGACCTGCTCGGCACAAAGGGTGTTTCCCAGCTCTAGCTGGTTTGCAAGCGCAAGATCTCTTTCAATGGTGATTACTCCGCCTCTTGGTCCTGGCATGTTCAACTTGTTGTAGATGTAACATGACCTAGCCATAAATTTGGCAAAAGCCGGTCATCCGAGTATTGCATGGTATACACTTTCGATCGGAACTACCTAAAAAGAGATCATCTCCTGACAAAAGTGATCCTCTTTTCTTAGGGTTACTTCTAGAGAAATTTCTCCTAGGGAACTTGCTTGCCTTCCAGGAACAGTGCCATGAATTTGTGCATTGCTACGCCTCGGCTGAGTTTGTGTCAGGTGCAGTTTCTTGAGAGAGTGCTCAAGTACATGATGTTGATGCTTGATCCTCCGCGATCAGCACTCTCCTGTGCCTTATTTTTTGCACAATAAGGATTACTATAAGGACATGTGTGCCGGGTTCCAGTATATTACTGACTGATCCCAAGTAATTGGCCTCTTTGCGTACTTGTGGTATTTTGGAGTTGGTGGAATGACGGTATTAATTTCTCGCCATGACCGCTTTACTTGCTTGGTGATAGTGTCGCCAAGAAAGTTAAATTGCATTCCTCTTCGACCCTTGGGAACTTGGGTTCTCCTTTCCGTTGTTGCTCATGTATTTTGTCGTCAGTGTCAGATTCACTTTCTTCTTTTTCAGCTTATGTCTTTTGTTTGTTGAACTTCCGTTTGGAATTCTTCTCTTTGTTCTCGGTTCCAGCAATGCTCTTCATGTGTTTATTAAGCATGAATTGATAGTTAGTATGGTTTGGCTTTCCAAATTGTGTGTGGTGAATGAATTGTTCCCCTTTGATTTTTTCCCAGTCTTCCTTAGAGTAGGAGATGGGTTTCTTGCTTTCCCTGCTTTTGCCTTTCCATCTACTAGAGTTGTCTTTTCCAAAGGCTGCATTTACTTCTTTGGGCTTTTGTTGGGCTTCTGGAGTGATTTTCTTGTCAGAGCGAGCCGTCTTTTTAGCTTGCACAAGTGCGTCTATATTTCTGCCTCTTGCTCTGATGTCGTCTTCGGCTGCTGCATGCTCATTGGCTGTTGTTAGGATGGATCCTAGGTCCTTGTGCGTTTTATCCAACCATGAACGGTACGAGTCTGCGTTTTAGACCATTGACAAAAGCATGCATTGCTTGAAACGCCGCTTACTCCAGAGCATCTATTATTCATTGCAGCCCATCTTAAGATAAAGTCGACATATGACTTATCTTCATATTGGACGCAACGGTTCAACTGGTTAATGCTTTTGGGGCGTTTGTACGTGCCACAGAAATGTTGAGCAAAGGCCCTAGCCATATCCTCATAGCTATCCACCGTTATTATTGGAGGTCCACTAATCCTGTCACGCGCTCCATCCAGCAACATTAGGGGGAGCAACTTCACAGCTTCCAAATATATCCCTTTGTTAATCTGGACGACAATATAGTAATCTGAGAGCCATGTATCCGGGTTTGTGCTTCCGGTATACTTTTGATAAGTTGGC
Organism: Alopecurus myosuroides; assembly: GCA_028641055.1. Lineage (NCBI taxonomy): Eukaryota > Viridiplantae > Streptophyta > Magnoliopsida > Poales > Poaceae > Alopecurus > Alopecurus myosuroides. The sequence continues at coordinate 777,526,275 of CM054057.1, forward strand.
CCGACTTTGGCAAAGCCAGCATGTAGATTGATTTCCCGGATCCTATCAGTGAAACACTTTGGACCGAAATACAGATCATCCCTTTCCGCCTTATCAGCGTTTGCGGAGTACCTTCTGACTGAATGAACATAGGGGGGTCTACTTCTCTCTGATCCATTGTTGCGTGAATACGCTCGTCTTGGTGCATCCCTGTATCTTCCGCCATCCCGTCCTTTGGAATAAGTCAGATTTCTTGTTCTTACGTGTTCCTTGTTCCTTGGTGGGGTTCGGGATCTCTCACGCCTATGAGGGTATTCGTGTCTTCTGGCTTTATCGGCCGGGTTCCTCGGAGGCGGCATTGCTTTTCTGTCTTTCCGGTTTTTGTCTTCCCGATCGTTATCGAAACGAGATTTCCCATGTTCTCGCCTTTCGGCGGGTGAGAACCTATTCTGGATGCGGCATCCTTGTTTTCCGGGATTTTCCTATCCTTCGTAGGATCTTCATTCTTTCCCTTTGAACTTCCTGAATCTCCGGGTTCGCTCTGATCGGGCGCTGCAGCGGCACACGTGGCAGTTTTGCATAGAGCAGAATCATCATGCAACTTACCCGAACGTGCTTGGCCTCGCTGCTGCTGTCGTAATGCTTTTCCAAAGAAAGCATGCACCCTGTGAAGCTTTTCGTCATTGGAGTAAAGGACATCATAGAGGATGGAAAACGCGGCTTCTGCATGTTCAGCTGGAGTCTTATAGATGCATTCTCCCTTAGAGTTTGTGTTGTTAACATACCTTAGACAAGACAGGTTTTCAAACCGCTGTTTAGCTGGCAGTTCTTCCGGTTTTGTGATTCTTGGTAATCTTGTGGGTTTAATTCCTGATCTGTTCTGGTGCTCATATTCCTTGATTTATTCCTGCTACAGTTTGACAGCAGCCTGGGTTTTGAGGAGGTTTTCCCGAGTCCACAAAAGATGTTTGTTGTTGCCGCATTATGGCTTGTCTCCTGGCTTCCAACACTTCCGGTGGTTCACCTCTTGCAACCGGGGTTTGAATTAGATTGATTTCGTACTGTTCCGACATTTGGGGAACAGGCACTACTTTGATGTGTTTCTTTTTCTTCTACTCCGTCTTTACGCCGCTGCCTCCTCCGACTTCTAGGTTCTGGTTGGCTATCTCAGCCAATTTATCCGTCTTTTTCTTCTAGTCCTTGGTAAACAGCTTTTTGGTGGATTTTTTCTTCTTTTTTTTAGGATGGAGGCTTTTTCAGAGGTTCATGTTCCGTCAATTCCTTAACATCAGGATAAGACGGGCTCTCCTCGCCTTTTTTTCTCTGTCCCCGTCATCAGCTAGCGGAGGTGTTTTGGGATCTTTTTCCTCGGCGTCCCACTTTTCATCAGTTTAGCCATGAGTACTTCATGAAAGCTTCCCTACATGGATTTGATCTTTGTTTCAAAATCATCTTCATCGTCATCGGAATCAGAGTTACAATCTTTAGATCCGGTTTCCAAATCTAGTTTTGCTTCAAGAGATGCTAGAATAGATTCGGCTTCCGAGCTTGTCGCCTGATTGGCAAATTCTGTGTCATTCATCTTTTCAGTGGGATCCATATTTTCTGCCTTTTCCACGGGATTTTGGTCGTTCGTGTTTTCGGTGATCTCTGTTTGCACCATCCAACGAAGTGCGATCTGGGTGCAGGCATCTCCTGAGAGGCAGCAAATCCAGTCATGGTTTGGCGATATGCGGTTAATGAATATTGGTATGTCCCAATGTATGAGTAAGGCAGATCCGAGCCAAATCCGGCGTAAAAGACGTCTTCTACTAGGCATAGGGCCGGTGGGATAAATTTTCTTCCACCATAGAAACCCATTGATTTCGTTGTTATTCCTATAAAAACATTAACATATCTGATAGGAAGGATGCAAACACTTACCAGGTGAATCCATGCCGGCATATAGGATCCGTTGTCGATGAAGCGTCCGACCTTTTCGTCGAATTCTAGGCTTCCGACAGTAATTGTGCTGCCGATTCCGCCGAGTATTCCCGCTAGAAACGTGACTTTCAACACAGCTGGCCCCACGAGGGGTGCCAACTGTCGAGTGTTCTTAGTTAGGTTCATCACCGGGGGTGCCATAAAGCCTACTGATAGAGGGTTGGGTGGAAACGTGGGAGAGTGGAAATGAGGCTACGATTTACACAGTTAGGTATGTCGCAACTAAGGCGGCGTGCCTACTCCTGCAATCTCACTAAATCAGGGTTGAATCCTAAAGTATACAAAGTACAATGTGAGTAGGATTTCGCTAACTCGGCGAGGATGAACTTCCCGGTGAGTAGCTATTCGATATTGTCTATTCTCTATCCTGTATTTCGACAAGTCCCGTCCGGATTTATATAGATAGCCGGACTAGGGCTTACAGGAAGGAAACCTAGAAGGCTACGGAAGGTATTCCAATTCTTAGTAACTAAGGCATCCGGCTTGTTCTCCAAGCCGGACCGCGTATTGGACCGTGATTGTCACACCCCAGATTTTGGAGCACATGTAATATAGCTAAGGAAGGCCAATTTTAGTGCCAACAAAAACTTTTGTTATGCAATGGTGTAAACCAACATTATGTATGATACCATGAGTATCTATGCAATGCAAGCAACCTTTTGTTTAAAATCAATATCAATTTTTCCTGATGATTCTTATTGTTTCTGTGATTTTTTCATATGATGCTTTGAATAATTTTTATCACATGTATTGTATCAAGGTTAATTTCAACCCAACATTATATTTGGCTTTGTTTGAATCAAGAAAACAAAATGGCAATATAAATTTTGGATGTTTTCTTTTGATGTTTCTATTTGGAATTATTTCTGAAAAACTAGCCAATTATCAATATCTAGCACTTGTTTTCAATATGCTAGAGAATCAAACTCTATGTTTTCTTGGCATGAAAGTGTTCTCTAATAGGACTACAAATCTATAAGCTTGGTATGATTTTAGAAATGAGAAAACAATCAATTGCATGCTTGTTTTTGTGGAATAAAAATTAGACAGAAAAAACAGAGATTTTAGAAAACAGAGAAAAAAAATAGAAACTAGCCCTTTTTCCACATTGTTTTCAAAGCCTTCCACAATTCCAATTTTTTTTCAAAAGATGTTTCTGAAAGTACAAAACATGTTTAAAAATCTCAAACTGAGAAAAAAATTGGAATTCATTTGATCCTTAAAACAGAATGAACATTTTGATGGTTTTGTCCGTTTCAACACTTAGCAAAAACTGCCAAGTCAATATAACTGAATTTTTCTGAAAAATGTTTTTGACAGAGAATTGAGTGGATGTTTTCGATTGAATTTTTGCATTTTGGACATTGCCACTTTGCGAAAAACCCTAGCCCTATGTATCTACCCCCCTAACCCGTGCCTTGTATCCCTTTGGAGTTGACCAGAGAGGGAGTGAGAGATGTGAGAACGGAGGGGGCAGAGGAGAAAAAGAAGGGGGGACAGGCCGCGTGCGCATAGTGCGCGAGCAGTGTGGCCACGCCGTGCTACCACCTCGCCTCTCCTAGACACTCCGAGCAGTGTCTCGCCACCCTAAACACCCTAGACATCATGGGCAGCCGTTGGCACGTCGAGGGCGTCCCGGGAGAACGCGCCCGTGCTCACCGCATCGAGGCCGAGAGCGAGCGCACATCCGCGACCACGGCGCCGCGCCTATAAATCCACACGCACGCACCCACTTCGCCGCACCACTCCTCACACCCACCTCCACCACCCCGACATGATCCGCGAACCCCGCGAGCTCTATGTGAGCATCGCGAACGTTTTTCTCGTCGGGCCACCGCGGACAGCACACATAGGTCGAGCTCACCCCGAGCATCACCACCCCTTCCTTTCACCACCGTTGCACTCGCCGTACGCCGTAGACACACCCTGACACTTGCCCGGACCATTCGCTTGCAGTTCGAGCACCGCTATCACCGGAGCCGCCGCGACAGTGCTGCTTCACGCTGGCGTTTGGAGCCACCTCGTCTGCTGCAACTTGCACACTCGACATCCACGACACCTCGCCACTGCCCCGCAACATCCCACGGTGAGCAATCGAGCAATCCCGTGCCGTCGTCGTTTTTCCGGTGAGGAAGAGAGAGAGAGGAAGGCGATGAAGGAGGACCATAGATCGTGAGATCTGCGGCTCCGTTTGAACCTGGTGCTTTGCCACGCAGTAGAGCGCGTGCGTGCGGTTGGGCCCGTTTGCGCGTTAGTTGGGCGGCGCAGTAGAGATCCAGCCCGTGCCCGTGTGTTTTGTTTTTCCTGTTAAAATAACAGAAACTTGATGCTTTACTTTTGGCCTGTTAAAAATAGAAATAATGGAAATAAATTCAAGACAAAAATCATGACAGTAGCTAAAGATTTTCCTAACCACATCCAACCTGTAGTTCTAATTTTGTGCAATATTTTCGAGCAATATTTTTGCTGTAGTATTTAAAATGCTAGAGGCTGTCTGTTAATCCATTTTGTGCATAACTTTAAAAATATGTACCCAAATTGGTCAAACTAAATTGTTCTGAGTAGCCCTTGAATGGATCTATCAGTATCACTTGACCTTGTATCCAGGAGAGCTGGCTTTGCAAAATGCCATCCATTTTGGCAAATGTCCAGTAGGCTTTTCTAGGATTTTTGTAGATTGTTTGAAAATGATTTTTTATGTGAATCTAACTGGATGAGTTTGTGTATGATTAGATCTATATAATCCTAGCTTGGTGTAACTTTTAGAGCTCTAGATTATTTATGGTATGCATATCTAGATTCAGCACTTTTGTGTTAATATTAAATCTTGTGCAAATAGTTTTGAATAAATGTTTGTGTTATAGAATCTTGTTTTCTAGCATGTGTAGATGTATTTTCTCCGTTATTATGTTGTTTTCTTACATTACTAGTATGTTAGGAAGTTTGTTCATGTTTGGAAAAAACTAGAAATAGAGAATAGTCTAGTATTGTTTTCTAGTTTTTTTATTAAATAGAAATTATGAGCACAGTATTGTTATGTTTATTAACTAGATTTTTTATGTGGATATGATGAGTCCAGTACCATTTTGGTACTGTTTTGAGGATGTTATCACCTCTTTTAGCTTGCTTATTATTTTATAGGAAAGCATGTGTAGCATTGCTTATTTATTTTGCACCCTATTATTTTTACTAGTATGTGTTGTGTTGTGATGTTTGTTTAGGGGAATATTATTTTTACACAAGTGCAACCAGAGTCTTTGTGACCTCTTAAATGACTTGGAAAACTAGTGGAACACCCGTTGTTCCCATTTTATTTTGGTGAGAAATAACATTTATCCACCATAGTTATTAATCTTGTTATTTTTGTGTGTTCTTGTAGAATGTTACTTTTGGAAAATTGAGTGATGTTTTGTTTTGTACATTACTTGCTGTATTTATAGCTTAGTAACATTGTTTGCCTTAGTTTGTTTTGATTGTTTGTAATTATTTTATTTTATGACGATAGAAAACGAGGAAAAAGTGATTGGCACTGCTAGAGAAAAGCTTACCACAGGCGAACAAAAAAGGCCTACCACAGGCGCATTTCAGTTCGCCTGCAACCATATCGCCAGTGGTAATCACTTACCCCAGGCGAATTCCAAAATGCGTTTGTGGTAACTCAGCATACCCTAGACGAATCAGCCTTGTGCGCCTGGGGTAACTGATTTACCTGTGGCGAACAAGCCTGGTGCGCCTGGGGTACATATGCGCATCTGGTATTAGATATTATTCACCTGGGGTATGTTTTTGCTGTGTCAAAAAATAAAAGAAACCAAAATACTCTCAGTTTGCACAAATATATATCAAAATGACAGAAATAACAAAATAATAGGAAAATAACAGAAATAAGTTTCATAGTCTCGAACAGAGATAGTTCAACAAATAATATAACCTCGATCATCAACACATAATACACAAGTTTATATAACATAGTCTCGAACAATAGTCTCGAACAGAGATAGCTCAACAAATCGATAGTTTAGCTAGACAAGCAAAACAACAAGTAGCATCAACACAAGGAGTAGAAGGAGTATCAACACGGCGATGGCGAAGGTGGTCATCCGGGCCCTCGTCTTCTCTCTCGCTAGGTAAGTGGCGTATCGAGCTTCCGCCTCCACCATGGTCTTGTACCCCTTGTAGCTGTTGCCACTGAAACCGTGCACCTATCTCCGGCCTTGTTCCCAGTCATAGTAGACTCCGGGAACCCTACGGATATACACAACATACCATGTCATCTGTGCATAGGACAAAAATACGAGTTTAGCATGGAAAGTGATAATAGACCGCAAATAACTATCAAAGAAATAGAAGCATCAAGGTTTACGAATAAAACACGACAAATAAAGGACTAGAAGTTATATGATGCAAGTGTATACTAACATTTTGTCAATCCTATGGTCTCGGCGGGAACGGACGAACGCCTTCTAGCGTGTTGAATGTCCGGGTGTCACGTTTCTCTCGTAGGTGTGCTTATATGTCACGGTTGCTCGGTGGTGTGTGGCCGTGGAAGAACAAGCCACCCCGAGTGATGACATCCGACGCGAGTATCATGCAGATCCTCCGCTGGATGCGACGGAACACAGCCCGCACATATTCATCGGGGTTCTTAGCCATCTTTGTGGTTAGGTCTCGGAGATGACTTGGTAACAATACCACTTGGGCATCCTTTAAGTACTCCCTCATCTGAAAGATGGCATACCAAGCTTCCAACCCAGATTCTTGCTCCGATTGCTTGAGGCAGGGGAAGTTTGTTACATGGTTGCACACATAGGCGCCTCGGACTATTTTCTCCTTTTTAGGGGCTTGCCTAAATCGGCGGCGAAGCCGTTGAGGGCACTATTAAGAATAGCTCTTATGTCGCTGTAGTCCTTCTGCACCGCCCTACCCGCATCGAGATAAGTGCATACCGACCAATGCGGTTCCATGACGATGAGTGTGCATCCTCCGTTTCTGCGCAGAACATGTCGAACAAGCCATCAATATCATCATTCGGAATACTAATTAAAGAGATTCTAGAAAGAATGTAACGACGGGAAGCGGAGAGGGCTACTTACTTGGGAAAGTATGGCATGAGAATGGCGTTCTTATCCTTGTTATCTATCAAAAAACCCGTTATATAGTTCGTGATAACAACCCGGTCCGCAGGTGACCGCAAGTAGTCCTCAACCATGTAGTACGGCTCCATAATCGCGATGTGCGGGGTATTCTCCATGACCATATAGTGCGCCATGCTGAGCGATACCAGGCGGACAATGCTTCGGTCGAGCTTTCCCAAGTGGAAGACCCTGAATATGTCTTCGTTTCTGATGAAGAACACCTCTGTGGGATTTGTATCTACAAAGCCCACGGATCGGGGCACCTTGACCACGTATAGAGGGTAGGAGGGATGTTTCTCACGTAGAAGGTCATTCTCTCTGAACAAAATTCCGTCGTTGATACTCCTCATGTCACCACCCATGACAGCGACAACCTCTGGCGGCAGCATCGGCTGACCTATGTCATGCACCTTCGTCCACAGGACGGCGGGCGGCAAACAGTCCAGGACTCGGGCGGCCGCTGGCTGGCTACTAGAGGAGGCACCACCTTTCTTCTTGTTGGCTTCCGGCCTCTTCCGATGCTTCTTCGTCCTCAAGCACAGGGGAGTGCCGCTTTGTTTTACCGCCTCCTCGGCCGTAGCACGGAGTGTATTCGGGGTAACCACCATACGTTGTGGAGCCGTAAAGGCCGTCTGCTCCTCGGAAGTTTCTTGGGAATATGTTAGCTTCTTCTGGATATCCGGTTTTCTAGTGGGTAACTCAGAAGGACAAACCTCTTCGCCATCTACCTTCTTCTGGATATTAAGATTTCTGGTGGGTAACTCCGGAGGAACCTTTTCGCCATCCAACTGATTTACGAAATCGTCAATGGTAGCAAGTTCAATATCCATGTAGTCGTCATGGGTCTCATGCTCGTGATGTTGCTCGTCATGTGACGTCTCGTGCTCGGTAGGAGGAGGATCCACCGGTGGTGGAGAGAGGACCTTGTCATGTTGGGTTGCCCGTGGAGGGACAACCTTGTCTTGTTGGCTTGCCGCGGGCGCAACAGGTGTAGTGGTGACGGCCATGCCTTGGCTTGGCGCGGACCCTGACATGGTGTTCAGCCGAATAAGGGCTTTCGGCCATTGCAAGATTTGATTGTCCAGTTGGCCGAGATTCAGCTCGCTGTCGGCATCGGCGGGTTGATTAGGAGGATACAAGTCCTGGAATCCTGGTAGCACCATATCGACGCGAACCCGAAGCTCGTTGGCCGGTATATCTCTGCAGTGGTATTTGCGGGAGAGTGGCTGCAAGATGCTCCCCTTTGCAACATCCTTCAACTCGCTACCCACTTTTAGCAGGAAGGTGCATCCCGTCACGTCAGCCTGCGATAACATGCATGGATAGGTCAGAGAGTAGGGTTATATTGAACTGGCTACGACTTGAGACGGTCAATAATTTACCGTGAGGGCATCGAGCTCGGCTAACATCGACGGACCACAGGTGATGGTGGGCTCATCGAGCAACGATAACATCGACGGACCATCGGCCGCGCCAGACGGTCGACGGTCAATCGGGGGCGGGCACGGCGGGGGCGTACGCGCCAGGCACGACCAACGTCGACGGTCCACCTCTGGCGCCTATGTTGATCGTAGGTATCGGCCCCTGTGAGCTCCCGGCGATGTAGCCACATAGTTTTTCAAATATGGCGGGTATGAGAGCATTCATCTTTTCCCCGACCTTTTCCTCAATCTTCTTCTCCATGTTTTCTTCCAAGTCCGCCACCTTCTTCTTCAGAAACTCCGCCTCCTCGTTCGACTGGCTCTTCTTCGCCGCCCGCAACTCCTTAGTGCTGGGCTCAGCCAAGCCATAGTTGGCGTGCTTCCTATTTAGTCCGCCGCCGGTGATACAGCCTAAGTGCGGCCTCTTCAGCGGGTCCTGGCTCTTTTCCTTGTTGTACCCCCTGATGAAAGGCTTATCCCATGCGACTTTGGCCGTCAACGTCTGCGACGAGGAAGATTCAAGCTGTTGTTCTTCTAGCTGCAGAAGCAACATATGAACGGTTTCGAAATGGTTTCGTACTAGAATGAAATCATGGACTTGATGATGATGAGTTGCATGAAATGGTAAATTTCTTACCACTAGTTTCTCAACATTCTTCACGCTATCGTCCGTGACCAAAATAACATTCTCCACCATCTTCGGGTCTGTGACAAGTTCCCCGGTCGGAGTTACTTTTCTGTACCTCGACCTCATGAATTTCTGGAATTGGGGGTCATGGGCATACTTGGCGTAAGGGTTCTCAATCCCTTTTTCAATGTAGGCCTGGTCCTCTTTCGCCCAAACTGGCTCCTTCCTATCGTAGCCACGACAACCGAGATTGTGGTGACCGATGTTCTTCGACGCTATGTCCCTCCCCCATTCCGTTTGATTCTTAGTGAAATCAAGCGACTGGTTATCTAGGAAAATCTTGAAGTCATCGGGCATAATCCACGAGAAGTGGGGATGGATCTCTTCGAATGGTTACTCGTCCCTAATCATCGCCCTCACCATAGTCTTGTAATTGCTCAGGGCTTTGGTGAATCTAGTGAGGGCGAGTTTGTTCACCAGGTTGCCCTTCAGATTCTCGTTGTTGCAGTGGGGGGGGGGGGGAATCGTACCGCGCGTGCAGCCTCGAGATGAGTTGGGCGCGTAGAGTTTGCTTCTTCTTGAGAGTCGGCCCGTTGATATTGACGACGTCTCGAAGGATCGCACCAAGTTGGAGGAAGTACCCCTTCACAAGGTCCATAGGCATCATAGGCGTGTGATGCATGTAAAATGCATAGATGAATTTTGCATATTTTCACATGGTTTTCTATTACATATTGCATCATATAAGGGTATAATTCAATGTTTTATAGTATTTTGGGGTTAAATTACAAAGTCCCCCAACTTTTATGGAATTAACCCTGCCTGTCAGAAACCCCGTTTTCTATATTTTTGACGTTTCAGGGGGCAAACTTCCGCGAAATCACCTGAAAATCTGCGGGGGTCATTTTCTTGGAAGGAGAAGACTTGCGGGCGAAGGATCCACGAGAATTGGGCAAGGCGGCCCAAAAGAGGACCCTCCACGCGTCCAGATTCCTTGGCCGCTTGAGAGGCCCCCTTTTGGCCCCTGTGGCCCCAATTCCTTCCATCTTCGACTTACCGACTCCGTCTTGACCTAAACCCGACTATAAAAAGGGTCCCCCGTACCCTTACGAAGGGGAGCACCGCCGAAACACCGAAACATCAAAACAGAGACCTGGAGTTCCAGATTGGAGGGGGAAAACTCCGGCGGGGCGCCGCCGGTGTGATCTCCTACCCCTCCAACGTCATCTCCATCGACATCTCCATGAAGAGGGAGTAGTCCACCCCAGCGCTATGGGTTTGTGGAAGTAGCACTTGTATCTCTCTCTCTATGTGCTTCACTAATTAGATCCGTATGAGCTGCCTCACATGATTACGGGCACCGTTGTAATTCCTATGTGGTGGATCTTTTCTATGAGTTATTGAATCTGAGATTGCAATTGTTTCTCTTGAGTTATTTGAGTAGATGTATCTTATGTACCCGGTTCTTATTTGCTAGCTTTGATCAATCTAGTTCTTGAGAGCGTGTGTGGGGTGATGGGTGCATTAGTTGGAGTAACGGGGGGTGGCTAGTGCTGTGAAAGTGACAGAAGTTCAGCGATCCACTTAGGTTTTGTTAAACCTTTCTTAGTTACCTCACTAGGGATAAAAAGGAGTACCTTGTTAGGGATTTGAAGTGACACTAATCAATCTCCATGACTAGGTCTAGCAAGTTCTTACTTCAACTTCATGTCACATTGCTTAAAGCTATACTCTGGTTTTTCCTTAATTATCGAGGTGTTATGATTTTATTTCGCATCTTGGTGGAGTATAAAAGGGATCAATATGACCGTAGAGATCTCTATGCTAGGACGTGATTCCCATATGAAAGTACTCAATGTTAAACATGTTATTGTAATCTCACATGTAATTCTTTATGTCCACCGTCTACTACTTTATTTGAGAGAATGCAAGTGTGAAAGCATGAACCCCGGTCCTATTTTAAATATAAGAAAACACTCTAGTTACTTTGCTGCAATTTACTTTACTTGCACTTTACTTTACTTGCATCTCCAATTCGAATTTACATTATCTCCATCACCACTTGCATCACAAAAATACAAAAATAATCCATTGCATATTTATTTTCTCATTTGCATTTAGTAGTAGATTTAATTATTGCACATTTACTTTCAGTTTTGCATTGCAATTTAGAAGTCTCACACCTTGTGCTTGACAACCACTTGGTGAGGTTGAGGGCACAAAATTCTCTACTTGTTTGCAGGATCCTAGAGGAAGCTTGGAAGACAACTGCTGAAATACTGGCTCCCCAAGAGTTCTATATAAACGCTCGATTCACCCTCGCGGGGAAGAATGCTTGCCACTAGCTACACACTCTGCACTTGGAGTCTCAACCTAGCCATCAAGCGTTTTTCTGGCGCCGTTGCCGAGGATCCGTAGGTGAATGAGTTGTCCAAGGGAGCTCACAAGAAGTCTTCATCACCAACAAAGTGTGAAAACACCTACGCTTGGGGAGGTTGCACCTACGTGAGTACCGTCCTTCCTATCTCCACCTTCTTTCAAGTAGATTGTTTTGTTTCTTGTCTTATATTTGTTTTTGTGTTGTTTTTTTTTCTTGTTTTTGTTTTGGCTTGCATATTTTATTTTAGTTTTGCATTTAGTTATCTAGGTTATTTTAGTATTTCGAATTTTCCTAGTTACTTTACTTTTCAGTTTTGCATAAAATATTAAAAACTACATAAAAACTGTTAAAATGGGTGATAGAACTAAATTAAGTGACTACACAAATACACCCAATGACCAATTCATTGCTAGGCCAATTACTACACCTGAAATACAAGCTGAAAGCTATGAAGTAAGTCCTAGTTTATTGAATTTAATTACTAGAGAGCAATTTGGTGGTAGTGCTATGAAGGATGCCTCTATGCATCTTCATGATTTCATGGAAATATGTGATATGCAAAAATTTAAAAATGTGGAAAGTAGTGTTTTAAAACTGAAATTATTTCCTTTTTCACTTAGAGGAAAGGCTAAGGAATGGTTACTTTCACTACCTACAACTAGTATAAAGTCTTGGGATGATTTAAAAGAAGCTTTCATTAAGAAATATTATCCTCCCGTTAGAATTTTGCAAAATAGGAATAATATCCTCTCATTTAGGCAAAATGATAATGAACATGTAGCCATGACATGGGATAGAATTAAATTAATGCTTAGAACATGCCCATCACATGGAGTAAATGAATGGACCATACTACACTCTTTTTATAATGGTCTAAACTACATGTCTAGAAAAATACTTGATTCTGCTGCTGGAGGTGCCTTTATGAGTAAAACTGTAGGAGAGGCTAAGAGCATATTAGAAAGCATATTGCAAAATTATAGTCAATGGAATACTGAAAGAGCACCCAATCCCACTAAGAAAATAAACTCAATTGAAGAAATCAATGATTTGTCTTCTAAAATGGACACTATTCTTGCTTTTATTAATAAACAAAATATGGAGAATGTGCCTTTGCAGGAGCTAGTTGGTAGTAATTATGAAAGTGTGGATGTTAATTTTGTTAGGAATTATGGTAGAAATGGTTTTGTTAATGCTTACAATTCATATAGTAAACCTCCTTATGTGCCAAATAAACCTTATGTTCCATACCCTAATGCTAATGAAAATAAGTGGAAGCCTTCTAGTGAAATTTCTGAATCTAATAAATTGCTTATGGAACAAGTTGCTAGTCACAATGATATGATACATGAGTTAAATAATTCTATTGCATCCATTAGTAGTGATATTAAAGGATTGCAACTTCAATCTTTGAATTTAGATAAAGCATTGTCAAAATTAGCTGATAATCAAGCAACTCTATTAAGCATGTCAGCAGGAAAGCCACAAGCACAACCTAGTGTAGGAATGAATTCTATTACTATTGCTGCTCCTATTATTGAAAATATTGATCATATTGCTGAGAATACAAGTGAGCATGTCCCTACTAGTTTAGAAGAAACTTTGAATTAAATAGTGAAGTACCCTGAATATTTACTTCCATATATGTCTTATCTTGCTAGCAAAGATGAAATTAGTCCTCATGAATCAAGCATGCTAGCTAAATTAGAGAGTAAAGTAGAGGAAATTATGATGCTTACTGAAATTAAGGATCCATTGCTTGATTTAGAAAAAAGTAGCTTGCAAGAACTTATTGCTACTCTACAAAAATTTGCTAGTGATCCCACTATAAATGTTAATCAACCTGGCTTTGGATCTTATATTGCTAATCATGTCTTGCAAGAAAAAATTTCTAGGTACAAGAATGAGGCCATGATACCTCCTAAGCTTGGGGATGCATGGATCCCCAAGGTGCTAGTTTCAATTGGAAAAGAAATTCACCATGCTATGTTAGATCTAGGTTCTAGTGTATTGATACTCTCTAAAGAATTATATGAATTGCTAGAACTAGAAAATTTAGAAAAGTGATCAAGTGAATTTTTCCTTGCTGATAACTCTACTAAACATTCTATAGGACAAGTAAAAGATGTTATGATTGAATTGCACATGACTTTTGTACCCGTTGATTTCATTATTATGGATATGTGGGATAAATCCCCTAGTCCTATTATTTTGGGTAGACCTTTTCTTCGTACTACAGGTGCAATCATAGACTCCAAGGAAGAGAATGTCAAGTTTCAGTTCCCTCACAAGAAAAGCATGGAGCACTTCCCAAGGAAGAGGGGCACGCTGAACAACAAGCTCCCTCTTGATTATCAAGTAAGTAAAGCCTAGCTATATGGCTATAAAGAAAGCGCTTTACGGGAGGCAACCCGGTTGTTTTTGTTTGGATTTTCCTAGTGACCTCTTGCTGTCTCAAGAGATTAGTTTTTTTTTTAATTATGGAGTTTTCAATAAAGAGTCAAGTCAAACCCATTTGGACTTATAAGTTGCTATCCTAGTGCATGAAATTTCTGTTTCAGCACGAGTCTGCTCACCGTATGATTTTACGTTTTTTATTGGTATGTCGGCCTGAGCTATGTTTTTAGTATGTTCTGCATCTTTTCGTCCTCTGTAAGCAAAAAAATTGGCTTAATTGTTTGACGAGCCTAGCTTAGGGAAAAACGTTCGTTTTTCTGTTGTTGCTTTTTTGGACAGATTCTGCCTTCTTTTGTTTTATGCACTCTTTGGGCGTGGGAATCGAATTTCCATGATTCTTTCAAGCAAGAGAGTGAACATAAAACATAATGAACCTTATTGTCTATCTACTGGAGCATTTTATTTGGAATTTTGCACAGCAAGCATGAGATTTATTTGTCCTTGCTAATCTCACCCCACAGAAAAAGAATGGGAGAAACATGTTTTGTGAAGTTTTTTCACAGGGAATAGAGGAGCTGCGCCTCAAGACATCCAAGAATGGTGAAAGCCATAAGCTTGGGGATGTGATGAACACCCCACTGGAGCTACACTCTTTTGGTTAGCACACGTCTACTTTCTGTTTTTCTAAGCAAAGCATTTATCGTAGAGACTTGAAGCGTCTAGTTTTTGTTTTTATTTTTGTTTTGATAAGACCACCACCATAATTTTATATGAGATTGAGCTACTGGAGTTTGGGGTTGGAATGTATTGGATGCTAGTTTTATGACTTGGAATAGGGATGCCATGGTTGATTTGAAGAGCTACATATGTTTGCATGATTTATAGGCTTTTTATGTGTAGAAATTTGCAATAATGTTGTCTTGAGCTATCTCTTATTCATGTCCTTGATGCTAATTGCTGGTTTATTTAGTTTGTCATGAAATTAGTAGTTCTATGGACATATTCATGGATAGTAGCTGGTCAACTATCTCCCTCTTGCTAGCCCAAAAATTTAAAAATTCCAACAAGTAAAAACTTGTTTCCAACACTCCTTAGCCAAGTATTTCCAGTGAGTCCACCATATCTTCCCATTAGCTTCATTTCTATTCCGAGTATGTTCACCATGTTGTTGTGTTATTTATGTTCTAAATTAAGATATTCACTTCATTAATTATCATGGGTTGAACTTGGGATAGGACTCTCACGAACTTTTGAAGGCACACTTTACTTTTTATGCATCTAATAAACATGACCCAATAATGGGAGCTACAAGTTTTGCGTTTGAAAAGTGTGTGGTTGGGAGCTAGCTATAAATGTGTATCACCGTAAAGCTTTCAACAATGCACAAAAAAATTACATTTGGTTGATATCATGTACTTTTGTTTTTGGACTCCTACCATGCCGAAATGAAATAGAGGACTAGTAAGTTTTGATGAGTAAGTATCTATATGACTAGAGAAACGCATAAGGCCGCTAACCCAATACATTCTTTATCATGGTGGAAATTTACTTACAGCTTGAGTGACTCTACAACACATCCTATAATAAAATAAGAAGCTATGCATAATAGTGAATGAAAATAAAAAGGATGATGAGTCTACTCTGTTTGTTCATCTTGTCATTGTAACATGGGCTTGTTTCCCTGTCATGGGGAAAGAGGTACCTCTTTGCGGTTCTCTATGATGTCATTAATACTTATTATGATTGTACAAAGCTTATTAGGAATCTTAAGTTGAGTAATCATGGAGTAGGTTTTCACACTCAAGGGGCATTAGGCTTTCAACCACTTTGTCATTCTCATTACTTCAATACTCACAATTTTAAGATGCTAGTGATAAAGGGGCAATGAGAGTCCTAGATCAATGGATACCACATTTCAATTAGTAATTCTAGTTGAATAATTTAGAGGCTAAATAAGACTTGATCATGTTTTACCTCTACTCAATTTTCTCCAAAGTGTCCAAAATATTTTCTATTCTCCATTATGCTATTCTTTGACCAATATAGGATTTTATTTTTCATTTTGTGTATGCATTTGGTCCATAGTGCTTTTATTTCATTATACAATTTGTGAACTTTCATGAAGCATCTTTGCTTGCATATTTGATATTTCTTACAACATGAATTGTATATTGCTACTAATTTCTAGTATTAATCATTTGATTATATGTAGCATGAATAATCCTCCTTGATATCCCATGATTGTTTCAATATGCAAAACCCATCTTAGTTTTATCACCTTCATACTCGAGGACGAGCATGGGTTAAGCTTGGGGATGTGGATGCATGTAAAATGCATAGATGAATTTTCCATATTTTCACATGGTTTTCTATTACATATTGAATCATATAAGGGTATAATTCATTGTTTTATAGTATTTTGGGGTTAAATTACAAAGTACCCCAACTTTTATGGAATTAACCTTGCCTGTCAGAAACTCCGTTTTCTATATTTTTGACGTTTCAGGGGGCAAACTTCCGCGAAATCACCTGAAAATCTGCGGGGGTCATTTTCTTGGAAGGAGAAGACTTGCGGGCGAAGGATCCACGAGAATTGGGCAAGGAGGCCTCAAAGAGGACCCTCCACGCGGCCAGATTCCTTGGCCGCGTGGGAGGCCCCCTTTTGGCCCCTGTGGCCCCAATTCCTTCCATCTTCGACTTACCGACTCCGTCTTCACCTAAAACCGACTATAAAAAGGGTCCCCCGTACCCTTACGGAGGGGAGAGCCACCGAAACACCGAAACACCGAAACACCAAAACAGAGACCTGGAGTTCCAGATTGGAGGGGGAAAACTCCGGCGGGGCGCCGCAGGTGTGATCTCCTAACCCTCCAACGTCATCTCCATCGACATCTCCATGAAGAGGGAGTAGTCCACCCCATGGCTATGGGTTTGTGGAAGTAGCACTTGTATCTCTCTCTCTCTATGTGCTTCACTAATTAGATCCGTATGAGCTGCCTCACATGATTACGGGCACCGTTGTAATTCCTATGTGGTGGATCTTTTCTATGAGTTATTGAATCTGAGATTGCAATTGTTTCTCTTGAGTTATTTGAGTAGATGTATCTTACGTACCCGGTTCTTATTTGCTAGCTTTGATCAATCTAGTTCTTGAGAGCGTGTGTGGGGTGATTGGTGCATTAGTTGGAGTAACGGGGGGGGGGGGTGGCTAGTGCTGTGAAAGTGACAGAAGTTCGGCGATCCACTTAGGTTTTGTTAAACCTTTCTTAGTTACCTCACTAGGGATAAAAAAGGAGTACCTTGTTACCGGGGATTTGATGACACTAATCAATCTCCATGAATAGATCTAGCAAGTTCTTACTTCAACTTCATGTCACATTGCTTAAAGCTATAATCTGGTTTTTCCTTAATTATCGAGGTGTTATGATTTATTTCGCATCTTGGTGGAGTATAAAAGGGATCAATATGACCGTAGAGATCTCTATGCTAGGACGTGATGCCCATATGAAGGTACTCAATGTTAAACATGTTATTGTAATCTCACATGTAATTCTTTATGTCCACCGTGTACCACTTTATTTGAGAGAATGCAAGTGTGAAACCATGAACCCCGGTCCTATTTGAAATATAAGAAAACACTCTAGTTACTTTGCTGCAATTTACTTTACTTGCACTTTACTTTACTTGCATCTCCAATTCGAATTTACATTATCTCCATCACCACTTGCATCACAAAAATACAAAAACAATCCATTGCATATTTATTTCTCATTTGCATTTAGTAGATTTAATTATTGCACATTTACTTTCAGTTTTGCATTGCAATTTAGAAGTCTCACACCTTGTGCTTGACGACCACTTGGTGAGGTTGAGGGCACAAAATTCTCTACTTGTTTGTAGGATCCTGGAGGAAGCTTGGAAGACAACTGCTGAAATACTGGCTCCCCAAGAGTTTGATATAAACCCTCGAGTCACTCTCATGGGGAAGAAGGCTTGCCACTAGCTACACACTCTGCACTTGGAGTCTCAACCTAGCCATCAGCGTGCCATTGGAAGGATCAAACTCCGGGAATTTCTCTCGAACGGTGCTGACCTTATTCGGAGCTCACTGCCGACGCTTCTTTCCCGTCGTGCTACTCTCTAAGGGACCCCCGGCCCCACTATTAGTGGTTTCCGCCTCGCCACCGGTGAGCCCGTCATCATTGTGGGACTCGACATCAGGGGCCTCGCCACCGATGAGCCCGTCACCGCCATCATTGGCTCTCTCTTCCTCTTGCGACTCTCTGGCCATAAGCAGGTAGTGGACCAATAATGCCGGATCCGTAGAAGAACAAGACATGCCTAGCTAGAAGTAGACAAAATGTATACTAGGTTAGTCACCGGAAAAATTCGGCATGACCTCTGCTATAAATGGTCATGCCGGAGTGCCAGAAATTTGCCGGAACGGAAATGAATCAACGTTCCGGCAAAACATTGGCACTCAATGTACATACAACATTAATAGAATGCACATATTGCCACAAAAACAGCACAGGAATTCATATATGCCACAAGAACTCTCAGGTTGGCAATCAAAAACATCCCAGGTAGCATCAGGTAGCAGCAAAAATGTAACATCCCAAGTATGAAAACCTACCATTTAGAATGTTTGATTTCTTGTTATTAAAGTATTGCATCCTGTCATCATATTGTTGCATTTGTTTCTTTTGTTTTGCATCTTTTATTCTTTGTTTTCACCATGAAAATCAAACAATTTCAAATGCTTGTTTTCATACTTGCTCTGTTACAACCTTTGAAATAAAAAATCACAAATAATAACAATCAATTGGTTCCATGTTTTTCCATAGTGATCACTTGGGAAAATAATGGATTTAAATCAATTATTCATTTTCCAAACACAATTAAAAATTCAAATCAAAGCACCCAAAACAGAACCATTTTGAAATCATGTTGTTACCAAATCAAACCAACTCAATTTGCCTATTTTTACCTAGGGGTTACCCTATGTTCAATATTGGTTTTAATAATGATTATTAATATTAACCATTTCACCCAAAATTGGTTCAAATTTCAAAAAGCATTCAAACCTTTAAATTTTTTAAAATAAAAAAGTACCAACTGGTCGTATTTGAACTAAGGAGCTTCTCCAAATTTTTTCCATTAATTAAACCTATTCTTTTCTTCCATTTTTGGTTTCAGCAAAAAAAAAAAAAGGAAAAATAAAAAGAGAAGGAAACGCACCGCACGCGCAGCACCTAACGCTACCCAACCCAACTAAACTAACGCACGCGCGGCCTAGCCCGCCTAAGCGATCACTTAACGCTTTGAAAAGCGTGTGATCGTCTTGTTGGCGTACGGCAGGGCATCCGTGCCGCCACCGCGACCACGAGGCGACTCCGGCGGCCAGCCCTTGCCCTCCTCGCCTATAAGAAGCCCCCAGCGGCCCCGAAGACCTAACCCTAGCCCCTAGGTCGCTGTACCCCTCTCCGCAGCCTTCCATCGCCACCTCCCCGTCAAGATCCCCTCCTCTGTCACCCCTCGCCGGAGACGGAGCTCTGAATCCGTCAATGGCGCCACCTCCCTAGCCACCCTCTCCACTCGCTGAGCACGGGAACCAACACCCCACTAAACCCTCTCGCGGTTGGACACCTCCAGGAGCACGGTGACCACGTGGATCTCCCCCGCCATCCTCGACCACGCCGCGGACGCCGCCGTCGTCAGCAGCTCCCTGCACCCGCGACGAAATCCCGGTGAGCCCGCGTTGTACCATCCCCTCTCGTCCCTCTGTTGCGACACCACAAGTCCGTGCACGACCACCGCGTCCAACCGCACCACCGCAGCGAGCACGTCCACGTTGATCTCCCCGCTGGCGAGCCACGTTGAGCTGCTGACAGAAGTTTCAGTCAGCGCGCGCGCGCGAGTTTCATTTAAGCAGGGGGGACACCTTATCCTGCCTGCGTTTGCTACTCTGTCGAAACTGACGAAGTAGCGCAGTGGCAATGCCTCTGTGCGCGCCGGGGGTGGTCACGGGTTCGAGCCCCGCAAGCGCCCAATTTTTGTGGGTTGTTTTGCTTCCACAGCGCGCGGCCCACCAGTCAGCGACCTCCACTGCCACGCGTGCGTGCGCAGCGCCACGCTGGCCGCTGGCCCACGCGGCGGTGTCAGCGTGTATAGGGCAGCTCGGTAACAAAAGGTTTCTGCGAATTCCTTTAATTACTAAATCAAATTAAATAACAGATTTGAATATAAATTTCAAACTTTAATATCTTTTATTCTGTAATTCCAATAAATGCAAGTTTTATATGTTTTCTGATCCAAATTTCCTAAACTTTCCAAATAATAAATTTGTGTACTGTTTTGACAACTACAAATGTATTTGAAATTCAAACTTAAATAATTCAAATGCTAATTTAGAAATTCAATACCTAATTATTTATTAATCCAATAAATGCAAATAAAATATGTTTTCCATACCATTTCACCCCACCTTTTTAAATATAATTTTTGTTTCATGGTTTGAATAATTAAAATTGCCTAAATCATTTAATCCTTGTTTAATTCAATTAAATTTGATAAAATCATAACTTGCTCAAAATAATTTATTTTTAAACATGCAAAATATGTTTTCAAACCATCAAAGTGTGAACTTTTCAAATATGAATTTGAATTTATGATTTGAACAAATAAAATTCAAATAATATTCAAACTTGAATTTAATTCAATTAAAACTTGTTTAATATTGTTTAATTCATAATAAATTCATGCTAATCCAAATTTCAATATTTGAAACATGTAATCCAACTAAAATTTGATGTTCTTTTCAAATATAAACTTTGTTATTTGTTTTGAACACTTAACTTGTTGAAAACAACAGTTGCTTGTGTGGCAAGTTTAAGTAACCAAACTTTCCAAACTTAACCAATGTTTTCCAAACTTGTTTTACTCTTTACCACTTGCATCTATCATTGTTATTTGTTGTTATTTTGTCATTATAATCATGCATGCATCATGCTAACAACTCTCACATAATAATTAATTGTAAATCATTTGTTTCCACTTATTTCAATGGATCTTTTCCATATGCAATCCAATTGCATATGGATCCAATTAAATTGTGTTATCTTGTCAAGTAGTTTATTTTTATGCATCTATTAACATGACATGCATCATCCCATGTTTGTGCACCTATGCCATGATATTGATTGTTTATCTTTCTGCATTGTCTGTTTGCTTCTTCTCGGATAAACGACGACGTTGAGACCGACGATACTTACGACACCCCTTCTAAGGAGTTAGCTCAGTACCAGGCTACTGGGTTTGCAGGCAAGTTATCACTCACATGAACCACTGTGTTCCTTTCAACATTGATTACGATACTCTCCGTTCTTTTCTGCTAGCCTTAGTAGTAGTTGTTTCTGTTACGAACCCATCACATGAATCCCTTAACCTTGATATTGCCTCACCTCCACTCCTATCACCCCTTTGGTTGAGCCAGTGTCTTACTAGCATGCTTAGGTTGTTTTGCTCGAGTCTGTTACCCGTTACTTTCTGTTACTATATCTATTACGTTGGGGGCTCGATGTTTAATCAATCAATCATGCTAATGTTATTGTTAATAATAATTTGATGATAAGGCACCGGCAGGAGGCCCTGTGTGGTTTTGAGGCCTGCTAGTGTCGACCCTAGGAAAGGGGTCTTGTCTACTGATCCATGATGAGCGCACTAACCGCATGTGGGAAGCGAGTATGGGCGCCCCCCTCAATTTGATTCGATTCGCATCTCGTCCAAATCGCCTCATTTAGTTCGTGTTTTCCATTTGCCGCATGCATGTTTTTGCGAGCCGAGGCCAGGGTGGAACTTTTGTAGTCGGCATA
Organism: Alopecurus myosuroides; assembly: GCA_028641055.1. Lineage (NCBI taxonomy): Eukaryota > Viridiplantae > Streptophyta > Magnoliopsida > Poales > Poaceae > Alopecurus > Alopecurus myosuroides. Next base: position 777,548,072 of record CM054057.1, read on the forward strand.
TAGGGGGACACGATCTTAGAGTGCTATGAGGGTCCCTTTTCTTCGGGGCTTGATTAGCCGTGCGCCCAAGGTTCTTTGGGCTTGATACGAAGAAGAGTCGAGTTGTATTGAGTGCCCCGCTTGGTGGAAGGGCCTTTCCATCTGGCGGGTTATTCATGCGTGTACGGCCAAATTGGTGCAACCCTGCAGGGATAATCTTCTCGAGAAGCCGTGTTTTCCGCGGTTATGGATTACTTGGTGAAAGTACTGGCTAACAAGTACTCAGGACAACTTAAACATAATGATCAAACATGTTACACCCAATGATTAATAACTTGACTAGTAATAGGTTGATGACACAATAACTTGATTCACCTTTAATACAACTGTGTGAGTTATCCTCAGATTGCTTCTTTGGATAAGGGGCGAGATCCAGGATGGGTTTGTTTGAAGTTATCTTTCAGTTGGTTACAATCCTCGATCTTATCTTCTTTCTGTTAGCCGGAAGTGGTAGTAATTCTGTAGTTGGTTAGAGCAGCCAGTTGCAGCATCTTTTATATCCCCTCTCTTCCGTTGAACCAAAAGCATCTGTGCTTGGTGTTGACGGGTTACACTTTGGTGAACTGTGAGTCTTGCTTGCCAGTACGTTTATGTACTGACCCCTTCGGGGCTGTGGTTTCCGCAGACCGACGTTTCCGAAGATCTACATGGTGGCTACTACGTGGATCATGACGAGACTGCTGACGAGTAGATAGCGGACCCGGGCAGGATCCGAGACTTCGTGGATGGGCTCCGTTTATTTGTTCCCGGCCTCTTAGGCCTATTTGGTTCTTGTCTGTACTCAGACATGTTGAATGCTTCCGTTGTATTGTAATGATGTATTGTTGGGGCAGGTGCCCTCTGAATGGTTGTATTTGCTATCTCTGCTCTAATGAGAGCCATTTGCAAGTTATTCAATCTTTTGTCGTAGAGATCTGTTGTGATATCCTTTGTTCAAAGCTGTTGACGTACCATGTGTGAGTGTTATGAAGTACGTCGACAGTAGTGCCTTTGGTCTCTAGTGGATAGTTTACATCGACGATGGAATAGCAGGGCTTGTGTTGTCGCGCATAAGCGCAGGCCTACCAGGAAGCTGGGACGTGGGAGCAGTTATGCCCCATAATCCAAGCATCTGCTATCCAGTTCGGCCCGATGAGTATCCCCTAGAAATCAGGGTACGACAAATGGTATCAGAGCCTGTGTGCCTGTAGGATCCCTTTTTACTGGTCGCAGTTGAGTCTAGAAACTATTTTGTAGCTATATAGGAAAAATGAAACGTGAGAGTAGGAATTCTGTTCTTTTTCTTCTTTTCCCCACCCTCCCTCCCCTTTCTGGTGAGGAAGTGCAACGTTGATTTTTCCCTTCTCATCTAAACTTTCAAGTTAGGATTTCACGTGTTTTGGGTTCTCCGTAGTACCTCAGGAGTTTTGTTCTCCTTTTGCCCCGGAGTTGCTTCAATATCCTGTTCTTTTAAAGAACCTTTCGTCCGTTGAAATCTTGTTGTTGTTTTCTACTTCAATTCTTCTACCGGCGTCTAATCAAAGTTTCACCCTTCATCTGCTAAACTCTATTCCAGCTAAAGTGTTGTTTCATACCGGAGCATAACATTCCTTTGTGTCAAAGATCTTTTCCACAACATACAACCCAATTCTGGTTCCACAAAGCAATCAAATCACCGTTCACTCCTTGGGATCTCAAATGTTGACTTCCAAGTTCCGTCACAGAAATCAAATTCTTATCGGAGGCCACATATTCCTCGTTACTCTCATGTTGATGATTCTGACATTGATGATTATTCTTGGTGTTGCATTGATGTCAATAACTCAGTTCCACCATTCTAGCCAGATAGTCTATTCTCCAAATGAATCAAATCCTAAACAGCTATACACCCTCCATACAAAACCTATACCTCTAATAATATTGTTCCGGTGGTTTGCAAATTCCCTGACGTCTATCCAATGTGCACGATGTGTTTCACGTGTCACAACCCAAGAGGATCTTCCCAAGAAGTATCCGGACCTTTTCCTTTTCTCAGTAGGAATCTCGGGGCGCGATTCCTTCAAGGGGGGGCGTTTTGTAACATCCCAAGTATGAAAACCTACCATTTAGAATGTTTGATTTCTTGTTATTAAAGTATTGCATCCTGTCATCATATTGTTGCATTTGTTTCTTTTGTTTTGCATCTGTTATTCTTTGTTTTCACCATGAAAATCAAACAATTTCAAATGCTTGTTTTCATACTTGCTCTGTTACAACCTTTGAAATAAAAAATCACAAATAATAACAATCAATTGGTTCCATGTTTTTCCATAGTGATCACTTGGGAAAATAATGGTTTTAAATCAATTATTCATTTTCCAAACACAATTAAAAATTCAAATCAAAGCACCCAAAACAGAACCATTTTGAAATCATGTTGTTACCAAATCAAACCAACTCAATTTGCCTATTTTTACCTAGGGGTTACCCTATGTTCAATATTGGTTTTAATAATGATTATTAACATTAACCATTTCACCCAAAATTGGTTCAAATTTCAAAAAGCATTCAAACCTTTAAATTTTTGAAAATAAAAAAGTACCAACTGGTTGTATTTGAACTAAGGAGCTTCTCCAAATTTTTTCCAAATTTTTTCCATTAATTAAACCTATTCTTTTCTTCCATTTTTGGTTTCAGCAAAAAAAAAATAAAAGGAAAAATAAAAAGAGAAGGAAACGCACCGCACGCGCAGCACCTAACGCTACCCAACCCACCTAAACTAACGCACGCGCGGCCCAGCCCGCCTAAGCGATCACTTAACGCTTTGAAAAGCGTGTGATCGTCTTGTTGGCGTACGGCAGGGCATCCGTGCCGCCACCGCGACCGCGCGCGACTCCGGCGGCCAGCCCTTGCCCTCCTCGCCTATAAGAAGCCCCCAGCGGCCCCGAAGACCTAACCCTAGCCCCTAGGTCGCTGTTCCCCTCTCCTCCGCCTTCCATCGCCACCTCCCCGTCAAGATCCCCTCCTCTGTCACCCCTCGCCGGAGACGGAGCTCTGAATCCGTCAATGGCGCCACCTCCCTAGCCACCCTCTCCACTCGCTGAGCACGGGAACCAACACCCCACTAAACCCTCTCGCGGTTGGACACCTCCAGGAGCACGGTGACCACGTGGATCTCCCCCGCCATCCTCGACCACGCCGCGGACGCCGCCGTCGTCAGCAGCTCCCTGCACCCGCGACGAAATCCCGGTGAGCCCGCGTTGTACCATCCCCTCTCGTCCCTCTGTTGCGACACCACAAGTCCGTGCACGACCACCGCGTCCAACCGCACCACCGCAGCGAGCACGTCCACGTTGATCTCCCCGCCGGCGAGCCACGTTCAGCTGCTGACAGAAGTTTCAGTCAGCGCGCGCGCGCGAGTTTCAGTTAAGCAGGGGGGACACCTTATCTTGCCTGCGTTTGCTACTCTGTCGAAACTGACGGAGTAGAGCAGTGGCAATGCCTCTGTGCGCGCCGGGGGTGGTCACGGGTTCGAGCCCCGCAAGCGCCCAATTTTTGTGGGTTGGTTTGCTTCCACAGCGCGCGGCCCACCAGTCAGCGACCTCCACTGCCACGCGTGCGTGCGCAGCGCCAAGCTGGCCGCTGGCCCACGCGGCAGTGTCAGCGTGTATAGGGCAGCTCGGTAACAAAAGGTTTCTGCGAATTCCTTTAATTACTAAATCAAATTAAATAACAGATTTGAATATAAAACTTCAAAACTTTAATACTTTTATTCTGTAATTCCAATAAATGCAAGTTTTATATGTTTCTGATCCAAATTTCCTAAACTTTCCAAATAATCAATTTGTGTATTGTTTGACAACTACAAATGTATTTGAAATTCAAACTTAAATAATTCAAATGCTAATTTAGAAATTCAATAACTAATTATTTATTAATCCAATAAATGCAAATAAAATATGTTTTCCATACCATTTCACCCCACCTTTTCAAATATAATTTTTGTTTCATGGTTTGAATAATTAAAATTGCCTAAATCATTTAATCCTTGTTTAATTCAATTAAATTTGATAAAATCATAACTTGCTCAAAATAATTTATTTTTAAACATGCAAAATATGTTTTCAAACCATCAAAGTGTGAACTTTTCAAATATGAATTTGAATTTATGATTTGAACAAATAAAATTCAAATAATATTCAAACTTGAATTAAATTCAATTAAAACTTGTTTAATATTGTTTAATTCATAATAAATTCATGCTAATCCAAATTTCAATATTTGAAACATGTAATCCAACTAAAATTTGATGTTCTTTTCAAATATAAACTTTGTTATTTGTTTTGAACACTTTAACTTGTTGAAAACAACAGTTGCTTGTGTGGCAAGTTTAAGTAACCAAACTTTCCAAACTTAACCAATGTTTTCCAAACTTGTTTTACTCTTTTACCACTTGCATCTATCATTGTTATTTGTTGTTATTTTGTCATTATCATCATGCATGCATCATGCTAACAACTCACATAATAATTAATTGTAAATCATTTGTTTCCACTTATTTCAATGGATCTTTTCCATATGCAATCCAATTGCATATGGGTCCAATTAAATTGTGTTATCTTGTCAAGTAGTTTATTTTGATGCATCTATTAACATGACATGCATCATCCCATGTTTGTGCACCTATGCCATGATATTGATTGTTTATCTTTCTGCATTGTCTGTTTGCTTCTTCTCGGATAAACGACGACGTTGAGACCGACGATACTTACGACACCCCTTCTAAGGAGTTAGCTCAGTACCAGGCTACTGGGTTTGCAGGCAAGTTATCACTCACATGAACCACTGTGTTCTTTCAACATTGATTACCGATACTCTCCGTTGTTCTTTTCTGCTAGCCTTAGTAGTAGTTGTTTCTGTTACGAACCCATCACATGAATCCCTTAACCTTGATATTGCCTCACCTCCACTCCTATCACCCCTTTGGTTGAGCCAGTGTCTTACTAGCATGCTTAGGTTGTTTTGCTCGAGTCTGTTACCCGTTACTTTCTGTTACTATATCTATTACGTTGTGGGGGCTCGATGTTTAATCAATCAATCATGCTAATGTTATTGTTAATAATAATTTGATGATAAGGCACCGGCAGGAGGCCCTGTGTGGTTTTGAGGCCTGCTAGTGTCGACCCTAATAGGAAAGGGGTCTTGTCTACTGATCCATGATGAGCGCACTAACCGCATGTGGGAAGCGAGTATGGGCGCCCCCCTCAATTTGATTCGATTCGCATCTCGTCCAAATCGCCTCATTTAGTTCGTGTTTTCCATTTGCCGCATGCATGTTTTTGCGAGCCCAGGCCAGGGTGGAACTTTTGTAGTCGGCATATAGGGGGACACGGTCTTAGAGTGCTATGAGGGTCCCTTTTCTTGGGGGCTTGATTAGCCGTGCGCCCAAGGTTCTTTGGGCTTGATGCGAAGAAGAGTCGAGTTGTGTTGAGTGCCCCGCTTGGTGGAAGGGCCTTTCCATCTGGCGGGTTATTCATGCGTGTACGGCCAAATTGGTGCAACCCTGCAGGGATAATCTTCTCGAGAAGCCGTGTTTTCCGCGGTTATGGATTACTTGGTGAAAGTACTGGCTAACAAGTACTCAGGACAACTTAAACATAATGATCAAACATGTTACACCCAATGATTAATAACTTGACTAGTAATAGGTTGATGACACAATAACTTGATTCACCTTTAATACAACTGTGTGAGTTATCCTCGGATTGCTTCTTTGGATAAGGGGCGAGATCCAGGATGGGTTTGTTTGAAGTTATCTTTCAGTTGGTTACAATCCTCGATCTTATCTTCTTTCTGTTAGCCGGAAGTGGTAGTAATTCTGTAGTTGGTTAGAGCAGCCAGTTGCAGCATCTTTTATATCCCCTCTCTTCCATTGAACCAAAAGCATCTGTGCTTGGTGTTGACGGGTTACACTTTGGTGAACTGTGAGTCTTGCTTGCCAGTACGTTTATGTACTGACCCTTCGGGGCTGTGGTTTCCGCAGACCGACGTTTCCGAAGATCTACATGGTGGCTACTACGGGATCATGACGAGACTGCTGACGAGTAGATAGCGGACCCGGGCAGGATCCGAGACTTCGTGGATGGGCTCCGTCTATTTGTTCCCGGCCTCTTAGGCCTATTTGGTTCTTGTCTGTACTCAGACATGTTGAATGCTTCCGCTGTATTGTAATGATGTATTGTTGGGGCAGGTGCCCTCTGAATGGTTGTATTTCCTATCTCTGCTCTAATGAGAGCCATTTGCAAGTTATTTCAATCTTTTGTGTCGTAGAGATCTGTTGTGATATCCTTTGTTCAAAGCTGTTGACGTACCATGTGTGAGTGTTATGAAGTACGTCGAAAGTAGTGCCTTTGGTCTCTAGTGGATAGTTTACATCGACGATGGAATAGCAGGGCTTGTGTTGTCGCGCATAAGCGCAGCCTACCAGGAAGCTGGGACGTGGGAGCAGTTATGCCCCATAATCCAAGCATCTGCTATCCAGTTCGGCCCGATGAGTATCCCCTAGAAATCAGGGTACGACAAATGGTATCAGAGCCTGTCTGCCTGTAGGATCCCTTTTTACTGGTCGCAGTTGAGTCTAGAAACTATTTTGTAGCTATATAGGAAAAATGATACGTGAGAGTAGGAATTCTGTTCTTTTTCTTCTTTTCCCCACCCTCCCTCCCCTTTCTGGTGAGGAAGTGCAACGTTGATTTTTCCCTTCTCATCTAAACTTTCAAGTTAGGATTTCACGTGTTTTGGGTTCTCCGTAGTACCTCAGGAGTTTTGTTCTCGTTTTGCCCCGGAGTTGCTTCAATATCCTGTTCTTTTAAAAGAACCTTTCGTCCGTTGAAATCTTGTTGTTGTTTTCTACTTCAATTCTTCTACCGGCGTCTAAACAAAGTTTTCACCCTTCATCTGCTAAACTCTATTCCAGCTAAAGTGTTGTTTCATACCGGAGCATAACATTCCTTTGTGTCAAAGATCTTTTCCACAACATACAACCCAATTCTGGTTCCACAAAGCAATCAAATCACCGTTCACTCCTTGGGATCTCAAATGTTGACTTCCAAGTTCCGTCACAGAAATCAAATTCTTATCGGAGGCCACATATTCCTCGTTACTCTCATGTTGATGATTCTGACATTGATGATTATTCTTGGTGTTGCATTGATGTCAATAACTCTGTTCCACCATTCTAGCCAGATAGTCTATTCTCCAAATGAATCAAATCCTAAACAGCTATACACCCTCCATACAAAACCTATACCTCTAATAATATTGTTCCGGTGGTTTGCAAATTCCCTGACGTCTATCCAATGTGCACGATGTGTTTCACGTGTCACAACCCAAGAGGATCTTCCCAAGAAGTATCCGGACCTTTTCCTTTTCTCAGTAGGAATCTCGGGGCGCGATTCCTTCAAGGGGGGGTGTTTTGTAACATCCCAAGTATGAAAACCTACCATTTAGAATGTTTGATTTCTTGTTATTAAAGTATTGCATCCTGTCATCATATTGTTGCATTTGTTTCTTTTGTTTTGCATCTGTTATTCTTTGTTTTCACCATGAAAATCAAACAATTTCAAATGCTTGTTTTCATACTTGCTCTGTTACAACCTTTGAAATAAAAATCACAAATAATAACAATCAATTGGTTCCATGTTTTTCCATAGTGATCACTTGGGAAAATAATGGTTTTAAATCAATTATTCATTTTCCAAACACAATTAAAAATTCAAATCAAAGCACCCAAAACAGAACCATTTTGAAATCATGTTGTTACCAAATCAAACCAACTCAATTTGCCTATTTTTACCTAGGGGTTACCCTATGTTCAATATTGGTTTTAATAATGATTATTAATATTAACCATTTCACCCAAAATTGGTTCAAATTTCAAAAAGCATTCAAACCTTTAAATTTTTGAAAATAAAAAAGTACCAACTGGTTGTATTTGAACTAAGGAGCTTCTCCAAATTTTTTCCAAATTTTTTCCATTAATTAAACCTATTCTTTTCTTCCATTTTTGGTTTCAGCAAAAAAAAAAAAAAAGAAGGAAAAATAAAAAGAGAAGGAAACGCACCGCACGCGCAGCACCTAACGCTACCCAACCCACCTAAACTAACGCACGCGCGGCCCAGCCCGCCTAAGCGATCACTTAACGCTTTGAAAAGCGTGTGATCGTCTTGTTGGCGTACGGCAGGGCATCCGTGCCGCCACCGCGACCGCGCGGCGACTCCGGCGGCCAGCCCTTGCCCTCCTCGCCTATAAGAAGCCCCCAGCGGCCCCGAAGACCTAACCCTAGCCCCTAGGTCGCTGTTCCCCTCTCCTCCGCCTTCCATCGCCACCTCCCCGTCAAGATCCCCTCCTCTGTCACCCCTCGCCGGAGACGGAGCTCTGAATCCGTCAATGGCGCCACCTCCCTAGCCACCCTCTCCACTCGCTGAGCACGGGAACCAACACCCCACTAAACCCTCTCGCGGTTGGACACCTCCAGGAGCACGGTGACCACGTGGATCTCCCCCGCCATCCTCGACCACGCCGCGGACGCCGCCGTCGTCAGCAGCTCCCTGCACCCGCGACGAAATCCCGGTGAGCCCGCGTTGTACCATCCCCTCTCGTCCCTCTGTTGCGACACCACAAGTCCGTGCACGACCACCGCGTCCAACCGCACCACCGCAGCGAGCACGTCCACGTTGATCTCCCCGCCGGCGAGCCACGTTCAGCTGCTGACAGAAGTTTCAGTCAGCGCGCGCGCGCGAGTTTCAGTTAAGCAGGGGGGACACCTTATCATGCCTGCGTTTGCTACTCTGTCGAAACTGACGGAGTAGCGCAGTGGCAATGCCTCTGTGCGCGCCGGGGGTGGTCACGGGTTCGAGCCCCGCAAGCGCCCAATTTTTGTGGGTTGTTTTGCTTCCACAGCGCGCGGCCCACCAGTCAGCGACCTCCACTGCCACGCGTGCGTGCGCAGCGCCACGCTGGCCGCTGGCCCACGCGGCAGTGTCAGCGTGTATAGGGCAGCTCGGTAACAAAAGGTTTCTACGAATTCCTTTAATTACTAAATCAAATTAAATAACATATTTGAATATAAAACTTCAAACTTTAATATCTTTTATTCTGTAATTCCAATAAATGCAAGTTTTATATGTTTTCTGATCCAAATTTCCTAAACTTTCCAAATAATCAATTTGTGTATTGTTTTGACAACTACAAATGTATTTGAAATTCAAACTTAAATAATTCAAATGCTAATTTAGAAATTCAATACCTAATTATTTATTAATCCAATAAATGCAAATAAAATATGTTTTCCATACCATTTCACCCCACCTTTTTAAATATAATTTTTGTTTCATGGTTTGAATAATTAAAATTGCCTAAATCATTTAATCCTTGTTTAATTCAATTAAATTTGATAAAATCATAACTTGCTCAAAATAATTTATTTTTAAACATGCAAAATATGTTTTCAAACCATCAAAGTGTGAACTTTTCAAATATGAATTTGAATTTATGATTTGAACAAATAAAATTCAAATAATATTCAAACTTGAATTAAATTCAATTAAAACTTGTTTAATATTGTTTAATTCATAATAAATTCATGCTAATCCAAATTTCAATATTTGAAACATGTAATCCAACTAAAATTTGATGTTCTTTTCAAATATAAACTTTGTTATTTGTTTTGAACACTTTAACTTGTTGAAAACAACAGTTGCTTGTGTGGCAAGTTTAAGTAACCAAACTTTCCAAACTTAACCAATGTTTTCCAAACTTGTTTTACTCTTTTACCACTTGCATCTATCATTGTTATTTGTTGTTATTTTGTCATTATCATCATGCATGCATCATGCTAACAACTCTCACATAATAATTAATTGTAAATCATTTGTTTCCACTTATTTCAATGGATCTTTTCCATATGCAATCCAATTGCATATGGGTCCAATTAAATTGTGTTATCTTGTCAAGTAGTTTATTTTGATGCATCTATTAACATGACATGCATCATCCCATGTTTGTGCACCTATGCCATGATATTGATTGTTTATCTTTCTGCATTGTCTGTTTGCTTCTTCTCGGATAAACGACGACGTTGAGACCGACGATACTTACGACACCCCTTCTAAGGAGTTAGCTCAGTATCAGGCTACTGGGTTTGCAGGCAAGTTATCACTCACATGAACCACTGTGTTCTTTCAACATTGATTACCGATACTCTCCGTTGTTCTTTTCTGCTAGCCTTAGTAGTAGTTGTTTCTGTTACGAACCCATCACATGAATCCCTTAACCTTGATATTGCCTCACCTCCACTCCTATCACCCCTTTGGTTGAGCCAGTGTCTTACTAGCATGCTTAGGTTGTTTTGCTCGAGTCTGTTACCCGTTACTTTCTGTTACTATATCTATTACGTTGTGGGGGCTCGATGTTTAATCAATCAATCATGCTAATGTTATTGTTAATAATAATTTGATGATAAGGCACCGGCAGGAGGCCCTGTGTGGTTTTGAGGCCTGCTAGTGTCGACCCTAATAGGAAAGGGGTCTTGTCTACTGATCCTTGATGAGCGCACTAACCGCATGTGGGAAGCGAGTATGGGCGCCCCCCTCAATTTGATTCGATTCGCATCTCGTCCAAATCGCCTCATTTAGTTCGTGTTTTCCATTTGCCGCATGCATGTTTTTGCGAGCCCAGGCCAGGGTGGAACTTTTGTAGTCGGCATATAGGGGGACACGGTCTTAGAGTGCTATGAGGGTCCCTTTTCTTGGGGGCTTGATTAGCCGTGCGCCCAAGGTTCTTTGGGCTTGATGCGAAGAAGAGTCGAGTTGTGTTGAGTGCCCCGCTTGGTGGAAGGGCCTTTCCATCTGGCGGGTTATTCATGCGTGTACGGCCAAATTGGTGCAACCCTGCAGGGATAATCTTCTCGAGAAGCCGTGTTTTCCGCGGTTATGGATTACTTGGTGAAAGTACTGGCTAACAAGTACTCAGGACAACTTAAACATAATGATCAAACATGTTACACCCAATGATTAATAACTTGACTAGTAATAGGTTGATGACACAATAACTTGATTCACCTTTAATACAACTGTGTGAGTTATCCTCGGATTGCTTCTTTGGATAAGGGGCGAGATCCAGGATGGGTTTGTTTGAAGTTATCTTTCAGTTGGTTACAATCCTCGATCTTATCTTCTTTCTGTTAGCCGGAAGTGGTAGTAATTCTGTAGTTGGTTAGAGCAGCCAGTTGCAGCATCTTTTATATCCCCTCTCTTCCATTGAACCAAAAGCATCTGTGCTTGGTGTTGACGGGTTACACTTTGGTGAACTGTGAGTCTTGCTTGCCAGTACGTTTATGTACTGACCCCTTCGGGGCTGTGGTTTCCGCAGACCGACGTTTCCGAAGATCTACATGGTGGCTACTACGTGGATCATGACGAGACTGCTGACGAGTAGATAGCGGACCCGGGCAGGATCCGAGACTTCGTGGATGGGCTCCGTCTATTTGTTCCCGGCCTCTTAGGCCTATTTGGTTCTTGTCTGTACTCAGACATGTTGAATGCTTCCGCTGTATTGTAATGATGTATTGTTGGGGCAGGTGCCCTCTGAATGGTTGTATTTCCTATCTCTGCTCTAATGAGAGCCATTTGCAAGTTATTTCAATCTTTTGTGTCGTAGAGATCTGTTGTGATATCCTTTGTTCAAAGCTGTTGACGTACCATGTGTGAGTGTTATGAAGTACGTCGACAGTAGTGCCTTTGGTCTCTAGTGGATAGTTTACATCGACGATGGAATAGCAGGGCTTGTGTTGTCGCGCATAAGCGCAGGCCTACCAGGAAGCTGGGACGTGGGAGCAGTTATGCCCCATAATCCAAGCATCTGCTATCCAGTTCGGCCCGATGAGTATCCCCTAGAAATCAGGGTACGACAAATGGTATCAGAGCCTGTGTGCCTGTAGGATCCCTTTTTACTGGTCGCAGTTGAGTCTAGAAACTATTTTGTAGCTATATAGGAAAAATGAAACGTGAGAGTAGGAATTCTGTTCTTTTTCTTCTTTTCCCCACCCTCCCTCCCCTTTCTGGTGAGGAAGTGCAACGTTGATTCTTCCCTTCTCATCTAAACTTTCAAGTTAGGATTTCACGTGTTTTGGGTTCTCCGTAGTACCTCAGGAGTTTTGTTCTCGTTTTGCCCCGGAGTTGCTTCAATATCCTGTTCTTTTAAAAGAACCTTTCGTCCGTTGAAATCTTGTTGTTGTTTTCTACTTCAATTCTTCTACCGGCGTCTAAACAAAGTTTTCACCCTTCATCTGCTAAACTCTATTCCAGCTAAAGTGTTGTTTCATACCGGAGCATAACATTCCTTTGTGTCAAAGATCTTTTCCACAACATACAACCCAATTCTGGTTCCACAAAGCAATCAAATCACCGTTCACTCCTTGGGATCTCAAATGTTGACTTCCAAGTTCCGTCACAGAAATCAAATTCTTATCGGAGGCCACATATTCCTCGTTACTCTCATGTTGATGATTCTGACATTGATGATTATTCTTGGTGTTGCATTGATGTCAATAACTCTGTTCCACCATTCTAGCCAGATAGTCTATTCTCCAAATGAATCAAATCCTAAACAGCTATACACCCTCCATACAAAACCTATACCTCTAATAATATTGTTCCGGTGGTTTGCAAATTCCCTGACGTCTATCCAATGTGCACGATGTGTTTCACGTGTCACAACCCAAGAGGATCTTCCCAAGAAGTATCCGGACCTTTTCCTTTTCTCAGTAGGAATCTCGGGGCGCGATTCCTTCAAGGGGGGGTGTTTTGTAACATCCCAAGTATGAAAACCTACCATTTAGAATGTTTGATTTCTTGTTATTAAAGTATTGCATCCTGTCATCATATTGTTGCATTTGTTTCTTTTGTTTTGCATCTGTTATTCTTTGTTTTCACCATGAAAATCAAACAATTTCAAATGCTTGTTTTCATACTTGCTCTGTTACAACCTTTGAAATAAAAATCACAAATAATAACAATCAATTGGTTCCATGTTTTTCCATAGTGATCACTTGGGAAAATAATGGTTTTAAATCAATTATTCATTTTTCCAAACACAATTAAAAATTCAAATCAAAGCACCCAAAACAGAACCATTTTGAAATCATGTTGTTACCAAATCAAACCAACTCAATTTGCCTATTTTTACCTAGGGGTTACCCTATGTTCAATATTGGTTTTAATAATGATTATTAATATTAACCATTTCACCCAAAATTGGTTCAAATTTCAAAAGCATTCAAACCTTTAAATTTTTGAAAATAAAAAAGTACCAACTGGTTGTATTTGAACTAAGGAGCTTCTCCAAATTTTTTCCAAATTTTTTCCATTAATTAAACCTATTCTTTTCTTCCATTTTTGGTTTCAGCAAAAAAAAAAAAAAAGAAGGAAAAATAAAAAGAGAAGGAAACGCACCGCACGCGCAGCACCTAACGCTACCCAACCCACCTAAACTAACGCACGCGCGGCCCAGCCCGCCTAAGCGATCACTTAACGCTTTGAAAAGCGTGTGATCGTCTTGTTGGCGTACGGCAGGGCATCCGTGCCGCCACCGCGACCGCGCGGCGACTCCGGCGGCCAGCCCTTGCCCTCCTCGCCTATAAGAAGCCCCCAGCGGCCCCGAAGACCTAACCCTAGCCCCTAGGTCGCTGTTCCCCTCTCCTCCGCCTTCCATCGCCACCTCCCCGTCAAGATCCCCTCCTCTGTCACCCCTCGCCGGAGACGGAGCTCTGAATCCGTCAATGGCGCCACCTCCCTAGCCACCCTCTCCACTCGCTGAGCACGGGAACCAACACCCCACTAAACCCTCTCGCGGTTGGACACCCCAGGAGCACGGTGACCACGTGGATCTCCCCCGCCATCCTCGACCACGCCGCGGACGCCGCCGTCGTCAGCAGCTCCCTGCACCCGCGACGAAATCCCGGTGAGCCCGCGTTGTACCATCCCCTCTCGTCCCTCTGTTGCGACACCACAAGTCCGTGCAACGACCACCGCGTCCAACCGCACCACCGCAGCGAGCACGTCCACGTTGATCTCCCCGCCGGCGAGCCACGTTCAGCTGCTGACAGAAGTTTCAGTCAGCGCGCGCGCGCGAGTTTCAGTTAAGCAGGGGGGACACCTTATCATGCCTGCGTTTGCTACTCTGTCGAAACTGACGGAGTAGCGCAGTGGCAATGCCTCTGTGCGCGCCGGGGGTGGTCACGGGTTCGAGCCCCGCAAGCGCCCATTTTTGTGGGTTGTTTTGCTTCCACAGCGCGCGGCCCACCAGTCAGCGACCTCCACTGCCACGCGTGCGTGCGCAGCGCCACGCTGGCCGCTGGCCCACGCGGCAGTGTCAGCGTGTATAGGGCAGCTCGGTAACAAAAGGTTTCTACGAATTCCTTTAATTACTAAATCAAATTAAATAACAGATTTGAATATAAAACTTCAAACTTTAATATCTTTTATTCTGTAATTCCAATAAATGCAAGTTTTTATATGTTTTCTGATCCAAATTTCCTAAACTTTCCAAATAATCAATTTGTGTACTGTTTTGACAACTACAAATGTATTTGAAATTCAAACTTAAATAATTCAAATGCTAATTTAGAAATTCAATACCTAATTATTTATTAATCCAATAAATGCAAATAAAAAAGTTTTCCATACCATTTCACCCCACCTTTTTAAATATAATTTTTGTTTCATGGTTTGAATAATTAAAATTGCCTAAATCATTTAATCCTTGTTTAATTCAATTAAATTTGATAAAATCATACTTGCTCAAAATAATTTATTTTTAAACATGCAAAATATGTTTCAAACCATCAAGTGTGAACTTTTCAAATATGAATTTGAATTTATGATTTGAACAAATAAAATTCAAATAATATTCAAACTTGAATTAAATTCAATTAAAACTTGTTTAATATTGTTTAATTCATAATAAATTCATGCTAATCCAAATTTCAATATTTGAAACATGTAATCCAACTAAAATTTGATGTTCTTTTCAAATATAAAATTTGTTATTTGTTTTGAACACTTTAACTTGTTGAAAACAACAGTTGCTTGTGTGGCAAGTTTAAGTAACCAAACTTTCCAAACTTAACCAATGTTTTCCAAACTTGTTTTACTCTTTTACCACTTGCATCTATCATTGTTATTTGTTGTTATTTTGTCATTATCATCATGCATGCATCATGCTAACAACTCTCACAATAATTAATTGTAAATCATTTGTTTCCACTTATTTCAATGGATCTTCCATATGCAATCCAATTGCATATGGGTCCAATTAAATTGTGTTATCTTGTCAAGTAGTTTATTTTGATGCATCTATTAACATGACATGCATCATCCCATGTTTGTGCACCCTATGCCATGATATTTGTTTATCTTTCTGCATGTTGTTTGCTTCTTCTCGGATAAACGACGACGTTGAACCGGCGATACTTACGACACCCCTTCTAAGGAGTTAGCTCAGTACCAGGCTACTGGGTTTGCAGGCAAGTTATCACTCACATGAACCACTGTGTTCCTTTCAACATTGATTACCGATACTCTCTCGTTGTTCTTTTCTGCTAGCCTTAGTAGTAGTTGTTTCTGTTACGAACCCATCACATGAATCCCTTAACCTTGATATTGCCTCACCTCCACTCCTATCACCCCTTTGGTTGAGCCAGTGTCTTACTAGCATGCTTAGGTTGTTTTGCTCGAGTCTGTTACCCGTTACTTTCTGTTACTATATCTATTACGTTGTGGGGGCTCGATGTTTAATCAATCATCATGCTAATGTTATTGTTAATAATAATTTGATGATAAGGCACCGGCAGGAGGCCCTGTGTGGTTTTGAGGCCTCTAGTGTCGACCAAAGGAAAGGGGTCTTGTCTACTGATCCATGATGAGCGCACTAACCGCATGTGGGAAGCGAGTATGGGCGCCCCCCTCAATTTGATTCGATTCGCATCTCGTCCAAATCGCCTCATTTAGTTCGTGTTTTCCATTTGCCGCATGCATGTTTTTGCGAGCCCAGGCCAGGGTGGAACTTTTGTAGTCGGCATATAGGGGGACACGGTCTTAGAGTGCTATGAGGGTCCCTTTTCTTCGGGGCTTGATTAGCCGTGCGCCCAAGGTTCTTTGGGCTTGATGCAAAGAAGAGTCGAGTTGTGTTGAGTGCCCCGCTTGGTGGAAGGGCCTTTCCATCTGGCGGGTTATTCATGCGTGTACGGCCAAATTGGTGCAACCCTGCAGGGATAATCTTCTCGAGAAGCCGTGTTTTCCGCGGTTATGGATTACTTGGTGAAAGTACTGGCTAACAAGTACTCAGGACAACTTAAACATAATGATCAAACATGTTACACCCAATGATTAATAACTTGACTAGTAATAGGTTGATGACACAATAACTTGATTCACCTTTAATACAACTGTGTGAGTTATCCTCGGATTGCTTCTTTGGATAAGGGCGAGATCCAGGATGGGTTTGTTTGAAGTTATCTTTCAGTTGGTTACAATCCCGATCTTATCTTTTTCTGTTAGCCGGAAGTGGTAGTAATTCTGTAGTTGGTTAGAGCAGCCAGTTGCAGCATCTTTTATATCCCCTCTCTTCCGTTGAACCCAAAGCATCTGTGCTTGGTGTTGACGGGTTACACTTTGGTGAACTGTGAGTCTTGCTTGCCAGTACGTTTATGTACTGACCCCTTCGGGGCTGTGGTTTCCGCAGACCGACGTTTCCGAAGATCTACATGGTGGCTACTACGTGGATCATGACGAGACTGCTGACGAGTAGATAGCGGACCCGGGCAGGATCCGAGACTTCGTGGATGGGCTCCGTCTGTTTGTTCCCGGCCTCTTAGGACTATTTGGTTCTTGTCTGTACTCAGACATGTTGAATGCTTCCGCTGTATTGTAATGATGTATTGTTGGGGCAGGTGCCCTCTGAATGATTGTATTTGCTATCTCTGCTCTAATGAGAGCCATTTGCAAGTTATTTCAATCTTTTGTGTCGTAGAGATCTGTTGTGATATCCTTTGTTCAAAGCTGTTGACGTACCATGTGTGAGTGGTATGAAGTACGTCGACAGTAGTGCCTTTGGTCTCTAGTGGATAGTTTACATCGACGATGGAATAGCAGGGCTTGTGTTGTCGCGCATAAGCGCAGGCCTACCAGGAAGCTGGGACGTGGGAGCAGTTATGCCCCATAATCCAAGCATCTGCTATCCAGTTCGGCCCGATGAGTATCCCCTAGAAATCAGGGTACGACAAAAAACTCCCAGGTTGGCAATCAAAAGCATCCCAGGTAGCATCAGGTAGCAGCAAAAACTCCCAGGTAGCATCAGGTAGCAGCAGCAGCAGTTAGCAGCAGCAGTACCTGTTTAGCAAGCACAGAAGAGACCAAGAATAGATGCACAAAACAAGAACTAAGGTTTTCTAAATTACACATACCACCCCGGCCCGGGACACATCAAGCAATAGGAATGCTATTAGATGGGGCTCCCACATTGTTTTTCACTTAAAAATTACATACATATGAAAGTTAACATATGCAAAAATATTTAGTGTCGCATCGAGCGTAAATAGATTGATTTAGCGAGATACCGCAAGTGTTTCTCTCTGAAAGCACATTGTACATAGTAGCTATTAGCATGTTATATCGCACATATCGCGAGTATTTCCCTCTCTCAACCTTTCGTCACAATCTTACTCTTGCCTTTCTTGGTCGATGTTGAATACGTGACCGCCATATCGTGACTTCTTCTTGTGAATGGAAGACTTGCCCTAGGTAGTGTGGCCCTGCTTCTTCTTGTGGTGTATGGTGCATCGTGTTCACCGGGTTCTTCCATCATCGGGTCTCCGACTAAGACGTCGAAGTCCTTCTCATCGGCGACTCCATCCATTCCGACGAGGGCCATTTTTCCTCTCCTTACGACAACACGACTAGACTTTGTCGGGTCGGTTATGAAGAAGCATTGCTCCACATGCTTAGGCAATACCCAAGGCTCATTTTGCGCGGTGGGGTTCTTGGATTTGGGTTTGTTGGCTTCAAACATCGACATAGTGGTGAAATATTCGTCTTCTTTCGTGATGTTTGTAGCCCATCTGACATGGAACATCAGCAACTTTACCCCAACATAGTCAAGCTCCCATATTTCCTTGATCTTTCCGTAGTATCTTCTTCTTGAACCATGTCGCAAAAGAGAAGTTGTGTGCTCTAAATATCTCATCTTCTGTCATCGGTCTGCGAGCACTGTTTTTTATCGTGGTTTTGTGCTCTTCTATCCAAGGGTCGACATCGTCAATGTGTTGTAACACTACTAGGTGGACCCATCAAAGTCGGCTCTCCGACCACAGGAGTCCGGGTCCATTACCCTTTTGCCAGTGTTGTGGCATACCCCCATGAACCTGTCAAGGTTCTTGGTTGTGGGCAAACCAACAACTGGCTTCTCATCGCCTAGAAAATTCTTGCAGAAAGAGATGCATTATTCGGTGAGAAATACCTGGACGATGCTTCCATCCGGGTGTGCCCTGTTATGAACGAATAATTTGATGATCGCATTCATTCTTTGTAACGCCATCATGTTGTGGAAGAATGCCGGCCCAAGATTGGTGATATCGTCCATGATACGGACCAAGAGATGTACCATAATGTCAAAGAAGGCAGGTGGGAAGTACATCTCAAGCTCGCATAGGATGGTGACGATCTCTTCCTGCAGCCTTCCGAGTTTCTTCACGCTTATCGACTTCCGAGTGATGACGTCGAAAAAGTTACAGAGGCCAGTGAGCGTTTGACGGACGTGCGGTTCCATTATCCCTCTGATTGCAACCGGAAGTATCTGCGTCATCATCACGTGACAGTCATGAGACTTCATCCTGCTGAAGATTTTTTTCTCCGCGTCTAGGTATCTGCTTATCAGCCCCGCGTAACCTAAGGGAAATTTCACTCCGAGGAGGCATGTGAATATTTGCTCGAACTCGTCGGGACTTAGAGTGAAGCAAGAGGGTTTCAGGCGGTGAGTTTGGTGTTGCTCGCTCCTCATCCTCCTCCGTCTGTTTACGCGTAGAAGGCGGTAAGTGAAGCTCGCTCCTGATATTCACGACCATCAGGTCGTATCTTGATTTTGGCCCGTCTTTGGTCCTATCTGGCATGTTGAACAGGGTGCCAAGCAAGCTGATCCGGGATCCTTGTGTAGCTGTAGAAACGGCATAAATTCCATGCACCTGACACAAGCCTTGTGTCCATGGCACACCTGACACGCAATATATCCGTATCGGAGATAGTCCTGCACCGTCGTGATCAGGGCGGCTCTTATACGAAAAGGTTCTTCTTTGAAGGCGTCCCATGTTTCCACCCTTTCCTCCCACAACGTGTCTAGCTCCTCCTTCAATAGCTCGAGATACAGGTTGATATCCCTCCCTGGCTGGGCCGGCCCTTGAATCAGCATACTCACGTGTATGTACTTCCTCTTCAGACACAACCATGGGGAGAGGTTGTACATCCATACAAACACGGGCCAGGTGTTATGTTTGCTGCTCTGGTTGCCAAATGGATTGAGACCGTCGGTGCTCTCACCAAGCCTGATGTTCCTTGGATCGTTCCCGAATTCTTCATCGAATGCGTCTAATGCTTTCCACTGACGTGCATCCGAAGGTTGTGTTAGCACTGGTTTTTCAACACGTTCTGGATCACTCAGCACCGCCTTCTTTCTGTCCTCGTGCCAGCGCATGAGCTTTGCTTCCTTGGGGTCCACGAAGTACAGCTGCAGACGGGGAATGAGTGGAAAGTACCACACAACTTTCCTAGGAGCTTTCTTCATCCCCCTCTTGTAACGATCAGCACCGCACACCGGACATTTGATCTGGTCCGCGTGCTCGTTACGATAAATTATGTAGTCACAGACGCAAGCGTGGTATTTTGTGTGCGGTAAATCGAGGGGCACACAATTTTCTTGGCCTCCTGTAGACTACTAGCACATGTGTTCCCTTCAGGTAAGTGCGTCTTCAAGTATCGCAGAAGATCGTCCATGCTTGTGTCGGTCCATCCTTGTTTTGCCTTCATCTCTAGAAGATCCAGAGCTACTCTCAAGCGTGACTCCTCCGCCCCGCGACTTGCGTCACACAACGGAGTTGCAGAGTCTATCTCTAGTTGCGTGATCTTAGATTTATGTCTGGCGTCGGTCGACGTGTTCTTGAGAAGAAGCTCTTGAAGATGAGGGTCCCGCACGACTGAATTTAGCGGAGTGTTCATGTCCTCATCTTCATGTTGTTGATCACCATGACTCCCTTCTTCTTCATTATAGCCGTCTCCGTCGGCAGCCTCTTCGTCCTCTCCATTGCCATGTTCAGACTCTTCCTGATCATCTTCACATGTCGCTACCCAATTGGTCTCGACGTGATCATCGTCTTCATCATCATCCATCAACTTAGTGTGGCCCTCCATGAAACTATACCTGAGCAGGTGCTTCTCCATATTACCAGAATCTGGTTTGAACAAGGACCCTAGCTTGCATTTTCGACACAGACACTCTATCTCGGTGAGGTTGTTTCGATGCATCTCGGTCGTCGCGCGTAGCACGTATCTATGCACCACGCTTGTCCTCATCACAATGACCATTACTACAAAAGGCAAGAGAGGTTTCATTAACGAGATCCGGTTTTCACGGAAAATTTCGGCATGACCTTGCTACAAAAGGTGTAACGCGGAGCGCCAGAAATTTGCCGAAAAGGAAATGAATCAACATTTCGGCAAAACATTGGCAACTCATCCTCATGGCAACACAATAAAATGAAAAATAGATCGAGTTCTCCTCCACCTACCAATCTCACGCACCTATTAAGATGACACACAATGCAAAATATATAGACGCGATGACGACGTCAAAGATCACCGGAGAGACGACCTATAAGAGAGTGATAGATCTAGAAGTAGCTAGTGGTGCATTTGTGGTGAGATCTAGTGTCCGGTTAGTAGATCTAGTGGAGAGATTTGGAAGAGGGAAAGTGGGGTAGCGTACTAGCTAAAATATATCAAACATGATTGGTTAAATTAGCTAAAAATGGTGGAGGGGTGTGGGGGATTGAGCTAGGAGCACTAATGGGTCGAGTTTGGAGTAGTGAGTGAGTGAGTGGGGTGGATAGGGGTGGTGGTGGGTGGCTGGCCACACTTATTGATGTCACAACTTACCCCAGGCGAATAAGGTACCACATGCGCCTGCGCTAGGGGGTGCTACCCCAGGCACATTTTACCACAGGCGCTTTTTATGCTATCCGCCTGGGGTAAGTGTGCTACCCCAGGCGAACCAAGTTCAGATTCGCCTGCGGTACATGCACAGTGCCAGGGTGTGGTGGTGGGTGCCCTGCCACAATTTACCCTAGGCGCATCTGAAATTGGTTCGCCTGGGGTAGCACACTTACCCCAGGCGCATATTATACCTATTTCGCCTGCGGTAAGTAGCCCAGGCGCATGTACTTATCTGTACGCCTGTGGTAAGCAGTGCTGCTATAACCATTTCTCTAGTAGTGTGGTCAAGAAGGCTATTTCCACTCTTGCTATTTTCAGGAGCAAGATTTGAACCAGTGTCAAGGAAAACAATCCTAATGCTTGCTGTTATCATACTTATCATCTATCATGCATGTTTTACTACTGAAGTTTTATAAAAATATGGTTAACAAAACTATTTTTGTTGTGGCTAATATTACTATTAATATTACTAGTAACTATCACTTTTCCAATAGTCAAACTTGGTGTTACCAAGACCTTAGCCACCATATTCTATATAAATACCACCAACTTTAATAACATTGATGTCCCTAAGTGGACACCCTAAAATGTGCTTTTGTATGCTTCAAGGAAAAACCCTCGGTGAAAAGGCGGAACCTTATTCACTAGAGGCAAAGAGGATTGTTTTTGAAATTGTTTACACAAGACACATAAGCTAGTCTGACGTACTGCCACTCTACCTCAACATGGGCACGAGGCCAACCTAGAAACTTGTTCGTGTTAGTGTATGTTCTATCCCAAGATGCTATAGAGAATGTGATTCTCCGAACCGAAGTGTCGCCAGTAGGGAGAACAAACCCTGTTGAATGGATAATCATATACTAGCTTGACCATAGTGGAAAGTTAGGATCAATTATGTGATGTTCGCATATTGTTGTGAACGGTCCGTGAGTGATTCATGGCAGATGATTTGGATCTTGTGGATTGTGTACATCTCCGCAGTGTAAATCTATTAAGAATAGCCGCGTCCTCGGATATGGACAGTTAAATGGCCATGTAGCTAGTATTTTGTGCATGTTTTCAAAAGGGAGGTTTGGAAAAAAAAGACCTGTACCTATGAGGTACTCATGAAGGAAAGCTGGAATGGGTTTTACAATAAGTTTTGCAAAGAAAAATATTCTTTAAACAAAGTTTTACAAAACCCCTTGGATATGTGATATCTACAAGAGAAACCATACTATTTTCTTTTGAAGTATCTTCTTCAACGAAGATATAGAGATGTCAAAACCAACCATGATGTATCTTTCATCCATCATGGGTAGTGAACCCTATGTATACCCTACCTACTCCATCATATAAGGATACCTGCATTCTATTAAGATTCATAAAGGATGTCTTGCAGAGTACATTCAAATATAGTCATATTGGTTTTGTCCTTGGCTATTTACTTGGCCAGAATACAAGGAGACACCTTAGGAGGAGTTTTTCGAGGAGGAATACTACGTCGACGACTACGCGAACTAGGATCATCTCCGGTTCAGCAGGTTGTAGGGTAAGGTGTGACTAGGGTGCTACCACGTTATATTTTGTTATCTTCAATTGTATGTGTTTGTTATTTTCCTGCCCTGCGGCAGTTGTTAAGGCTTGGTCATGGACCATCTATGTAAGAATCTATTTTTCGTGTAATGGATAATGTTATCTGTGTACCAACTTCGTATGCTGTTCACGACTGATCTTCTTGGGATCGTGAATGGATGCATATGAGGGGCCTTGGACTTGCTAGTCAGGGGCCTCTACACTGATCGGGGTTCTTCTAGAATCCGGCTTCCTGTGTGTCAGCTTACTGGGCCGCCCAATGGACTTCGTTCCATTACCTGCGGGCCACCCTGGTAATCCGGCCTTTGACCGATGTCGGATATACCCCTATTTGGCATATATTGGACAAGAGGCGTGTACCTATAGTAGCACGTTTCTGGTAAGCCCCACACTCTCAGCGTGTAGCAGCCATCACACGCTGCATACCTGGAACCCCAAAGTCCGCCTGCCTAGTTACACGTAGCGCGTACTCTAAGAATGTACGCTTCTAGTAAGAAGTACTAGAAGCGTATCTTCAGGGAAAATGCTGCTAGTAGATATTTATAGCGTGTGACTAAACACGAATGCTGCTAGTACATATTCCCCTATAGGAGTTTTCCTACTAGTGAATGAACCTAACATAGTATTTCTTCCGTCCAACAGACTCAATAGCAGGACCCCAAACATCCAAAAAAACGAGCTCTAAAGGAGCACTAGATTCACTAATAGGCTTTGGATAGGGTAATTGATGACTCTTGCCCTTTTGACAGCATCACAAACAAAATCATCATTAGACTCACTTGAACAAGGAACATTATTTTGACTAATGAAGATATTAACCATGATCGATGACGAATGACCTAGACGAGAATGCCACCTCTTCGAAGATAGTTTGATGACACTAAGGGCTTGTTTGCTTGAGTTGGACAATGTGGACGGAAGGGGGTATAGGCAACATCTACAATTGTCTCGAAGAAGAGTTCTCTTTGTTGCCTGACCATTAATAGAGAAAAAATGTGGGTGAATTTCCACGAAGTCATGATTATCAAAAGAAAGATGATATGCCGATAATAAACTTTTATTTTCTTTCGGAAAATAGAGGATATCCTTAAGATGTAGGTCACGATCAGGGGTACTAAGAATAGAATGACCAACTTGACTAATGTCCATACCTATCCCACTAGCGTTCTAGACTTTCTCGTTTCCGTTATACTTGTCACAGATGGTCAACTTGTTGAGATCCCCGGTGGTGTAGTCGGTAATGCCAGAACCAATGTCCCAATTGGTGTCACTGTCGTACGATGTTCTGGCCTATCCAGCGCTCTTCTCCGTGGGAGGGGTGAGGTCAGGGTTGAACCTCTCCCAACACTTGATCACAATGTGACCGAGCTTACCACATAGTTGGCAGTGCGGTTGGACATTGTTGTCTCCATTGCCGCCACTGGTGTTGTGGTTGTAGCCATTACCACTGTTGTTGAACTGGTCGTGGTTGGCGTTGTTGTGGTAGTTTCCGTAGCCAGCAGCGCCCCCGTAGTTCCCGCGGCCAGCATTTCCAACGCCTTGCACAGAAGCTCCATTGCCATAGCCTTGATAGCCGCGCCTTTTCCGCCACCACATCCGCCGCTCATGCCAGCATTCACTAACAACTGCGAGCCGCCTTGGAGTAGATCAAGGCGTGCCTCAAAGCTACTGCGCTGAGCATACAGCTCGACCACGATCACAGGTTACACGCGGCCACACATTGCAGAGACAACAGAACTATATTCAGAATCAAGGCCAGCAAAGACGTAGGAAACGATATTCTCCTCGTCGAGCTTCTTTCCGGTGACGGCCATGTCGTCCGCCAGAGATTGGATCTTGCCGAAATATTCCACAATACTCATGTTCCCATTCTGCATGTTTGCGAGGGCAATGCGGATATTCACCGTGCGGGTGCGGGTCTGTGACGAGAACATGTTGTAGACCACTACCCACAGTGTCGTCGCACTGGCGTTGGAGACGACTTGGATCTGCACCTCTCTCGGCAGCTTTGTCTGGAGGAAGCACATCAGCTGCTGGTCCTGTACCAGCCATGCATATTAGTGGGGATTCAGTTCCTTGACCTTTTTTGTCCCCTTGGTGACGACGATCTTTTTGGCGAGCGGCGCCCGCTAGGTGTCGAGGAAGTATTCCATGTGCGCACCCTGAATTGCGGACATAATCTGCGCCTTCCACATACCCCATGGGCTCCCTTGTTGAGTTTCTCAGTCACCGTTGTGCCGAAGAGGGAGCTGGAAGTATGAGGTGGAAGAACTTTTTGGGGGGATAATAACCCGGCAGGCTCACGCAGAGGAACAAAGACCCGGTTGGAAGAAGTTTACTCGAGACCTTGTAATGTGATAGTGGTCCGGGTCTCACTGATGGGCCGGCGGTCGCATTGGTAGCTCGGCTCATGGAAAGAGAGGTTCTAGAAGACCTGAAAGGCGGTGCAAACTATGGAGTCCAAGACTTGGAGGGCACGAAGAGTAGATTAGGGTTGCGTGTAGACTCCGAGTAGGACTCTGGCCGTATCTTGTAAGTAAAGTCAGGAAACTGGGTGTTATATAAACCGGTCCTTATGGTATAGATCAGGGAGATTTTCGGGAGAGAACCCTAGGTTCTCGAGATTGGAGTTATTCTAGTCAGACGAGAGCAAGTATTTGTAACCCTAGATCGGAGTCTCGGCGACATTGCAGCCCGAGCCTCTAGATCTCCTATCAATATGATCCAAGATGGAAGTAGGCTGTTATCTCCCATGGAGAGGCTGAACCAGGATAAATATTGTGTCCGATCTGAGCTAAACCCTCTCCCAAACACCAGAGTTGATTTACCCCAACCTAAGTTACCTCCGGTAACATCTGCCGTGACTTTCCCACGACAGTTTTTGCCCACCGTGGGGCCTACGTACAAAGGTGTTTACATCACGGGAGAAGCTCTGGAAAGCATGAAGAACCTCGTTGTCAGCGAGATCATCACCAGCCCCGAAGGAGAGAAGGTCGTCGACGATTCTGGCTGGGGGCCAAAGTCGGACCAGCTGGAAACCAGATCTGTCGTCACGATCGGCCGGGTCAACGTCTTCGTGGGTATGGTACGTACGTCTGGCTTAATTTCTGACAATAATGAGTATGATTCTGTGTCAGGTGCCGCCACCTGCGTTCAATCGGATGGTGAAGAGTCGGTAGGCACGGCAGAACTGGAGCTGGCACCCACCACGAAGAGGGAACAGCCGGAGGAGCTGACATGGACCCCGCGTGGCCTGGTCACTAGAGATGACGACACTGAATCTATCTTGCATCTGCTCGAAGATCGGTATGAAGAAGTTAGCTGCGAGGAAGAAGAATATGAATCCTCACCAGGCATTGCGCGCCGAGTTGCGGTCTACACAGCCCCTGCGATAAATCTGAATCGGGGTGATGTGTCAGTAGCCGCGGCTGGTGCGGCGCAAGCGCTGGCCCAACAACAGACTCCGATTGATGGAAACCCGGCTGGAGCCCGGGTCGATGGTCAGCAGACGTCCGTCACCAGCGAAACAGGCGAAACTGCTCACCACAGGAACATGTTCGGATTTAGGACGAACAGAACAACCGGTGCGGGAACGTCACACCCACCAAAATCCGGCTCTGTTCAGCAACATCTTGATCTTGGATCCCACAGTGTTAGCAACGGTGATAACCCCGGAGAACGCGGCGGCCTAGGCCAGAGACCTGGATGTGGCCCGCCGAGCATTGGAACAGCAGGGGAGAGATGTAGAAGCCGAGAAATTACAGATGGTTGTGCGTCAACGTCAGTTGGATGAGTTAGAGGATCGTATACGGGCACAAACGACTAGAGCATATAATCAGAGGCATTAGACGAGACTGCCTGGACAGGCAGAGCCCTACAACCGACCGCGTTACTTGTTACGCCTAAAGACCAGCCGATCCCGATCGTGAATCAACGAACTAGGTACGCAGGAGCAGCGCTTGGGGGACAACCGACTAACATGCCAGCCGGGTCACCTGCGCTACCCGCTGGGGCGACCGGGGGCAATGCTGTGCAATCACCACCATCACGATTTCACACCCCGATGGGTCACTTCAATAACCCTATGGACAACGTGTACGCCGCAACTTTAGCGCTCGAACGTATTCCACTGGGAGAGTCGCCTCAAGCAATAGAAACCCGGCGGGCTATAGAGATGTTACGCACTGCGGTGGCTCAGCAGGAAAATTACCCGGACAACAGGAGAGGCATGCACGGGACGCCGTATATCAGTCGGCAGGAAGGTAATACGAGGAATATTCAGTCGAGTTCAGCACGACGGAGGGCAGAGCAACAACAAATGCCGCCTCCTCCACTTAGACTAGCAGCTCCTGCGAACTCAGCGGCAAAGGCTATTGTGGATAGTTCTCGGGCAAGGCATGCGGCTGGGTCTGCAGTGCGAGGTCCAGGAGTTGGCGCGCCTCCCGCCGCAGCAGCCGAGGTTTCACACATGTCAAGAGTAAGGCCGGTGTTCACAAACTTAGCCGGACCCAAATGCTTATCAGACGCTATCAGGGCCGAGCCTTACCCGGACAAGTTCAAAGAGCCTAGTAAAGTTCTCAATTATGAGCGAACCATGGATAATGAGACGTGGTTAAGCAGCTATGAGATGGCCATGTCTATTCGCAACGCTTCAGAAAAGCTCCAAGACAAATTTATGTATCTCATGATGTCTGAAGGAGCAGCTAAACTATGGTTCAATAACCTTCCCGAGAGGTCTATCAATTAGTGGAGTGAGCTTAAGACGGCTTTTGTCAAGCATTTTCATGGAAATTGCAGGAAATTATACATGATTGATGACTTGGATCGGTGCGTTCAGAGAAAGCGAGAGTCGGCACGCAGCTGGGTGCGCCGAGTCATGGAGATACTCCACTCTTCCACCGATATTCAGCCAAAGGATGCGATACAAGCTATGGAGAAAACATGCAGATATACGCCCTTGGTGCAAAAGTTGGTACGCATGAAATCCAGCAGGCATGTTTCAGAAATTACTATGGGGGAGTTGATGGACGCGTGCAATAAGCATGCCTCCACTGACACCCCAGAAGAAGATATCGAGGATAAGAAGGGAAAAGCTAATGTGAATAGCAATGGAAGAACCGGAAATGGGGCCGCACCAAGTAACAATGGAGGTAGTAATGGTAGCAATAACCAGCATAAACGTCCGTATGATGGGGGCTCCGAGCTAGTCGCCAATACTGAGGCCGGGTTTGCAAGGCCCAGAACGGATGGAAACTTTAACGGAGGAAATTTCAACGGAGGAAACAATTATCAAGGGCCACCGCGGCCGACTAACCACGTCGAAGCCTTCAAGATGCCTTGCCCGCGCCATAGAAGGAATGGCAGGCCAGCCAACCATTCATTGGAGCAATGCGTGGATCTACAAAGTTGAAAAAATGAGGAAATACAGAAGGCGATGCAAGGTGCAGGCCGGGGAAGAGGGCCGGGTCCGGGTGGAACCCAGGGCAACGGCCCACCCCCTACAGGCAATGCAGGAGCTGGTGGTGCAGGTAATAACCAGCGTGGTGCAGGGGGCTTTCAGAGTAACCCAAAGCAGCTAGGACAGTATCATGTTCACACCACTGGGACCACCAAGAGAGAGAGGAAGATACTCAAAAGAGCTGTAAACTCGGTTTCTTTGGGTGTTCCAAGATACCTTAGATGGTCAGATAAGGAAGTAACATGGAGTAGAAGGGATCACCTAGAAGCAATAGAACATCCGGGTGTGCTAGCTTTGGTAGTAGCGCCGCAGGTCAATGGCTATGAGTTAAAGAAGGTTCTGATGGATGGTGGGAGCAGTATGAATATCCTATATTGGGAGACCTTTTTACGTATGGGGCTCAGGGAGTCTCAGCTGCAGAAAAGCTCCACGGTTTTTTCACGGAATTGTACCAGGACATTCGGCCTGCCCTGAGGGAAAGATATCACTGGAGGTTGCTTTTGAAGAATCCAAGGATAATTACAGAGTAGAGTGGCTCACATTCGAGGTGGTGAAACTGCATAGTCCTTATCACGCACTGTTTGGAAGGCCGGCTTATGCCAAGTTCATGGAGAGACCGTGCCATGTTTACCTACAGTTGAAAATCCCGGGCCCTGAACGGACCATTACTATTCATGCGAACAAGGCTGTGGCAGCAGAATGCGACGAGGGAGATGTGGCCCTCGCAGAACAAGCCTGTGCAAAGGAAGAGCTCAGGTATTACAAGTCTCAAGTAGACCCGAAAGATCGAACAGCTTTAAAAAAACCAAATACTGATGATGAGAGAGAGCTAAGTTTATAACAGCGCAAGACACAAAGATGGTGGCTTTCATTGAGGGCGACTCTTCCAAGCAGTTTGCCATAGGGTCCAACCTGGATGACAATGAGGAAGGCGCGCTCATCGAGTTTATCCGTGAGAATCAGGATGTTTTTGCATGGACGCCTAGTGATATGCCGGGTATCCCGACTGAACTCGCTGAGCACAGCTTGCATGTTGACCCCAAGTCCCGGCCAGTGAAGCAGGGTCTGAGGAAAATGAATGAGGAAAGAAGAAAGGCTATAGGAGCAGAGGTAGCTCGGCTGTTAGCAGCCGGCTTTATCATAGAGGTTTTCCACCCCAAGTGGTTGGCTAACCCGGTTTTAGTGTTGAAAAAGAATAATGAGTGGAGAATGTGCATAGATTACACGAGTCTCAACAAACATTGTCCAAAAGACCCGTTCGCCCTTCCAAGGATAGACCAGATCATAGATGCGGTGGCGGGAAGTGACTTGTTATGCTTTCTGGATGGCTATTCCGGGTATCATCAGATAAAGCTCAAAGAGGAGGATTGGGAAAAGACGTCGTTCATAATCCCCTTTGGAGCTTTTTGTTACAAAACCATGACCTTTGGATTGAAAAATGCCGGCGCAACATACCAGGGGTTCATTCAGAAATGCTTCAATGATCAGACTGGGCGCAATGTCCATGCTTATGTCGATGACGTGGTGATCAAAACAAGGGACGCAGAAACGTTCATTGATGACCTAAAAGAGACCTTCAAGAACCTGAGGAGATACAAAAGGAAGCTCAACCCAACAAAGTGTGTATTCGGAGTTCCTGCGGGGAAATTACTTGGTTTCATCGTTTCTGAGCGAGGGATCGAGGCTAACCCGGAGAAGATCAAAGCTATTCAGCGCCTAAAAAAGCCGGAAGGATTGAAACATGTTCAGAAACTTACAGGATGCGTAGCAGCGCTGAGCCGGTTTATATATCGGCTCGGAGAAAAGGCAATACCCCTGTACAGACTATTGAAGAAAACAGACAAATTTGTATGGGATCAAGAGGCGGATGAGGCGTTTGAAGCTCTAAAGAAGCAGTTATCTGAAGCACCGGTTTTGGCAGCACCGGGTCCCAAAGAGCCCTTGTTCGTGTATGTTGCGGCAGGGCCTCGAGCAGTTAGTGCAGTAGTCGTGATCGAGTGTAAAGAGGATGGAAAGGATTACCCGGTGCAACGGCCGGTTTATTACGTAAGCGAGGTCTTATCAGAGTCGAAGCAGCGGTATCCGCATTGGCAGAAGCTAGTGTTTGGGGTATTCATGGCCAGCCGTAAATTGAAGCCGTATTTTCAAGAACACCCCATAACGGTGGTAAGCTCCATACCCATGGCAGATATCATAAGAAATTCAGATGCTACAGGAAGGGTAGCCAGGTGGGCCATCGAGATGGGTGATTATCACATCAATTACGAGCCCCGATCTGCGATCAAGTCTCAAGCGCTGGTTGATTTTGTCAATGATTGGACTCAGACAAGCGTGCCTTTGTTAGTGCCTAGTTTAGAATCTTGGGTTATGCATTTTGATAGTTCCAAGAAGTATGAAGGGTCGAGAGCTGGCGTTGTGCTCACATCGCCAAAAGGAGATAAGTTGCGCTACGTTTTGCAAATTCATTTTGATTGCTCGAACAATGTAGCCGAGATGAGCATTAAGCATATAATGTGCTACGGAGACTCGGATCTTGTGGTACAGCAGGTCTCAGGAACGTGGGACAGGAAGGATGCAACGATGGCAGCATACCGCAGAGAGGTGGACAAAGTAGCCGGGTCTTTCTCAGGGTATCAGGTGGAGCACATTGACCGGCGTAAGAACGAGGCTGCGGACGCACTGTCGAGACTCGGCTCCCGTCGATAGCTGGTCCCGCCTAATGTTTTCTTGGATGAACTATGGAAGCCTTCCGTTAAAACCGAGTCAGAAGAAGAGATAGCTCATCAGGACCCAGACTCGGAATTTGTGGTCGCAGTGCGTGCTATTCCAGAGTGTACTGAGCCGTTCCTGGCATTTCTACTACGGGGAGAGTTACCACAGCAGGAAGTTATAGCCCGACAAATCCAGAGACGGGCAAAAGGTTACTCTATCATTGGCGGTGAGCTTTACAAGAGAAGTGCTACAGGTGTCTTTTTACGCTGCGTAGCTCCAGAAGAAGGCCGACAAACATTGAAAGAAATTCATGAAGGTGATTGTGGACACCATGCCTCCACAAGATCCCTTGTGGCCAAGGTGTATTGGCACGGTTTCTTTTGGCTTACGGCTTTAGTAGACGCAGAACGCTTGGTGGCAAGATGTGATGGATGTCAGAGGTATGCTCGGCAAACTCATGTGCCGACTATGGAGCTTCGGACAATTTCATTGACTTGGTCGTTCGCTGTTTGGGGTATGGATATGGTAGGCCCTTTCCAAATGTCTCCGTGCAAAAATACTCATCTACTGGTGGCCGTCGATAAGTTCACAAAGTGGATTGAGGTCATGCCAGTTACGAACTGTGAAGCAGCCACAACGGTGCCCTTCTTGAAGAAGGTCATATATCATTTTGGATACCCGCACAGCATAATCACAGACAATGGAATCAATATGTCCTTAGGAGAGATGGAGAAGTTCTGTGGAAACAATGGTATTCGACTTGATGTAGCCTCGGTAGCCCATCCACAAGCCAATGGGCAGGTGGAGAGAGCAAACCAAGAGCTGCTTCGTGGGTTAAAACCACGATTACGAGTCCCGTGGCTCCGAGCTGCTGGAGCATGGGTTGAGGAGTTACCATCTGTGGTCTGGGGAATCAATACTAGACCTAACAGGTATACTCAGATGACCCCATTTTTTATGGTTTATGGTGCAGAGGCGGTTCTCCCAAGCGATATCATCCATGACTCGCCACGAGTGGCGGCCTATGTTGAAGTAGAAAATGAGAAGACCCAGCAAGACGCTGCGGACATGTTAGAAGAGCATAGGGAACAAGCCTTGGAGCGGTCCGCAATATATCAGCACGATTTACGCCGATATCATAGCCGCCGGGTTAAGACGCGTGTTTTTCAAGAAGGAGACCTGGTACTGCGTTTGGTGCAATCCAAGGAGGGAAAACACAAGTTATCTCCCCCATGGGAGGGTCTGTGCATTGTAAGACGGAAACTACACAATGGATCGTATTACCTAGTGGATGCAAGGAAAGAGTCGGAGATGTGAATGACACTGCTCATTCCACCTTCTCCATGCAAGAGCGTGAACGACCATGGTACGTGGCACAACTGCGTCCTTACTACACTTAGCATAGACTCAGTTTGCAAATTGTATTACATGATGTAACAGGCAGCAGGTTTCAGACGTGCTCTTTTCCTATCCAGGGTACCTACGGGGACTGGAAGGTTTTTAATGAGGCGGCCTGCTGACCTAACCTTTTCATATCAATAAAGAAATGGTTAAATCATGATAGTTCTTATGTTCCTTGAAATTTTGTCAGTTTCTTGCATATTTTTCTATAATTGATCATGATTTGTATATATTAGTCGGTTGTTCCAGTCAAATATGTTGCCCAATAGTAAGGCGTATGATTTAGTGGGTCTAAATTTGCGCATCTTTTCCTTTTTAGTGTTCAAGTTATCTGTAAGCCAGTAGAGAAGAAAGCCTACTGTTGCGTCGTACACATATGTAGAACTTGGGGGCTGATTGCTTGAATAGCACAGTTGTATACTCAGACCCGGCCACGATGCCACTCGGTTGTGAGGACTGATTACTTGCAATAAGTACAGTTTCCATCTCGTAACCCGGACAATAGAGCCAAAAAAAATTCTTGACCTCTTTTGGTTTAAGCTTGATGTGACTCGCAACAAAATGACGTGTTTGCTAACCTATAAATCCAATCAGTCATGATGCCCATTGGGACTTGGCTGACCCTGTTTTTATTAGAGTTATAGCAACATTGAAAATCCATGCGAAAACCGGCTTATAGCTTCAGAAGGGTCAAAAGGGTCATCTGAACCATAAGTTATACAGAGCAAAGGCGATAGCCGGAAACTCATTACATATTACGCATAAACTTCAAAACATAAAAGCATACATAGGTATCAAGAATTTGTAAGGGGTGATGATGCACAGATTAAGCCTTCACCCTCACGTCAATGACAGTTTGGGACTTGGGGACTTGACAAAACAAAATTTCTCAAGTCAAGAATCTTGAGACCCAGAGTCCGGGTCTTGGGGACTTATGAGTAAAATCTTTCACAATCCTCAGACCAAGACTTGGCATCTTTATCACAAAGCATATAAACAGCAAAATTGTGAAAAAATAGGTTTGCATATCAAAGCGACAACTGGAAGGGTCGTCGAAACCACAGAAGTTTAAAGTATTACAATCCTTAGAAAGAATATCAAAAAGTGCACAGACGCACTATCAAATAGCAGTGTTTAAAAGGCATATTACAATGCCCATTGGCCGAATGATTGTTTACTGATAAAGAGGGAGTAGCATTACTCGGCCGCAGTAGCCAGGTCTTCAGTATTCACCTGTGGCGCTTTCTCTGTGCCAATGTACGGCTCATCCATGGAGGGAGCACCCGCTGGAGGAGGAACTACCGGAGTTGATGAAGATGGCGCAGTACCGGCCTCGGCCATCTCCTTGGCAAACTCCGCCTTGAAGCGAGATATCATGTCAAAGGGCTTGGGAGCATCGAAGTGAGCCGGCTTATCCTCATCATACGACGGCGTGGTAAGCTTGGTTACATCGAGATGCTCGACGATCAAACTAGCCGAGTGTCGGATCTGGACGTTGATGGCCTTGAGGTCTTTGCCTGAGAACTTGGTGCCATCGGGCTTGAACTCAGGAAACCCGTCAAAAAGATTCGTCGGCTCAATCTTGGGGTAATAGGCCTTAGTCAGAGCAAGGCCGCGTATCACGCCAACCCGGCAAGCTGAGTGCTTCCAGGCATTAATCCATACAGGGACTGTCGACTATGCGTCAAGCATGCTTGTTACGCCAGTATAGTCACCGGCCAACTTCACAGCTTCGAGTGTAAATTTGGTCCCTACCTCGAATTGCCGGATGACGTTCTTGAGTATCTTGAGTATTTGGAGGTCGTTCTGCTCGCCAGCAACTTCATTCGGACCTGCAATACAGAAAGGGTAGTAAAATAGTGTGATCCGGGTCAAAACCTTGTAAAATAGGGAAATCCGATTAACACAAAGTAATAGTCGGAAAATAGCTGTGCCTTACCTACGACCGAGTCATAGGTCTTGGTTATGAAAGTTGTGAGTTGCTTGATGAACTCCTCAGCGTTACGGAGTTTCTTCTTCTGCTTCTTGCATTGCTTGGAGAGATCCTTGAGATTGGGCTCCAGTTCCTCACGGAGTTTCACCTCAGCTTTTAGGATTTCATTCGTTTTAGCAAGTACTTCATCATTACGGGCTACATAAGACCGAAAATGACAAAGCAATATCAGTCGGTTTAATGTATAGAAAACAAGTTTTACCGGGTTTCAAATATATATGCAAGTACCGAGTGATTGTGGACAGTTTACTCGGAGCTTGGGGATTAGGGTATTCTGAAGTTTGAAGAAGAAAGACTATATGATTGCAAGTACCGAGTGACTGTGGACAGTTTACTCGGAACTTGGGGACTAGGATAAGGATATAAATAACATCAATTAAACAAACCTGGTACTCTGCCTCCAAAGACTCGACAATCTTGTCTTCGGTCGCCTTCAAAGAGCGATACTCCTTCAGCAGCTTCTCGAACTATGGGTCACTGAGAGTCGGCCTGGAGGAGCTGGCGTCCCAGTCAGCCGGTGGTGGGGTTGCCTCCTGTTTCCCCGCGTCAAATCGGGCAGCAGCGGTCTTTGGAGTAGCAGCCGCCATTTGTGTCCCAAGGTATTCAACCTTGGGATCAGTCGGCTAGGGCGCGGGAGGAGGATACTCGGTTCTTGGGGTAGCTTCGTTAGCTTTCTCTTCAACGGACGGGGGATTAGCGCCGCTTTCCGGGTCAACCGTCATCGGGTCGTCGACGGGGGTTTCAACCGGATCACTGAGCGTGACCTTGGCTCTGAGGAAAGAAAAACAATGAGTTAGTGGTTGATAAAGATGAAACATGCAAAGTATATGGGATATAGTCAAGCAAGTTATGAAATTTACCTGGTATTCACGATGAAATCGCTCGTGAGATTGTTGCTTGATCCGGAAGACACTGACAGAGAATTGGAAATTGAGACTTGGAGTTTTTCGGCTAAGGGGTGACTCGGAGTTGGATATTTTCGAGGAATATAATTGCCATAAGATGAAGGAGTACCGGCTCGGCGAGAGGGCGACTGAAGAGAAAGGCCGGGGTGGAGGCCCTCATCACCTGGTGAAGACCGAGTTGCCCGTCTCTTGGGTGGAGGAGATGCGACCTTCTGAGATGGTTCAATAGTTAGATATTCATTAAGTTTGCACATACCAGCATATGAGTACGGCTCTGTGGTCATGGAGGAGTATGGCACCTTGAAAGTGACCCCCCTGGGTTTCCTTTTCTTGCTTAACCCGGCTTCGGGTTGCTCTGGTTCGCTCTCTTCAGATTCAGAGTCGGCCTTGTCAGCCTGTGCTGGTGATCGGGCGTATTGTCAGGAATGAAGGTGGGAGGAGAATCTTGGTCTAGTAAGTCGACAAAATATTTGTTTAGTAACTCGGAATCGCCTTCTTCATTGTCACTCGACTCTTCGTCTTCCGAGTTTTCTGAAGGAGGAGGGGTTACAATCTTCCACCAATCATCAGATTCCTGAGTAAGAACAGCAAAGGTAAAAGTTAGTACACGCGTGTTTGAAAAATTAACAGGTACAGAAAAGATTAGTCGATTCTTACTGGTGGAGCCGGGTTTGTGCGGGTGAAGGGGGAGAGCCCAGAGATGCTCTTGATGACCTCCACCTTCTTAGCCAGAAAATTCTTCATGGCCTTGTTAACATCAGCAGACGGATATGACTTCTCCGAGTATCAGAGAGAGTCGGTCAAGTGGCCCGAGTACTCGCAAAGAAGTTTCTTGCGAATACTATTGGGCTGGATCCTACAGCTGATCCAGGTCTTGATCAGATCCAACCCACAAAGACCGTGGGCTGCTAAGACGGATAGTTTGTGAAGGAGGGGTTGGATGGAATGTCTATTGGCCTCTAGAGCGAAGGCGCTCAGATTATCTCTAAGAGAAAGGGTTTCAACAAAAAAACCCGGCAGAGGCTTTTCGCCGGGTGTGGAAGTGTCTTTGCAATAAAATAAAGTTTTTTTCCAGTGTTTCTAGTGCGAGTGAAGATTGAGAGTCGGCATCAAAGATTTTTTGCGTCTCTGGATGGCCACGCCTCCACAGACAAGGAAGGGTCCATCCGTGTTTTCACGGCAAGGTTTGCACTAGAAAAGTTCGAGGAAACATGCGAGGTTGGATGCGATACAGAGGTAAGATTCGCAAAGTACGATAAAATGGCAAATGTTGAGAATCGAATTTGGGCCTATGTCAAAGACTCGGAGCTTGTAGTGGTGAAGAACCTCACGAAAGAAAGGATGACCCGGGGGAAGGGAACCCCGGGTCACGTGCTCGAGAAAGACGATAATTTCATCTGCTTTAGGTGAAGGCCGACTCTCCTCTTCGGGAGCCCTCCATGCGATTTCCGATTGAGGAGGGAGAACTCCAGACTCGGCCAGCTCTTCTAGTTTCTCGAGCGTGACAGTCGACTTGGCCCAGTTGGACGAGATGGTCTGACTCGGCTTTTGCTTCAATGCCGTGGCCTTGCCCTTAGACTTGGGAGGAGCTTTGGGAGCCATGGACAAAGATCTAGCGGAGAACGAAAAGAAGAAATAAAGTAAGAAAAAGATGAATGCGATGAACGCGAAGAACACAAGTTCAATATCTATAAATGGAAAATTAAGTCTAGAGGAGCTTACTAGGAATCGACGGCGGAAGTGAAGCTCGTTGAACGCGGCGCGATGGCGCGGAACGGCGGGCCGGTTCTTGTGGGCAACGGCGGCGCGCGCGTGAGGTCCGGCGTTCGAGCTCCGAGCTTGGGTCTTGAGTTCCAATGGGGCGCCTGGAGGTTGAAGATGAAGTGGAAAGAGGGTGGCGTTTGTGATTAGGGTTTTCCATGGGGCCCTGTATTTATAGGCGCGGTGAAAACCCTAGAGCGCAAACGGTAAATTGGAGAAAATCACGGAATGAGATACTCGGCCCGTTGATTACGGAAACAAAATCTTGGGAGTTATTTTCATGCAGCCGAGTTATAAATGACCACCAAAAGAGCCGGTCTCGGAGTTATTACTCGGGCTAGCTTATGAGGAACGTTAAAGCCGGGTTATGAAATGGTCGCAATGAAGAGCTGGTTTAAGAATTAATATTCATATTAGTATAATGATGGGGTTACTATATGGACCGCCGAAACAACCGGCCTGGTTATAATTAAAGTAATATAACCCGTAGTATTATTGTATGTAAATGTTTATTGTTTTGCAGAGAATAGCATGCGCTTCGTGGTTGGCTCAAAGTTTGAAGCTGCAAGAAAGGCGCGCCAGCCAAGATGCCCAAGCTATTCTGGGGACTACTATTGGGAGGATAATAACCCGGCAGCCCCCACGCAGAGGAACAAAGACCCGGTTGGAAGAAGTTTACTCGAGACCTTGTAATGTGATAGTGGGCCGGGTCTCACTGATGGGCCGGCGGTCAGTTGGTACCTCGTCTTATGGAAAGAGAGGTTCTAGAAAACCTGAAAGGTGGTGCAAACTATGGAGACCAAGACTTGGAGGGCACGAAGAGTAGATTATGGTTGCGTGTAGACTCCGAGTAGGACTCTAGCCGTATCTTGTAAGGGAAGCCAGGAAACCGGGTGTTATATAAATCGGTCCTTATGGCGTAGATCAGCGAGATTTTCGGGAGATAACCCCAGGTTCGAGAGATTGGAGTTATTCTAGTCATACGACAACAAGTATTTGTAACCCTAGATCGGAGTCTCGGCGACATTGCAGCCCGAGCCTCTAGATCGCCTATCAATATGATCCAACCTGGAAGTAGGCTGTTATCTCCCATGGAGAGGCTGAACCAGGATAAATCTTGTGTCCGATCTGAGCTAAACCCTCTCCCAAAAACCAGAGTCGATTTACCCCAACCTAAGTTACCTCCGGTAACATCTGCCGTGACTTTCCCATGACAGAACTTGCCATGGATGAATTCTAGAGGACGAGTGCTGATACAATGTCAAAACCTACGACAGGTTTGGGTTTAAGCGATGCCTTTTTCCTCGACTCGCGTTACGTGTTAAATAGGAGTGATCGCCCACAATTACAGGGATTCGAGTACAACGGTTATGGACAATGTGCAAGTAAAGAAAAGGTCTCACTACGGGAACACAAGACGCCGACGGCCAAATATCGGGGTCGTCGGCGTAGACCCGGAGGATAATAACCGAAATTGCGGATAAAAACGAGCTACGCCGACGGAAATGCCGTCGGCCTGTCTTTTTTGTTTTTTTAGCTACACCGACGGCAATGCTGTCGGCCTAGCCTAGCTATGTTTTTTTCGACTTAATCACCGTTTTGAACATAACTTTTGCACTCGAACTCGAATTTCAACCTTCTTTAGCTCATTTCGCAAAGGACAAACAGATCTACATCTTCACGCATATTGTTCAAGCTATATTTTTCAAAAACAAATCCATGAGCAAAGACGAAACCAACAATAAAGGTGAAGGGTTAGGCCGGAGAGGGTTCTGGAGCGTCGGAATCCAACCAAAACCTAGGTTGTGCCATACCAAGTGGTTACAAGTGTGTTAGGATTTTAGATGTCGAAAATTACACTCCGGGTTGTTAGTGGCTTCATCGTCATTAGTTTCTCTCTAGTGATCGAGTTTTTGGACTTGTAGGTGGAAACTAACACTTCGGTTCAATTAGAGGGAATCTTGTGAAGAGTTGGGCTATAACTTTGTTTTGGGTGTTCCTAGAGGCTACCCTAGCACAACCAATAAAACATTTGCACTTTGCTACCCCTATTTGATGTCTGTAATGGGTGTATTCGTATAAGTCGGACTTTTCTCCAGCAGGGCTAGGGTTTCACCCAAGAGGGGCTCCGGAGAATCGGGATCCCACCACAAGCTAGGGGTACCATACCATGTGTGTATAAGTGTGTTATGAGTTTTATATGAAAAACATCTCACTCCGGGTTGTGACCTGCTTCACCGGCATCCACTTCTCTCTAGGGAGTTTACATGCACTTATAGCCTAAAAATACCGAAGTGGACAAACCGGAGGGAAACTTATCAATAGTTGGTTTATAACTTTGTCTTGTGACGTCCTAGGTCCTACCCTAACACAACCAAGCAACAAGTTCTACTTTGCTATCCACTTCTCTCTAGTTTCTACATCTAATTTGCCCGGGGTGATCATATACCACACACTCAAAACTCCACTTAGTAAAGTATTATACATGATGAAAAGATTACATGGATGTCATATTTGGATTTATGTCATCTTTCTAATCGATTTAGACATATTATTTGTCAAATTTCGATTTACAGATTTGTAGATATGAATTATTCAATATTAAATGGAAAAACTCAATAAAGTTAATCATTATTTGAATTCAAGATTATTATTAATCATTCAATTCTATTTACTTAAATAATTATTTGGCTTCACAAAATAAGGGTGTGTGACATCATAGTCTAAGGGTTAATAGGATTGATAGGATACTATTGTCAACAAAGTGTGTGTTGTTTCTAGATAGCTCATAGAAAAGGAACTAAAAGCATAAGCGTTTTGGGGCTGCAGTACTCTAAGCATAAGTGACTGGTCGGGAAGTTTGTATAGAGATGAGTAATTTAAATTAAAATAAAAATATTAGAGAAAAAATAAATGTGACTCTAGTATGATTAGTTAGTTAGACAAATCAAATAAAAAATTGGCAAAAAAATTCAGCTCTGCATACGGTGACGACATTTTTTTTTACGCCGACGGCTGTCGTTGGCCTAGGCTACACCTACGGCCTTTTGGGCTAGACCGGCGGTATGCGGCCGTCGGCGTTTCAAGCGTGTCCTGTAGTGATCTACAAGATACAGTTTATACCTACCGTACCGTACTTGGTTTACAAGTTTCCTAGGATATACCTTCTAGAAGCTCTATAGTTTAACAATATAATTACTTGTAAGTTGCAATATTAAGCTAGAAATTGTTTTTTTCGTGGTATGCAAGTAAGATAATCGCGAATCTTTGTTTACCTTAATATATTACAGGAATGGTAAAAGTTTATTATATTGAGTTTCATGGTTATCTAAAAGCCGCACATGCTTTTGTTGTGTGCACATGTACAAATGTGAGGAGATAGAACCAAAGGTGGCCAGGCTAGCTAGATTTGCTCTTGCATGCAACGCATCTTCCAATGATAGGCTTCTGTTTGGATTTGGCTCAAATTGGTAACTAGGCTGTTACCCTGAGTGGCACTGGTAGCGTCCACGTGAAGGCCCTGCCACTGCCACTGCTCCCGGCATGTCCATGTCGTTGATTCATTGCTTGCCTGCATTATTGGTACCAGTAGTATAGTACATAGCTAGCACCACCACCACCAGGGCAGAGAAAGATCATCCACCCATGGCGGCGGGAGGCGTGTGGGTGTTCCGGAAAGACGGGGTGATGGAGCTGAGGCGGCCGGAGAGCACAAGCAAGGCGCTGGTGTACGTGCCTGCCAACGAGGCGATGCGGTCGCTGGCGGCGCTGGAGCGGCGGCTGGGTCCGCTCGGGTGGGAGCGATACCACGAGGACCTCGACGTCGTGCGGCTCCACCGGCCGGACGGCGGCGTCGACCTCATCACCCTCCCGCGCGACTTCGCCAAACTGCGCTCCACCCACATGTACGACGTCGTCTTCAGGAACCGGGGCCACTTCAAGGTCGTCGACCTACTCTAATATTGGCTACTGCTGGCTCGAAATTACCAAGCATTTTAATTCTTGCTCGGTTAAGTTTTTTTTTTCCCCTGTTGTTGAGCAATTCTTCCCCAGCTCTAGCAAATTTCCAACTTGAACAGCACAGCATCTATATCATGATGCAAGAATGTTGATTAGGATTAGTATTAATAAACGTATGATGATGTGTGTGTTGTACGTGTGGTCCATGTGACAAAGTCTTGTATTATTCTATACTAGCACCATTGCCCGTCGTTGCAACGGGGACATAAAAACAATTCAACACAAACTAGTGGAAACAACCCCTTTTGTCCAGGGGGCAATGGGCATCTGTCCCGGTTGCACCAAAATCCGGGAAAAGTGCCATGCATTGGTCCCGGTTCGTGTGTCCGAGGCAGCAGAAACCACCTGGGGGCATCTGTCCCGGTTCGTGGGGAGCCAATGGTCCCGGTTCGTGGCATGACCACTAGTAGAAAAAAGGCCTTCGGTACGCCAGCATCAGTCCCCAAACGTCTCGCACCGTGACTAATGAGTCTTTAGTCCCGGGTCGGGAGGAGACCCACGACAGAAGGTCATACGTCGCGGGTTGGGAAGCGCGTTGCGGCGCGTGGAGGGAATTATTTCCGGTTGACCTGGCCGCCCGGGACTATTGGTCCTTTATTCCCCGTTCCCGTGGCCAACCGGGACTATTGGTCCTTTATTCCCCGTTCCCGTGGCCAACCGGGACTAAAGATCAGTCTTCTCGCCTCCCCGCGGCGGTTTTTATTTCGCGAGCGAGGCAGAAGGGCGCCATTCCACTCTCGCTCTCTGTTTTTTCCTCTCGCTCTCTGTACTGTACTCTCTTCTTACTCCTCATCTCTTCTCGATCCACACACGCAATGGCTGAAGTTTGGCAGCAATACGAAGGTCCCACACCATGCGGCAAGGTTCTGGACGTGCTCTACACCAACAGTTCCGAGAGGCTGCCCTTGGCTCTTGGTTATTTGACCGAGCTCTATCTTGCATCTCCCGATGAACACCGGTTCTTTGGGCTCGATCTGGAGTACACGGCGAATCAGATGTTGCCGTCATCCAGATTGCGTTCAAGCAGTCCGTGTTGATCTTCCAATGGTCAAGGTAAAGCACACGTACAATCTTGCATGTTCGATTTTTTTGTTGCATGTGAAGAATACATGTGTTGCAACATATCTAACACATATCCTATTTTTGTTGTTGCAGTAGTTCAAAGCATTGTCCGGCCCTTGTTGATTTTCTTGTCAACATGGGGTTTGACTTTTGCAGCGTTGACATCACGCAAGACCGTGTGAAGTTGATGCGCATTGGTATTATGATACCTGAAGATCACTATATTGATCTTCAGAATCTTATCCAGTTGAACGGGCCAAAGACCGGGATGGCTGTCATGGCAACTACCTTCATCCACCAGGGCTACGACAGGATGAAGACTAATTTCCCCTCAAAGAATCACCTTTATTGGGAGAAGACCCCACTGGACTTGACGAACGTCCAGTATGCCGCCATAGATGCATATGTCTCGTACGAGTTGTTCCGCATCTACTCGGCGGAGCCATAGATGTATGCGTTCGAGATATATGCGCATGTAATGGGTATCTTAGTATATATATGTAATGGATATCTTTTGTGAGAGTTATGTTTCTGTTATATGATCGACTCTATGTTATGAATGTGATCGACTCTATGTTTGTGTTATGTGTGATCGACTCTATGTTTGTGTTATGTGTGATCGACTCTATGCATGTAATGAATATTATTTGTATTATTGTTCTTCATTTTTGATATATTTTTTCATTTTAAGATTTTAAAATGAATTAGTATTATTTTTCTTCATTTTTTGATATATTATTTGTATTTTTAAGATTTAAAAATGAATTAGTATTATTTTTCTTCATTTTTGATATATTCTTTTCATTTTAAGATTTTAAAATGAATTAGTATTATTGTTCATCATTTTTTGATATATTATTTTCATTTTTAAGATTTTAAAATGAATTAGTATTATTGTTATTATTTGTATTTTTGAGATTTTAAAATGAATTAGTATTATTGTTATTTTTGATATATTATTTGTATTTTAAGATTTTAAAATGAATTTAGTATTATTGTTCTTCATTTTTTGATATATTATTTGTATTTTTAAGATTATAAAATGAATTAGTTCTATTTTTCTTAATTTTTTGATATATTATTTGTATTTTTAGAAATAATACAAATTAACAGTTAATGTTTATTTATTTATTCAAAATTATTAATTACATCATTACTTTTGTTTATTAAAAGATTTATTTGAAATTCAAACAATAAGAAATGGCATCGACCAACATGTTAATAAGATTGATATGATACTATTATCACATACATGCGTGAGAAACACTTGGATTCGGGACGGGATGGAACTCGGAAGTTAAGCGTGCTAGTGCTAGAGTAGTGGGAGGATGGGTGACCGAGCGGGAAGTTTGACCATGAGTAACTAATTTGACTAGAGATA
Source organism: Alopecurus myosuroides (assembly GCA_028641055.1). Lineage (NCBI taxonomy): Eukaryota > Viridiplantae > Streptophyta > Magnoliopsida > Poales > Poaceae > Alopecurus > Alopecurus myosuroides. The sequence goes on from CM054057.1 coordinate 777,591,651, forward strand.
ATCTTAGTTAGACGTACACTAAGCAAATAATACAAATTCTGAAAAAAAAAAGGGAGTGAAAAAAAGGGAGTGAAAAAAGGAGTGAAAAAATGTGAGAAAAATAATTAGAAACCAAATGAATTAAAAAAATTACGAAATAAATCCAGTCCCGGTTCATGTGGCCAACCGGGACTAAATGTCCTCCGCCCCCCCGGCTCCGCCACCCGCACACATGGACGGACCTTTAGTCCCGGTCCGTAAGTGGCGGGACTATAGGGGGGGGGCCTTTAGTCGCGCGTAGCTAGTCCCGGTTGCCCGGACGGGATTAATGGGCCTGGCGAACCGGGACTGTAGGCCTATTTTCTACCAGTGGACCCGGGACCAATCCCTAGCCACAAGACACGTGGCACGCGCATGGGCATTGGTCCCGGATCATTCCCCAAACCGGGACCAATGTCCCTTCCCCTACAAATGCGGCCACAACCCCATCCTTTTTTTTTGCTTGTGGGAGTGAGAGAGAGAGGTGTGGGTGGTATTGTGCATTGTACCTCGTGGCGCGGGAGTCCTGCCGCGTGGCGCGGGAGTTGTGACGCGTGGCCACGAATGCGCGGTATAAACTGCCGCGCCTCGAGCGTCTTCTCCACTCCACGCACCGTCGTGCCACCACCATGCCTCCGAGGAGGAACAACACTACCGGTTTCCGCGGCGTCCGATCACGGCAGAACGGAATGTTCACCGCGACTATCCGCTGCGGGGACGACCGCATCCCCCTCGGCTCCTTTGCGACGGCGTCGGAGGCCGCCCGCGCTTGGGACGCGGCGGCCTGGCGCCTCAGCCGCCCACGGTCGTTGATGAAATTTAACGACTGCCACACCCTCTGGGAAGCGGAGGCCAGGGCGCCGACGCCCCAGATCGTTACTGCCGCCGACCACCGCCACCTCAGCCACCGCGCGTTTCAGGGCCTAGTCGACGCCAGGGACGACTGCGTGGTACGCGAGTATTACCGGAACAATCCGGGTAAGGAGAGCGCCGACGAGGAGCTATGGCAGACCCGCGCGGCTGAGCGCGCGGAGCGGCGCCTCGAACGTCACCTCGAGTTAGATGCCGCTCGGGAGGCGAGGACGAAGGCGCTGCAAGAGCTCCGTCGGGCCGACCATGCCGGCGAAGTCTGGGCCTCCGACGATCCGAGGTGGGGGCCTATGTAGGACATACCATCATGCACCTCCGACGACGACGACGACGACGACGAGGAGTAGCGCGCTAGCGCGTCTGTTTTCTGTTGGCTGTTTAATAAAATAATTTGTTGTATTCCGGGAAACAGGGCGCGCTAGCTCGTCTGTTTTATGTTTTCCGTGTGGTTGTTCCTGATTGGTTGGATTCAGACGACTAATGGCATTTCGATAGACGTTAAAAAGAGGGGGACATGCATTTCGATAGATAAACAAGGCACAGTACACATAATGGCAAGATTGGATCTAAATCTAAACGAAGAGCATAGATCTAAATAAACAAGGCAGTACATAATGGCCAGAGTGCATCGATCTACTAACTAGTCATACTCCTGCCTAGGCCTATAATACTCCGACTCGTAGTCGTCGTAGTCGCCGCCGTCGTCGTCACTATCGTCTGACGGTGCTCTGCACTCCCTCGGAGGATCACGACTCCAGGACTGGACGTGAGGGTAGCGCAGGCGGGGGATATCGCCGGCCCTGATGTAGTCCATGACGCTCTGTAGAGTCCGGCCGTACCACCATAGCCGACGACCGGCCTCGTGAAAGTTCCCAGGAGGCAGACCGTCCTCCTCATACCTGGCGAGCGCGCTCTCACGCCGATTGATGAAGAAGGCATCCCAAGTATGGTGGTTATCGGGATGCCAACTGGGATTCCTCCGCTTCTCCGGCGTGAGCTCATGGTAGTAGTGGTTCGTGATGGCCGCCCGATGCGCCACACCTTGAGGAAGAGGAGGGACCGGCACTCCTCCGGCGCTCAGCATCCAACCAGCGGGAACGTTGTAGCCGCACGGGCAGGGGTATTTCGAGGCGGAAAGTGCCTCCGCCTGGATGAATGTTAGAGTGGGTACGGTAGAAGCCATGCGAGAGTGGTGAGTTTGTATGTGTTTATGCCAATGGTGTGGCAATGCATACATATATATAGCGAGTAGAAACCATATATCCCTTTAGTCCCGGTTGGACACCAACCGGACTAAATGGTTCGTGTTTCGTTGGACCAATCAGATAGAATCACACGGATCGTGTGTTTCTTTCAAACGCTCGTGAGTCGTTGGATCCGGGGTGTGTTTCTTTCGAGCTGTTGTGAGCCGTTCGATCAGGGCTACGGTGTGTTCCTTTCGAGCTGTTGTGAGCCGTTGGATCAGGGTGTTTCTTAACCGTTAGATAAAAACCCTAGCACAACACTTTGTGAGCCAGATGACCATATATATAGCCCACCTTCATACATCGGTCAGTTCATCGACCAAATATAAAACATCCGGATTCGCCATCATACGTCCTGCCGTGCATTTGGTATGCATATATGCACCGAATAGCCACGGTGGGGCTGTATGATGGCGATACCGATTGTTTTGTTCTACATCCCCCTTTAAGGTTTTATACATCATATATTCAGTTCATCGACCAAATACAAAACATCCGGATTCGCTATCATACGTCCTGCCGTGCATTTGGTATGCATATTGCACCCAGTAGCCACGGTAGGGCTGTATGATGGTGATACCGATTGTTTTGTTCTACACCCACGCTTTAACACATCAATCCATGCTTGGGTCAGTGTTCACTTTGAGCTCGGAGTGGGTAGTAATCAGAGGACCCTATGTATAGCCCACCTTCATACACCGGTCAGTTCATCGACCAAATACAAAACAACAGAATTCGCCAGCATACGTTATGCCGTGCATTTGGTATGTATATATGCACTTAGCAACCAGAAAACAGATTTGAATGTAAATAGTAAAATAGTTAATAGTTTGAATAATTATTTAGGTAAACAGAAAACAGATTAAATTTAGGCAAATTCAAGCAATTTTCATGTTGAAATTTTTTCATATTCGAAAGTATATAGAAGTTATTCATGTGTATGTTCAAACAATATTCAAATTTTGGCGCTAAAACATTTGGCGCGCCCTGCCAAAAAAAGCATCTGGACGGTGGCCTTTCGTCCCGGTTGCTGCCACCAACCGGGACTAAAGGGGCCTTTCGTCCCGGTTCTTGCCACCACCCGGGACGGATGGCCATGAATATGTACACGTCACCGTCCCGGATGGCCACAGAACCGCGCCCAGGGACGAACCGACGCCGCCAGGCTGCCCATTTCTCCCGCCGCCGCACTCCGCCGCCGCGCCGCCACTGCCCCCCCTCGCGCGCCGCCCTACCTCCCTCGCCGCACTCCTCCGTCCCGTCGTCGCACTCCTCCGCCCCGCTGCCCCCTCGATTCCGCGGCCCCGCGAGCCGCCCCTCGATCCCGTCGTCGCGCCGCCGCCAGCCCTCGAGCGCCGCCCCTCGAGCCGTCAGACCGCTCGCGCCTCGCCCCTCGATCCTGTCGCGCCGCCCCTCGATCTCTATGCGCCGCCACCCCTCGATCTTGTCGCGCCGCCGCCCCCTTGATCCTCGTCGGGCCGTCCGCCAGCCCGTGAAACGCCGCCCCGCTGCCCCCCGCCGGCCGCCGCCGCGCCCCCTTGCCGCCGCTGCCCCCCGCCGGCCGCCGCTCTAGAGGAGGTAAGGCCCTGCCTCCATCTCACCCTAACTAGGGTTTTTCCCCTTTATTTTTACTTAATTGTTGTTTTTGTTATTAGTTATTTATTACTGTTAGAAATGTTAGAATCATTAGTTATGAATGTTAGAAATTTTATATTAGACTTAGGAATTTTAGATTTGTTAGAATTCATATAGGAAATGTTAGAAATGTTAGGAAATTTAAGAATGCATGTTAGGAATGTTAGAAAATTTAACGACGTGAGCTATGACTACCCATATCTATGGATGCGTATTATCATTCGTTTAAATATTTCATGAATATGTTGCTCTTTTTGTGTAGTATCTATAAGCAATTTTGATGAAAATAATTGATCATTAGTTATTTTCTATAAGCAATTTTGATGAAATGGATCTCAAACATATAATTACTCTTTTTGTATAGTATGGAGCCAAGAGACGAAGATGCCAAAAACTTGCTCGAGGGTTTCATCCGCGGGCCCGACGTAGATACCGATGTGAGCCAGTGGATGAACAACTCCGATGAGGGAGATCCGGAGCTCACCCAGGGAGACGACTCCGGTGAGGGAGAAGCCGACGGCTCCGATATAGGAGCAGTCGACGGCTCCGGTGGAGCCGTACAAATTACAAACACCGACTCTGAGGTGCATATATAGATATGTTAATTAATGAAGCATCCGTTGTCTATATACATGTATTAACAGTCTTTATATTTTTAGCCATCCGGTTCAAGCATATCAACCGGAAAAAAGACTGAACGAGGCGCAACAAATAAGTTGAAAGATACAGAAAGATATAGGATCGACACGATCGCAGCAGACGGCGCACCCGAGCTTCCCGCTGATGTTGCCCAAAAATTTGTGAAGCAATGTGGAGTGCTAGTTAGGGATCACATCCCGATCACTGTTCATGAGTGGAATAAGCCAAAAGATCCGCGGAAACAAGGAATTTCATATGTCAGCAAAATAGCCAAAGATCATCTTTTCTCGAAGATTTTGGCTAATTTCAACTTACCCTTGCCGGAGGTGGACGAGAATGAAGCGGCTGTGAATGAGGCCGATGTTACTAAAATGAAAATTGAGATACGGGAAAAGGTCAAGGCGTGGACCCTGAAAAAGATGGCCGAGCAATTCAAAAACTGGAAGAAAATATTGAACCTTGACTATGTTAAGAAGAACAAGACTCCAGATTTCACTCAAGGGTATGAGAAAATAAAACCCATATGGGCAGATTTCGTGAAGTACAAGCTGTCAGAGAATGAACTGGAAAGGACAAAAACAAATGAGAAAAACGCCGCCAAAAAGGTATATCACCATGTTATGGGGCAAGGTGGCTACAAGGGTTCCAGTCCCAAGTGGGAGCAATGGGAGAACGACCTGATTAAGCTGGGGATCACTCCCGAGCCGTTCTTGTGGGTCGAGCGGACAAGGTCATGGTTCTACGGGCATGGGGGCACGTTGAACGCCGAAGGAAATGAAATCTATAACCTAAGGCATAAAGAGAGTCATCTACCCATAGAAAAGCTGAGAACCGCAATAAAGGACGTTAAAGAGGGCAAGTTCGTGCCAGATAGAGAGAACGACGAGCTCACACGCGCCCTCGGGAATAAGGAACACGGAGGGCGTACACGAGGCATAAAAGGCACTCCTCCGTGGAGTATTGAGTTCGACTCCACCAAAAAGTTATACCCCGATAGAAGACGTCAACGTAGAAAGGACGCGGAGGGAGCTGAAGCAGAGACTCAGGCAAACTGGAGGCAGCTGAAGCAGAGACTCAGGCAAAGCTGACGCAGGATGTAGCAAAGAAGCAGCAGGAATAAATTAACACACTTAGCCAGCAGATAGTGTCTACCGACGCATCACTACACATGGTAGAAGGTGAAGTCGAGGCTACCAACGTCGCACATTCTCATCGCAAAAGCAGCGTTGCATCCACGCAGCTACCGGGTGATGATGCACCGCCGATGATTCACCCGATGGATGATATCACGGAGATGACAACCTGTGAGCTCCACGTGAAGGTCGTCAATATAACCAACAAGGCGGCCGCCGGCTATGCCTTACCAATTGGCAACGAACCAACTCACCATAGTCTTCTGGTTCCACGGGGCTACGCTGTTTTTGGGGTCGATGAAGTTGTCAACGGATTCGAGCGGGTAAAGCTTGATTTCCCTGAAGGTGAAGACGAAGAGTTGACTGAACTCGGAAAAGCCAAGAACTTGGCCGTTCTATGGCTAAAGGAATTAATTGTGCTCCCAAATCAGACGGCAAAGCCATCGAATCCTCGCCATTCTCCAGCGCAAAAGTCTCCAGCGCGGTTGTCTTCGCCATGCATGCCGTCTCCACCGCGGTCGCCTACGCCGTGCACGTCTCCACCGCGGTCGCCTACGCCGCGGCGTCAGCCTTCTCCGCCCACTAAGTTTCTGCCGAAACGTAAAAATTCACCCAAACGTCAACGGTCACCCCTCCCGAAGGTACCAAAGGAGGTACCCAAGTTACCTTACGACTATACTCCCGAGGAAAACCAGAAAATCGCAAAGGACCAATACGAGGCGTGGAAATCGAAGCGGAAGGAGAAGAAAAAAGCAGATTTCCCCGAGACCGAAGAAGAGATAGAACGAGCTTAGAAAATGGTGAAGACTCTTCATCAACCCGAGCCGAGTCTGTCATCTGACTATGACCGCTCTATTCTGAAGTCACACCAGGAAATGGTGCGGTCGACGAATAGTAGTAGCGCAAGCGGGAAAAGGGGAAAATCAGTTGCCCAGCTCGGAGAGCAGAAAAAACAATCCACGTCCCCGCTCAAAGTGATTTCCAATACCCAGGTGGGGCCGAGCACTAATATTGCTGACGAGCAAATTGATCCGGAGTTTATAACACTGTACGCAGACAAGGCAGCTGATGCGGGTTTGTCCATTGCTGAGTATATGCAAACACTACAATACTTCCCCGAAACTGAATGTGCGTACAAATACACGTACGGGAAGCCTCTCGTCAAACCCGAGGAGATAAAGGATCTACCAACGAATATGCGAAGAGTGCATAGTTGGTATATGGAAGCCACTGAGAAATCTCAGGACTGGATATGTCTCAGCGTTAAGGACGAGCACTATGGGTATGGAGAAGGAATGGTTATGATTCAATTTGACGGATTGTTTCAGTTATACCAGCAACAGGCCCTCGACAAAGCTGTCCTTAGTGCCTATTGTGTGTAAGTACTTATTTCTCTAGCTCACCTCGTTCATTTGCATATTCATATATATATAGTACACTCATATATTATAATTGCAGAATGAAGATTCTCGAATGCAAAAGAGGTGGAATCTATGATATTGGGTTCATTGATCCAGATATTGTTTATGAAAAGACTCTTCAGATATATGCCAAGGATACAGAAAATAATATTCTGAGGGCAATATTGTTTCACCAACACCGACGGGAAATACTATTTCCTTACAACTTTGGGTTAGTGTTACTGTGTTGTAAACATTCTGTTTTCCTTACTCGATGTTCACTGTATAATTGATGAGTTCTGCGTGCGCAGCTTCCACTATATTCTGCTAATCTTCAAAATTGACAAAGGAAAAGTAATGGTAATGGAACCAAAACGTAAACCCCTAGCGATATGGACCGACATGCAGGAAATGATCCAGCGGTAATTTCAATCTTTATTAATTTCAGTATTTATATATGGCACTATATCGACTACTTTGTTTCATTTTCGGATATCAAGTAATTACTAACTATTTTTATTCTTTTTTTTCTCGGGTAGCGTTTGGAAGAGGTTCATAAAAAAGGTCAGGGGTGAATGGAAATCAACGCTTACATTTGATGTTGTGCAAGTAAGTACTATCTAGATCCGCGAGCATCTCCTTGATTCTAGTGTCGATACCATTATCATGTCTGGTTTATTATTATTTTGATTGAAATCATGTTCTCGTAAAGTGCTTGCAACAAGGAGACGGGAATCACTTGTGTGGATACTACGTTTGCGAATTCATTCGTCAGACGACATGTCCCAAGGGCAGAAATTTAAAGCAACTTCATGTACGTTAGTCGTCAATTCTTCTTATTAACATCTATTTTAGTTACTTAGTTTCATTAATATATATTGACCACTCTTCTTTATATTAGATCGAATGGCTTCGGGACGGTCTTCTACCAAAGGACCACATACGATCAATTCAGGACGAAATTGCGGGCTTCTTAGATGCAGAGGTCCTAAACGTAAATGGAGAGTACTATAGCCCCGGGTGGTACTGAATTTGATTTTGTAATACACTCCATCCGTCATGTAATATGCTCGATATACTTTGTTTCCGTAATATAAGTGTTCCTTATTCTGCTTTATATATGTATTACTTATTCGTTCTTGGGATCCGGAAGCTCCGGGAAGGGTCCACCGAGGCTCCTCTCTTCTCGTGGGATTCGGGAGGTCCGGGGAAGGGCCACCGGGGCACCTCTCTGAGGAACCAAATTAACACAAATCATAAAAATTCTGCCGCGGCAGAAGGGGCATGCATCCCGGGTCGTATTGAGGACCGGGACTAAAGGCCCTGGCCAGGGTCCAGCTAACGAGCCACGTGGTCAACCCCATTTGTCCCGGGTCCTGGCACAACCGGGACCAATGGGGGAGGGGTATTTGTCCCAGATGCCCCATCCCGGTTGCACAACCGAGACAAATGGGGCTTACGGACATGGACTAATGCCCCTGTTTCCACTAGTGACCCATTGTGTGAAGCAACATTTTATATCCTTATGCATATCAAGCAACATTGTTTTATAGGCTATAGCCTACAATAGTGTTCGGTTTACAAACTTTGATATTTCAGTTTGGAATCAAAATGACTTTCCAAGCTTGTGGGCAAAGTTAGTTTGAAAGATTTCAATAGTTTTTGGTCGGGTAAGCTGAAACATGCTGAACTTTAGATATTCCTTTTATTCATGAATTAAATCTGAGCAATTTTTGTGAACTAAGCTTAGTCATCTCAAATCCTGAATATAGTTGGTGATGGATGGTTCCACGGCACATACTTTCTGTACGACCACCTAGACAAATTTATTTCAGCTCTATCATCTAAACTTGCCAAATCTCTATAGAATCAAAGTTTGTTGATTGGTTGGCAAAAACATCCTACTATCTCCAAATGTATGCTATAAAAATTTAAATATGACCATAAAAAATCATCTGGTAATCATAATTTTGTATTTACTTCATTGTCATGACACGGGCAACATCTGGAATTGAAGGAAATTCATGCATGAAGACTGAATAAATTGTAGATACAACAATTTGCAAAGTACACGATGTGACGTAGCCCGACTGAATCACTCCATCTTCCATGGATCTTAATGAGAATGATCTGCCAACTAAATTGCACACAATATATGTACATCTTCATATTTGAGGAAGCACTTGCCGAAGGTTGATTAATCTTAGAAGAAAAGAAACGCCCAGCAGCAACCAACATCCATCCATGGTGATCAGCAGAGGTCCAGCTAGCCTCTTCCGATGAACCAATCAGATTGAGCAGAAAAATGAGCAGGAACAACACCTTCCCTCATCTGCAGAGTAATCTACAACACCATACCCAAATCCATGAAGCTGACTGGGATCAGCAACATCAATGGGCAGACTATCCCCAAATCATGACCTGACAAGATATTGCATATGTTTCAGGACTAATTAGGAGCTAGATGGAAGGAGGATCGGTTTAGGTTGGAAACTTACCTCGATGGCTCGATCTCCTAATAGATGGAAGGTGTGCTCGCCACATGGATCACATACCCAAGTGGCGAGCAGCTAATCGTGGAGGCCAGCGGGTGCAGGCGGTGGACTGCCTCTGATGCGGCATGGAGATCGTGGTGGCCGGTAGGCGTCTAGCGTTCTCGTCAACCGTTAGCGGCGAGCGCTCCCGTCTGCCATTGGCAGCAAGCACTCGCGTCGGCCGGGCATGGGGGGCACAATCATGTGAGCCGTCAGGGGCTAGCGCTCTCGTCACTCGCGTCCGCCGGTCATGGGCGGCACACTTCTGTGAGCTTCGCTCGCGTAGGCCGGTCATAGGCAGGACACTCATGTGACACGCGTCGGCCGGCCATGGGCGGCACATTCCTGTGAGCCGTCAGGGTCTAGCGCTCTCGTCGCTCGCATCGGCCGGTCATTGGCGGCACACTCCTGTGAGCTTCGCTCGTTTAGGCCGGTCATGGACGGCACAATCTTGTGAGCCATCCTGGTTGAGCACTCTCGGCAGATCTGCAAAGGCAGAGCAGCAGGAAGAACCCCAAGGACTAACATCTGGACTTACCCTTCATAGGCATCGCTCTTGGAGAAAGAGCGCCATAGCTACTCCAATAGGACGATCGCTAGGTGCAATCCGCATTACACGGTGACAGCGTGTTGGTCGGGAACTCAGGCTGAAAGAAGCCGAGCGTCGTTCCTCTAATACACCGCGTCCCCGTGAAAATATCCATGAGGATTAGAATTCCTTTCTCTCCCGTGAATCAAAAACAGGTAAGGACTCTGTTTTCCTTTCCTCTCTAGACTCTACAAACAAAAGAATTGACCGCTCTCGGGACTCTCTCTTCCTTTCCTCTCAAGACTACGTTTTTCTTCCTGGTTTAGCTGATCTATCGGTGCTTTTTGCCATCGCTACCTACGAGGTACCCGTACCCGTATGCAACCATAGCTACGGTAAACTATGTAGTAGAGATATTTTGGTAGAGGGCAAAACGGTAAAACATCAGGTTGGACGCCTTCATCTCTTTATTATTATACTAGCAAACAATGCCCGTGCGTTGCACCGGGAGTGAAAAAAATCAACTACTGACAACAAAATTGTAGACACGACTCAAATTTGCCCCAAAGACCACTTAGAATAATTTTATTTTCTACCAAGATTAATATATTTTTTTGATAAAGGGAATATATTAACATCAAAAGATAACAATTACACCCAGCCTCTGCAACAACATAATGTCAAGAACATGTCAAGACATCAAGGATGCACACAGCCGGAAGAAGAAAAAGGAAAAAAAAACAAGATGCCTGCCAAAGCAATCAACGACACACAGCAGTAGAAACCCACCACCATCGGCAACACCCTGACCACGGAAAAGGCTCTCCAACGGCAACGCCTTCAGGAAGGAAACGGTGCACAAGCACCGTCATTGCCCGATCTTAGACACGCCTGTCAGATCATGGTTTTCACCGAGAGAAAGTCTGACAAATCTCCACGCAATGTCTTCAACAAGAAAGCGACAAGAAGGTCGCCATTGCTAGGTACAACCAATGAAGGCCAGACCTAGAGTTTTCACCCTGGAGATCAGACTCGGTACCATAATAGCACCACCAAAAACAAAGTCACCATGTGATTGCCGCCCCCACTTGCCAAGAACACTACTGTAAATCGCTGATCGCCTGGCTCATAGTCGTCGGACAAACAGTTTTGACGTGGACATAGCCACGCAAGCAAAACTGCATTTGCAAGCCGTACTGTGAGGTATCATCTTCTCCAATCCACAGCTTCACCCAGAGACAGATGCACACACGGTGAAAAACCATGCCTTGGGCGTAGCGTTGGGCCATTGTCGTCATTCCTCGCCTCTGCCACCATATAGCAGTCTGAAAGTGTTGTGGCCTTCCGAAGTAACCGCCATGACATACCCTTCTTCCGCCAACACCGAAGTAATCGAAGCAATGTTGCCGTGTCGACGTACCATAGGTGCCGAGGAAAAATTTGGGCTTCATGTTGCGTAGACTGCAGCAATCGGTGGCAGCGGCACCACACCCGAGATCAATTGGATGTCAATCGGGAGGTACAGCGCACGCAGCATGGCCGCTGGTCTGGTTTCCTCGGCATGCATGTGCCCAGCCAGGAGCATATGTGCAGCAGCAAGTGCATCCGTAAGGATATGCATCCAAGCCCGCATGCCTTGGTCACACCCGCATGCAAGTGCTCAGCCAGGAGCATACGTGCAACAGCAGGTGTATCCGGATATGCATCCAAGCCGAGGACCTATACTTGGTCGCACACCATGCAAGCCTCCTCTCTGACTCAGCCGATCTTGTCGACACTATGATCAGATCAGGACCAGATGACCAGATCGGAAGGCCGGCAACTCAGATCTGCGGTAGACAGATTGAGAATCGACTTGGCAGCCTCAAGGAGTTGGATACCAGGCGAAAGGGCGTCGGAGCCGCCCCGCCGCCGCCGTCCGCCGGTCGGACGGCCTCCTCCGGCGGCGGCGAGGTAAACAGGGCGATGAAAGAGGCCTTCCTGTGGTGGTTTTGGCGGCGCCTCCGGAGTCGCCTCAAGCGACCCGGGAGGCCAGGTTCAGGAGTTGATTTCCTATGGTGGCATTGCTTAATATGAAGTTGACAATGCAGAAAAATTGTCTTGAAGTGCAAGAAATAAATGTTGATGCATTCAAATAACCTTTTGTATACTAAAAGTAGATGTACTAACTCCATCTCCTTTTGTGATATGCTTCTTCTTCTTTTGGGTTGTGTCTAAAGTCATGATTTGTTAAAAAAAAATCTAGTCTAGAATTTTTTGTGCTGGCTGCATATTTCCATATTTCTGCCTTTGTGCGCCTATATTTTTTGTTCTTTTGTTCCGAACATTTCTTTTACTTTTCAATTGTTTTGGTATTTTTTATAACCGACGATGTTTTTTTAGTATGTTATGCTTTTATTTATCGGTCATCCGTGCATAACTCTCTATCTCTTTGTCTTCCTTGTCCCTTGGCATCCATGGCTTCAGATTAGGATCCCAATTGTTTACCTCGATGACAGTTTGCATACTATAGCTATCCAACCTAGATAATATAAGATGCTAGTTCACAGTCATATAACCGAAAAAATGTCTAGGTGCATGAGTGACACAAACAATTATCAAACCAAAGCCAGGTGAAATAAAAATCTAAACCGGGTGCGTGGTTCGAGTATAATCAAAATCCCCACCCATATTGTCGAAACCGTCATTGGAACATTAAATCTCCAAACCCCCGAAACATGTGACTATCTCGTCTTAGTGTATCTTGCGTTGGTATGACTTAGTTTTGCATGAAATATCTTTTAGGCCATAGAGAATTTTTAATACTAAAAATAAGTTAGCCTATGTTGTTCTTACCCGTCTTAGTGAACTGTTGTTTTTTTGAATAAAAGGCTTGGGGGCAGTTTGCCTCACAGTAGAAAAGCTTCAAAAAAAAAAAATTGGTTCAAATATTCGAGAAAAATCGCAACATGCTAGTAAGAAAGTTATGTCGGTCAGCATTTTCTCCCTCGACGGTTCTAAGCATCACTCCACGCACTTCAACATAAGTGCATCTTCCTCTCCCCGACGTTGACCCATCGTCGCCTTGCCATCGGCCGCTGACTATCTTGACCCGGACACCGACATTGAACATAAGTTCCTTTTCTTTTCTATTTGAAACAAAACAAATATAGCTGATGATGAACGAAAGAGAAGGTAGAAAATTGGACGGCCATTTGAGCTATGAACGTATCACCATCCTTGGCACACGGCGGCCGTCGTCCCGGACGTACCTGGTTCTTCTGCCTGTAGACGTTCCAGATCCTCCAGCAAAGGTTCTCGAGCCGGTTGCTCACGTGTTTACATATCCTAATCAATTTGCATAACGTGAACCAATAATACCAACTGAGCAATCCTAAGTGATGTCTGTGCGTGGCTCGGTACTCATCCAACTTCACTGGCTGGCAACAGCCAAAGCGCGCCGGCATCCATGGTATCCGCGAGCTCTGCACGCACGTAGGCACGTCAATCTTAACTTTATCTATGTCTAGTCGGGTGCCTGGTCGTCGAAGCTCTTGACCACCTTGGCTGTCACGGTGAGGGGCTAGAAGGTGGAAACGTAATTAATCGATCTTCTCTCTGTTGATATCTCCCATGATCCAAAGGCGATGAGGAGTTGATAGGGGGAGTCCGGCCACACATATAGAAACATGATGTTGTTCTTGCTCGGATTGGACTCCCATCAACCAAGGATGGACGGACAACGGTATTGAATGACACATAGGAGTAAACACGGACGCATGATGCCGTGCCTCTACCCTCAAGATTTCAGAGAGTACGTTCAGTTTTAGTCTTTTGGATAGCAGCACCCTCCCAGATGCTGCCGGGATCATGTCGCACCCGTTTCGACTCATTCCGAAGATGGCCAAAAGAGCAAGAGATGGGAGGCGGAGGACCAGCCGGCATGGTGATGCTTGAACCCCGATGCAAGCCGCGATGAAGTGGCAGCGCGTGGATTTTGGTGAGGATGTCTTCCTGGTAGCCGAGCTCCTCCACGCGACCTTCTGGCTGAGAGCACGCCGGTCTACGCGCGAGGGAGTGTGCTGCACGCCCCGCAATCAGCTCGCGTGCACGCTGCCGCCGTCGAGGGGATCCGCCTTTGCATGTAAACGCAGGTGACGTTCGCCGTTTCTTCTTGTCCCGCGCAAGAACGGCCGATCCACTTCGTTGTATTTTGTAAAAAAAATTGGGGGAAAAGTTGCAGCTAGAGGGACGACTTCACCATGACTCTAAATCACGCTAGGCAGCCTTGCCGTGGTAGTGCTCGGAGACAACGGTGTAACCAACCTTGAGATGCGTCATGGCCTCAACCGACGCGACGTTTGCGAACATCGTCCTGGCCCTTCGTCGTCTCCGGCCCTGTCAGAGATTACGCACAACACGATGTTCCATGCGAGCGTCGCGTGGATGCCGCCGCCGGCAGGACCGAGAAAGTGACGATCTGTTTGACTTGGTAGAGCACGTCCATGTCGATGGCGGCCTCCTCCTTGGTGCCTGCCGGAAGCTCCTTGGCTGGGCTGGCTACGATTGTTGGGCAGAGCGTGCATGTTGAAGGCGGCCTCGTATAGCAACGTTGCGGGTTTGTATGTGTCTACTTTTTTTTTTTGTTCAGATCGGTACTGAATATGTTAGTACGTGATGATTCTTAGCAGCGATGCTGTTTGGGCCCATGGGCCTATAGCGAAGCGTTAGTGGAATTCATCCAAATGACATACGGGAGAAACCCTCAGATCCTTTTCAGATACAGTTTCCGTAGCACACGGGACACCGTTTGAGGCTAGCAACCTACGAACCAGAACGACGTACGAACCAACGAACCAAGAAACGGGACGAACGAGAGAGAAACGTTATTGACTTTATTATTAGGTACTAGCAAAATGCCCGTGCGTTGCTACGGTATTAAATTAGATGAATATATTACGATAAAACGTGAAAATCAATTAGAAGTGTGTTATCACAAGATCGTGGTTGATTATGAATTTATAAAATAGTTAGAGATAACTCTAGCTTTTTTTCACCGCATCATGTGTCCCTCATCATATAACCCTAGATCATTGTTGAAAGCAAGAAAAAGAGAACCAAATCATCAATAGGTCCAAATTATATGTAAAGAACAGGACAAGCAAATACACATGTTTCCATGTGACCATATTACACATAGACAATTTACGCTGATAAAGTGATACTAAGCAATAAAAAGGTGTTAACTTATGTGGCGCCAGTATTTCGACGTATATTCTCCATTAAGGTTTAACCAACTGTTGAATATGGAATTTGATATTTATTTACCATCAATAAATTCACTTAATTTGCAAAGAGAAAAATGAACCCAATACTCCCAACATTCCGTCATAATCTCTACAGTTTGTCTAATCATCAGATGCAACAACATAAGACAGATGCATATATTGTTGCCATATACTTGTATCACAGCTCAAAGAAGGCCATGCTCGTAAGAAGATGCTCCAGGGCGGCCCTCATGGAGTAAAAACACCCAGATCATGCACGCAAGGTCAAAACGCCAAACTATTACAGTTAGCTTTCACCGTCGAGCCTCGTCGAACTGAAGGAGGACCTCGACGGCGAGCTCAGGGGCGAGCTTGCCGCTGAGGACCATCTCCTCCAGCGTCCGCGCGAGGCTCATGCTGACGATGGAGCGCCGGTAAATCTTCGAGGAGACCAACCCTGATCCTTTTACTGCCCCAACAATTATCACAATTCAGAACACCATAAACAGTTTGGAACTGGAATCATCTATAGGGCACACCAAACTCGCTGATCATCCCAAAATTTCTCAAATCGTGCCATATCGTCAAGCAACTCAACTCCCACACCCCTCCATGTCTATACCCTGTCATGGAAGCACCCCAGCAGTACCAGGATTCACAAAACCACTAAAAGTTTCCGTAAGAAGCCCTCATGTCTGTACCTAAACCATCGATCAAAAATGGAATCCGCCAACATTTCAAAAAAAGAACCAAATCATCAATAGGTCCAAATTATATGTAAAGAACAGGACAAGCAAATACACATGCTTCCATGCGACCATATCACACATAGACAATTTACCCCGATAAAGTGATACTAAGCAATAAAAAGGTGTTAACTTATGTGGCGCCAGTATTTCGACGTATATTCTCCATTAAGGTTTAACCAACTGCTGAATATGGAATTTGATATTTATTTACCATCAATAAATTCACTTAATTTGCAAAGAGAAAAATGAACCCAATACTCCCAACATTCCGTCATAATCTCTACAGTTTGTCTAATCATCAGATGCAACAACATAAGACAGATGCATATATTATTGCCATATACTTGTGTCCTGATAGGTGGGGTCCACAAACCCTTAGAGCTGAAGGTCTAGTGGCAGGGAACCACCACCAGTATCAGATCGAGACTCCACACACCTGCAGAGCATGGCCTTTGCTCCCGAAGCTTTATAAACAGGGCAAATTCTACCCGAGCCTAGATGAAGCGCGAGGTGGTTGCGCTCGTCTTCTAAGTGGGATGGAAGGAGCAAGTTTGGGAAGGAGCAAGACGGTGGCGGTGGACAGGAGCATGGCCGCGGCGCATGAAGCTTAGGAGGGAGCGAGGGTGACGTGGGCAACGCGGGTCGGTTTTGACTGAGGGTGTAAATACAGAATAGACAAAGACGTGGAGTGCGGGTTGATTACGAAATAATAGAGGGGCTAAAGTGAAAAACGGGTGACGGCGTACGACGGCCACTTGAAGCCGTATTATATAGTAGAGATAGATTAGGTAAAGATAGTACGTGGGTTCCATGAGATAATGTCTTTGTATTTTACCTGTCCTAGTTGTCTTTAGTGGTACACCACCATCCTGCACCCCCTACTTTTCGTGGGCTTAGAGCATCTCCACTCGCGCTCCGGCCACAATTGTCATCTGGTTCTACGTCGGAACGCACGTTTTGGGAGCGTTCGGACGAGGAGGCGTCAATGGGATGTCCCACCCCATTCGCCGCCCCCAAAAACACCCCCTAAACATTGTTTCTTTTGCAATTTCTAAATATTTTAAAATTCCATACATAGCTAAAATAAAAATAGATATGTTCTATATTTTCAACAATAAAAGTATAATTCCACAAATACCTAATAATTAAAATAAAAGTATTCGTACAGATAAAAATGAATTGGAGATCAACTATGCTACGGCCAATGCTTTGCGCACCCACAAATGCTCCACAAGATCATTTTCGATTTGATCGTGAGTAGATTCATATCGGATCTCCATATGCATAACGATGAAATCGATCCAATCCGCTGGCACGTTGTGATCAAGAGCGGCGAGAGGATCCTCAAATTCATATGGAAGGGGATCTTTCACTGGATTTGCACGCTCATACTCAATGATCATGTTGTGTGTGACCACACATGCATTCATCACCGCCCATATGCTCGGTCAACCAAGTGAGAGCACCGAACAACGACAAATCTCTGTTGGAGCAGTCCAAATGCATGCTCGACATTCTTTCTTGTGCTCTGTTGTACCGAGGCAAACCAAGATATCTTGTTTCCTAGAAGATTGGAGATCGTCTTCACAAATGTCGACCGCCTTGGATAGATGCCATCCTCTAGGTAGTACACTTTGGGGTAGTTGTGGCCGTTAATCTGATATTTCACTCGAAGAGCATGGACTTGAATGAGTTTTGCAAACATAGGAGAACGCTGCAGCATATTGATGTCATTGTAAGATCCTTCCATGCCAAAGAAAGCATACCAAATCCAAGTCTCACGATCGTCCACAGCCTTAAGTATCACGCTGCAAAATCCATGATGCATCCCTTAGTACAATACTTGCCAACCAAATGGACAGTTCTTCCAGGTCCAATACATGCAATCGATGCTTCCAAGCATCTCAGGAAAGTCAATTAGTTCATTCTTTGCCATGATCTGAGCTATTTCTTGTGCATTTGGTCCTCTCAAATAGAATGGTCCAAACACATCTACTATCGTCTTGCAAAACCTGTACATGTGTACATGGCTTTCATAGTCGTGGACACTGACATGCGTAGATAGGGTTCTCCATACGCAGGTTCTCCATACGCAAGAATTCTCATAGCAGCAATGCACTTCTGGATTGATGAGAAACCAACCAATCACACATCATCTTTCTTCAACTTGAACTAGGGTTCATGCTCCCGGACAAATTGCACCAACGTGAGGAACAATTTCCCGCTCATCTAAAATCAACTACAAAAATCCCTTGCATAAAATATTTGGTCATTGTAAAAGTAATCAGTGAAGAGCATGCAATGGCCCTCCATCCTCGTCCACGGCTTGGTCTTCCTCCTCCCATACTTGGATCCTCCTAGCTTTGGTTCGGCATTGGCGGCCTCGTCGGCTTGAATCTATGCAAGGCAAGAAAGAATGGCCAAGTTATTGTCTTTGTCGGCGTAGATATTGGCTTCTTCTTCCATCAGTAGGTACACCGCCATCTTATCATCGATGTCCATCTGTTGAATTAAAGGATACAATCAATAGCTAATCGCAGGCTGCCGACAAGAAAACTGAAATGGCGACGCGTACCGGTCAATCCGTCAAACACCTTCGGCGTGGGGTGGGCGCCCAAGGTCGCGGAGGGTGCTTGCCAGGAGAGATGATGGCCTGATTCACTGCCTGTGAGGGAGAGGGCGGACACTTTAGGGTCCGTCGAGTGTCGTCGCTATGAAGCAAGGCAGGTGGGAGTGGCAACCTAAATGGTGTTGGTGGGAGCCGGTCAAGCGACCTGCAAGGGCGGCATGGAGGGAAATATGTGTGCCTATGACACGGCGGGGCCACGAGCGCACCGTTTCGTCCAGAGCTACGGAAGTGCCCCTGGGAGTTGGGTTCGTCCTGGTAGCACCGAACGGGAATTGGAGTGTGGCTGGACGAAATGGGCCACTGGGGCACCCGAGTGGGCGTCGTTTATCGTCGAAGGGGCCCCAAAGGCCTTGAGGTGGGGGCTTTCGGGGGAGTGAGTAGACATGCTCTTAGGAAGTATTCATGGATGAGATTGACAAAAGATGACTTGGCCTCTCGCTCTTAAGATAAACACCTACTTACTAAAAAATAATCTATGGATGGTGCGAATAGAGATTACCAGGATGGTTATAAGAATTTCAGTGGTGGTTGACTGCCTGACTAGGCTATTCCTAGCCGGCAGGGTCGGAGCTTTAGGCCGACTTACCCGGGCACTGATTCTTCTGGCAAGACTGCAAGCATCGCGTCGTTATATTTATTTATTTATTTGATAATTTTAACCACTAATTATTACTAAAGTTCAAAGTTTTCGGGTATGCCAAGACCTTCAGTGGCTGTAAGAGCCGAACCCGACGCCCGATATATCGGTTCACCGAGATACGAGCCAGTCGATGAGCTTCTCCATTGGAAGCCCCTTCCTTCAAGCCAAAACAGCACCGATGAGAAGAGCCCATCCGTCTCCTTGATCTCCCTGTTGATCACACCATAAGCCCTGAAATATGACTGGGTTGAGGTCTTGTGCCAACGCTAGGACCTCTCGGCAAGCCATTGCCTCCAGCGTGGCGGAGGTGTAGGATCCACTAGGATCACTTCAGCGTTTGGGTGGAAGCCCACAGGAAGCTGTGAGACTCGCTGCAGAAAACTACCACCAATGAACTTCCTTCTTCTGCCTTTGAGATCGCCGCGTCAGTTTTTTGTTTTGTATGTTCCGGCTGCGGCGCAATCCACATTGGTGAAGCTATCATCTCCCTTGTCCTCCGTAGGTTGCTGGGCGGGGAGGGCGTCAAGGCTAGGTCGTCAAGAAACTTCCTAGAAAACATGCAGGTGGACATAGGTATTTCCTGTTCTCCATCATGAATCAAACGTCGTCGCGCATACCAGATTGCCCATAGTGGGACGACCAGCTCAACAAAGGCGCCATGGTCGAGGGTATCTATCATGGAGAAAATCCATCGCTTAGTAGATGGTTCCGGATTGTCGCACATGTGTTGAGTAACATCGCTTCATTCTCCGATGCCCGAACGCACCATGACATTGTGCAGTCAAGCAAAGAGTGTCTCGAGGAGTCCACCATACCACAAACTGAAGAAGCATTCGTGTCGAACTTGTGGCGATGGTGGCGTGCACCCCCTACAGGAAGTGATTGGCAAGCAAGCCGCCAAAGAAACAATCGCACCTTGGATGGCACTTGCACTTTCCATAGTTTATGCTACATCTTCTTTTCTACTTCCTGCTGTGATCTCGCCGATCTCTCATCCAGCCAATCTTCATGCCATTGTTGAGTGCAAACGATCATGCGATAGGCTGACCGTATTGATAAACTCCTAACTGCTCATAGTGCCATGCCCACACTGCTTGTGTATGTTGCAGAATTTTAAAAAAATCCCTAAGTGACCGCAAAGATCATTATGAAGATAATGATACATGTACATACATGATTGTGACTTAACGTTGGTAAACCCCAACAGAAAGGCTGTGAAGAGTGCAGCGGCAAATTTTCCCTCAGAAAAGAAACCAAGATTGAATCGACCAGTAGGAGGACAAGCAATTTCTGAAGGTTGATGTGTATGAGGTGGCAAGGCGTACTACCGGTTCACCAGCAACATGGAACCTACACAACATAATCAATTCACTTTGCCCCAATTAAGTAGTGAGGTTGTCAATCTCACCGATTTTGCTGAACACAAAGAGGTTAAACGTATGATGTGGAAAATAGTATGAGAACAATATAAAAACAGCGGTAGCAGTTTGAAAACAGTGGAAGCAGTGTGAAAACAGTGAAAGAAGTGGTTGTATTACCAGTATCGGAAAATGGACCGGGGTCTATAGTTCACTATTGTTGTCTCTCCATAAAAGATAACTAACATGCGTGGTGAAAAAATTACAGCTAGGCAATTGATAAATAATGAAACATGCATGACATAATGATTACTATGAGATTCATGCGAGCATTACAACAAGATACATAGACTGTCATCCGACTGCATCTATGACTAATAATCCACCCTCCGAATATCATCCGAACAAACATTGGGTATTAAGTTGCAAGCAACAAATTATCGCAGTAAGCAAAGTGTGTAATGTAAACAAAGTAAACATCGTTGTTTTCTCCCTAATGGCAACAACACATCCTCCATCCTTCATGTTTCTGTCACTCGAGCACAGACGCAAAGGAGGCATGAACCCACTATCGAGCATAAATAATCCCTCTTGGAGTCACTAGCATCTACTTGGCCAGAGCATCTACTAACAACGAAGAGTATGCAAGATCATAAATAACATACACATGAAGACAACATGATAGATTGATAATTAAGAGACATAGCATTCAATAATCATCGGATCCCAGCAAACACAACATGTAGCATTACAATGAGATGATCTCGATCATGTGAGGCAGCCTACGAGATCTAAACATGAGGCATAAAGAGGAGAGGACAACCATCTAGCTACTGCTATGGACCCGTGGTACAAGGATGAACTGCTCACGCATCACTCCGGAGGAGGGCATGGTGGTGTAGAGCCCTCCGGTGATGATTTTCTTTCCCGGCAGAGTGCTGGGGAGAACTCTAGAACCCTCCCAATCTCGGGTTGACGATGACGACGGCCTCGGGTTTTTTTCGTGGAAAAGTGGTATACTTTTAAGGTTCACACACCGGGGGGGGATATATGGGCGAAAGGGCGATGGCGATGGGCGTTCGAGGGTCCCACACCAACCCAGGCGTGGCCGGGGGGGTGGCGCCGCCTCATGGCGTGGCCCCCCTCCGGGACTCTTCGAGACACCGTGGAACCTTTCGAAATTCTAAGACTTCCGGGCTTCGAATTTTCTAATTCCGAGAATATTGGCAGAACAACTTTTTTGAAACTAAAAACAGCAGAAAACATGAACTGGCTCTGTGGCATCTTGTCAATAGGTTAGTCCCGAGAAATCTATAAAAATGACATAAAATGTAAGGAAAACTTGTAGCATATGGCATGAAAATAACATGGAACATCAGAAATTAAGGATACGTTTATGACGTATCAACACCCCCAAGCTTAGTTCCTACTCGTCCTTGAGTAGGTAAACGATAAAAACACATAATTTCTGAGGTGACATGCTACCAACATAAACTTGATCATCTAAACTGTAAACGCATAAGAATAGCTGAGATCATAGAATTTTAACACAAGAATGATAGATAGAATTCTAACAGTAAAACATAGCAATCACCTTGCATCATGAAAAATAACACAAATAAAAGATCATGGATAATAATGCACTCGAAAGTTATATGTTTGTTTCAAGCATAGAGATAACATAGCAAAGTGATATTTCGCTTGTCCTTAAGAGTGGGGCAAAACATAAATGCCAGGACATCTTCAAAGTTTAAGAGGAAGACTAGAACAAATAATTTGAGAACAAACAATAACACATCATGAATCAATTAACAATGTTTCTAGGAAAAATGCACATTAAACTCATAATGGCAACTAAGATCTCTTAACTTTGCATAATGTTAGAATATGGAGATTCAACATAAGCGTAAAAGAAATGCCCTACGCAGAGGGAAGAAGGGATCACTCATGTGCTAAAGCTTTTATTTTGTTAAACAGAGGTATTGAAAACATTTTTTAGAGAGGTGTATGCTTATGTCAACGAATGGTAAACAGAAAATATAGTACGTCACAATCCAACTAGACTTCACAAGAGCGGCTCCCATAGAAGGACGCATCTGGGTAGAAGGTCATCCATCTTTCTGTTTTGTTTACACAATTATGCTTTGACTGATAAATGAGGGGCAAAAATGGTGAAGAGAATTTGTTGTATTAATTTGGGGTTGGGCACCCCGCTGCCAGCTCTTCTATCAATTGGATAAGCGGATTAAGCCACTAGTCCAGGGTGTGAAAGTCCAATCGACAAGTGAGATCAAGATTCTCTATTTACGTCCTCATGAGCTAAAATAGGAGCACAAAACATGAGTAATTTTAATGGTTTTAAAGGTAACACATGAGCATTTTACTCTGGAGTGGCAGTTAAATACCACATGTAGGTAAGTATGGTGGACACATTTGGCAAACTTTGGTTTTTGGGAGTTTGATGCACGAGTAGAGCTCATACTCAGTACATGCGGAGGCTAGCAAAAGACTGGGAGCGACAAATCAAGAGAGCAATAATGGCCATAATCATGCATAGCGACAAAAACATCATTAATCAAAGCATAAGTGGTACTACAAGTTCAAAAGCTAAATGATCATAGAGGCTATAAGTGACTGGTTTGTAGTCATAAACATGGTGTGAGCATGTGCCAAGTCAACCAAATAAAACATTCAAAGGAGAAAACCACAAATTTATGCTTCAATATGACAAGAACAGCTCATGATTCTTTCAAAGGCACATTAAACACTCTCATCTATTTGAGAGAAGTCATTATACAAAAATAACCACTAGTGTTTAGAATTAAAATAACATCTAGCATGACATGAAAAAGTCTAGCCACATTCTATACAAGCTTCTAATTGCACCGTTATAAGTACGAAAACTCTACTACTGCTTTCCAACACCAAGCATTTCATACTACACAAAAAGTCTCCAAGAGATGAAGCAATGAAACAAGAGAGTACTAACACAAATCAACTAAAACTAACAGCTCTGAATAAGAGATGTAAGAAAAACAGGAGCTAAACAGGAATTTTGCAGCAACTAGAATAAAAACTAAGAATACGAGCATAACTAGTATTCAAACAAAAGAGCAGAGCGTGTCTCTCTTCTACACATAGAATGCTAGGTTCCAATTATATTATTTCAGCAAGGAAAACAAAACAAAGGAAAAAAAATAAAAACAAACAGACGCTCCAAGTAAATTTCATATGATGTGACCGAATAAAAATAGAGTTTCACTAGAAGTAACCCGATAAATTGTTGATGAAGAAGGGGATGCCTTGGGCATCCCCAAGCTTAGATGCTTGAGTATTTTTAGAATTTTATGGGATGAACCACGGGGGCATCCCCAAGCTTTGAATTTGCACTCTTCTTGATCACATTATATCACCCTCTTCTCTTGACCCTTGAAAACTTCCTTCAGACCACACTCAAAGTAACTCGCATTAGAGGGTTAGTGAAACAATCAAAAATCCATGGGTTCTGCAAGGGAAAACATGCTGTTGATACTTTTAAAAATTATCTACAACCACACATGTTTCATGAAGCAAAGAAAGTCACTTGACATATTAAAAGAGCAACTGCAAGAAAAATGGCACAATCTGCCAAAACCAGAACAGTCTGTAAAGATGACTTTTTTTGGGACACTTACGTTGGTCAGATAGAAAAGCATAATGAACGAAAAAAATTCAGAATTAGCTTAGTAGTAATCACAAAAGGTTTTAGGTCATTTTGATCTTTCTGGAATTTATACGATTTTTTACGGTGGACAGCAGAAATTTGTTTCTTGCGCAGAAATCCAAAACCAACTCCAACTTTCGCTAGAAAATTTACTTGGCATAGATAATACATTAAAATAAAGATACAAAGGAGTTTCTACATAAGTATAAAACACCTTGACTCAGAGAAAACAGAAAAAAACAAAGCAAAAATAAAACCATGGGTTATCTCCCAAGAAGTGCTTTTCTTTAACGCCTTTTAGCTAGGCCCAAAAAAGTGGAATCGCGTGTTTTCAAGTGAAGAGGCATCCAAATCAATAATTTCCTCCAAAACACCACTTGTAGAAATTGGTACCTTAGACACCCCTGAAGATGATTCAACATGCAAATCACTTTTATTTTCACTAAAAGTTTTATTAATTTTAAGCACATTAGGGGATTTTGGTTTAGGCACCTTGGGGACATACATAATTTTTTCTCTTTTCCCATAGAAGGTTTCTCCCACTTAAACTTTAGACAAGAAAAAATTGCGCCTACAGTTTCCATAGCCTCCTCTAATTTACCAATCCTTATGTTTTCACTATCATGGGTATCGCTAGCCTCAGAAATTCTCTTGTTGATACTTACTATTGATACATTCAATTTGCTAGCATTATCAAGGAAATTTGGCAAATTTTTCTTCATGCAGTTTAGATTTTTAATAATATCATCTAAAGCGATCTCAGTTTTAACAACCTTAGTAGGTGTTGTTCCAGCTAAACTTTCAATTAAATTACAGGCTTCGAAAGTAGGTGTTCCCAGTAAATTACCGCCTCTGACAGTGTCTAAAAATACCTATACCAGCTAGTAATGCCAACATAAAAATTCCTAAGATGGATAAAAGTGGAATCTTTCTTGGTGCATCTATGATGAGCATCACTTTTTCTATACCAAGCATCTTTCAAACTTTCCCCCCTTGTTGTTTAAAAGAACCAACCTCAACTTCAGGAACACTCATTTTAGCAAGATAAAAACAGGATAAAAATAACAACTAGAATAAGAACTGAATTTTTTGTGTTTTTAATAAAGAGAAGCAAGCAAGAAAAAATAAAATAAACTAAGAAAAACAATAACAAAGTAAAGAGATTGGAGGTGAGAGACTCCCCTTGCAGAAATTCTCTTCCTCCCCGGCAACGGCGCCAGAAAACCTGATTGTGCCTTAACGTTGGTAAACCCCAAGAGAAATGTTGTGAATAGTGCAGCGGCAAGTTTTCCTTCAGAAAAGAAACCAAAGTTGAATTGACCAGTAGGACGACAAGCAATTTCCGAAGGTTAATGCAGCTGAGGTGGCAGGGCGCACTATCGGTTAAGCAGCAACGTGGAACCTACACCACACAATCAATTCACTTTGCCCCCAACGAAGCAGTGAGGTTGTCAATCTCACCGGTTTTGCTGAACACAAAGAGGTTAAACGTATGGTGTGGAAAATAGTATGAGAACAATATGAAAACAGTAGTAGCAGTGTGAAAACAGTGGAAGAAGTGTGAAAATAGTGGATGCAGTGGTTGTATTATCACTATGAGAAAATAGACCGGGGTCCAGAATTCACAAGTGGTGTCTCTCCACAAAACATAGCTAACATGCATGGTGAACAAATTATAGCTAGGAAATTGATAGATAATGTAACAACCATGACATAATGATTACTATGAGATTCACGCGGGCATTACAACAAGATACATAGACCGTCATCCAACCGCGTCTATTACTAATAATCCACCCTCTGAATATCATCCGAACAAACATTGGGTACTAAGTTGCAAGCAACAGATTATCGCAGTAAGCAAAGTGTGTAATGTAAACAATGTAAACATCGTTGTTTTCTCCCTAATGGCAACATCTCATCTTCCATCTCTCACATTTCTGTAACTCGAGCACAGATGCAAAGGAGCCATGAATCCACTATCGAGCATAAATACTTCCTATTGGAGTCACTACCATCTACTTGGCCAGAGCATCTACTAATAACGTAGAGCATGCAAGATCATAAATAACATACACATGAATAAAACATGATATATTGATAATCAAGAGACATAGCATTCAATAATCATCGGGTCCCAGCAAACACAACATGTAGCATTACAATACGATGATCTCGATCCTGTGAGGCAACTCATGAGATCTAAACATGAGGCATAAAGATGAGAGGACAACCATCTAGCCACTGCTATCACTCTGGAGGCGGGCATAGTGGTGTAGAGCCCTCCGATGATGATTTTCCCTCCCGGCAGGGTGCTGGGGAGAACTCCAGAACCCTCCCGCTCGGGTTGATGATGATGGCGGCCTCGGGTGTTTTTAGTGGAAAAGTGCTATATTTTTAGGGTTCACACGTCGGGGGGAATATATGGGCCAATGGGAGATTGTGGTGGGCGCCCGAGGGGCCCACACCAACACCAAGCGCGACCAGGGGCGCGCCGCCTCATGGTGTGGCCCCCCTCCAGGCCTCTTCGGGACTCCAGACCTTTGAGAATTCTAAGACTTCCGGATTTCAAATTTTCCAATAGAAAACAGGAACTGGCTCTGTGGCATCTTGTCAATAGATTAGTCCCGAGAAATCGATAAAAATGACATATAGTGTAAGGAAAACATGTAGCATATGGCATGGAAACAACATGGAACATTATAAATTAAGGATACATTTATGACGTATCAATACATGCATTAATTAGGATCACGACTCACGAGCAGCTGATTCGATGTAGTCGTAGAAGAGTTCGAAACAATCATAGATCCTCACAACTAGGTCTAGTTGTAAGGATGTCGCTAAGGTTCCCTCTTCATGGATCACATGTGTAATCCCTCTTATGGTGTGCACGCGTACTCTTGTGTCAACCACCCAACACTCTACAGTCCAGGACTCAGAACCGACAAAGAGAGACAACCTTTCGGTGTTGCTAATTGGTAGCACTAATCAACTGTGATTAGAGCTATATGATTCTGGAAGTTTCTCAACACATGAGAGAGAATAGTAATTAGAGGTAGGTCTAATCAGGAGAGGACACCTCAAAACCCCAATTAGAAGAAGCTCTAATCAAATTGTGGGGTTCTAATTAGACCCTCTAATTCTAAGAGAGAGAGAGAGAGAGGGGAGAGAGAGAGGCTTGAGAGCTAATTGATATGATGTGCATTGATCCTTGAGGTCCTTTATATAGTTGGATGAAGGGAGGAACCTATCTTGGGGAGAGGGAGTTCTACTCCAACTAGAAAGAGTCGGGCTGGACTCCTTAGGGAGTCCAACTCCTTATCCTCTCCCATTTTCCTTTTCCTTTGTTTTTTTTACCTTTTCTCTCTCAGCCAAATTAAGGAAACTGCAGGAGTGGAAGTCAATGCGCATTGTGGTGCCCTGGGGTCCACATGGAAGCCCACACTTAGTGGGTGTAGCCGTGGAGGCAATTCTGCCCCCCCTCCGGCATCCCCCTGTTTGTTTTT
Organism: Alopecurus myosuroides; assembly: GCA_028641055.1. NCBI lineage: Eukaryota > Viridiplantae > Streptophyta > Magnoliopsida > Poales > Poaceae > Alopecurus > Alopecurus myosuroides. Next base: position 777,619,487 of record CM054057.1, read on the forward strand.
GCCCGAAACTCTTCCAGAACCCTATGACACCATTAGATAAAATCATCGACCTTGTCTAGTGATGTTACAAATATATTTCTAACATCCCAAGACATCTCATCTCTTCTGTTTTCTCTCATATAATTTTTTTCCTAACACCTGCATTATTTCTCTCTTATAGTAACTTACTCGAAACCTCTCCGAATCAGACCAGACTTGTTTCTATGACATCGTATTGATAGCTAACATACATAAAACGAATAGAAACAACATTATTCTTTCAATTAAATATATTTTGAAGATGCTTCTTCCAAAAGAGAATGGAGAATGCAATTATAATGTAAGAGTTACATTATAAGAAATAACTTATGAGATAAGTACATAAAATTAAATGGTACTTATGTGATAAGTATTGACTAAGGATTAAAATGTAGTTTTGTGATTATATGAATAGAAGGGTTAAAATTCCATAATTGATTTTAATCATATATTTATCAACGATTCAATAATAACAGTAAAGGATAGAAGTTTAAATACTTCTAATATTTTGCCTATCGGTTTATTATATAGACTAGGTGTTGTATTTCACAAAAGATGCAGGATGATCTGTGATAAACGAAAAAAAAATTGTATTTTGAGTCGAAACACCAAGGTTTCACCTAGAATAGCCTACATTGCAGTTGATCATATCATCAAGGGTTATTATGAAAGAAATTTTTTCTTCGTAATACACATAGTTCATACAACCTCAGAAGGGGTTGATGACAAATGTCTCTAACACTGTGTTTGCATGAGTGTTCACTTACATCTTCTAGATGTTTGATGGACTTATACAAACGGATTATTGCCAGTTATGCAAGTGGGAGAATATTGGATGTATGTCCAAAAGGTAATAATATTAATACATCTATTTCATAATTATGATTCATATTACTATGCTATAACTGACGTGGTTCTTGAATATCATATTCATAGGAAAACTCACGCTCACATGTAGTAACATGAACACACAAATAAACCCTAGTCTTGGTTTCACAACTAATTCACTAAATGTTTGATGACTATGTTTTCCTGGTCATGGTCATTTTTTATGTTAACATCAATTAGTAGCATATTGTTGGAAGGGAACAATATGGATAAGTATTCCCTAAGTAGATTGGTATGATAAGAGATTCCACTAAGACATCTTTGTCCTTAGAATCATATGACAACACGACTATATTACAGTGCATCCTTTGACCATGATGTTATCAGGATAATATATTAGGAAGGTTTTACTTTGGTGCTATCAGAATTCACACCATAAACTGGGTTAACAAAAAGGTAGCTACTGGGTAATTTTTAAGAAGTATATTACCTCGATGTTAAGAGATGGGAATTACTCCTCCGTAAAAAGAGAGACACATACCTAGGTCCATTCGGTATTCTAGATATCCACAAGTTCTGCAGACAATGCATCATGATGATACATCATGTGGGGTATCATAATACAGTAACGAGAAATAGGAAACTTACCGGGTCACGAGACAAGTCAAAGGTTTAAGTCAACCAGAGATTGTTTCACGGCAATACCGGAATCCATAGTCTCGGGTAAGTTCGGTATCGTGGGTAATGGGAGGATTGTATAATAACCAACATGTTTAGCATTTTATTCGTATAGTATATGGGAGTCAATATGGGCGTCCCCCACTATTGATTATTGAATAGGAAACATTTTCCAGTTTCATGTTGATCCGGACCTACCGATAGTGGGCATGAAACTAGAAACTCTTTCCTTTTCAATAATCAATAGAGGGGCCGTGGACACCCATATTGACTCCCACATACTGAACAACTAAACTTTTGAACATGTTGGTTATTATACAAATCTCCTATTACTCATAATACCGAACTTACCCGAGACTATTTATTCCGGTATTTCCGTGAAACAACCTCTAGTTCACTTATAGCTTTCTCGTTAGTATATTATGATATCCCACATGATGTATCATAGTCATGCGCTATCTGCAGAATTATAGATATCAAGAATACCGAGTAGGCCCAGGTATGTATCTCTCTTTTTACGTAGGAGTAATTCCCATCTCAGAACATTGAGTTAACACATCCTTTTATAATTACCAAGTAGCTACCTTTTTGTTCACCCATTTTACGGTGTGACACTTGATAGCAGCAAAGTAAAACCTCTAGAATATATTATCCCGATAAACTCATATGGTCAAAGGATGCATTGTAATATAACCATGTTGTTATATGAATCTAAGGATAAAGATGTCTTAGTGGAATCTCTTAACATATCAATCTACTTAGGGAATACCCATCCATATTGTTACCTTCCAACAATATGCTATTCAATGATGTTGATATAAATAATGTCTGCTACGCCTTGATGGTGCCTTGATGGGGAGACTTCTTAATGATGATGAATTTGAAGTCCCCGGCAACGGCGCCAGAAATTCTTGATGCTTGTGATGGCGTGTTTGGAACCCAAAGAAGAGGGTGTGATGAGTATAGCGGTAAAAATTTCCCTCAGTTAAGAACCAAGGTTATCAAACTAGTAGGAGAAAGAGGATCTTCGGAAGGTTGATGCCACTGACGGTGGTGATGGCGCCTCATCGGTGTCAGCAACAACGCGGAACCTGCACACAACACAACCAAAATAATTTGTCCGAACGGTACAGTGAGGTTGTCAATCTCACCGGTCTTGCTGAAAACAAAGACTAGACGTATAGTGTGGAAAATGGTGTATGCTTCCAGTAAGTAAAGAAAGCAGGGAATTGTAGTGGTTTGTTTAACAGTGTAGGAAAATGGACCGGGGTTCATAGGTTCACTAGTGGTGTCTCTCCATAAACGATAGCATGATTGATGAACAAATTACAGCTGGGCAATTGACAAATAGAGGTATCCCCGTAGTGCACATTCATGACATGATGACTACTATGATATTTAGTGTGGGCATTACAACAATATACATAGACCGTAATCCAACTGCATCTATGACTAATAATCCACCCTCAGGTTCTCATCCGAACCCCCTTAGGTATTAAGTTGCAAGCAACAGATAATTGCATTCAGCAATGTGTGTAATGTAAGCAATGATTGTGCACGCGGGCACTCACACCGCTGTTTTCTCCCTAGTGGCAACAACACACCCTCCCCCGTCACGTTTCTGTCACTCGAGCACAGGCGAAAAGGAGGCATGAACCCAACTATCGAGCATAAATACTCCCTCATGGAGTCACTAGCAACTACTTGGCCAGAGCAACCACTTGCAACGGAAAGCATGCAAGATCACAAATATTATCTGCAATAAAGACTATAATAAACTTGGCATAAGTTCAATATTCATCGGATCCCAGCAAACACAGCACATAGAATTACATAAGAACAATCTCGATCATGTTAGGCAGCTCACGAGATCAGAACATTGAGGCATAGGAGGAGAAGACAACCATCTAGCTACTGCTATGGACCCGTAGTCCAAGGATGAACTAATCACGCATCACTCCGGAGGCAGGCATGGTAATGAAGAGGCCTCCGGTGATGATCTCCTCTCCAGCAGGGTGCCGGGAGACATCTTCAGAACTCCCCTGATCTAAGGTTGACGACGACGGCGGCTGCGGAACTTTTCAGGAATTTGTTATCAGGTACGTAGGGTTTTCCTTCAGAGGGGAATAAATAGGCGAAAGGGCGACGTCGGTGGGCGACCAGGGGGCCCTCACCACCCCTAGGCGCGGCCTAGGGTGGGGTCACGCCTGGCTATGCTGAACCCACCCTGATGCCCGTTTTTGACTCATCTTCGGAGTTCTGGATGCTTCCTGGGAAAATAGGAACTTCGGGATTCATGGGGTCCAATTCCGAGAATATTTCCAGAACAACTTTTCTGAAATAAAAAACAGCAGAAAACTGGGAACTGGCACTTGGCATCTTGTTAATAGGTTAGTCCCGGAAAACGTGTAAAAATGCTATAAAGAAGGGAGAAATCATGTAGTAACTGGCATAATATCAACATGGAACATCAGAAATTATAGATACGTCGGAGACGTATCAAGCATCCCCAAGCTTAGTTCCTACTCATCCTCGAGTAGGTAACCGATAAAACAAAATAATTTCTGAGGTGACATGCTACCACGCAATCTTGATCATAATATGTAGAGCAGAGCATGTAAACTAGGATCAAATGAACTAAAGATGTGATCTATATTTGATATCAACAAGTAATGCATAAACAAATGAGAAGAAAGAAGCAAAACTTTTAATGAATCAATACTAAAAGACTATCAACCGTGCAAAGTTTATTAGAGATGATTTAAGCTTTCAAGAACAACAATATCATGCACGTCAAACGATCTTCACAACCCCTATTAGGATCAAGTCAAGATTTCCACACGATGCAATGCTTGAATCTTAAACTATTTGCGCACTAAAAACAAGCAAGTGTGCTGCATTGGTCCCTGGCACCGGGATGTTATGGCAAAGAGAACATTATGGGGGTTTGGAAGGTCAATGGAAGAAAGGCTCACAAAGCTGAAAGTGTTCATTATACAAGAGAAAGTCTTACAACCGAAGCTATGCAAGGAGTAGGGATTTCCACACAATGGATGCACATAGAGCTATAAGTGTATGAAAGCTCTCCATTGGAACTAGTGGGGGTGCATCCAACTTGCTTGCTCACGAAGACCTAGAGCTCATTTGAGGAGCCTCATCATTGGAATATACAAGCAAGTTCTATAATGTAGAATTCCCCACATAGTTATGAATGGATGATAATATGAATACTTTCTCCAAACTGAAGCATTGGTGCTAAACATGAAGCACAAGTGTGGTATAAAGGATAGTGATGCTCCCCCTCTCTCTTTATTCTCTCTTTGGCCCTTTTTTCTTCTTGGGCTTTTTCATTTTTTTTAATTTTATATATCCTCACCGGTAGGGGCAACATCCAATATTACAATGAATCATCACACTTTTAGTACTCATAACTCATAATGGAATATCTCTGATGTATCCAAGTGCATGCTCCTGCCAGTGTAGCAGTATGCATAAATAACCTTGAAGCTCATCATCAAGTAACATAATGGAGGTGGATGTTGTGCAACAATATATCTCGGAATGGCTATGGAAATGCCATGATAGGTAGGTATGGTGGCTGTTTTGAGGAAGAATATAAGGGCTTATGTGTAGGAGAACAAAGTCCTCCCACGGGATTTGGACGCGCTGGCGGAGTTTGCACCAACTCTCAATGTGAGAAAGGGCAATGCACAGTACCGAAGAGGCTAGCAAATATGGATGGTGGAAGTGCCAGGAACCCCAACATAGACTCACGAGTTAAAAGGTTGCAGAAAGCAAATCATCTTTACAAAGCACAATGCAAATTACTCCAAGAGGGTCTGTGGCAGTGACAAATCACTGTTAGCTACCCCGACCGTAGCGCGTAACAAAAGGCCGATCAGGAATGTATCACTCGTAGCAATCATATACCATTGTTTCTATCAGCTGGTAATTTTAAGTGTGGCACAGTTTCAAGTTTCATAGACCAACCAGTAAAAGTTTATACTTACTACTCCTTCCCGTTTATCCATTAAGCAAATTAATATCTCCAAAACAACATCAGTGATTCAAGTGAAGCAGTTTAGTGATCTACAAGACCATGCGAATTTTTCCACTATACCAACTATCACATAAGCATTTCTATTTCCAACCAAGAACATATATATGACAACAAAAACTCTCTCTAAGCATATATCAATGAAAACTAGAGAGTGCTAACAGCTCTGAATAAGTGATGAATCCAAAACAAGAGCTAAATAAATGCAGTAACCAGACAAAGATTACAAATAGAAAGTATTCCCATGAAAAAGCGGAGCATGTCACTCTCCAATAAAAGAATTATGGGGTCCAACCAAGCTTATTGCAAAAATAAAAACAAACTGAAAGAAAAAATAAAATACGCTCCAAGTAAAGCACATAAGATGTGACCAAATAAAATATAGTTTCACTAGAAGTGACCTGATAATTTGTCGATGAAGAAAGGGATGCCTTGGGCATCCCCAAGCTTAGACGCTTGAGTATTCTTCGAATCTCCTAGGATGTACCACCGGGGAATCCCCAAGGTTAGGCTCTTCACTCTTCTTGATCACGTCATATCATCCTCTTCTCTTGACCCTTGAAAACTTCCTTAACACCAAACTTCTCACGATCTCCATTAGCAACGTTAGTGCAATCGAAATAATAAATTCACATGGTTCAGTTTAAACAGAAGCCTAACACTCATAAACACATTATATACTGTCACAACTTCTTTTAAAACTCTTTTTCTCAAAAGAACACCAAAAGAAAGAGATTAAGATGCAAATGCAATTATTGGTAGAAATCTGTCAAAACAGGACAGCAGGTAAAGATGATTTTTTTCGAAAATCTTCTGTTACTCAAATCAAAAAGTGTTCGACTAAGAAAACTTGCGTATATAGCCCAGGATTACGCACAAAAAAACTCATGTCATTTTTAATTTTCTGTGATTTTATACGAATTTAACAGTGGACAGCAGAAATCTGTTTCCTGCGCAGAAATCCGAAATATAGTCTCAACTTTCCACTAGAGGCTTTACTTGGCTCAACAAAGACACAAAATAAAAGATACCCCGGGGTTGCTAAGGAAATATACAACACCCAGGTGCAAAGCACACAGAAAGAAACGACGGAAAACGTGTTGAAAACAGAGAAATAAAATGGGTTATCTCCCGGTAGCGCTTTTCTTTAACGTATTTCAGCTAGGCATAGAAAGCAACTCAAGTATTTTCAAGTGAGGAAGAATCAACATCATAAATTGGTCTAATAATAGAGTCAAAATGTAGCTTCATTCTCTTTCTAGGAAAGTGTTCCATACCTTTTTTGAGCAGGAATTGATATTTAATACTCCCCTCTTTCATATAAATAACAACACCAACAGTTCTAAGAAAAGATCTTCCCAAAACAATAGGACAAGAAGCATTGCATTGAATGTTTGTAACAAGAAAATCAAAAGGGACAAAGTTATTGTTAACCATAATGATAACATCATCATTCTACCAAAAGGTTTCTTCTTAGCATTATCAGCAAGATGAACATCCAAATAACAGTGTTCCAACGGTGGTAAATCAAGCATACCATAAAGCTTTTGAGGCATAATAGAGATACTAGCACCAAGATCACGCAAAGAATTGAAATAAAAATAATTTACTTTTATCTTAATGATGGGCTCCCAACCATCATCTAATTTCCTAGGGATAGATGTTTCAAGTTTCAGCTTTTGTTCTCTAACTTTCATGAGAGCATTGGTAATATGTTCAGTAAATGCCATATTCATGGCACTAGCATTGGGACTTATAGCAAGATTTTGTAGAAACATAATAACTTCAGAGATATTGCAATCATCAAAATCAAAATTATTATCATCAAAAGTAATGGGACCATTATCTCCCACATCTCTAAAAATTTCAGCACTTTTATCAGAAGCAATTTCAGCAATTTATGGCAATTCAGCACGTTTCCACGAAGGGGTGGAGACTTTGTTAACACCAACTACTTTACCATTTATAGTAGGATGTTTACTAGCACTTGGAGCTTCAGTTTGACTAGTGGTGGTGATAGTGCAAACTCTAGCAATATTATTCTGTTTAGCCAATTCATCTTCTCTTTCCCACCTAACACGTAATTCAGCCATAAACCTAACATTATTATCAATTTGAACTTGGATGGCATTCAAAGTTTTACTTTCTTTAACATCATGTGGCAAAACCTTCAGTTTTAGAAAGTCAACATCAATAGCTAGGCTATCTACGTTAGAGGCAAGAACATCTATTTTACCAAGCTTTTCCTCAACAGAATTATTAAAATCACTTTGTGTGCTAATAAATTCTCTAAGAATGTATTCAAGATAAGAGGTAGATCTTTTATTATTATTGTAGGAAATTGCCATAAGAATTACCATGACCATTATTAGGAGCATAGGGCTTATAATTGTTTCCACCAAAATTATTTCTATAAGCATTGTTGTTAAAATTATTATTTCTAATAAAGTTCACATCAACATGCTCTTCTTGAGCAGCCAAAGAGGCTAAAGGAACATTATTTAGATCAACTTGAGCTTTACCATTAACAAGCATAGACATAATAGCATCAAGCCTTTCACTCAAAAGGAGGTTTCCTTAACAGAATTTACCTTCTTACCTTGTGGAGCTCTCTCAGTGTGCCACTCTGAATAATTTATCATCATATCATCAAGAAGCTCTGTTGCATTGCCCAAAGTGATGGACATAAAGGAACCTCCAGCAGATGAATCCAATAGGTTCCTTGAGGATAAATTCATTCCTGCATAAAAGGTTTGTATAATCATCCAAGTAGTCAGTCCATGAGTGGGACAATTCTTCACCATAGTTTTCATTCTTTCCCAAGCTTTAGCAACATGTTCATTATCAAATTGTTTAAAATTCATTATGTCACTTCTCAGGGATATAATCTTAGCAGGACGATAATATTTTCCAATGAAAAAATCTTTACACATAGTCCATGAATCAATACTATTTCTAGGCAAAGATAGAAACCATTATTTAGCTCTTCCTCTCATAGAGAAAGGAAATAATTTCGCTTTAATAATATCTCCATCCACATATTTATATTTTTGCATCTCACATAGTTCAACAAAATTATTAAGGTGAGCAGCAGCATCATCAGTACTAACACCAGAAAATTTCTCTTTCATAAAAAGATTTAATAAAGCACGTTTTATTTCATAGAAAGCAGCAGCAGGAGCAGGTGAAGCAATAGGTCTGCAAGTAAAATCAATGTTGTTTGTGCTAGTGAAGTCACACAACTTAGTATTCTCAGAGGAACTCACTTTAGCAAAATAAAAGAAAGCAAATAAATAACAGCTATAAAGTAAACTAATTTTTTTTTGTGTTTTTTATATAAAGAAGCAAGACAAGATAAAAACTAAAAACAAGACAATAAACAAAATAAAGAGGTTGAGAGTGAGAGACTCCCCTTGCCAGAAGACTTCTTCCTCCCCGGGAACGGCGCCAGAAATTCTTTGCTACGCCTTGATGGTGCCTTGACGGGGAGACTTCTTGATGATGATGAATTTTAAGTCCCAGGCTACGGCGCCATAAATTCTTGATGCTTGTGATGGCGTGTTGGGAACCCCAAGAGGAGGGTGTGATGAGTACAACGATAAGAATTTCTCTATGTTAAGAACCAAGGTTATCAATCCAGTAGGACAAAGAGAATCTTCGGAAGATTGATGCCACTGATGGTGGTGTTGGCGCCTCACTGGTGTCGGCAACAACGCGGAACCTGTACACAACACAACCAAAATACTTTGTCCCAACGGTACAGTGAGGTTGTCAATCTCACTGGTCTTGCTGAAAACAAAGATTAGACATATAGTTTGGAAAATGGTGTATGCTTCCTGTAAGTAAAGAAAGCAGGGAATTGTAGTGGTTTGTTTAACAGTGTAGGAAAATTGACCGGGGTTCATAGGTTCACTAGTGGTGTCTCTCCATAAAAGATAGCATGCTGGGTGAACAAATTACAGCTGGGCAATTGACAAATAGAGGTTGCACCGTAGTGCACATTCATGACATGATGACTACTATGATATTTAGTGCGGGCATTACAACAATATACATAGAACATAATCCAACTACAGCTATGACTAATAATCCACCCTCAGGTTATCATCTGAACCCCCTTAGGTATTAAGTTGCAAGCATCCGATAATCGCATTAAGCAATGTGTGTAATGTAAGCAATGATTGTGCACGTGGGCACTCACACCGATGTTTTCTCCCTAGTGGCAACAACACATCATCCCCCGTCACGTTTCTGTCACTCGAGCATAGGCGAAAAGGAGGAATGAACCCAACTATCAAGCATAAATACTCCCTCTTGGAGTCACTAGCAACTACTTGGCCAGAGGAACCACTAGCAACGGAAAGCATGCAAGATCACAAATAATATATGCAATGAAGATTATAATCAACTTGGCATAAGTTCAATATTCATCGGATCCCAGCAAACACAGCACATAGAATTACATAAGAACAATCTCGATCATGTTATGCAGCTCATGAGATCTAAACATCGAGGCATAGGAGAAGAAGACCACCATCTAGCTACTGCTATGGACCCGTAGTCGAAGGATGAACTACCCATGCATCACTCCGGAGGCAGGCATGGTTATGAAGAGGCATCCGGTGATTATCTCCTCTCCGGCAGGGTGCCGGGAGATATCTTCAGAACCCCTCAGATCTAGGGTTGACGACGGCGGCTGTGGAACTTTTTGGGGATTTTTTATCAGGTACGTAGGGTTTTCCTTCAAAGGGGAATAAATAGGAGAAAGGGCGACGTCGGTGGGTGACCAGGGGGCCCTCACCACCCCCAAGAGCGGCCTAGGGTGGGGCCACACCTGGCTATGGTGAGCCCACCCTGGTGCCCGTCTTCGACTCATTTTCGGACTTCTGGATTCTTCCAGGGAAAATAGGAACTTCGGGATTCGTGGGGTCCAATTCCGAGAATATTTCCAGAACAACTTTTCTGAAATAAAAAACAGCAGAAAACAGGGAACTGACACTTGGCATCTTGTTAATAGGTTAGTCCCGGAAAACGTGTAAAAATGCTATAAAGGAGGGAGAAAACATGTAGCAATTAGCATAATATCAACATGGAACATCAGAAATTATAGATACGTTGGATACGTATCAATGTCCACGACCAGGAAAACATAGTTATCAAACATCTAATGAATTAGTCATAAAAGGCAAGACTAGGGTTTGTTTCTGTGTTCATATTACTACACATCAACATGAGTTTTCCTCGGAATCTCTTATTTAGGAACCATGTCAGTTATAGCATAATAAAATGAAACATAATTACAAAATAGATTTATAATTATGTTTTTAGAATATTGACTGTAGGTCTTGCACCCCGCAGTATTTTATTAAAGAAAAATAGGAGTTACGGGATGTACAGAATATTTACAAAAGAGAAAGAAAAATTAAGGCAGATTGTCAATCTATATTGACCACTACTGAGCTACTTGGAGCCTAGTCTATACCAACGCATAGTGGCTTCCTGAACAAACCTATCTTCCAACTAGCAAAAGATGGATGAACCGTGCTGAAAATTGAGTCATTCCTTTTCTTCCAAATATGCCAGGCAGCCAAAATAACAACTTCACAGAAGAAGGGGTGATAGAAGTTTTTCCTAGTCTTGAAGTAAATCTTCTCAAAAGAATCCCCAAGCTCCCAATGGATTTGCAGGTAACTCCAAGTCCTGACACTAAAATTACAATCGAATAACAAAGATTACCAATCTTCAGTTCTCCTAGTCGCTCATAAATGACATGCTAAATTATCAGTAAGCTTCCAATGCCTTCTACGAAGCATATCCTACGTATTCAGCCTGTCACTCAGCAAAAGCCAAGCAAAGACCTTAATCTTGAGCACCACCTTGCTATTCCAAATGCAGGGAAAGAGGGGACTAGCCCTGACCTCCTTAAAAGAATGCTTATAAAACATGTTGGAACTGAAGAGACCATCCTTCCAAATGGTACGCCAGATATCCTTCAGGCCCGGTTGTAAAACCACATGCGATAACTCCTCTCGTAATATCACAAGTTCCTCAAAAGCTTGATGAGATAACGGAAGATGAAATAAGTAGGTCTGTCTAGTGTGAGAAACACATCCTTCACTAAGAGATTGACATTGATAGAAAATGAAAACATTCTGGGACATGCCAAGAATCAGTCCATCACAAAGAAGTATCACCTTCTTTCACCTCTACAGAACAAAGAACTCGGTATTTCAAGACCAATTTCATAATATCTCTCCACCAAAAATATCCACAGAAGTTGGAAACCTGAGGAACCGCATCAGGGAAGTAAGACCAACAGAGTTTGACCCAGGGTAAATCTTGTTTATTCAAGAATTTGTGAAGATTTTTCATCAACAAACCCTCATTATGCTTGGTCAGATACTTAGGTCTGCAAACAAGATCCCAGGCAGCAAGATACTGGGTCCTAGACTGAGATTCACTTTTCCTCCACAAACATTGCCTCAAAATTATCTCAGTCATCTTAATAATCCCAACATGAAAATGCAAGGAGCATAGGAAATAGACTGGCATTGAGGACAAACAGGAGGGTATTAATTGTAGTCTTCCCCCATAAGCCAAAAGGGATGAACTAGCAGTCAGTTTTCTCTCAATCATGTCCACCAATGGCATCAAATCAACCATATGATGCCTAGTAGTGCCCATTGGCAATCTAAGATAGGTGAAAGCAAAAGTTCCAACAGAGCACCCGAACTCAGAAGCTAGGGTAGAAACCTCCTGCTCTGAGATATTAATAGGTAGCATACATGACTTTGAGAAATTTATAGATAGACCAGTTGAGATGGAAAAATCTTGCAAAGCTTGTTTCAGGATTTGAAGTTGATTACTATTTGCTTGCATAACCAAAATAGTATCATCAGCATATTGCACCACAGGAAAAATCACTATGTGGCATCTCAAGAGGGAAACTAATTAATCCTTGCTGATGAAGATCATTGATCACAAATTACAGTAATTCAGCTCCCAACACAAACAACAAAGGAGCTAAAGGATCTTTTTGCCTAACACCCCTTCTGCATTTAAAATTGCTACATGGCACACCATTAAGCAGAACAGGGGATGTACCTGACTACAGAATAAATTTAACCCAAGAAATAAAGAGCTCAGGAAAGCCCAACTTTTTTAGCATCAAGAAAATAGCATCATGCTCAATAGAATCAGAAGCCTTTTCAAAATCCAATTTCAACACCACCACTCTCGTTTTTGAAGCCTTACACTAATGGAAATACTCAAAAGACCAGACCAAGCAGTCATTATTTGACTTTCCTTTGATGAAGCCATACTAATTTTGATGGATGCAACTAATGATCTTAGACTGCAGTCTATCAGCCTAAAGTTTAGTGAGAAACTTAAGGCTAGAATTAGTCAGAGATATGGCATGAAGTTAGAAATTTTCATAGGATATGGTTTCTGAGGAACAAGACTAATGAACGAAGTGTTTAGATTTTGCAGTGAAACTGGTTGATTATAGAAATCCTGGGCTAGATTATAAAAATCTCCCTTGATAATGTCCCAGCATTTCTTTATGAAAATTCCATTAAAACTATCAGGCTCAAGAGCCTTATCCACTAGCATCTTCTTGACAAAATTGTCCATTTCCTCAATTAAGAAAGGGACAACAAGTGAATCCAAATTAGGCACTGGTGACACTAGATAATAGAGATTAAACTTCATTGTTATGCCCTTAGCTGAACCCATTTTGTCCTTAAAACAAGTTCATGCAACAACAGCATCTGATCATGATCAGACACAAAGTGTCTATCAGGCAATTGCAGACTAGAGATTGAGTTTTTCCTAAAATTTTCCGTTGCCATTGCATGAAAAAATTTGGTGTTCGTCTCCCCCAACTTAATCCATCGAATAGTGCATATTTTCCTCCAATACTGGTATTGTGCTTTAATCAACCTCTGGTAATGAGCTTTTACGGCATTCCTGAAGTTTTCTCGGGCATAGACAAAAGCCTGAGCTTCTCCGAGTTATCAAAAAACGGAATCACAATATCACACTTATGAATAAGCAATTTTAACTGAGACAAAGATTTATTCCACTTCTTAAGCTCATGCCTTAGAGACTTAAGCTTGCTCAGCAACACTGTCGCAGTAGAACCAGCTCTAGACGGCTTACTCCACACCGACTTAACACAATACAGAATCCTAGTTGCTGCAAAGAGAAATTCCCAAATCTAAAAAGATGTGCCTTCGGGATAACAGTGTCAATGTGTACAACACAATTGATGTGATCAAAAGTGGGTCTATCCATAGGGTGCACCAAAGTGTTGGGATAAACTTCGATCCAACTAGAACTAGTGAAAAACCAGTCCATCTTCTGCAAAAGAGGCACCTACTGCATATTAGACCAAGTGAAAGATCTTCCATTATTCAGAAACTCCAGCACACTCAAGTGACCAATAATCTCATTAAAAATTATCATATCATTTAAACGTCCACCAGGAAGGTTTTGATTCTCTTGAGGTCTAATAAAGTTAAATTCACCAATGAATAGCCATAATTTGTCATCAGGGATATCCAGATTGTAAAGCCAATCCACAAATTGATCCCTGAGCACTCCCTGACATGGACCATACACAACCACCAGGGTCCACTGTTGAGCACTATGGGTGGACTTAAAATTAATAATAAGACCAAAATTTTACGTTCCACCAGAGTGCGAGTAAAAATGGTGGACTTCCATAAGACTAAAATGCCACCAAAAGCTCCCATAGAAGGGGTGTAAGCAAAATTATCAAATTGTCTGGGGCAGTAATTTTTAATAAATTCCTGTCAAAAGCCTCCTTTTTTAGTTTCCTAAACACAAGCCATGGCACAACCACTTTCCATAATTTTATTAAAAAGGACCAACTTCTTATCATCAGAATTTAAACCCCTTATGTTCCAGCAAAGAACCTTCCATATAAATTAATTAATATTATAATCCATAAAACCATAGGGAGAGTTCAAAAGAAACTAGATAGCATAACCAGATTGCATCACACCATAATAAAGTAGCCCCATTACATCCTCTCATAGAACTCCAACATAAAATATTCCTCAAAAGTCCAAAAGAAAACCTAAGATAACAAGTGTGAAAAGGGAGCACATCCACTACATAATATAAAGAAGGCCTTAGTTATCATAAGGAACTCGTGCAGAAGAAGAGGAGTCTTGATCAGCTGTAAGCTTCTCGGAAGCAATTTCGTCACTTGGAATCTCAAGCATTTTTCCAATCTGCTGCAAGGTGGACACATGAATCAAAACTAGAGCTTGACCACCAGTAGGGGCATCCTCAGAAGTCTTATTAGCAGGATCAACATGTTCAGAAACCTCCTTCCTAGACTTCTTCCTCTTCTTTTTCAGCAAGCACTCCAGGGGTTCATGCCTGAAGCCATCCAGCTTGGCCTTGCTTCTAGTGGACTTGACAAACTGAGGGTCCAAGACCAAAGGGGCCTTCTTCTTCCTGTATTTAGCAGAGGGGGATTTCCCAGAAGTAAAAGAAATCAAAGGGGCCAACATTGAAGAACTGCCACCAGCCTTAGGATCCTCAAAAGAAGCAGGAGCATGAGCAGCAAAAAAAATCCTCAACTGAGGATGGGCTTCTTGCACAAAAGACATGGGCCACTTAAAAGTGGGCTCAAAAGCATTATCCCAAGACCTCTTTAGCAGGCCAAAAGCAGACGGTTGGATGGAATTCATGAGGCACAGGAAGCTGAAATAATTTCTTCCCGCTCCAATGCCAGCAACCAGCTCTAGGATAGGCTCAGGAACAAGGACAGGAAAGACATGTTGAGCTTGCTCAAAAACCTCATTAGCAGCCTAGGGGCAGGGCCAAAGGGCACAATGGCCAACTGATTGTTCTCTATCTTCTGCTGCACTTCCAAAAACTCCTCAGGCCCCTTATCTTGGACCACATTCATGGAGTCCACCGAAGCACCAGAGAAATGAGCAGAAATAGAAGCTTGCTCCTAAACATCTTGATGTTGCTGACCGGAATTCTCCTCTAAATCCTTATTGTCCCCCACATTCGGCTCAGATTGAGGCCAAGCAGGCCAGGGTTCATCATGGTGAGGCTGAGGGAGCACCCAATCATCAGGGACAGGGACCAATGGCGGCCCAAACTGAGGATGAGGATTGCCATTGTCCGGCTCAGGGGATTCATCGACTTGAGCAACATCCAACTGGTCACTATTCAGAATTAAAACTGGAACGGTCCAGGAGAAAACATTGCCCCCAAATCTCTACTACTCCCTAACAATAATTGATCGAGGAATATCCCTCTCACCACCATAATCCACCTTGATCAGGGTTCGCATTGGAGAGGGATCATCCCACAACCAGGACCTCATCTTCCCAAACTTTGACACCATCTCACGCAGAAATTCATCCGTACGATAATCCATGGGCAAGTTCAGCAGCATAATCCAACCAAGACGCGTGTACACAGTAGCTCGAAAATTTTACCCCTCATCATGCTAGGCAAAAGATAGAATCCGTCCATTGCCAAAGGGGAAAGCAGAGGATTCCATTAGCAGATCCCTATAGAGCTGGTCCTCCAAACGGTAGAGACCCAAGCCCACTTTGCTATCAGAAAAGCTGATTACCTGCCAATGGTGGTGGTTGAATATGTTCTGCAATCTGCTGGAGAAAACCATTAATCTCCTCATCTGGCGGTCGCGGGTTGAGTTGACCAATGGCCCGGGATTCATGTCGGTGCGCCGGAGTCATGGAGGTCGTGACATACGCCCTCGCTGGCCTCTAGTCAGCACCCCAGCCTTCCCGAACATGCATACCAGCGGGCAAGAATCGCTCCGGGTCTACAGGGAAGTTCTCCATTGTAGAGATTGGGGAAGCAAGAGGAACATGGGACAAGGGTTTTCGCAGGGGCAGAGTCTCCTCGGTCGTGAAGATTGGGTTTAATCCATAAATTGGGGAAGAGACACGTCTATGAGCTGGAGACTTGACGACCCAGTGAAAAGACTTATTTGCCCCCACACAATCCTTACGAACATGTCCCAATCTAAAAGAAACCCAAAAATCTGATCTTATTTGAACAGTCATCAGTTTGATGTTCAAAACTTAAACATCTCTTGCAAGTCCAAACTCGGTGAGCCAAGGCAACAATCATAGACGAGAAATCTAGATTACCAGAAGCCAAGTCACTTGTCGGGCCAGAAGATAAATTCCCCCCTAACAGATTATTATCTAGAATACTAGCATTAATAGTATCATTATTGCACACATTGAAACCAGAAGAGAATGTCTTGCTTAAATTGACCACTGTCACAAATTAATGGAAGTGGGATAGGAACAATCCAACCCCAGACGGAGACACACAATGTCGGAGGAATAGCATAGTCCAACATCCCATCAGGTTCATGATGACCCACAATTATAGGGGATTGCAACAGTCTTCGAGGGAAGTAAAACCCAAATTTATTGATTCGACACAAGGGGAGTCAAAGAATATTTATAAGCCTTGACAGATGAGTTGTCAGTTCAGCTGCACCAAGAAGTAGACTTGCTCGCAACAGTTTACCAATAGCAATAGTTTTATAACAGTAGCAGTAGTGAAATAATAGCAGGAATGAAATAAGGACAACATCAGTAATCGTACTAGGCACCAAGATTAAAATACTTTAGGAATAGGGACGGATGAACGGGCGTTGCATGGATAAGATAATTCATATAATGATCAAAACATGGGCAATTGCAGATAAATAATAATAAAGCATCCAAGTACTAGGTAAACCATAGGCATGTGTTCCATATTTACTCGTACGTGCTCGCAATGAGAAACTTGCACAACATCTTATGTTCTACCAGCCCATTTGTAGCGGGGCCTCAAGGGAAACTACTGGTAATTAAGGTGCTAATTTTAATAAAGCACCGGGGGAAAGCATTAACACTCCGTAAATACACATGATCCTCACATCACAACCATCCGCTCCGGTTATCCCAATTTCTATCACTTTGGGGCCTATGGTTTTGGACCACGATATGTGTATAAAACTTGAAGGTATGATAAAAAACATAATTATCCTCATGAAACAATAACATGTTCAAATCTGAGATCATGGCCCCCGGGCCCTAGTGAAAATAATTAAGCATAACAAGTGGCAACAATGATAGATAGCACCAAAAACGATACTAGGCACCATGACCTAACAATCAGGCAGTTATTACATGAACGATCTCATCCAATCCCTACCATCCCTCTCAACCTACAGCGGGGATTACTCACACAAGGAAGGGGAGAATCATGGATAGTTAATGGAGAAGTGGTGGCGATGACAATGGTGATGATCTCCTCCGAATCCTCGTCCCGGCAGGGCGCCAGAATAGGAACTTCGGATACCCGAATTGGGTTTTGAGGTGGCGGCGGCGCTCTGGCGTTTTTCTCTAGAATATGACAAACCCCGTGGTGTTTTTAGGTTACAGGGTGTATGTAGTCGAAAGGGGAACCTGAGGGAGTTACCGACGCGGCCACATCATGTGGTGGTGCTGCCTAGGGGGGTGCACCACAAGGTGGTGTGGGCCCCTCGTGGCCCCTCTCCATCTCGTCATCTGGCTCCAGGGGTCTTCGGGTAAAATAGGAACATTGGGATCTTTTCCAGGCATTTTCCTAAAAGTTGATTTTCTACACAAAAACGAGAGACCAGGGTAATTCTGCTGAAAGCAGCGTTAGTCCGTGTTAGTTATATTCAGAACTCGCAAGTTTAGAAGACAACAACACCAAAAGTGTTCGGAAAAGTAGATAGGTTTTGTACGTATCAACTCCCCCCAAGCTTAGCTTATTGCTTGTCCTCAAGCAATTCATTTAACAGCTGAGTGCGATAACAAAACTTTTACAAACATATTTGCTTCAAATGATGTAAATATTCTCATTATATGATCAAGTACTTAGAAAATTTATAATAAGAAATATGCAAATAAAGTCACCTAATAGTTAAGCAAACCATGAAGAGATACCAACACACTAATAATAATCAACATTAAGTATATCTATTTGCAATATTGCAATGTTCATAATAAGATATGATAAAGTGTTATCTCGCTTGCCCTTAATTGTGGAGAAAATTGAACATAAATGCTAGGGCACGTCTGAGGTTCTAGTGAAGACTAGAATTAGATGTATCAAAGATACAAGCATCAAAGTTATACCACAATCAACCGTGTTCTTGGACAAGCACATTACACTAAGAATGATGGCTAGGCTCTCGAGAAGGTGCATAAAGTTTGAAGATGGATACTCAACATAAAGTAAAAGATTGGCCCTTCGAAGAGGGAAGCCGTGATTAACTAATGTGCTAGAGCTTTTTATTTGATAAAAACAGAGGTATTATAAACAATTTTGAGAGAGGTGTATGTCTATGTCAACGAATAGAAAACAGACAATACAGTTGAACGGACAACGACGTCTCCTAGAGGGGGGGGGGGTGAATAGGCGATTAAAACTTTTCCGGTTAAGGCTTGCTAAATGCGGAAATAAACTAGGTGTTTAAATTAACAAGCATACAACCTAAATATTCTATGGTCAACTAGATGAACTAACAACTTATGCTAAGCAAGACAAGTAACAAGGTGATAGCAAGATATATAACTTCAAGCTCGAAGGCTATCACAATGTAAATTCCATAAGTAAAAAGCTCGGGTATAGAAATAACCGAGGCACACGGAGACGATGATGTATTCCCGAGTTCCTCCCACAAAGGGGAGTACATCTCGGTGGAGGGGTGTGAGCTTGCCACGAAGGCCTACTCAACGCCACAAAGGCCTCACCCTATTCTCCGATGAACCCCGCCACAAAGGCCTAGTTCACCTTCCACTATTGGCAACCTTCAAACCCGAGGCACGCATCCACAACTCAATTGGAGGCTCTCGGTGTCACCACAATCTCGGGGCACACATCCACAACTCAATTGGAGGCTCCCAAGAACACCACAAGTCGTCTAGGGTCCAAGACCCAAGAGTATCAAGCTCACAAACTTTCACTTCCACGAATCCTCGTGGAGAGAGCAAACCAATGCAACCGATGCAAATGGCAAGAGCACAAGTGCTCAAATCCTCCACTCTAAAATTCCAACAAAGCAACAAATGCTTATGGGGGAATAAGAGAGGAAGAACAAAGGAGGAGAAACACTAAGAACTCCAAGATCAAGATCTACTAAGTTTCCCTCACTAAGAAGGAAGATGGATTGGTGGAGATGTAGATCTAGATCTCCTCTACCTTCTCCCTCAAAGATATGCAAGAATCATTGGAGGGATTGAGAGAGGAGCAAGCTTTCCAAAGTCAACAATGGTGGGGAGAGAGAGGGAAAAACGGGCTGGGAAAGTCTTAGGGACTTCGGGGAAGAAAGCCCCTTAAATAGGTGCTCAAAAAACTAGCCGTTTTCCACTTTTTCCGTCCATTCCGGAATGGTCCGGAATATTCCGGACCCCGGAATGACCCGGAATCGATTCCGGAGTGATTCCGGATGGAAACAGAGCCTTTTCCCGTTATGGCCGGAATACTCCGGATCCCGGTGAAACCTCCAACACGAAAACACACATAACTTTTCCGAATGAACTCCGAATAAGGTGAATCCAAATGGGTTGGAAAGGTAATAACAAAGACTATACAAACAAAAAGGAATGGAGAAGTTACCACACATGTAAGGTGTGGAAACATTCTCAAAGCTGAACCGTATATTTTCACCACAAAAAACGCAACAAGTTTTTCTTACCAAAACCGGTTTCGATAAACCTTGGCTTGCCTTGAAGATCACGACAAGCACTAGAACCCAAAGGATACAAAAGCCAAATAAGAACCAAGAAAGATGATATGCAAAGTATGAAAAGGTTTGAGCTCTACACAAAAATTCGATCACGTTACTCACTTGAGAGCCCCTCTTGATAGTACGACTATCTATCCTATAACTCGGTCTCCCAAAGACACGAGACCGGTAAAATAGAAAACCTATCAAGATTATACCTTTGCCTTGAGCATTCCACTTGAGCTAGATGATGACGATCTTGACTCTCTCAAGTTGGATCTTCTTTCTTGATTGCGCTTGCTAGCACAAGCTCCGGTTGATGAAGACTTGCAAGTTGCTCCCCCATACACCATTATGGGAGATACCCTTCTCGGCAAATCTTCACAAGGACACAATCTCCAAAAGGGTGGCAAGCATCAATCATAGGATATCTTCTAGATGCTTCACTTGAGCTTCCACGTCAAGCTAGATGAGGAACACCGCTTGACGACTACATATACCACGGGCTATATGAAATCTTCCTTTTGGTTCATGCCCATGGAAAGATACCATGAGATACAGAATCCCACTTGGCACAAATTGTAGCTTTGAGTGTTGATCGCTTGCTTGATCAACCTTGTATCTTTGCTTCTTACTTCAAATCATGATGTCTTGAAGATGATAATGAAAGATCACCTAATCCTTTTCTTCAAGACACACTAGCAATAAGATCAACTCAAACCATAACCATTCCTCATATAAATCCATGAATATAACAATGGCCATCAAGGAAGCTAATAGAGTTCAACACATGAACTCCATTATTTCCTATGGACAAGATCTACAAGGATAACTCAATGCAAACATTAGTCCATAAGGATTGTCATTAATTACCAAAACCACATATGGGGGAACCATGCGCTTTCAATCTCCCCCATTTTTGTAATTGATGACATTCCCTTTTTACGAGGGTTTATATGATGAATTAAGCAACCATGCTAAACAAAGATCAAGGATGCAATATCATGGAAAGGCAAATGCTTAAGAAAGAAACTAAAGCATAAACCAAATTCCCTTAAACCCTCTAAACTTCTCCCCCATTGGCATCCATTGCGGAAATGGGCAAAAAGATTAGAAGGCCAATATAGTAAGAGCTCCCCCATAGTGTATGCATTCCTCATGATATGAGTGAAATCAAGTGCATATATACAACTATAAATAGATGGAGGGAGATCAAACTATATTGAGGATCCATAGGTTTACAAAGAAAATAAAATTGAAGGATACTTTCACAAAGAAGCAACCAACCAAAGGATCCGAAAAACCGTTTGAAAAAAATCAATAATTTGATAAGATCAACCAAGTGTTCTAGAAAATCAAGAGGGAACTCCCCAAGGTACATGCACAATGTTAGATTTGAATTACTATATAGTGTGCACAACATGGAATCATCACTCCCTTCTAGATAATTTTGAACACAAACAAGAGCAAGCTAATAGATTGGAAATGTAGCAAAGAAACTTGCAAACAAACACAAATTGAGCAATTAAGATCAAGAAGCGACAAATAAATACTTACTCAACCGAACTAGATGGGCGTGACAATGAAAACATTTTTAGGAGACTAATAAGATGATAAAATCATCAACGTAGTCTTTCAATATAAGAGGCACATAGTGCATATCATGTCTTTCCCATACACACAAACCATCAAATGATAAAACACATAGGTTCGCAAGCTTATTAAGAAGCAAAAGGAATACCAAAAGAAAAACAAAGCTTGTGCCTTTTAGAAACCACCAAGGAATATAAAGCAATAAAATGTGGTCACTAAAGAAATAGAATATCAATTAAAGATGTAATTATTATCGTGTGTATAAGTTTCTAAGTGGACACCAATCACAAAGATATATATCCACAAAGAAACATGCACACACAAAATAGGTACAAAGGTGAAAAACATGATATCCAAGGAAGATTCATAAATACACCAATAAGATTTTTGCATGAAAGCAAAGCACTAAGATTAGTTTAATCTTAAGGGGATATAGATGAACAAACAAAACTCATCAAAGCATCACAAATATCACAAGGGAAAAGTGATAGTTGGAATGCTTCGAGAAAGGTAACGCATATCACAAAATATTCAAATGGTTTTTGAGAATTCATCAATATTTGATATGAGAGACTTCAAGTAGAAGTTGCTAGATTAATATACTTGGGATTGGTGAATCGTGAAAATGATTATAAATATCCCCTTAGTATGCAATCATCCCGGCTTACTCATAGTTGCAATAAAGATGCTTTTGACAAGACATTTGCAAGAACCAAATGAAATGCCACAAAGGGAAATCATGCCAAGATGCAACCTACACAAGGTTGAAAGCTAGAAATATATGCATGAGATAGATACTTGTTACCGAGATGACATTGGTGATGAAGAGGATGCGAGTTTGATAATCATCGTAGCTTGACTCCTATAATACCATGGTGAGAACACCTTCCTTATGATGAGGCAAGCAACCAATGTATCTCCATTGTACCTAAAAACAAAGATGAAGTACAAAATGCTACCCAAACTCATTGGGTCCAAAGTAGTTAGAACAACTATAATACATAGGACAAACTCCACATAAATATGTGCATATTAATATGAATTTGAATTCCATGCACATCTTAGCCATTTATGATTTGATGGAGTTTATCCTATATATTGGATCAACAAAAGTAAGCATGCCAAAAGATATACATAGTAAATATGCATGCACAAAACTTTCAAGAACCAAAACAAGATACAAATTGGACAAAGAACCAATTAAACCAAGAAGCCACTCACAAGAGTGAAAAGAAAGAGAATTGTCCAAATTATATCAAGACCCAAATCAACACATGATTTAGGAAACCAAATAGAGAATATACCAAAAAAACATCAAAGAATAAACAAACCCTCTACACTTTTTATGACAGCACACAAAGTACCAAGACGAAAAATGTTCGTCTTTCAAAGAGACAAGTCATTGGGATAAAATACAAATTTAAAGACAACAAGTGTTCAAACGCATCTAGGATAGTTCTTCCAATAATAATGCATTATTTATGATCTTGCATTTGAATACAAAATGCACACAATTGAATCATTACTCTCCAAATATATTATTCAAACACTAGTCATGTTTAAATAAAAACAATTAGATGCAATACCAATTTAAAGGACGGTGATCTACTCAATGTAGGATAGCTTCCCCAAGAATAGTGCAACCCAAAGAAGTATGAATTTGAACATGAGTGCACAAGTATGGGATCATTGCTTTTCCTAACTCAAGAAAGCATAAAACAAATTTTGAGTAGAGCAAGGAAGACACAAGGGACTTAAACTAAACAAAACATTGGCAAGAAACCAAGAAACGTTTGAGCAAAGGCCAAAGTAAATATGATCAATAAACTTACCACAAATTATTATCACTTGTCAACGACAAGAGATTTATGGAGATATTTCTCGGTGGTATAACTGTTCACAATCATATTCACAAAACATAAGCATGTGACAAAAGATAGGAATAGAAAAACATGCTTAGATAGAGATTCTTGAAGGCTTCAAATAAGAACCGAAAAAGCAAAGCACCAAGAACCTCTCACAAACAAGATACCAAAAGAACAGAGACAAAACACATTTATGAAAACATGGAACTTGTTTGAGCAACGTGCCACATAATAACAAGATAACTAACAATATCAATTCTAGGTGGCAATACCTCACATGTTCACATTTTATAGGCTTGTAATATGCACATAGCTTATTACTCCCCCATAATGTGATAATCCATTTTTTTAACAAGAGGTAAAGAAAATAAATCCAACTAGAGAAAGTTAATGGACATTAGAATTTGAATTTCTCATGAGAAAGACATACCACATAGAGACAAGATAATATTGATATATCAACACTAAGTGGTATTCCTCATGTACACACATTTTAGGATAGTAAAGTGCCAAGAGCATATTACTCCCCCAAAATGGAATAGTCCATTAATCTCTCAAAGAGCCAACTAAAATAAGCAAGAATTGCAATGAAGGAACAACACAAAGCACACAAATACATGAAGAGCAAACCACAAACTCATGCTAGATTACCAAGATGGGTAAGTAGTAAGAACATCATATACAAACTCATGCTAGAAACAAAACTAACATATGCAAGGGAGAAAGCAACTTTCAATGTATATATGATTTAAATACAATTTACCGCATGGAGGAACATTGTGTAAGAGATATATATAATCCAAGTGACTTGGCTTGAGGAAATATAATTGATGAAGATCCCTTAATTCTTCATGAAATAGCCAAGTCTCCAATGCCCTCCAACCACACCTATTGATCAAGTTTGAGCTTGTTGGTCCCCAACCAAGTTGGGTCCTAAGAGGTTAGTCACAATAGGTTTGGCAACCCAAATGGTTCTTTTCTTGACACCACTTGGAGTACCAACATACTTGGCAAACACATTGCCCACATTATCCTTCCGAATGGAATAAACATCATCAACAAGGATAGGGTTGGATAATGTACCATTAGTGCATGAAGAAGCAAAGTGTCCCGTCTTGCGACAAAGGTAGCAACATCAACTCTTTTCTTTCTTCTCAATAGGCTTCTCAACAAGAGGAGCATTGGCTTGAGTCTTCTTAGGAGGTGGCCGTTGTTCAACTCGTGGTTGAGAATGAGATTGAACAAAAGGCCGCTTCCCTAGTTGCTTCTCACTAAGAGGCTTCTTTTTCAAAGGACAAGATCTAACATGGTGCCCTTCAATCTTGCACTTGAAGCAAATAATCTTGGCCGAATCTTTTTCTTGTTCTTGGCCCTTCTTCTTGTCAATAATGGACTTGTTCTTGATATTGGAGTTGAATCCAAGTCCACTCTTGTCATTGGGAAGTCTTCGCACTCTCAACATCTTGTCAAGGGTGGAACTCCCTTCATGACACTTTTCCAAGTATTTCTTCAAAGAAGTGACTTGGGCCTTGAGCTCTTTATTTTCCTCTACATGGTTAGAATGAACACAAGAGCTAGAGGAAGTAGATGATTCATTGTTAGAGCAACAAGGCAAGGAAAGCAACTCATCACGAGATGTAGAAACATTATGAGAGGATGCGTTACTAATACTAGAACAAAGCAATATAGCATTAATAGAAGAGAATGTTCTAGTAACCAGATGAGGCTCACAAGATGTTACCTTTATAGTGATAGCCTCAAGAGCTAATTTTAGCTTGGTATGGGATGCTAGAAGATCCTCATGAGAGCTAGATAGCTTCTCATGACTTTATTCCAATTTCCCACACTTGCTAGTCATTAACTCAAGTTGAGCCCTTAGCTCAACATTCTCCTTCAACAAAGATGCTTCACAAGATGTGGAGTTAGTAGCACAAGCATCATTAGAAATAGAAGAAGACAACTTGGCAAGCTCATTATTCAACCTAGAGTTTTCCTCAATTAGATTAGCATTGCCAACAACAAATTCAACCTTTTCATTTTTAAGCACTTTATATTTAGCATTGGTATGGTCACGTGCTTTAGTGAGATAGGCTATTTGTTCATTATAGAGCTCCTCGATAGATTCAAGTTTCTCCTCAAGAGTAACTCGGAGCTCATACTCTTCCTCAAGAGACATAGTGAGGGATGCCTTTTCATCGGCATCACTTCTTTCAATCTCACCTTTATTTTCAATGATTTTGGCGCTATAAATAGCAAAAGCCAATATTTCACCCAAAGGAGTGATAGCTTTACTACCTTTTGGGAGATCAAGAAGAACCAACTCACCTTTCTCCATTAAAGAGACCTCATCCTCATACTCTCCACAAAATAAATCCTCATCCTCATTATCACAAGATGTAGTGGGTTCCAAAGGTGGAGATACCTTTGAATCCCTAGCCATAAGGCACATATGAGAAATGGATAATGAAGATGAAGATTGACTTGAAGCACCAATAGGGTCCATGTCTTGTTCCACCACAAAATGGGATTCCTTTACATTGTTAGCCACACAAGTACTAGATGAAATGGAAGCATTGCTTTTATGAAAACAAGACATTGGAAGCATATCATCATGAGATTTAGTTAGACAACTATTACATGATATGCAAGGACTATCAATACTAGCATGCAAGGAATTTTGAGTGCTAGAAGAGATTAAGTCCAAAGATAGAATGTTGCAATGAGATAAAGATGAAGTATACTCAATAGTAAATTCACTATCTACAATGCAATTTCTATCACCACACACCATATCATTACCTTGTGACAAATCACATGTTGGTGGAGTGGAGAAAGATGTGAACTCATCACGGAAAGAAGTGGATGGAGAACAATAATCCTCAATAATGTTGGACACATCATATATATCTTGAAGTTTGGTCCATAGCTCATGAGCGTTCCAAAAAGGCATGATTGATTGAATAACTACATCGCTCAAAACGCACAAGAGACCATTAGATACAAGAGTATCGAGATAAGAGTTTTCCTCATCCTCTAAAGATAAATCTTGAGAATCCTTTGGAGGAGGAAAATCCATATCTAAAATTCTCTTAACATACTTTGGACCTATGTCCGTAAGAAAATTAAGAATGCGAACTTTCCAAACATCATAATTTCTACCATAGAATATAAAAGCGGGATCATGTTCTCTTTCTCTAAACGACATCGTACTCTCTAGGATGTAAAGCCTAATAAAGAGAGAAGAGGCTCTGATACCAATTGAACGGACAACGACGTCGCCTAGAGGGGGGGGGAATAGGCGATTAAAACTTTTCCGGTTAAGGCTTGCTAAATGCGGAAATAAACTAGGTGTTTAAATTAACAAGCATACAACCTAAATATTCTATGGTCAACTAGATGCACTAACAACTTATGCTAAGCAAGACAAGTAACAAGGTGATAGCAAGATATATAACTTCAAGCTCGAATGCTATCACAATGTAAATTGCATAAGTAAAAAGCTCGGGTATAGAAATAACCGAGGCACACGGAGACGATGATGCATTGCCAAGTTCCTCCCACAAAGGTAAGTACATCTAGTTGGAGGGGTGTGAGCTCGCCACAAAGGCCTACTCAACGCCACAAAGGCCTCACGCTATTCTCCGATGAACCCCGCCACAAAGGCCTAGTTCACCTTCCACTAATGGCAACCTTCAAACCCGAGGCACGCATCCACAACTCAATTGGAGGCTCTCGGTGTCACCACAATCTTGGGGCACACATCCACAACTCAATTGGAGGCTCCCAAGAACACCACAAGTCGTCTAGGGTCCAAGACCCAAGAGTAACAAGCTCACAAACTTTCACTTCCACGAATCCTCGTGGAGAGAGCAAACCGATGCAACCGATGCAAATGTTAAGAGCACAAGTGCTCAAATCCTCCACTCTCAAATTCCAACAAAGCAACAATTGCTTATGGGGGAATAAGAGATGAAAAACAAAGGAGGAGAAACACTAAGAACTCCAAGATCAAGATCTACTAAGTTTCCCTCACTAAGAAGGAAGATGGATTGGTGGAAATGTAGATCTAGATCTCCTCTACCTTCTCCCTCAAAGATATGCAAGAATCATTGGAGGGATTGAGAGAGGAGCAAGTTTTCCAAAGTCAACAATGGTGGGGAGAGAGAGGGAAAAACGGGCTGGGAAAGTCTTAGGGACTTTGGGGAAGAAAGCCCCTTAAATAGGTGCTCAAAAAACTAGCCGTTTTCCACTGTTTCCGTCCATTCCGGAATGGTCCGGAATATTCCGGACCCCGGAATGACCCGGAATGGCCCGGAATCGATTCCGGAGCGATTCCGGATGGAAACAGAGCCTTTTCCCGTTATGGCCGGAATATTACGGAATATTCCAGATCCCGGAATAGTCCGGATTCCGGAATCATCCGGAATATTCCGGATTGCAAACCGGAGACAGAAAATCGAATACGAGAAATGCACTAACTTTTGCATATGAACTCCGTTTTCGATGTTCTTGGGCTCGTTGAAATCGCAACGACGAGCACTACAAGAATATGCAGAGAAAAATCATTGTACATAAATGGAAGATAAAACCAAATGGGTAAAGGTTTAGACCTCTCAAATAGGAACACCCGGTGAAACCTCCAACACGAAAACACACATAACTTTTGCGAATGAACTCCGAATAAGGTGAATCCAAATGGGTTGGAAAGGTAATAACAAAGACTATACAAAAAAAAGGAATGGAGAAGTTACCAAACATGTAAGGTGTGGAAACATTCTCAAAGCTGAACCGTATATTTTCACCACCAAAAACGCAACAAGTTTTTCTTACCAAAACCGTTTTCGATAAACCTTGGCTTGCCATGAAGATCACGACAAGCACTAGAACCAAAAGGATACAAAAGACAAATAAGAACCAAGAAAGATGATATGCAAAGTATGCAAAGGTTTGAGCTCTCCACAACAATTCGATCACGTTACTCACTTGAGAGCCCCTCTTGATAGTACGACTATCTATCCTATAACCCGGTCTCCCGAAGACACGAGACAGGTAAAATAGAAAACCTATCAAGATTATACCTTTGCCTTGAGCATTCCACTTGAGCTAGATGATGATGATCTTGACTCTCTCAAGTTGGATCTTCTTTCTTGATTGCGCTTGCTAGCACAAGCTCCGCTTGATGAAGACTTGCAAGTTTCTCCCACATACACCATTATGGGAGAGACTAGCTCCCCCATACACCATTATGGGAGATACCCTTCTCGGAAAATCTTCACAAGGACACAATCTCCAAAAGGGTGGCAAGCATCAAGCATAGGATATCTTCTAGATTCTTCACTTGAGCTTCCACGTCAAGCTAGATGACGAACACCGCTTGACGACGACATAGACCACGGGCTATATGAAATCTTCCTTTTGGTTCATGCCCATGGAAAGATACCATGATATACACAATCCCACTTGGTACAAATTGTAGCTTTGAGTGTTGACCGCTTGCTTGATCAACCTTGTATCTTTGCTTCTTACTTCAAATGATGATGTCTTGAAGATGATAATGAAAGATCACCTAATCCTTTTCTTCAAGACACACTAGCAATAAGCTCAACTCAAACCATAACCACTCCTCATATAAATCCATGAATATAACAATGGCCATCAAGGAAGCTAATAGAGTTCAACACATGAACTCCATTATTTCCTATGGACAAGATCTACAAGGATAACTCAATGCAAACATTAGTCCATAAGGATTGTCATTAATTACCAAAACCACATATGGGGAACCATGCGCTTTCAACAGTACGTCACAAGTTAACTAGAGTTTAAAAGAGCGGCTCCCATTGAAGGATATCTTTTATACTGGTGTCAGTAGATCATCCCTCTTGTCTTTTGTTTGCACAATTATGCTTAACTGATAAATCAGGGGCTAAAAGCGTGAAGAGAATTTATAGTAACCAAGTTTGGGGTTGGGCACCCCGGTTCTAGCTCTTCTATCAATTTGGATAAGCAGATGTTCCACTAGTCCATGTGTGTAAAGTCCAATCAACAAGTGAGATAAAGATTGTCTACCTGCGTCCTCATGAGCTAAAACAGGGGCACAAAACAGGTATAATTTTGAAGGATTTGAAGGCAGCGTATGAGAAATTTTCTTTGGAGTGGCGGTTAAATACCACATATAGGTAGGTATGGTGGACACTTTTGGAAAACTTTGGTTTTTGGGAGTTGGATGCACGAGTAGAGCTCATACTCAGTACAAGTGAAGGCTAGCAATAGACTGGGAGCGACAATCAAGAGAGCGGTAACCGTCATAATCATGCTTGCGATAGAACAAAATTAACGGGGGCATAAAAGTGATACAAGAACTCTGAGGCAAAATAAATCATCGAGGCTTAATTGACTTTTTGTTTTCAATCTTATGCATGTGTGAGCATGTGCCAAGCCAACTCGGGTGAAACATTCAGAGGAAGATACCACAATGTCATACCCTTCTATGATTAGAACAATGCAAGCAAACATTTGTACGACATGCTATCTACTATTAGTAAGTTGACACTGATCATAAGAGAGCACGAACTACTAAGCATCCATTAGATAACATACACCTTACACGAACAAACTAAGCATGACCACATGGATGAGTATATGTACAAAAATGAAAACAAATAGAGTTCATACCAGCCTCTCAGAACAACTCGAATTGTCATAAATCGTCATTATTGCTCTTCACTTGTGTGGCTTGAATGATATAAAATGATAACCAAGCTCCAATGGAGTCATAGAGGACTATTGAACTCTGCAGCAAACTTTACAAAACCAAAAAAGAACAAAAAATATTTTTGGGTTTTCGAATTTAAAACAAGAACAGAAAGAAAACAAGCAAACAAAACAAAATCTTTTTGGATTTTTTAATATTAAATAAAAACTAGAAAGTAAAGCAACCTAAAGAAACAAACAAAGAGAAACAACAAAAATATTTTTGGTCTTTTTGTTTTTTGGAAAGTAGAAACTAAACAATAAAAACAAATGAAAAGAAAGAAACAAAAACATGGGTATACAAAGAACTGGCAGAATGATGATATGTAAATGAGTGTGATGTCGGTATACCTCCCCCCAAGCTTAGGATTTTGGCCTAAGTGGAGATCAATCACATCGCGGGTAAAAACTCCAAGCTGGTTGGTCATCCCTAGCATGGTCGTAATCAGGCTCCCACGAAGAGGAAGAAGAAGAAGGCCCATAATCATAACCAGGGTGCTGGTATGGAAACCCCACAGTGTCGGAGGGCTGGCGAAATCATTTTTGGCTCCCTCTCCATCATCCTCTATATGTTGGAGGTGCTCCTCCATGTATGCATCAAATTCATTCTCTAGGAATGACCATCCTTCCCTGACATCAAGGTTAAACAAACGAGGTGCGGGAAAATTGACTACTCGATTAGACTTAGCTACTCTCCACCCCGATTTCTTGAAGAAGGTTATTTTATGGGATAAATTATTCAAGTCAGCCCAAGTAGAAACAAATTTATGTTTAATCATGGAGTTAAGATCAAGCCTCTCTACGGGAAACTGAATGTCTAAATGGTGCGGTACCACAAAATGCAAAGCTAATAAACGAGAGGCAATGAGACCTCCACAAATTCCCCCCTTCTCGCGGTTAGCAGCAAGACGGAAACTATTAAAGCACCAAAATTATAGGATCTATCTTGTTTCAAAGGAGCTGAGATAAAAGCTAAGTCATAAGCAGATAATTTATTGGCAGTCTTTCTAGGAAGAACACACTTGGCAATAAAAATAGGAAAAATATCGAATAGATGGGAGTTGAATATTTTGAATTTTATCACTCTCGTATGAGAAACTTCTCCCTTGGAAAATTTCTTTATATAGATCCATCAGTGGCTTGGGAGGCCCTCTTATCTTCTCACGTGATCCCCACTATGGCACCTTAATGGCTGCACAAAAATCATCAAAAAGCAACTTGGCGGTTTTATTATAAATTTTGTAGTGAACCATGGGGTTAGGAGAGGACCAATTGAAACTAAAATCCCGCATGAAAGACGTAGTTAATTTCGTGTATTGACTGGTTCACCATCAACAAAATGTTCCAACCCTGCATGAGAGACTAGAGTTTGGAAGTCTTGCAAAATCCCTACAGTATTCATAAATTCATAACATGGTTAGATGGATGGGAATACTCTCTCTTCTCGGTGGACTTGCGTGACTTCATGCACCTCCAATTCGTGCTAGTCAAGTTGTTGTACATTATACTCCATTTCTGAAATTTTTGACAAGCATCACAAAGAATGATTTTGAAGCAACTATATGAATGGAACTACTATAGTGATTTGTAAGATGGCTATACATGCATCACACCTATTTTTTCTACACAGAAAACAAGCATGTAAGATCACATAACCTGTCACCTACAGTACCAAAATATTCAAGAAATACTCCACTAAACAAAATTCTACTTGATAATCAGAGAAGTTACATACCGGAGAACAAATGCTCCAAAAAATCAGCAGGAAAATGGGCTGAGCAAGGAAATTGAAAAACCGCGAGCAAGAACAGCAAGAACACGGGTTTGAGCAATGATTATGAGTTTGGTCAGGAGAGAGGGAGATGTGACAGGAAGAGGAGTAAGTGGAGGACCAGGGGGCACACACCATGTGCTGGCGCGCCCAGGGGGTACCCGCGCTACCAGGTGGTATGGAGTCATAGTGGGTCCCCCTGGGTTGCCCCACGTGCCTCTCTGCATCATTTTCAATGTAAAAATTTGATATATTTTTCTGGAATTTTAGAGAAACTTTATTTTTGAGAAATTTCCAGAATTTGATAAATGATTAAAAACCAGGAAAACGATTATTGGACGATGGAAAAGAAGTTCAAAACCAAAGGTACGGAAGTTCTAAGATACTCTATTATGCAAATAACCAAAGGAAACATAAGAAAACATTGTGAAAACATAAGTGGGAATGGTGAAAACATGGTGAAAACATAATTTGGGAAACTAAAAACACAGTGAAACCATTGTTTTCTTTATTCAAAATCACTTTGTTAACAAGGTTGATCAAGTCTTGTCACCAAAACAATTTTACATGAAGCAAAAGTTTGAATTTCACTAAATTATTATGTTACCTCAACTTTGATAGACATTGTCCCAATCATGACAATTTCATATTCTTTCTGTGACATTGGAATAGGATAATAGAATTCTTCGATCTTGATGGTTTCAATACTCACTACTAGGAAAAGCCTTATAGCAGGAAACACTATTGCCGGCGCGCGAAAGTTTGGACGCGTCATCGCTAAGTACCACCGGCGGACACAAACGGGAAGCGCCGATGCTAATACTTTACCCCGGGGTGCATATTTTGCAACGCGCCGGCGCTAAAGCCTGATCAGTGCCCGCCCCACATTTGGCAGCTATTCCCGGCGCACAGGGTGCCCACACGCCGGTGCTATTAAACGTTCCCCTGGCGGGCCTGTGCGCGCGCGCCGGCGATTGGGCTTGCCCCTGCGTGCCCCGGTGTGCTCCACAACCGCGCGTCGGTGCTACTTTTTACCGTCGGCGGGGCAACTTCTCCGCCCCTAGTATATGCGAGGGACAGGGAGCAAACCATGCCACCAGAGTGCAGAACCACCGAAACGCAACCCTCACCCAAACGCCCTCGACCTCGCGATCCCCAAATCCGAAGCCAAATCCTCCCATCCCATCCCATCCCATTACCCCTCGCGACACATCGGCGGGAGATTCACCGCCGTTTAGAATCGACCTAATGGAGGTGCCGCCGCGGTTGGCCCCGGCACCACCCAGCCAGTGTTGTAGGCGGCGGATGTGCGGCCCGTCACCACCAAGGGTGCCACATCGTGCACTCGCTGCAGTCCATGCTCTCCACCGACCTCAACCACCCTCGTCATGATGGCACGCTCCACCCGGGCTCCACTGTCCACCTCCTCGACATCATGTGCAACAACATCTTTATCAAAAAAAAAAAATCATGTGCAACAACATCCAGGGACGCATGTGAACACGCATACATTCTGTGCCTACTATCCCCTTCTCAATGTACTGGTCTAGGTCGATTGTCCTGCTCCGCAAGAAAGATTGGATCTGGGTTATCTTGCCTAGATTGGGGATTTCAGCCTTCCTTAGATGAACTTTTTCATGGTCCACTTGATAATAATGTTTGGCTCTCGCCCCCGGTCTTGCTACTCTTGTTGTCGGGGAAGTATTTTCTTTGTAAACATCTAGAGATTTTATTCCCATGCCATTTTACTACCAGAACAGATGGCATTAGTTTTGGGTTTTCATTTAGTCCCACCAGAATAAGTTATCTTTGGCATGAATACTGCTCATAGAACGGGCGAATTTTGTGCTGCTGGGGTAACTCACTATTCTTTGTTGTGTCTGGGGTATGAGCCTCTCTTTTATCCTCGAACAAGTGTTCTGAATATTGGTCTGCTCATTGTGTCATTGTTCTTGGTGGTAGATGGATGTTAATGCGTTGATTCAAAAATCTGCGGTAAAACTGGGTGCTCGGATGGGGAATTACTGGGATTGTCATGGAGTTCTTTCTGTAAAATTGCAGGCTATGGAACATGCTCTCCATCTTCTGCAAGGTCAGTTCCACATTAGAAATATAAGTTTCAATGATGTCTTACATTGTTGATCTAAATCGACATAAGAATCGTTTAAAAATTAACTTAACAAAGGAGTTGTAGGAACGATTATGTGACATAACTTTTTAAACATCCATTAAAGAATTTGTATTTACAAATATGTTGTGCTCTCTGGCATTTACAGAAGATGCCTACTCGAGTGATGAACTACAAATAGAAAAATTAGTTTTTTTAGTCTCCAGGTAAAACAAGCCACGATCCAGCAAATTGGATAGTTCAACTCCTTCACAACAGAGAGTACTCTGTTTGATCCCTCATCCCTGGAAATATCTTTTTGTAATCATAAGCCACCAATTGCAATTATCATAGGCAATCCTTTTCTGAAAATATATGGGCAGTTAAGCTTTTGTTTCAGCTTATGATAGCTAAAATTGTGATAACCTGAAAATTTCTAAGGCCATGTTGTTAATTCACTAACTATATTTTCCTTTGTAGCAGTTATATTTTAACTGTGTAAAATATAACTTGTGCTGGATCAATTAGGATATTGTGTAACTGGAAGTGTTCATAGAATATGTAGCATGACTCTTTGTGCCAGATCATTTTTTCGTGAATAAGTCTTCCTATCCTATGGTATCAATTATGTTTAGCTTGTGACTCGGGTATTTGTTTTATGTGGTTGGAAGAAAACCCTGTTTTTCTTTTGGTAGGTATCTCATCTAAACTGCATGTGTCACTATCTTATAGTTGCCTGCGTTTACTTGGTATATGCAGAATCGGTCGTTTTGTTCATAACCAGGAATTTGTTTCAGTCATCAATGTGTAGATCTACTTTACATGGACAACTATGGTAGATAATCTGAAATGCACTTTTGATTTTCCCTTATTGATTCCAGCCGAGAAGGCTGCCGCTCCTGCCGCCAAGAAGGATGCCGCTCCTGCTGCCAAGGAGGAAGCCGATGACGAGGACGAATCCGACAAGTCGAAGTCTGAGATTAATGACAAGGATGACGACCGGGGTAGCGATGAGGTATAAACATCTTATCTTATAGCTTGAGCATGTCTCTCTGTTCACCATGAAGCTGCATTCTCCTTCAGTTGTAGATTTAAGTGTTGTTGACCAAGAAATTAATAAACTGTAGTTTGAGGTTGTGTTGAATATATTAGCAATTTAGCACATGATTTAATTCGAAATAGCAGCAGATGAATTGCGACAGTAGCAAATACAGTGAGCATGCAAACATCTAGATCTAGTACAGTAAACAGACTGATACAATCTATTGCATGAACTAGACATATGAATTCCAGTAATAACTCGTATAGATGAACTAAAGATACGTACGATGCGGCGGTAGCAGAACCGCCGTTGTTGTTTCCCGTGTTGTCGGCCATGTCGTCGATGAAGAGGTTGCCGAGGTCGGGGAAGAAATCGTCGTTGGGGAAGTAGTCGCCGTCAGCAGTCGCGCGAGTGCGCTCCCCAAAAACCTGATCGCCCCTCTCCCGTACAGGATTACAAGAGGCGGGGTTCCGGAGGCCTGCTGTCCCCACTAGCGGTGCACGCCGGAAGGAGGGATGGAGAAGACTTGATTGGCGGCGCAGTGGATTGGAACGGTGCAAAACCATATGTTGAAGTATCTGCTAGGGTTTACCGTATGCGCGTATTTATATGCGGCTGGGAGAGACGTGGACGTAACTCCACGTCTGAGTCGGTTCGGTTTCACGATCCAGAAAGGAAACGGAAATAGTTTAGGAATTAACGCGTCCGTTAATTACCAAGTTAATGACTCATTAAGATATCCCAAGCGACAAAATAAACGCTCTCGGCTCGGCTCATTCCCGCAACCCGCGGCGCGTCGTGACGTGTCGTGACGAGGCGAGGCGAGGCGTGGCGAGGCGGGCGGCGGAGGAGGAGCGCGCGTGTGGCACACCTCTCCTCTTGCCTTGCCAACTCATACATGAGCTAGAATGGCTCACCTTATAAAGTGGTTCCATTCTCTCCAAACTAGCAGTATGGGACTAAACTTTAGTCCCACTCACTCCACTCATTATTCATGAATGGGCCATGACAATTTCAGGATTTATTGGGCTTAGTTGGGCCACACTGCAGCCCATAAATTCCAACAATCCCCCACAAAGTGTCATTAGCACATTTCATAAACTCTGTTCCAAAACATTGTTTATATACCGGTGTTAGTGGAGACTGTTAAGTTGAACTTCCACTTAGAACATCATGCTACACTAGTTCACAACTTGAATAGTGGACTACGCCTTGAACTACAAGTTTGTTGTGATACCAGTTTCACACAACGTCTGAACCGATACTAGGCTGCCGCAAGGCTTCCCCGCGGTTTGGAGCGTATGCGTCATACTCCGAAGGCCTTTCATGAGTTTATTAGAGAGCACCCGATTCTCATAGACTGCGACGTTTAACAGTCAGACTCATATAGGTGAGTTCCTCAGAAGATGTTCTGTAGGACACATCTCTGCTTATATAAATAAGCCACTTGGAACGCATTAAGACAAATGTCAACCTACCATACAGATCAGGAGAGTATTGCACCTTTTATGGAGTGGAATAAAATATAAGGATACTCTCCTCTCAGCCGACCAACAGCTTGTCTCCCACTTCTAATTCACGTGATCTCCGATCATAGAGTGGGTTACCACTGTGGGCAACTCATAACGTGGGTCTCAAGCCCATCTCCTTCGATGCATTATCTATCACATTCCGTGATAAACCCTTTGTGAAGGGATCTGCCAAGTTCATAGATGTTTGGATATAATCCAAAGCAATAACTCCGGAGTTTTTCAATTTCCTGACAGATTTTAATCTCCTCTTCACATGTCTTGATGACTTTGCATTATCCTTAGAACTGTTCACTTTGATGATCACAGTTTGATTATCACAGTTCATTAGGATTGCGGGTATTGGTTTTTCAACCATAGGCAAGTCCATCAAGAGCTCACGAAGCCACTCTGCTTCAACAGTGGCTGTGTCTAATGCTGCGAGTTCTGCTTCCATAGTTGACCTCGTTAAGATGGTCTGCTTGCAAGACTTCCAGGAAACAGCGCCACCACCAAGTGTAAAAACATAACCACTAGTGGCCTTAAGCTCATCAGCATCATATATCCAATTAGAATCATATCCTTCCAGAACCCTCGGGTTTCCGGTATAGTGAATTCCATAGCTCGCAGTGCCTTTTAAATAGCGCATAACTCTCTCAAGCGCGCCAATGATCATCTCCCGGATTGGAAACAAACCGGCTCAATTTGCTCACAGCAAAAGAGCTGTCAGGCCTCGTGGCACTCGCCAAATACATAAACGAGCCTATAATCTGAGAATATCTCAGTTGATCTCTAGTAATTCGTTGATTCTTTCGAAGCAACACACTAGCATCATATGGAGTTGAAGAAGGCTTGCAGTCACTATACCCGAAGCGACTCAAGACCTTTTCCACATAGTGAGATTGAAGCAGTGTGATCCCACCATTATCATCTCTCAACAGCTTGATGTTCAAGATAACATCAGCTACTCCTAGATCCTTCATCTCAAAACAGCGAGATAAGAAATCCTTAACTTCCTTGATTAAATCAAGATTGGTCCCAAAGATCAATATGTCATCAACGTATAGACATAGAATAACTCCCTCGCCCCCACCATGGCGATAGTACAC
The DNA here is from genome assembly GCA_028641055.1 of Alopecurus myosuroides. Taxonomy (NCBI): domain Eukaryota; kingdom Viridiplantae; phylum Streptophyta; class Magnoliopsida; order Poales; family Poaceae; genus Alopecurus; species Alopecurus myosuroides. The sequence goes on from CM054057.1 coordinate 777,657,601, forward strand.
ACATTTATCAGCTTCGTTTACAACAAAGCCTTCAGCAGTCAAAGTCCTTTCGAACTTTTCTTGCCATTGCTTAGGTGCTTGCTTGAGGCCGTATAATGACTTCAATAACTTGCACACCTTGCCTTCTTGACCGGGTACTACGAAACCATCTGGCTGCTCCATATAAATTTCCTCGTCCAACTCTCCATTAAGGAAAGCCGTCTTAACGTCCATTTGATGAACGAGAAGACCGTGCGAGGCAGCCAGTGATAGTAACACACGAATAGTGGTCAGTCTAGCCACAGGTGAGTAAGTATCAAAGAAGTCTTCACCTTCTTTCTGGGTATAACCCTTGGCCACAAGCCTTGCCTTGTACTTTTCAATTGTACCATCAGGCCTAAGCTTTTTCTTGAACACCCACTTACATCCTACAGGTTTACACCCATAAGGACGATCAGTGATTTCCCAGGTTCCGTTAGCCAAGATGGAATCCATCTCGCAACGGACAGCTCCTTCCAGTAGTCAGCATCAAGAGACGCATAAGCTTCTGAAATAGTCCTAGGTGTGTCATCCACGAGGTACACAATGAAATCATTACCAAAGGACTTTGCAGTCCTCTGTCTCTTGCTCCTTACAGGAACTTCATTGTCATCCTCCTCAGGATTCTCAACGTGTTCTATCGGAATGGTGGATTCAGGAATCTCAGCTAATTCCTGACTAGATGAAACAGGTTTCTCCTGATTTGATGAGCTAGACATATCCTTCATAGGAAATATGTTTCTCAAAGAAAGTCGCATCATTCGACTCCATAATCGTACCAACATGCATGTCGGATACCTCAGATTTTACTATCAAGAATCTATAACCAATGCTATTAAAAGCATAGCCCAGAAGAACACAATCTACGGTTTTAGGTCCAAGCTTGCGCTTTTTGGAATTGGATATTGACTTTCGCCAAACAACCCCAAGTACGTAGGTAGGAGAGTTTTAACCTTTTCCTTTCCCATTCCTCAAATGGAGTAATGGTTTTATTCTTTGTGGGAACTCGGTTTAGGACATGACACGCAGTCATTAGCGCCTCCCCCCACCATGCCTTGGAGAGACCCGAAGTGTCTAACATGGCGTTAACCAAATCAGACAACGTTCGGTTCTTTCTTTCAGCCACCCCATTTGACTGAGGTGAGTACGGAGGCGTCCTCTCATGAATAATACCGTGTTCAGCACAAAAAGAATTAAACTCGTTGGAAAATACTCGCCACCACGATCAGACTAAGCCGTTTTTAATTTTACGATCAAGTTGGTTCAGCTTCGGCCTTATAATTCTTGAAATAAGATAAAGCTTCATCTTTAGATTTCAGAAGATACACATAACAATATATAGTGGAGTCATCAATAAGTGTCATAAAATATTTCTTTCCACCTTTTGTCAATACGCCATTCATCTCACAAAGATCAGAATGTATAAGTTCTAGTGGTGCCAAGTCTCTCGCCTCCGCGGTCTTATGAGATTTGCGAGGTTGCTTAGCTTGAACACACACTTGACATTTGGAACCTTTAACAGTACCAAATTTCGGAATTAAACTCATATTTGCTAACCGCGTCATGCAACCAAAATTAATATGACAAAGTCGTGAATGCCAAACATCACAATCATTATCGTGACAAACATTATTAATAACTTTGGTGCATATATCTGACAAGGATAAGCGGAACAAGCCTCCGCACTCATAACCTTACCAAATTGTCCATACTTGGAAATTACAACTTTATTGGACTCGAATACCAACTTAAAACCATCTCGACATAAACGTGAGCCGCTGACGAGATTTTTATTGATGGAGGGCACATGATGAACGTTCTTCAGTCGCACGATCTTCCCTGAAGTAAACTTCAGATCGACCGTACCAACTCCACGAACAGTAGCATGTGACCCGTTACCCATCAGCACGGGGGAAGTCCCTGTGATCTGATAAGAAGAGAACATGGAAGCATCAGCACAAACATGTACATTGGCACCTGTGTCAATTAACCATTCAGGTGAATGACAAACTGAAAGAATAGTAGGAACTGTACCGTACCCAGTATCCTTCATCTCAGTGTCACCAATGACAATGTTAGCGGTCTTGCCGCTCTTGCTGCTGCAACTCATATCGCTTAGGGCACTTTGGAGCCCAATGGGTCAGTTCACCGCAAACGTGACATGACCCCTTCCTCTTCTTGAAGTTGGTAGAGTGCGATGTCTTAAACCTGCCATCGGGTTTGCCTTTACCCTCGGATTTCTTCTTGTTATATTTAAGCTTGTTGGGCGGGTAGTGTTTCTTCTGTACCACATGGGCAGAAGAACCTACCTCAGCAACCCGAGCACGTGTATCCTTTGCTCTCGCCTTTTCTTCCACATCAAGAGATCCGATGAGGTCCGTAACGGAAAACTCCTGTCTCTTGTGTTTCAGAGAAGTAGAAAAGGTGCTCCATGAAGATGGAAGCTTGGCAATAATGCCTCCGGCCACAAACTTGTCCGGTAACATACACTTAAAGTGCTCAAGTTCTTTAGCGAGTGACTGTATCTCATGAGCCTGTTGAACAACAGAGCGCTCATCAGTCATCCTGTAGTCATAGAATTGCTCCATGACGTACAGCTCGCTGCCAGCATCCGAGGCCCCAAATTTGGCCTGGAGTGCAGCCCACATATCCTTGCCGTTATCAAACGACATATACGGATCCACAATGGAATCGTCAATAATACCGAGTAGGGCACTATTAAACATAGTGTCCATATTTTCGAAGGCCTCCAGCTGTGCTGGATCGAGATCGCCCTCAGGCTTACCCTTGGTGGCCGCATAGCAGCGCAAGTTTTGAAACCATAGCACTGCTCTCGTGCGCCACCTCTTATAGTCCACACCCTTGAAAGGGATTGGCCTTGTCGCCGCAATGACAGACGGCGCAGGTGCAAGAAATTGCCTATAATCAGGTTTTTGGATTGTTGAATATATTAGCAATTTAGCACATGATTTAATTCGAAATAGCAGTAGATGAATTGCGACAGTAGAAAATACAGTGAGCATGCAAACATCTAGATCTAGTACAGTAAACAGACTGATACAATCTATTGCATGAACTAGACATATGAATTCCAGTAATAACTCGTATAGATGAACTAAAGATACGTACGATGCGGCGGTAGCAGAACCGCCGTTGTTGTTTCCCGTGTTGTCGGCCATGTCGTCGATGAAGAGGTTGCCGAGGTCGGGGAAGAAATCGTCGTTGGGGAAGTAGTCGCCGTCAGCAGTCGCGCGAGTGCGCTCCCCAAAAACCTGATCGCCTCTCCGTACAGGATCACAAGAGGCGGGGTTCCGGAGGCCTGCTGTCCCCACTAGCGGTGCACGCCGGAAGGAGGGATGGAGAAGACTTGATTGGCGGCGCAGTGGATTGGAACGGTGCGAAACCATATGTTGAAGTATCTGCTAGGGTTTACCGTATGCGCGTATTTATATGCGGCTGGGAGAGACGTGGACGTAACTCCACGTCTGAGTCGGTTCGGTTTCACGATCCAGAAAGGAAACGGAAACAGTTTAGGAATTAACGCGTCCGTTAATTACCAAGTTAATGACTCATTAAGATATCCCAAGCGACAAAATAAACGCTCTCGGCTCGGCTCATTCCCGCAACCCGCGGCGCGTCGTGACGTGACGTGACGTGTCGTGACGAGGCGAGGCGAGGCGAGGCGTGGCGAGGCGGGCGGCGGAGGAGGAGCGCGCGTGTGGCACACCTCTCCTCTTGCCTTGCCAACTCATACATGAGCTAGAATGGCTCACCTTATAAAGTGGTTCCATTCTCTCGAAACTAGCAGTATGGGACTAAACTTTAGTCCCACTCACTCCACTCATTATTCATGAATGGGCCATGACAATTTCAGCATTTATTGGGCTTAGTTGGGCCACACTGCAGCCCATAAATTCCAACAGGTTGTGACCTTATAAACGAATTTGACACATCTTTATATAGATCAACATTTATATATCTGAACATGCGTTTTCTTCTGTTTGCAGGAGGAAGACGATGATGAGTGAAGCTGCCGCCCAAAGACAGTGGACAATATGAGTGCTGTCTGCTGCTCTGGTGGGGTGGTGTGTTGCATCATAATGAGTCGATCCATTTGTGTGTACTAGAATTATCCGTGTGTACTAAAATTAACCAGTTTCACTTGACTACAGATTGTGAGCTTATTGGCTAGTATTATTGCAGTGCAAATTTTTGAAAGTTTTTTCGTTGATCTATCCACTAGTGGAAACACGTCTTTGCGTCCCGGGTTTTAAGGGCTATTCGTCCCGGTTGCCCAACCGGGATGGGGCAGCCGGGACAAATGCCTCTATCCATTCGTCCCGGTTGTATTAGAACCCGGGATGAATGGGGTAGTCCACGTGGCCCGGAGCGCAGGGAGGTTGGCAGGACCAATTTTTCCCGGTTCGTAACACGAACCGGGATGAATGCCTCCTTTGTCGCGGCAACATTTTAGCCATTTTGAATTATTTTTTCTATTTATTGTTGTCCTTTTTATTTATGTTTTGCACTCAATTCCTTTTAATTTTTTTTTATCTTGATTTATGTTGATGCTATCATTGTAGCACTCCTTGTCCTACTCCTTTATCTATCATAGATAAATTATTTTTGACAGGTGGCATATTAAGTGTAAAGAAGGAACAATTCTATTACAAAATCAATTATGTCCAGCATATTCCATGAAGGCTGACTGAATTACAAAATCAAGTTCATCCAAGCACGTTGTAAGGGCGATAGTATTCTCCTTTTTTCATTTAGGACCTCTGCATCTAACAATCCCGCAATTTCCTCTTGAATTTCTCGTATGCAGTCCCTTGGTAGAAGACCGTCCCGCAATCGTTCAATCTAATGTAAAAAGAGTGCTCAATATATATTAATGAAACTAAGTAAAGACAATAGATGGTAATAAGATAAAATTGATGGTTGGCGTACACGAACTTTGTTTAAATCTCTGCCCTTGTCACAGGTCGTCTGACGAGCAGACATAGTATCCACATAAGTTATTCCCGTCTCCCTGTTGCAAGCACTTTACGAGAACATGGTTTTAATAAAAAAATCAAGCATTATAATGATATCGAAACTAGAATCAAAGAGATGCGCGGTGTCGCACCCCGACCTCTAGGGGATACTCATCGGGCCGAACTGGATAGCAGATGCTTGGATTATGGGGCATAACTGCTCCCACGTCCCAGCTTCCTGGTAGGCCTGCGCTTATGCGCGACAACACAAGCCCTGCTATTCCATCGTCGATGTAAACTATCCACTAGAGATCAAAGGCACTACTGTCGACGTACTTCATACCAACCACACATGGTACGTCAACAGCGTTAAACGAATGATAATCACAACATATCTCTAAGACACAAGAGATTGAAATAAGTTGCAAATGGCCTTCGCTAAGGCAGAGATAGCAAATACAATCATCCAGAGGACACATGTCCCAACATAGCATCATTACAACTCAGCGGAAGCATTCAAAGGGGTCTGAGTACAGACAAATCCAAATAGGCTTAAGAAGCCGGGGAAACTAAAAGAAAGACGGAGCCCATCCACGTAGGTCCTGGATCCTTCCCGGGGTCCAGCTATCTACTCGTCTGCAGTCTCGTCGAACTCCACGAAGTAGCCATCCTGGTGGTCATCGTAGCCGTAGTCGTAGTCTGCGTAAACCACAGCCCCAAAGGGGTCAGTACAACAACGTACTGGCAAGCAAGACTCACAGCTCACCAACGTGTAACCCGTCAACACCAAGTACAGAAACCTTGGTTCAACGGAAGAAAGGGGGATATGGAAGATGCTGCAACTGGCTGCGCTAACCAACTACAGAAACACTATACTTCCAGCTAACAGAAAGGAGGTAAGATAGCGTATAGTAACCAACTGTTGTTAACCATCAAACAAACCCATCCTGGATCTCGCCCCTTATCCAAAGAAGCAATCCGAGGATAACTCACACAGTTGAATTAATGAATAAATGGATCAAGTTTGTTGTGTCAATAAGTCTATTACTAGTCAATTCATCAATAGTTAGGTGTAAGTTGTTCTGAGTACTGTGTTAGCCAGTACTTTCACCAAGTCAACCATAACCGCGGAAAAACACGGCTTCTCGAGAAATTTATCCCTGCAGGGTTTGCACCAATTTGGCCGTACACGTATGAAACCCCCAGATGGGATGCCTCCCACCAAGCGGGGCACTCAACACACTCGACGCTTCTTCGCATCAAGCCCAAAGCACCTTGGGCGCACGGCTAATCGAGCCCAGAAAAAAATGGACCCTCATAGCACTCTAAGAACGTGTCCCCCTATATGCCGACTACAAAAGTTCCACCCTGCGCTGGGCTCGCAAAAACATGCTGCGGCAAATGGAAAACACGAACTAAATGAGATGATTTGGACGATGCAAATCGAATCAAATTGAGGGGGGCGCCCATACTCGCTTCCCACATGCGGGTAGTGCGCTCATCATGGATAAGTAGAACAAGACCCTTTTCCTATTAGGGTCGACACTAGCAGCTCCAAAACCACACAGGGCCTCCTGCCGGTGCCTTATCAGCATATTATTAATAACAGGTTGATTGATTAACATCGATCCCCCAGAACATGATAGAATAATAATAACAGAAAGTAACGGGTAACAGACTCGAGCAAAGCAACCTAAGCATGCTAGTAAGACACTGGCTCAAACAATGGGTTGTAGGAAGGGAGATGAGGCAATATCAGGTTTAAAGGGATTCATGTGAGAGGTTCGTAACAGAACAACAACTACTAAGGCTAGCAGAAAAGAACAACGGAAAGCATCGGTAACCAATGTTGAAAGGAACACGGTGGTTCATGTGATGATAACTTGCCTGCAAACCCAGTAGCCGGGTACTAGCTAGATCCTCAGAAGGGGTGTCGTAAAGATCGTCGGTATCAACGTCGTCGTCTATCCGAGAAGAAGCAAACAAACAAGCAGGAAGATAGACAATCAATATCATGGCATAGTGCACAATCATGGGACGATGCATGTCAAGTTAATGGTTGCATCAAAATAAACTAGCTAACATGATAACACAATTTCAATGGACCCATATGCAATTGGATTGCATATGGCAAAGGTCCATGGATTATGTGGAAACAAATGATCTACAATTATTATCATGTGAAAGTTTGCTAGCATGATGCATGCATGATGATAACAACAAAATAACAACAAAAGATGCAAGTGGTAAAAGGATTTTAACATGTTTGGAAATCATTTATTAAGTTTAGAAATGTTTGGTTACTTAAAGATGTCACACAAACAATTGTTGTTTTCATCAAGCTAAAGTGTGCAAAATAATTAAAAAAATTCATATTTGAAAAGAACATCAAATTTTAGTTGGATTACAGGTTTCAAATATTGGAATTGGAATTAGGATAATTTAGTTATGAATTAAACAAGATTAAACAAGTTTTAAATGATTTTAAAACAAGTTTGAATTTAATTGAATTTTTATTTGTTCAAAACATAAATTCAAATTCACATTTGAAAAGTTCACACTTTGATGGTTTGAAAACATATTTTGCATGTTCAAAAATATTTTATTTTGAGCAAGTTATGATTTTATCAAATTTAAATGAAGTAAACAAGTATTAAATTATTTAGGCAATTTAAATTATTCAAACCAGGAAACAAAAATTATATTTGAAAAGGTGAGTTGAAATGGTATGGAAAACACATTTTATTTGCATTTATTGGATTAATAATGAATTAGTTATAGAATTTAGAAATTGCATTTGAATTATTTGGATTCAAATTTGAATTGCATTTTGGGAATTTCAAAACAGAACATAAATGGATTATTTGGATAGATCATTAAATTTGGAACACTAAACATATATGACTTTATTATTTGGAGTTATAAATTAAAAGTTATTCAAGTTTTAGTTTTAGGGTTTAATTCTGCAAATTAAAAGAAATAGAATTTAAAACAGAAACGTGGTAAATCGTTTGTTACCGTGCAGTGGCCTAGCCACAGCCACTGCACGTGGGCCTGGGGGCCAGCGTGGACGCTGTGCGCGCGCGTGGCAACGCAGCCCACTGACGGGTGGGGCCTGCTCGTCAGGGGTGCGTGCAAAAAGGTGGGTTTTACCGTGCGGGTGCGAGGGATCGAACCCACGCCCTTCGTTGCGCGCTCGATTGACTGAAACCAGTGCGGTGGAAGCGTTCGTTTGACAGATACAGCGTCGCAGCTAGGTTAATGTTCAGATCGGCGTTATCTGAATTTTGCTGACGCGCGCGCAAGGCTGCACTTCGTCAGAGCTGCGATCGCCGGCGGGGATCCACGGGCCCGTGCTCGAATTGGTGGTGCGTGCGCGTGATGGAAGCGTGTGCAGATGTTGGTGCAGCAGAGGGTAACAGAGATGGGAAGGAGACGGTGGCCTCACCGGCGTACGTAGAGGAAGCAGAGGTTCGGTGACGAACGTCGACGGCGACAGCAGCGGCGTGGTCGAGGACGGCGGCGCGGATTCCGTGGCTCCCAGTGCTCCCTCCGGTGTCCAAAAGGAAGAGGGTGGATAGATGGTGCGATTCCAGTAGTTAGTTGGGTGCGTGGAGCGGCATGGCGACGGCGGTGAGTGTGGATTCAGGCGAGTTTTCTCCGGCGAGGAGTGACAGAGAGTGGGAGGATGGCCGGGAGCGAGGAACTGGCGGCGGAGCGAGGGGGGAGACAGGAGCCTAGGGCCTATGGTTAGGTGGCGCGGAGCCCTAGGGTATTTGTAGGCGCGGACGTCGAGGGGATGCCGTCGGCTGCGCAGCGCTGTCGCGGTGGCACCGCTGCGATTCGAGCCGTACGGGGGGACGACGATGGCGGCGTCTAATCGAACCGGTACGCTGGTTAGTGGGCTGGGCTGCGCGCTAGTTAGGGTTTAGGTGGGTTGGGCTGGGTAGCTGCCGCGCGCGCAGCTGGCTGTTGCTCCTTTTAATTTTTTTTGCTTTTCTGTTTTTCTTTTGTAGCAACTAGAAATGGAAGGAAAAGGTGGTTTTTTTGGTTAGTAAAATTTCTAGAAAAATTAGGTTAAGCTTATTAGGTTAATAGCAAACAAATGCTGACTTTTGTTTTCACAAAGTTTTCAAAATTATTGCTGTTTAGGAATTAAACCAAATTTGAAGTAATTTTAGTATTAATTAAACATTCTGAAAACAAAGCATTTTAATAGGGTGACCCCTATGGTTAAGTTGATTAAAATTAGTTGATTAGCTTGATAATGTTTATAAGTTCAAAGTGATTCTGTTTGATGCATTTGATTTGAAATTGAAGGTGATTTGAATTGATTGAATTAATTGTTTGATTAAAACCAACAAGTTAATGAGTGATCATTAATGAATTATTTGAAGCAATTGAGTTTTGATTTTGCATTTCTTATTTGAAAAAGATTGTAACAGACAAGTATGAAAACAAGGGTTGATTAAAGTTTGAATTTCATTATGAAAACAATGCAAACAGAAATAAAATGAGGATGATGACATGATGCATTGCTTTAATTAAACAAGAAATAAAACAACTAGGGAGTTTTCATACTTGGATGTTACAAAACGCCCCCCCTTGAAGGAATCGCGCCCCGAGATTCCTACTGAGAAATGAAAAGGTCCGGATACTTCTTGCGAAGATCCTCTTCGGTCTCCCATGTTGCCTCTTTATCGGAATGATGCGACCATTGCACTTTCAAGAACTTGATGCTCTTGTTGCGAGTCTTACGAACGGTCTCATCGAGAATTTGGATAGGGTGCTCCTCATAAGAGAGATCATCTTGCAGTTCAATGGCATCATGATCAACTGCACGATATGGATCCTTGAAGCACTTCTTGAGCTGTGACACGTGGAACACATCGTGCACCTTTGATAGTTTTTCTGGAAGTTCAAGACGATACGCATTTTCTGCATGCCTTGAGAGGATGTTGAAAGGACCAATGTATCTTGGTGCCAGCTTTCCTTTCACACCAAAACGATGAGTGCCTCTGAGGGGAGTTACACGGAGATATGCCTTGTCACCAGGTGCATAGACCATGTCCCGGTGCTTGCTGTCATAGTAACTCTTCTGACGAGACTGAGCAATTTTGAGATTGTCATGAATGATACGAACTTTCTCCTCGGCTTCCTTAACAATGTCAGGGCCTAAGAGTGAACGTTCACCAGCTCCAGACCAATTGATTGGACTCCTGCATCTGCGACCATACAGTGCCTCAAATGGTGCCATGCCTAGGCTTGCCTGGTAGCTGTTGTTGTAGGAGAATTCAGCATATGGAAGGCAATCCTCCCATTTCATGCCAAAGGAGAGACCACATGCTCTGAGCATATCCTCGAGAATCTGATTGACTCTTTCGACTTTCCCTTGAGACTGAGGGTGATAAGCTGTGCTGAACAGAAGTTTGGTGCCCAATGCTTCTTGAAAACTCTTCCAGAAATGAGAAGTGAAGATACTTCCACGGTCTGAGCTTATTTCCAATGGAACACCATGAAGAGGAACAATATTTGCTGTGTAGAGCTCTGCTAACTGGCTAGCTGAGATAGTTTCCTTGACAGCAAAGAAGTGAGCTACCTTAGTGAGACGATCAATAACAACGAAGATTGCATCGTTGCCTTTCTTGGACTTTGGAAACCCAGTAACGAAGTCCATTTCAATCATGTCCCACTTCCACTCAGGAATTTTCAGAGGTTGGAGAAGACCGGCTGTTTTCTGATGGACTGCCTTAACACGTTGACAAACGTCGCATTCAGAAACGTATTGAGCAATTTCACGTTTCATGCTAGGCCACCAATACAGAGTCTTGAGATCCTGGTACATCTTTGTACTTCCAGGGTGGATAGAGAGAGGAGTTTCATGAGCCTCCTTGAGAATAACATCTTTGAGACTTTGAATCTGAGGAACTGCAATGCGTCCTTCGAAGAACACAACTCCTTTGTCATCAATTGAGAAGGACTTGAATTTATCATTGCCCTCCTTGATGTGCTCTACAATCTTCTTGATCTCAGCATCACGAAGTTGTTCAGAACGAATCTTATCCTCGAGAGTTGGACTGGCTGTCAAGCTAGCAAGATATCCTTGAGGAACAAGACCAAGGTTCAGCTTCTGGAATTCTTCATGAAGTGGAGGTTGGCTTTCCATGATCATGAGATTATTGCAATAGGATTTGCGACTGAGAGCATCGGCCATAACATTAGCCTTGCCTGGAGTGTAAGAAATGGTGAGATCAAAGTCTTTAATCTTTTCAATCCATCTCCCTGCCTTAGATCTGGTTGAGTGAAGATGTATTTCAGACTCTTATGATCGTAAAAGATTTCAGTTTTGTTACCCAACAAGTATTGTCTCCATTTCTTGAGGGCAAACACAACTGCTGCAAGTTCAAGATCATGTGTGGGATAGTTTTGCTCATGTGGGTTCAACTGACGTGAAGCATAAGCCACAACTTGACGTTCTTGCATAAGAACTGCTCCTAGACCTTGGAGAGATGCATCGCAGAATATCTGGAAAGGTTTGGTAGTATCTGGGCCAACTAGAACTGGTGTAGAAGTGAGTTTAGTCTTGAGGAGATTGAAACTTTCATCACACTGTGGAGACCAAACGAACTTCTTGTCCTTCTTGGTGAGATCAGTGAGAGGTTTAGCAATCTTGGAGAAGTTTTGGACGAAACGACGGCAATAGCTAGCCAAGCCAAGAAAACTTCTGACTTGCTTCACCGTTTTAGGAGGTTTCCAATCAACAATTGCCTTAACCTTTTCTGGGTCAATGGCTATGCCCTTGGCAGAGATGATGTGACCAAGATAAGCAACTTCTGAAATCCAGAACTCACACTTGGATAATTTGGCATATAGACGATGCTCGCGAAGTTTCATGAGAGTGAGACGAAGATGTTCTCCATGCTCTTCCTCGGATTTTGAGTAGACAAGAATGTCATCAAGATATACCACAACGAACTTGTCGAGGTATTCATGGAAGACAGAATTCATGAGTCTTGAGAAGGTCGTCGGTGCATTGGTGAGACCAAAGGACATGACGGTGTATTCATATAGACCGTAACGAGTGGTGAAAGCTGTTTTTGGAATATCTTCCTTTCTGATCTTTATCTGATGGTAACCCATCCTCAAGTCCAACTTTGAGAATATTGAGGTCCAGCAAGTTGATCAAAAAGATCATCGATACGAGGAATTGGATACTTGTTCTTGATAGTTTTCTCGTTGAGAGGACGATAGTCCACCACGAGTCTTTTTGTTTGATCCTTGTTGGCAACAAACAGAGTTGGGCAACCCCAAGCGGAGAAACTAGGCTGAATGTAACCTTTCTCCATGTACATATCGATTTGCTCCTTCAACAATTTCAGTTCAGGAGGAGCTATCTTGTATGGATGCTTAGAGATTGGAGCAGTACCTGGCTCAAGCTCGATCACGAACTCAACAGCTCTGTCCGGAGGCATCCCTGGCAACTATTCTGGAAAGACGTCAGGGAATTCACAAACCACCGGTACATTCTCAATTGCAGGAAGAGGTTTAGCATCGAGGTTGAACAGCTGAAAAGAACTTGATTCATATGGAGAATAGACTATCTGGCCAGCCGGATGGAACAGAGTTATTGACTTGCTAGCACAGTCAATTTTAGCTTTATTGTCCTTCAACCAATCCATGCCCAGAATGACATCAATGTCAGAATTTTCCAGTAACATGATTGAAGCAAGGAATATGCGACCTCCAATTAGGATCTGATTGTCCATACTTATCTTGGAAGTCAACATTTGCGGTCCCGGAGAGTGAACAGTCATTTGATTGCTTAGCGGAACCAGAACTAGGTTGTATGCTTTTGCAAAGATCTTTGACACAAAAGAATGCGATGCTCCAGTATCAAACAACACTTTAGATGGAAAAGAGTTTCCGGGTAATATACCGAGAACGACGTCAGCAGCTTCCTCAGCTTTGTCGGCCTTGATATGGTTCACCCTCGCGGTCCTCCCGACAGGCCTGTTGTTGGAGTTGAAGGCTTTAGCCGGGGGAGCATGAACCATTGCCTGGCTGGTGTTGGGGCGAGGAGGTGGAGGTAGCTGCCTCTGAGTGCACTTATCAGCGTAGTGTCCAGTCTCCTTGCACTTGAAGCAAGTGACGACACGATGAGTGCCTGGCCTTGGCTGCCCCATTGGAACCCTCTGACCATTCATCTGAGATGGGTTGGGTGGGCAGGGAGCAAAGCCTGGAGAAGGTTGGGCGTATGGAGCCCGAGTGACAGCACCATTTGGCACCCAGATGCGGCGCTTCTGCGGAGGGGTGGTCATGTTGGAGGAGGAACCACCCTCACGCGAGTGCTTGCGCGAATCCTCGAACGCCTTGCGCCCATTCTCCTCATTGAGCGCGGTGTTCACGAGTTCCTCGAAGTCCTTGCACTTGACATTTGTGAGAGCGTACTTCAGTTCCGGGTTAAAACCTCGGCGGAACCTTGCCATCTTCTTGGCCTCAGTGGACACTTCGTCACCAGCGTATCGAGCGAGGCGATTGAACTCGGTCTGATAACTGATAACGTCCAGCTTGCCCTGCTTGAAGGAGCAGAACTCTTCACGCATACTTTCCATGAGACCATCTGGGATGTGGTGCTTCAGGAAAGCTTCCTTGAAACAGCCCCAGGTGATAGGATAGCCAGCTCTCATGGTCTGGTAGTTCTCCCACCAGGAAGCTGCCTGACCCTTCAGCAGGTAGGTGGCATACTTGACCTTATCTTCCTCAGCAACATGAGCAATCTCCAGAGTCCTGGCTATGTCACGGATCCAGTCATCAGCATCCAGGGGCTCGCGTGTTGCCACGAAAGCTTTCGGGCCCAAGCTGAGGAACTCCTTGATGTTGACCCGTGGAGCATTCTGGTTGTTGTGCTGGTTAGCCTGGATCTGGGCCATCTGAGCCACGACCTGAGTCATCTGAGTCAACAGCTCCGTGAGCGGAGGTGGCTCAGGCGGGGAGTTCCTGGTTGGAGGCATCCTGAATAGAAATGCATTTTAGCACAGTAACAGAAAAGGATAGACTTGGTAACCGAAAGATAGATTATTCCGACGCATGAATAGATAACCAACAAGTACATCATCACATGTTCAAATACATCAGAATATCCAACAGACCAATACATGGTTCGAATGCCAAATGATAACTAAACATAGCTAGGAACGGATACATCGGTACTCCCATGCTCATCACGCAGGACGACGGCGAGTAGTACGACGAGAGATACGGTGAGGAGGAATCCCACGGAAGTAAGTAGAACGACGATCCCTGTAGATCGGGACTGCCCTGAGAGCAACTCTCGGGGTGGTGAAGTAGAAAGCGTCGTCTCCCTGTGCTCCATAGCGGGGAATCCCTGTGTAACCAGCACCGAGGTGGAGTAGTGGACCTCTGATCGGCTCGTAACCTCCAGCATCTGGCAGAGGAAGACCAGCTGGCTGAGTGAAACGCGCAAAGCGCTCGTCTCCAACGAAGTCTGTGGTTTACGTCGCCAGACGCGTCAACGCGAGGTAGAGCTGCTCCCTGATTGAGGCCAACTCCTGAGCAAGTGTGGAAGCAACTGCGTCACTGTGCCTCACGAATTGAGCAGTGGTGTGCAGCCTGGAGCTATCAGACTCGTAGGTATCCAGGTTGCCGTGGAGAGTGAAGTGAACTCCCGCCGACGTAATGTAACAACGGGGGATGTGACGATAGATGGAATCATCAAACCCCCAGTAGTCAGCCCGAAGGACGGTGAGACTCACATACGCTGCCTGCTGCACAGCCATGTCCATTGTGGAACCTACTGCCTCGTAGCGGTGGACTATGCTCCTGCCATCATCTGACAGAATATAGACGATAGCCTGGTAGTAGGTCTGGTCGAACTCTCGCTGCTGCTCGTAGACCTGGTACTCTGGTGCCCAATAGAACCCCAGATAGGTGACCATGTCCCTCAGCATCTCCGGATAACCGGCGGTGCTCTCACAGCGAGTCATCCGAACCACCTGCGGGTAGAAGCTGAGATCCATCTGCAGATGATTTGGAAGGTTTTGATTAGACGCCGGTAGAATAAAAAGGAAGTGGAAAACAACAACAAGATTTCAACGGACGAAAGGTTCTTTAGAAGAACAGGATATCGAAGCAACATCGGGAAAACGAGACCAAAACTCCTGAGGTACTACGGAGAACCCAAAACACGTGAAATCCTAACTTGAAAGTTTGGGTGAGAAGAGAAAACAACGTTGCACTTCCTTACCAGAAAAGGGTGGGTGGGTGGGGAAAGAAGAAAAATGGCAGAATTCCTACTCTCACGTTTCATTTTTCCTATATAGCTACAAAATAGTTTCTAGACTCAAACTGCGACCAGTAAAAGGGATCCTACAGGCAGACAGGCTCTGATACCATTTGTCGCACCCCGACCTCTAGGGGATACTCATCGGGCCGAACTGGATAGCAGATGCTTGGATTATGGGGCATAACTGCTCCCACGTCCCAGCTTCCTGGTAGGCCTGCGCTTATGCGCGACAACACAAGCCCTGCTATTCCATCGTCGATGTAAACTATCCACTAGAGATCAAACGCACTACTGTCGACGTACTTCATACCAACCACACATGGTACGTCAACAGCGTTAAACGAATGATAATCACAACATATCTCTAAGACACAAAAGATTGAAATAAGTTGCAAATGGCCTTCACTAAGGCAGAGATAGCAAATACAATCATCCAGAGGACACATGTCCCAACATAGCATCATTACAACTCAGCGGTAGCATTCAAAGGGGTCTGAGTACAGACAAATCCAAATAGGCTTAAGAAGCCGGGGAAACTGAAAGAAAGACGTAGCCCATCCACGTAGGTCCTGGATCCTGCCCGGGGTCCAGCTATCTACTCGTCTGCAGTCTCGTCGAACTCCACGAAGTAGCCATCCTGGTAGTCATCGTAGCCGTAGTCGTAGTCTGCGTAAACCACAGCCCCAAAGGGGTCAGTACAACAACGTACTGGCAAGCAAGACTCACAGCTCACCAACGTGTAACCCGTCAACACCAAGTACAGAAACCTTGGTTCAACGGAAGAAAGGGGGATATGAAAGATGCTGCAACTGGCTGCGCTAACCAACTACAGAAACACTATAGCGTATAGTAACCAACTGTTGTTAACCATCAAACAAACCCATCCTGGATCTCGCCCCTTATCCAAAGAAGCAATCCGAGGATAACTCACACAGTTGAATTAATGAATAATGGATCAAGTTTGTTGTGTCAATAAGTCTATTACTAGTCAATTCATCAATAGTTAGGTGTAAGTTGTTCTGAGTACTTGTTAGCCAGTACTTTCACCAAGTCAACCATCACCGCGGAAAACACGGCTTCTCGAGAAGATTTATCCCTGCAGGGTTGCACCAATTTGGCCGTACACGTATGAATAAACCCGCCAGATGGGATGCCTCCCACCAAGCGGGCACTCAACACAACTCGACTCTTCTTCGCATCAAGCCCAAAGCACCTTGGGCGCACGGCTAATCGAGCCCAGAAGAAAATGGACCCTCATAGCACTCTAAGAACGTGTCCCCTCCCCAAACCACTACCTGCGCTGGGCTCGCAAAAACATGCATGCGGCAAATGGAAAACACGAACTAAATGAGATGATTTGGACGAGATGCGAATCGAATCAAATTGAGGGGGGCGCCCATACTCGCTTCCCACATGCGGGTAGTGCGCTCATCATGGATCAGTAGACAAGACCCTTTTCCTATTAGGGTCGACACTAGCAGGCTCCAAAACCACACAGGGCCTCCTGCCGGTGCCTTATCAGCATATTATTAATAACAGGTTGATTGATTAACATCGAGCCCCCAGAACATGATAGAATAATAATAACAGAAAGTAACGGGTAACAGACTCGAGCAAAGCAACCTAAGCATGCTAGTAAGACACTGGCTCAAACAATGGTTTGTAGGAAGGGAGATGAGGCAATATCAGGTTTTAAGGGATTCATGTGAGAGGTTCGTAACAGAACAACTACTACTAAGGCTAGCAGAAAAGAACAACGGAAAGCATCGGTAACCAATGTTGAAAGGAACACGGTGGTTCATGTGAGTGATAACTTGCCTGCAAACCCAGTAGCCGGGTACTGAGCTAGATCCTCAGAAGGGGTGTCGTAAAGATCGTCGGTATCAACGTCGTCGTCTATCCGAGAAGAAGCAAAACAAACAATGCAGGAAGATAGACAATCAATATCATGGCATAGTGCACAATCATGGGACGATGCATGTCAAGTTAATGGTTGCATCAAAATAAACTAGCTAACATGATAACACAATTTAAATGGACCCATATGCAATTGGATTGCATATGGCAAAGGTCCATGGATTATGTGGAAACAAATGATCTACAAGTTATTATCATGTGAAAGTTTGCTTAGCATGATGCATGCATGATGATAACAACAAAATAACAACAAAAGATGCAAGTGGTAAAAGGATTTTAACATGTATGGAAATCATTTATTAAGTTTAGAAATGTTTGGTTACTTAAAGATGTCACACAAACAATTGTTGTTTTCATCAAGCTAAAGTGTGCAAAATAATTAACAAAATTCATATTTGAAAAGAACATCAAATTTTAGTTGGATTACAGGTTTCAAATATTGGAATTGGAATTAGGATAATTTAATTATGAATTAAACATGATTAAACAAGTTTTAAATGATTTTAAAACAAGTTTGAATTTAATTGAATTTTTATTTGTTCAAAACATAAATTCAAATTCACATTTGAAAAGTTCACACTTTGATGGTTTGAAAACATATTTTGCATGTTCAAAAATATTTTATTTTGAGCAAGTTATGATTTTATCAAATTTAAATGAAGTAAACAAGTATTAAATTATTTAGGCAATTTAAATTATTCAAACCAGGAAACAAAAATTATATTTGAAAAGGTGAGTTGAAATGGTATGGAAAACACATTTTATTTGCATTTATTGGATTAATAATGAATTAGTTATGGAATTTAGAAATTGCATTTGAATTATTTGGATTCAAATTTGAATTGCATTTTGGGAATTTCAAAACAGAACATAAATGGATTATTTGGATAGATCATTAAATTTGGAACAACAAACATATATAACTTTTATTATTTGGAGTTATAAATTAAAAGTTATTCAAGTTTTAGTTTTAGGGTTTAATTCTGCAAATTAAAAGAAATATAATTTAAAACAGAAACGTGGTAAATCGTTTGTTACCGTGCAGTGGCCTAGCCACAACCACTGCACGTGGGCCTGGGGGCCAGCGTGGACGCTGTGCGCGCGCGTGGCAACGCAGCCCACTGACGGGTGGGGCCTTCTCGTCAGGGGTGCGTGCAAAAAGGTGGGTTTTACCGTGCGGGTGCGAGGGATCGAACCCACGCCCTTCGCTGCACGCTCGATTGACTGAAACCAGTGCGGTGGAAGCGTTCGTTTGACAGATACAACGTCGCAGCTAGGTTAATGTTCAGATCGGCGTTATCTGAATTTTGCTGACGCGCGCGCAAGGCTGCACTTCGTCAGAGCTGCGATCGCCGGCGGGGATCCACGGGCCCGTGCTCGAATTGGTGGTGCGTGCGCGTGATGGAAGCGTGTGCAGATGCTGGTGCAGCAGAGGGTAACAGAGAGGGGAAGGAGACGGTGGCCTCACCGGCGTACGTAGAGGAAGCAGAGGTTCGGTGACGAACGTCGACGGCGACAGCTGCGGCGTGGTCGAGGACGGCGGCGCGGATTCCGTGGCTCCCAGTGCTCCCTCCGGTGTCCAAAAGGAAGAGGGTGGATAGATGGTGCGATTCCAGTAGTTAGTTCGGTGCGTGGAGCGGCATGGCGACGGCGGTGAGTGTGGATTCAGGCGAGTTTTCTCCGGCGAGGAGTGACAGAGAGTGGGAGGATGGCGGGGAGCGAGGAACTGGCGGCAGAGCGAGGGGGAGACAGGAGCCTAGGGCCTAGGGTTAGGTGGCGCGGAGCCCTAGGGTATTTGTAGGCGCGGACGTCGAGGGGATGCCATCGGCTGCGCAGCGCTGTCGCGGTGGCACCGCTGCGATTCGAGCCGTACGGGGGGACGACGATGGCGGTGTCTAATCGAACCGGTACGCTGGTTAGTGGGCTGGGCTGCGCGCTAGTTAGGGTTTAGGTGGGTTGGGCTAGGTAGCTGCCGCGCGCGTAGCTGGCTGTTGCTCCTTTTAATTTTTTTTGCTTTTCTGTTTTTCTTTTGTAGCAACTAGAAATGGAAGGAAAAGGTGGTTTTTTTGGTTAGTAAAATTTCTAGAAAAATTAGGTTAAGCTTATTAGGTTAATAGCAAACAAATGCTGACTTTTGTTTTCACAAAGTTTTCAAAATTATTGCTGTTTAGGAATTAAACCAAATTTGAAGTAATTTTAGTATTAATTAAACATTCTGAAAACAAAGCATTTTAATAGGGTGACCTCTATGGTTAAGTTGATTAAAATTAGTTGATTAGCTTGATAATGTTTATAAGCTCAAAGTGGTTCTGTTTGATGCATTTGATTTGAAATTGAAGGTGATTTGAATTGATTGAATTAATTGTTTGATTAAAACCAACAAGTTAATGAGTGATCATTAATGAATTATTTGGAAGCAATTGAGGTTTTGATTTTGCATTTCTTTATTTGAAAAAGATTGTAACAGACAAGTATGAAAACAAGGGTTGATTAAAGTTTGAATTTCATTATGAAAACAATGCAAACAGAAATAAAATGAGGATGATGACATGATGCATTGCTTTAATTAAACAAGAAATAAAACAACTAGGGAGTTTTCATACTTGGATGTTACACGCGGATCTCGCTAGTAGTACTTACTTGCACAATTTTAAATGTAAGCTCCGCACTCCATTCACCCCTAGACTTTTTTGTGAACCGTTTCCAGGCGCTGGACGGCAAAGAAAAAGAATAAAAGGAGTTATGAATTACTTGATACCAGAAAATAAAGAAAAGTTGTCGATATAGTGTCATAAAGATTAAAAATTACCGCTAGATCATTTCCTGCATGTCCGCCCAGACCTCAAGGGGTTTATGTTTCGAGTCCATTACCAGTACTATTCCTTTGTCAGCTTGGAAGATTAGCAGAATAAAGTGGAAGTTACGCACGCATAACTCATAAATTATACACTTAACATCAAGTAAGGAAAACAGAATGTGTACAAGACAGTAACACTCACCCGAATTTGTAAGGAAATAGTATTTCCCTTTTGTGTTATTGAAACCTTAATGCCTTCACAATTTTATCTTATGTATCCTTGGGAGCTAGCTCGAGAGTTTTATTATTAACAAAATATGTGTCAATGAACCCAATGTCATAGATTTGTCCTCTTTTGCATTTGAGAATCTTCATTCTGCAATTATAATAGAGTGAGTATTATATGAATGCAATGAACGAGGTGAGCTAGCTAGAGACTTAATTACCAATAGGCACTAAGGATAGATTTGTCGAGGGCCTTTTGCTGGAATAACTGAAATAATTCTTCAAATTGAATCAGAACCACTGCATCTCCATACCCGTAGTTCTCGTCTCTTACTCCCAACACTACCCATGCCTGAGATTACCGAGAGGCTTCCATGTGTACTCTTCGCATTTTTGTTGGTAGATTCTTTTCCTCCTCGGGTCTGACGAGAGGATTCCCGTGCCGGTATATGTATTGATAATCAGAAGAGGGGAAGTAGTCTAAGGTTTGGATAAACTGAGAAATGGACATACCCGCAGCAGCGGCCCCTTGTCTGTATCTAAACTATCAGTCTTATCTAAAGAGTGTGTGCATGCATTGTATCCCTTGTTTGTATGTTCGGAAATGTTACTAAGAGCATGCCAATCATTGATGGTTATGAAAAGCAATGCCCGTAGGTCAAATGGCTTTTGTTTGTTCTTATCCCACACACGTACACCTGGTTTGCCACACAACTATAAGAGTTATTCCACTAATGTCTTGGTACACATCAATGTCGTTGCCGGGTTGCCTAGGGCCTTGGATGAGCACTGGCATAATAATGAATTTGCGGTTCATGCAAAACCAAGGAGGAAGGTTGTAGATACATACAGTCACGGGCCAGGTGCTGTCACTGCAGCTCTTCTCACTAAATGGATTCATGCCATCTGTACTTAGACCAAACCTTAAATTTCTTGTGTTACTTTTAAAATCTTTGAACTCTCTTTCGATATTTCTCCACTGCGACCCATTAGCGGGGTGTCTCAACTTTCCCTCTTTCTTACGGTCTTCTTTGTTCCATCGCAACAAGCTGGCATGCTCTTTGTTTCTAAATATACGTTTCAACCGTGGTATTATAGGATCCTACCACATCACCTTGGCGGGCACCCTCTTACGGGGGGGGGGGGGGGTCGCCGTGCACATCACCAGGGTCATCTCGTCTGATCTTATACCGCAATGCAGTGCATACCGGACATTAATTCAAATTCTTGTACTTCTCACCGCAGTAGAGGATGCACTCATTAATGCATGCATGTATCTTCTGCACATCTAATCCTCGAGGGCAGAGAGCCTTCTTTGCTTCATACGTACAGTCAGGCAATTCGTTATCCTTTGTAAGCTTCATCTTCATTATTTTCTGTAACCTCTCAAATGCCTTGTCAGTCACACTGTCCTTATCCTTCCATTTCAGCAACTCCAATGTGGTACCGAGCTTTGTGCTGCCATCTTCGCATATTGGGTACAACAACTTTTTTGTGATCATGTAACATGTCGTCCAACTTCAACCTCTCCAATTCACTTTAGCAGTCTTCCCTTGCATCAGCAATAACTCGACCAAGATCATCAGCGGGCTCATCTGATGCCGATTTTTGATCATCTCCTTCTTCTGCATTGTCTTCCATTGCAGTATCACAGTATTTAGGGATCATAGGATCCTCTTGTTCTTCTTGATTGTCTTCCATCACAACCGCTCTTTCTCCATGCTTGGTCCAACAATTATAGCTAGGAATGAAACCTCTAAGAAGCAGGTGGCCGTGAAGGACTCTCGAAGAAGAGTGCTCCCTGACGTTCCGACAGTCAACACATGAGAAATACATAAAGCCATTCTCTTTGTTCGCCCTAGCTACACCGAGAAATTCATCCAGGTCTACCCTGTACTCGGAAGTGCGTCGGTAACCGTACATCCATCGATTACGTGCATCCATCTGCATCGTATAATTAAGTTTATAAAAAAAACCATTACAATACCATCTTACAATTACAATAACATCCCTTATTTATATCAATTACATATGAAAAGGATAAGGTTGCTAACCTCGGTTGAGGATATCATTTTGTGTGAACTTAAGTGTGGCTCGGGTATTTCGTCGAACACCTCGTGTGCGTAGAAAAGGAACACAAAGACTAGGACCCACCTCTCACACCTCCTAGCAGAAAAATACATAGGAGGGAAGTGGCTGGGAGGCTGGTATATAAAGGAAAGGGGGCATTCGTCCCGGTTCGTGGATTGTACCGGGACCAATGCTCCTGCGCTGGCCACGTGGCGTGTGGCAGGGCATTCGTCCCGGTTCAAGCCACGAACCAGGATGAAAGCCCCCTTTCGAACCGGAAAAATGCTCTACTCGGCCCTGGCCGCTCGAACCGGGACGAAAGCATAGCATCCGTCCGGGTTCGTAGCGAAACCGGGACGAATGGAGTCGGCCTCTCTGGACGAAAGGACCAGTTTCTACTAGTGACCATGTATTTATACAGTAGTGCAGCAGCTAGAAGTATTTTTTTTGAACCTATTACATATAGCACCGGTGCAACAGGTCACGGTACCACCAGCGCATGTGCATGCGCAACAGCTCACAGTACCACCAGCGCATGTGCATGCACCGGGGCTATTTCCTACCACTCGCACATGAGCTTGGCGCGTCGGCGCTATTCTCGATACCCCCAGCGCAGGCGGCTACGCGCCGGCTCTAACGCATTACCACCGGCGTGATGAATGCCGGCGCAGCCCAGTGCGCCGGCAGTTAGCCATTTTGGCGCGCCGATGGAAACCATTTCCCTAGTAGTGATTTTCAATTGAATTTGTTCCATATTTCCTATCAATCTTCTTGGGAAAATAAACTGTATGTTTTTTATCATTAACATTAAAGGTTACTTTTCCTTGATTGCAATAAATAGCAGCCCCTGTAGTGTGAAGAAAAGGTCTCCCAGGTATAATAGACATATTATGATCCTCAGACATTTCCAACACAACAAAGCAAGTTAATATCAAACAGTTATTAGCCACTTGAACAGGAACATTCTCACATATACCTACAGGAATAGGAGTAGATTTGTCAGCCATTTGCAAAAATATCTCCTTTGGTATCAATTTTTCCAGAAGAAGTCTCTTATAAAGAGAGAAAGGCATAACACTAACTCCTGCTCCTAAATCACATAAAGCAGTTCTAACATAATTATTTTTAACGGAGCATGGAATAGTGGGTATACCAGGATCTCCAAGCTTCTTTGTAACCTTGCCATTAAAAGAGTAATTAGCAAGCATAGTGGAGATTTCCTCTTTAGGAATCTTCCTTTTGTTAGAGACAATATCTTTCATATATTTTGAATAGGGAGGCAATTTAATAGCATCAGTTAAAGGAATTTGCAAAAACAAAGGTTTCATCCAATCATAGAACTTATTATAATTTTCATTTTTCCTTTGATTTATGTTTCTTATCAGGAAAAGGCATTGATTTTTGTACCCAAGGTTCTTTCTTATTACCATGTTTATTAGCAATGAAATCCTCCTTAGTGTACTTTGCATTTTTAGATTGCTTTTCAGGTTCCTCATCAATTTCATCTTTATCAAAAGCATCATTCTTATCATTACCACTTTCAGTTTCAGCATGAGAGATAGATACACTATTAGGATCTTTAGTAGGTTCAGTAGATTCTACAACAGTTTTATGTTTCTTCTTATTTTTCTTAGGAGTACTATTGTTTTTAGCTTGTAGATAATCTTGTTCACTTGTTTTAGGATGTCCCTCAGGATACAAAGGATCCTGAGTAGAAACACCACTTCTAGTGCTTATTTCATAAACATGTTTTTTCTCTAGAAGCATTAACTGGCAAATATTTGTGCACCTTGGTGAGTTGATCAATTTGAGTTTGAACCATATGGAAATGTTTAAGAAACATTTTAACATTATTAGAGGTTCTCTCCATAGTACCATGCAAATTATTAATAGCTCTAGAATTTTCCATTAGATTATTCTGCACTCTCATATTAAAGTTATCTTGCTTAACAATATAATTATCAAATTCATCAAGGCATTGAGCAGGAGATTTAGAATAGGGTATATCTCTATTATCAAAACTTTGGAGAGAGTATACCTTAATTGTGGATGGGTGAGGAATTGACTTACATAATTCTTCTATAGGTGGTAGATTCTTCACATCTTCATATTTAATACCGCTCTTTTTAAGAGATTTTTTTGGCTTCCCTCATCACCTCATCATTTAATTCAATCATTCCCATCTTCTTTGGTGTTGGTTTTGGGGTTGGTTCAGGTATAGTCCAATCATCGTGCTTTTTGCTTATTTTAGCCAATAATTCCTCAGCTTCTTCGGGAGTTCTTTTCCTGAAAACACAACCAGCACAACTATCCAAGTATGTCCTAGATTCAACAGTTAGTCTATTATCGAATATACCAATGATTTCATTTTTACCTAATTGATATTCAGGCCAAGCTCTAAGTAAAGAACAAAATCTTGCCCAAGATTCAGGCATTTTCTCTCCTTCAATTTCCTTAAAGTTAAAGATTCTCTGCAAAGCATCATGTTGAACACTAGTAGGAAAATATTTCTGAAAGAAAGCATTAACCAAACCATAGGACTATCAATAGATCCAGGTGATAAATTATTAAAACAAGTTTTATCTTCATCTTTCAATGAGAAAGGGACGATTTTAGCAACAAAGTAACTATGTTTCTTAATATCGTCATAAAATAAGCTACTCAAAGAGGAGAGCTCATTCATATGTCCCACAGCACTTTCATTTTTAGTACCACAAAAAGATTCTTTCTCGACAATAGATATGCAAGATAAATCTAGGGAGAAATCATAATCCTTATCTTTAATGTTTATGGGAGATGTAGCAAACTTAGGATAAGGAGACGTTTTATATTTAACATCACGTCTTGCAAGAGGACTCTTAATAGGACTTGCACTATTAGTGGCATGACATTCTTCAATTAAGTCATCATCAAGTTCAATGTAAGTTTCCTCAAGATCATCACTAGGATTTTCTCTAAACTCAGGTGAACTAACAGGTGTACCAATGTTTTCATTAGGAATTTTAGTGTTTTCAATTTGTCTAGATCTAGCAATTGTAGCATCTAGGAAAGGACCAAATGAACCACTCTCATCAAGCATAGTAGAAGCATCATCAAAATTATCAGAAGTATTTTCACACTCAGCAAAAGTAGTAGTATGTGTAGCATGTGTATGTGGTGGTGTAAGAAGTTTACTCATTACCGGTGGTGAATCAAGAGCAACAGAGGTATTCAGAGTTGTAGCTCTCCTTGTAGTGGATGGCAATATAGGAACTTTCCCATAACGAGTTTTACCCAGATGAATTACTTGTAGCGAACAATATCACGTTCAAGTGAGCCTGAAAATAAAGCTATGCTCGCCGGCAACAGCGCTAGAAAATAGTCTTGATGACCCACAAGTATAGGGGATCACAACCGTCTTCGAGGGAAGTAATACTCAAATTTATTGATTCGACACAAAGGGGGGCCAAAGAATATTTATAAGCCTGAACAGATGAGTTGTCAGTTCAGCTCCATCTGGAAGTAGACTTGCTCGCAACAGTTTTATAGCTGTAGCAGTAGTGAAATAATAGCAGGAATGAAATAAGGACAGCACCAGTAATCGTAGTAGGCACTAGGATTAAAATATTATAGGCATAGGGACGGATGAACGGGCGTTGCATGGACAAGATAATTCATATAATAAAACATGGGCAATCAAAGATAAATAATAATAAAGCATCCAAGTACTAGGTAAACCATAGGAATGTATTCCATATTTACTCGTACGTTCTCGCAATGAAAAACTTGCACAACATCTTCTGTCCTACCAGTCCATTTGTAGCGGGGCCTCAAGGTAAACTACTGGTAATTAAGGTGCTTGTTTTAATAAGGCACCAGAGCAAATCATCAACACTCTGTGAACACACGTGATCCTCGCATCACAGCCATCCCCTCCGGTTATCCCAATTGCTGTCACTTTGGGGTCTCGGGTTCCGAACAACGATATGTGTAAACAACTTGCAGGTATGATCAAAAACATAATTATCCTCATGAAACAATAACATGTCCAAATCTAAGATCATGGCACTCGGGCCCTAGTGACAAGCATTAAGCATAAAAAATTGCAACAACGATAGATAGCACTAACAACGGATACTAGGCACCATGCCCAGTCTGGAAATTATTACATGAACGATCTCATCCAATCCCTGCCATCCCTCTCAACCTATAGCAGGGATTACTCATGGATGGATGGGGAAATCAAGGATGGTTGATGGAGAAGTGGCGGCGATGACGATGGCGATGATCTCCTCTGAATCCCTGTGCCGGCAGGGCGCCAGAACAGGAACTTCTCATCCCCAAATTGGGTTTTGACGTGGCGGCGGTGCTCTTGTGTTTTTCTCTGGAATATGACGAACCCCCACTAATGTTTTTAGTTTAGGGGGTATATGTAGTTGAAAGGGGAACCCGAGGGAGTGCCCGAGGCGGCCACACCATGTGGTGGCACGGCCTAGGGGGCGCGCCGCCAGGTGCTGTGGGCCCCTCGTGGCCCATCTTCATCTTGTCTTCTCGCTCCGGGGGTCTTCGTGTAAAATAGGAACATTGGGATCTTTTTCGGGCATTTCCTGAAAGTTTATTTTCTACACAAAAACGAGACACCAGGGTAATTCTGCTAAAAACAACGTTAGTCCGTGTTAATTGTATTCAAAACTCACATGTTTAGAGGAAAATAACAGCAAAAGTGTTCGGCAAAGTAGATACGTTTTGGACGTATCAGTTCACCACGCGTCTCCTTGGCCAGTGCTTTAATCTTAGGCCTATTATGGAGCCTACTAACAGCTGGGTTTTTAGATTTTTTTTCTTTTTATAAGAAGCCAGCGTCCATTCTTTATCAATATCATGTTGACAAAGCTTTAGTTCTATTCGCCAGTTAGGGCCACCATTCCCCTAGAGACGAAAATGACATTTAAAGTGAAAGCAATCAAAATAGCTCAGATTGAGAATATGAAAACCCACTTGTTTAGAAGCCACCACAAAAGAAAAAACCCTATCCGCAACATGCCTTACCTGCAGCATACCACAATAGCCCCCAATGATCGCCTCAAGAGCCAGGCTAACCATATCAACTTCCAACCTAAAGGTTGCACGAGTAAATGCTACAATCATGATGAATGAGTCTGATCCAGACGATGCATGAACCTCCGAATGAAAGAGATTGGGAACTTCCTTAGAAAAGGCCAGACCACAGGAGAAATCCAAATCAAGAGTATGACTTGCATGCACCGCCATAGAGGTAGGATCAATAGGGGATTCCTACAAAAGGAGGCAAGATCCAGATTTCGCCGGGTACTCCACAATAGTGTCATTGACGTAGAGATTTCCATTTATCAACACAATATGATCCTGGACCATAACCCTGAAACGGGAGAATTCATGAGTAGATCCATGATTAATGCACTCGCATACCTTGAGATCCTGGGTATCCAAGATTACCCCATTCAGATCCACCAACTTGATTCACTTGGCCTTCGTATCCAACCACAAAAACTCCGAGTAGATGAACACTTGACGCTGGAAAAGTCTAGTCGTGAACAAATCGTTTGACCTCCATGTGGCCGACTGCAAGAAATCGGCCACCACCATGCGATCGCAAAACCAAAAACCCTATGAAGGGAAATCAAAAGAGAGAAACGTGGTTGCCAAGGATCGGAATGATCCCCGGCAATGAAAGATTGTGAAAGAGAGGTGGTCATCGAGGATCGGAGTGATCCACAACGATGAGAAAGAGGAGAAACCCTAGAGCGCCCTAGGGCCACCATGGGAGTGACCAGAGAGGGGATTCAGCATTCCTTTTGAGGAGCAGTTCGTCATTCTAGGACCAATGAAACTTCGTTAACCTACACAACTCCATATTTATAAATATTATTACCTTTTGGTCATACATCCAATAGGAAAGTTCTCCAACATTCAGATTATTTATTATTGCTTCCCAATAAGCTTTGTTGTTTTGTTTCCAACGGTATATCGATATTTTTACAAACTTTTGATAATCCTATGACGTTCGAGTTACCCTTGGCATATCTCGTATATTCTAAAGAACTGCTTCAGTAGCTTTGGGTCTCTTTATAGTTGGTCTCGTAAACAACATTGTGGAAGGAGCATGTGGATTGGATCCACACAAGGTCATGGTTATGAATAAGTTTAAATTGAGGCTGTAGACTTTTTTGTAATGTCTATGTTTCAATCACACTACGATGTCAATATAGCAATGGGAATAATCATGCCTCATGAAAGCATAGGTTACTTAACGATTTGTTTCGTAGATCCTACAGCCACGCTAAAAGCTGCAAAACAAACATTAGGAGTGTCTAACTTGTGGTCTACACTGCAAAATTTAAGAAAATTGCACTACGTATTACGCCAAGATCACCGTGCAGATAACGAGGCATGCCCATACATGCGAGGATCTGGAAAACGAGTCACCGGGCAGCGGATTCGATGTAGTCATACAAGAGTTCTAAACAATCGTAGATCCTCACAACTAGGCCTATTTGCGAGGGTGTCGCTAAGTATTCCCTCCCGAGGCTCACACGTCTAATCCCGCCTATGGTGTGCGCGCGTACGCTCGTGTTAACCCGTCAATGCTCCGCCATCCAGGACTCGGCACCGACGAAGAGAGACAGCCTTACGGTGTTGCTAGTTGGTAGCTCTAATCAACTATGATTGGAACTATTAGGAAACTGGAAGTTCTCAACACATGAGAGAGAAAATTAATTAGAGCTGGGTCTAATCGGGAGAGTATAACTCAAAATATCGGATTACAATAGGCTCTAATTCAATTAGAGATGTTTCTAATTAGAGGCTCTAATTCAATTAGAGGTTCTCTAATTAGACCTCTTATTCGAGGCTCTAATTCTAGAGGCCCACTGATTAGATCTCTAATTCTATGAGAGAGAGAGAATCCAAAAAGGCTCAATTGATGTGTCCCCCAAAGAGGAGAGGGTGGGGATAATATAGGTGGATCTAGGAGGGCACCTTGCAAATAGGGCGGAGGGGGGGTCAGTTTCCCCCTCCTCTTCCTTGGCTGCACCACCCTATAAGAAGATTTCAGATTGGACTCCCTTGTGAAGTTCAACCCCCCTGCACACCTTTTTTCTTTTCTTTTTATTTTCTCCCCTCATTTATTTCTCAAACCATGGGCCCTCCGGCAGTCCTTCCATATAAGGAAAGTCCCCCGAAACTTTTCTGAAACCCCGTTACCCCTAGAGATAAAATCATCGATATTATCTAACGATGTTAGAAACAAATTTCTAACACCCTAGGGAATCTCATGTCCTCCGTAGCTTCTCATATAAATTATACCTAACACCAACATAATTTCTCTCTTATAGTAACTTCCCGAAATCACTCTGATTGACATCGGACTTGTTTCTGTGATATCAAAACGACATCTAACATTCATAAAACTAATAAAAACATATTATCTCTCTCAATAAAAGGTTTACATGGCTTAAGATTGTGACCCGTAAAGGTTCGATAACACAAAGATATGTTCGGGCTCATATCGAACAATAACCAACAGCGGGATCGTGGTCGCCCATGATGGCTCATGTGTGTTCCCGAAGAATGAGGGAACCTTATAAGTTACTAATTGTACTTGTTCCCTTCAGTTCATGATACCAACAATATCACGAGGTGAGACTATGTGATCTAGTCCGATCAAACTCTTTGATCATAACATATATAACTAGTTTACCGATATCGTTCTCTTTTCTCATCCATATCCCCGATGACCCTATGATAAAATCACATTGTGTCTGGCCAGACGATATAACATCCGTGATACTGAGAGGGCCCAGAGAATTCATCTCTCTATCGTGTAGAGGAGTTAAGTACTAGTCTTGAACAATCTCAGTTCCATTGCACTTTCTCCTTTCGTAGGAATCTAGTAGGCATCACTTGGGATATGTGGTCCCATTTATGCTTACGATTGATGGATATCTCGTTGAACTCTGATATGGATAGTTTTCGTTGGAACTTGACTCAGAATGGTATGTTTTCGGCGAAATCGATGTATGAGGACCTGATGAATGGGCATACCATTTTTCTCAAGACCTATTTGTGGAAATTAAAGCTCCCGCTAAAGATTAAAATTTTCATGTGGTTTCTTGATAAAAAAGGTATTGCTTACTCGAGATAAGTTAGCTAAAAAGGGATGGAAGGGTGACACGCACTGTTCCTTTTGTGGGAATGAGGAGACTGCAGATCACTTATTTATTTCATGCCCTTTTGCTCAACTGGTTTGGCGTGTGGTGTTTTGTACGTATACGATTCCTCCCCTCTCCAACTTGACGAATATGTTTGGGAATTGGCTTAATGGGATCTATTTTAAGACGAAGAATAGGATTAGAATTGGTGTATCGGCCATTTGTTGGGCTATATGGTTATGTAGAAATAATGTGGTTTTTAACAGGATGAATCATTTTCATGTATTACAGGTTATTTCCTCGGCAGCGCATTGGATCCAGCTATGGGCTTTCCTACTTCCTTCATATCAGAGGAAGCTTATGGTGGATGGCTGCACTCGCCTCCTTATGGTGGCACAGGATTTTTTTCTCCCGGCATACTTGGCAGCCTACTAATTGGCTTTCGTAGTTTATTTTTTGTTTGGCTGTAAGTTTGAGGGAGAGATTTATTGCTTGTAAGGTTTGAACGGTTGTAACTCGTTTCGGCACTTTGGATTTTAATAATTAATAAAGGTTGTGTGCATCACTCGATGCAGAGGCCGGGGTCTTACCCCATTTCTAAAAAAAAATTGTACTTTCTAGGTCATACCCAGATATCACCTTTATAGTCCCCATTTACGGGAAGTCGGTTGATGATATTGAAAGTTTAACTTTTGATCATGCGGACACTAGATATTCTTATAGTATAGGAAGTATAGTCAATGTTAACTTCATATGCATTTGCTAAAATACATAATGATTGTTTAGTCTCTTTTAGCAACAACATACACTAGGGTCGGTTGAGTACTATTGTTACCCTAACAATAAACTCTTATGTGTTGCTAGACTTTCTTCTAAGTCCATGATCAGGAAAATGTCATCATCTCACAAAACAGAAGCTAATCTTAGAGACAACATTAGGAAATCTTGTTTGTTTATGTCTTCACACCCGCACAAAGATTTTTCCTTTGAAAACTCACTTTTCAAGTGCTATAGCGGTTGTAGCATGATGGCATAAAATTAATTCTGGACTTGGAGATAGAATAATAACTGAATTTTCTTGTATCTAGGGCATGCCTCCAACAGTCTCCCACTTTATCTAGAGTCAATTAATACTCCAATTAGTATGATGACATAACACCTATGGAATTCCAGTGTTACTCACACTTCTGTCTTGTATCTAGGGCATGTGGTACCTTAGACTTCTGTCTTTCACCTTTTGATCTAACCAACTTGTGATAAACTTGCGTTTGGATTTATTAGGAATTGAATTTGTGTGAGCCTGGTTCCGTGAGAATAATAATAATTCCAGCATCTCTCAATGAATTATTATATCATCGTTTGAAACCTCACTAAGTCGAGTGACTTTTATCCAATAACTTACAACCAACATTGTGTTGCAACTATCAACAAAAACACTGTAGAGTCCACTCATATTACTCTAATGTTGATGATTATACAACATATGGTATTATCAATTGAAGAATCATAATCTGAGTTAAAAATCAATAAAGATTTGATTTTGTAATTCTTCCACAAATACATACGTGAATACTTGCAATATTATTTGCATCTATACAAAATTCCACTAAGTTGTTTTCCACTTTGTAATATTACCGTTGAATATTTCTGTGAGAAACTTCTCACCACAATTTTTTTTTATTACAAACAATTAACTGCATCAGAAAAACTTTTCTTTAAGTTTTTATCCTTTATACCGGATTGACTAAAACAATTTTTTCAACGGAAATCCAACGGTTCTTGTGTGGTAATCCTTTTAATGACTATTAGATTGGTCAAATCACAAAATATTATGATTTCATCTAAACTCTTTATATTTTGCTCACCAATGACTACGAATGTCATGTCTACTGCAAATATCATGCCATTTTTTGAGACAAAATTAATTTTATCTCTATGTAATTCGAAATTCATTTCAGAATTACAATTAGCACACCCATCATATTCATGTTTATTAAATTCCTTAATCTATCTCATAGACCCTAAATTTAATAACACACTTTCTTATATTGCATTTAAAACCCTTTTAAATCTTTTCTATGAGGTATCTTTCTTTTAGTTAGCCTAGACAAATTAAAAGATCATAATAAGCTTCCACTGACTTTTAAGTCCCTTCGCTTTATATAATGAAAAAGAAATTCCTTCTTGTTTCATTAACACGGCTGACTTAATACTCATACTTTTTCTGATTACTCCAGTAATCAAAATTAATTACTTATACATTGCAAACCTATCTATAATTTTTTATGCTCCATCCTTGTTTTCTACCCAATACCTTTTGTTTTTCCACATTTTTTTCGTTTTCCAAATGTTTTTACAGACTAACCTATTAACAAGATGCCCTAGGCGAGGTGCTATTGTTTTCTTGTTTTTCTATTTCAGAAAAGTTCTTAAGAACGGAATGGGCTGAATATCCACGAAGATCATTTTTTATACGGACAAAGACAGAGTCCAAAGGGGAGCTAGAGGGGAGTCAGGGGGCCACCAGGAGGGCACCAGCCGTAGCCCCCTCCTAGGTCGCGCCTGGTGGGCCCCTCAGGGCACTGGCCACCGCCTCACGTCCCCTCTTCGCCTATAAATTGCCTTTTACCATAAAAACGTTGGGGAAGGAGTTATTTTCCATGAAACATATATATAGGCTCCTTCACTTCGAAAGTCCAATCTAGGTCTTCTGGAGTCCTTCTCCGGCACACCGTCGGAGAGGGGGATTGTCACCGGAGACCTCTACATCGCCTTGATCGCCTCCGATCAAATACGTGAGTAGGTCATCTCGGGACTACGGGTCCATAGGAGTAGCCAGATGGTTCTTCTCTCCCCTATGCCTCCATGTTTAGATTCTCGTGAGCTTCCTCAGATGATCGAGACCACCGTTATGTAATTGTGCATGTTGTGTTTGCTAGGATCCGATGAACCATGAAAATTATGATTATTTTGTTCATGTCAATATGAGATGCTTGACTTATATTTGTAGAGAGTTTTAATCTTGTCTTGCAATGCTCTCTCGTGTTTATGATTACCTTGGCCACATAGTTGTTTTCACCTCCAAGAGAGTGTTTATATGCTAGATAGTGGGTTCATGCCTCCTTGTTGCCTGCGCTCGAGTGACAGAAATGTGCGGGGGTAGGATGTGCTTTTGCCACTAGGGAGAAAATAGCGGTGCTCTTGTCTACGGATGGGAATCACTCCTTACATTACGTATTGATCTTAAAGCATTTGTCGGTTTCATACATAGCAATCACTTTGTTGCTCCAACTTAATACCAAGAGATTTGTTGGATAGCTTTCTTGAGGTGGATATTTAGATATGAATGCATGCTGGATAGCGGTCCATATGCCTTGACGTAATGCCTACAATGTTAGAACCTGTGAACTTTATCTCGTCATAATAGTGTTGTTATATGCGCATGCATGATCTGTCAATTGAACAGTTGTAATTTGTTCACCCATCATGTTTGTTTTCTTTGGAGAGACACCACTAGTGAACCTATGGCCCCCGGTCCTATTTTTCTCATATTGCAAACCTTATTTTGATGTCCCGTTTTTACTTTAATTGTTTTCCAAGACTCTATACGTTTAATTCTCCTGTTATCAACAAGACCGGAATATTGACAACCTTCCGGAAAGTTGGGTGATACGTCTCCGACGTATCTATAATTTCTGATGTTCCACGTTGTTATTATGCCAATTGCTACATGTTTTCTATACACTTTATATGATTTTTATGGATTTCCTAGGACTAACCTATTGACAAGATGCCACAGCGCCAGTTCATTTTTTTTGTTGTTTTTTGTTTCAGAAAAGTTGTTCTGGAAATTTTCTCGGAACTGAACAAAACAAAATCCGAGGGTCTTGTTTTTCTGTCACGTACTCGGATTCCGGAGGAGACCCGGAGGCGGGCTCCAAGGCCGCCACACCTTAGGGTGGCGCCCGCTAGCCGCGCTACCTGGGGTTGCGGGTCCCTCGGGCGCCCACCGACATCGCCCTTTCGCCTACAAATTGATATTCTCGGGAAATCCCTAAATACCCGAGCCTCCATCCACGAAAAGTTTCATAGCCACCATCGTCGTCAATCCCAGCTCGAGAGGGTTCTGAAGCTCTCCCGTCCACCCTTGTCGGGAGGGGAAATCATCACTGGAGTGCTCTACGTCACCATGCCTGTCTCCGGAGTGATGCGTGAGTACTTCATCCTTGGACTATGGGTCCATAGGCAGTAGCTAGATGGTTGTCTTCTCCTCCTTTTGTGCCATCATGTTTAGATCATGTGAGCTGCCTAACATGATCAAGAGCATCTTATTGTAAAGCTACATGTTTTGTTTGCTCGGATCCGATGAATATTGAATGCTATGTCAAGTTGATTATAGATCTATCTTGTTTGTGATCTTGCATGCTCCCCGTTACTAGTAGATGCTATGAACAAGTTGATGCTTGTAACTCCAAGAGGGAGTATTTATTCTCGATAGTGGGTTCATGCCTACAGTTATCTGGGAGAGTGACAATAGCTTCTAAGATGTTTGATGTGCTGTAGCCACTAGGGATAAAACAACTATGCTTTGTCTAAGGATAATTCTATTGTTTACATTACGAACTTTACATAATGCAATAATTTGTTGCTTGCAACTTAATACCCAAAGTTTGCCTGGATTACGTTCTGAGTGTGGATTATTAATCATAGAAGTTGTTGGATTAGAGTCTATGTATACTGTGGTAATGCTCAAATAAATCTCATAGTAATCATCATGTCATGCATATACACTACGTTGCAGCCTCTATTTCTGTGAATTGCCCAGCTGTAGTTTGTTTACCCAACATGTTATCTATCTTTTTTGGAGAGGCACCACTAGTGAACTCTGGACCCCGGTCCATTCTTTTATATTGATAATACAACCACTGCAAGCATTGTTCTCTTCTACTGCAAACAATGTTCTCCTTTCATTCACTGCAATCATACATCATTTTATACACTATACGTCTAATCCTTTGTGTTCAGTAAAAACCGATGAGATTGACAACCTAATTTTTTTGTTGGGGCAAAGTATATCGGTTGTGTTGTGTGCAGATTCCACGTTGCTGCCAAGCCTGGTAGTGCGACCAGCCAACATGAGCTGTCAACAACCTTCAGAAGTGATTTCTTTCTTCTACTGGTCCGAATAAACCTTGGTTTCTTACTGAGGGAAAACTAGATGTTGTACTCATCATACCTTCCTCTTGGGGTCTCCCAACGAACGTGTGTTTACACGCCATCATTAGGACAAGAGAGAGTTTGTGTTTGCGTGCAGGTTCCACGCTCCCGTCAATTACACGTTAACATTTTTTCTGGCTCCGTTGATAAAGCAACCTTCTTCAAGACTACAGAGTCCTACTGGTTCGATAACTCTAGTTCTTTACTAGGGGTAAACTTACTCTAGACTGCATCATACCTTCTGCTTGGGGTCTCTTCACGAGCGTGTGATCACGTCCTCATCAATTACACTTCCCAAAAAATTGCTATTTGATCCAATGACAACACCAAGAAATTGATATGATAAGTTTTTAAGTTCATAATTATCATTTAATCGTAATTGATAAAACAATTTATCAATACTAGCTTTATGAATATAAAATATTCATATCTGTTTTTTCTGTGAAAAAAATTCATTTTCCTTGTGATTTATAAAATCACTCCAACTTACTCTCAAAATAAAATCTTGGAGTAAAAATGAATATTTTCTTCTAACATGGATCTATATGATAATGAAATATCATATATTTATGAGTACTATTATATTGTTTTTTTACATTATGGTCATTATCTTGGAATATTGTTGAATATTTCACAAAGTGAATGTTTTATCAAATTCCTCATATGACCTTTATTCTAATATTAAGTTTGAATTTTATGTATCTCATACTTAAATTCCTGGACAATGTGATGAATTGGAAACATTTGCATGTTGCCCTTTCATTCACTCCTTCTCCAAAAATTCACAATCTCAACTTATATAATTTTCACTTCTCTTTCGTGAGAAGACACTTTTCTCCCTAATCTAATGTGTTTAAAACACATGGAGTAAATAGTGGAAATTTACTACCAATAAACTTATTGGTTTTACGCAATACCTTAAAATAAATTATGCTTCATGCTTGAGCAATATTGATTAGTAGAAACTTATTGTTAAAATAACTCTAAGTTAATTAATTAATAGTTCCAACTAAAACAAACAAACCAAATAATTTTCTTTAGCGGGTCTGAGAATTGTTTTTCGTTTCATGCTATCACTTTACCATACAAAGACATTTGAAAATTATAACATTTCTTAAATCCTTGTCTCACGAAGATTTTATTATCACGATAATTTTGAATCTCTCAAAATTCATCATGAGTAATTATTGCCAAAGGAAAATTTCTTTGTTAATCCATGTTATAATATATATTAAGTCTTTTTCTACTTCAATCAAATATCTTTGATCTCGGTTTTTATTCAAAATTCCTCCCACTAACTTTTATGAAATATTGAAACTTCAATTATTTCATCTATTCCACTTCATCAATACGATTGACTTATCATATTTAATATTCAATGGAATTAAGTCAATCGAGAAAAAATCTGAAACTTATGTGAATTTTGAAATTCACAAGTGCCTAGCACTTCATGGATATTTGCCATATTAAATATTTTTGCGGCACTCGTCTTTTAACCTTAATAAATAAATAAAATAAAATACGTATCTTAAATTTATTTAATAGGCCATAAAACTATTACTCAAATTTGAGCAATAATTTGACTCAAAATATTCAAAACTTAATAACAAAATTAGTCGACATAACATAATAAAGAAGGTCATAAACTTTGAATGCCAAGTTTGGAATTCCCACACATATTTTATAATTCGAAGTCAACAGGGTTCACGAACATTAAATATTCATTACATAATGACCGAACTCAAAATAACGATTATTTCGATGTCCTAGTGTAGATCTTCTCTATTGACTTGGAATTCATTAGATGACCAGCTACACTCCAAGTGCACTTGCTACGTCAATCCAGAACCTCCTCTTCTTTCTAGCATTTGCTCCTTCCAAAGTACCTGCCACTGGTGCAAGTAAGAAAATCAATTAGTATCTCATACTAACAGACTTTTGCTGGAATTATGTCACTGATACGTCTCCAACGTATCTATAATTTTGGATACTCCATGATCATATTATGTCAATTGCTACATGTTTTCTCCCTTATTTATAGCATTTTTATATGTTTTCGGGGACTAACCTATTAACAAGATGCCAAGTGCGAGTTCCCTGTTTTCTGATGTTTTTGGTTTCAGAAAAGTTGTTCTGGAAACATTCTCGGATTCGGACCCCACAAAGCCCGAAGTGCCTATTTTCCCCGGAAGCATCGAGAAGACCGAAGAAGAGTCGAAGACGGGCACCATAGGGCCACACCATAGGGTGGCGTGGCCCCCCTTGCCGCGCCTGCTATGGGTGTGGGACCCCTGGAGCTCCACCGCCTTTGCCCTTTCGCTTATTTAATCCCCCCGGATGGAAAACCCTAGGCACCTGATAAAAAAATCCCCGAAAAGTTCTGCAGCTGCCGTCACCGTCAACCCTAGATCAGGGGGTTCTGAAGCTGTTTCTGGCACCCTGCCGGAGAGGAAATCATCACCGGGGGCTTCTACATAACCATGCCTGCCTCCGGAGTGATGCGTGAGTAGTTCATCCTTGGACTACGGGTTCGTATTTGTAGCTAGATGGTTGTCTTCTCCTCATATGCCTCCATGTTTAGATCTCGTGAGCTTCCTATCATGATCAAGATTGATCTTATGTAATTCTATATGTTGTGTTTGCTGGGATCCGATGAATATTGAACTTATGCCTAGTTGATTATAGTCTTTATTACATATGTTATTTGTGATCTTGCATGCTTTCCGTTGCTAGTAGTTGCTCTGGCCAAGTAGTTGCTAGTGACTCCAAGAGGGAGTATTTATGCTTGATAGTGGGTTCATGCCTCCTCACCACCTTGCTCCAGTGACAGAAACATGAAGGGGGAGGATGTGATGTTGCACTTAGGGAGAAAACAGCAGTGAGAGTTCCCGCGTGCATAATCATTGCTTACATTACACACTTTGTTTGATGCAGTTATATGTTGCTTGCAACTTAATACCTAAGGCGGTTCGGATGATAACCTGAGGGCGGATTATTAGTAATAGATGCAGATAGATTTCGGTCTATGTATATTGTTGTAATGCCCGCACTAAATATCATAGTAGTCATCATGTTATATTGTGCACTACGGTGCAACCTCTATTTGTGAATTTCCCAGCTGTAATTTGTTCACCCATCATGTTATCTTTATGGGGATACACCACTAGTGAACCTATGAACCCTGGTCCATTTTCCACACTATTAAACAAGCCACAACAATTTCCTGCTTTCTTTACTTAGTGCAAGCATACATCATTTTCCACACTATACGTCTAATCTTTGTTTTCAGCAAGACCGGTGAGATTGACAACCTCACTGTACCGTTGGGATAATGTATTTTGGTTGTGTTGTGTGCAGGTTCCGCATTGTTGCTGACACCGGTGAGCCATCACCACCGTCAGTGGCATCAACCTTCCAAAGATCCTCTTCCTCCTACTGGATTGATAACCTTGGTTCTTAACAGAGGGTAGTCTTACCGCTACCCTCATCACACTCTCCTCTTTGGGTTCCCAACACGCCATCACAAGCAGCAAGAATTCCTAGCACCATCGAGGCGTAGCAAAAGAATTTCCGGCGCCGTTGCCGGGGAGGAAGAAGTCTTCTGCAAAGGGTAAGTTCTTACCGCCACACTCATCACACCCTCCTCTTTCGAGATGCATCGCGAAATACCCTGAAAAACACCTCGGCTTACAAGTGTAAGCCACGTTTTACACAATAACTTACTCGCATAGGTTTTAAGTGAAATGTTTCATTGCTTGTGGTGATTACATGTGTTTCACTTTTACTTAGCAAATAATTGTTATCATGTTTAAGAAGAAATGTTATCACATAATTAAACGAGAAAACAATAACATATGAAAAACAACTATTGAAAAGATAATACACATGTTTATTTTATGTTCAAAAGTGTGGGTGAATGACAAAGAGTTTAATTCAAAAATGATGATTTAATACAACTAACTCTATCACCACATGTCTTGCTAATGGCCATGGTGATAGGTTTTGTATGTGTGAAAACATTTAAGGATTATTAGTAAAGAAGATAATGATGTGGTAGTTGTTTCTGGTTATAAGGGAATATTATAGAATTCCATTATACCTTTAGAAACAAGTTAATAAGTTTAAAAAAATGTTTTGTGTTTGATATATTTGAGTTGAAGATGTTTTTCTCTTTAATTTTTCATAACATTTACTGCTTTCTAAAAATATTTGAATAAGTTATAAAATTATTAATTTTAAATATATTAAATGACTAGGTGTAACAGCCCAATTTTTGGAAGACAGGAAAAACTTGTTTTCAATAACCTAAAAATCAGGGCCAACAAAAACTTTTTAATATATTTGACTAATGCTTGTGTTTCTTTTATTTTTGCTTGTTGCTTGTCTTTTTGTTTGAGTTTGTTAACAACTAAAACTAAAAGCTATGATCATAGATTTCTTAAAATACAACCCTTGTGATCAAGTCATGACAAGAAAGCTTATCATCTTCATCCATCACACTCTTTTGGCAAAAACCTTTTTGAAAATGTTTTGATTTGAGAAGAAACTCAAAGGACAAGTTTTGAGAAAACAAAAGATAATTTCCCAAAACTATATGAAAAGTATT
Organism: Alopecurus myosuroides; assembly: GCA_028641055.1. Taxonomy (NCBI): domain Eukaryota; kingdom Viridiplantae; phylum Streptophyta; class Magnoliopsida; order Poales; family Poaceae; genus Alopecurus; species Alopecurus myosuroides. The sequence continues at coordinate 777,697,898 of CM054057.1, forward strand.
TTGGAGCTAATCAACTCCAACCTGTTTCCAACCAAGATGCTTTTGCAAGTATTTCAAAAACTCCTTCTCACTTCCTTCTTTTGCAAAAACAATAAGAGGGGACTAGGTTACCCCTGTGTTTCACCTCAATTATATTCTTTTGGAAATAACAACTTTTGAGCTGAACCTCTTTACAAAATCCTCTTGTCATGGTATGTATTGATCACTACCTAAAATTAACACTTGAGAAAAACATCCTGGAAATTAATTTGAGGAACTCACTGTATTGAGTGATCTGTGACTTGTTATTTTATCTGCTTGTTGTGTGATTTTATCTTGTGTGTGCTTTGAAGTATTTATTTATGTTTGTTGATTAATGTGTGATGTTCCAATAAATTAAAAACCTATTAATAACAAGATCAAGCATCAATATCATATTCCATCACATGCCCATGTCATCTTTTGTTTTCTTAAAAACTTCCAACTTTGGAGACATGTTTCTATGACAAATCCTGAGCTAATTATCAATGCACCATCATACATCTCATTGCATATATATATGCTATATATCCAAGTTGTTATTATGGATATTGAAACACTTTGGCATCTTATTTCATAGTCCTTTAGAAGGCATCCCTAAATGTTGGTCATATCCCTATTATCTTGATGCACTTTTTCTGTGTTGCTCAAAACCACTCCTCTTTGTTTTCAAGCCCCGTCAACCTAACCTTGTACTCCATACCCTATACATCACCTCCATATGGTCCATTTATTTTCCAATGGCCATTTAATTATTCTTCTCCCATGGTTTTTAACCTATTAAATAAACTCCTGTTTTCACATTTCTCCACTTGGTGTCTCAAATATTTTCAAAGGAGTTGTTTATTAAAAATCACTTTTGAGACCTATATTATGTACTCTCTCATCCCAACTCAAAAATATTTGTTTTAAAAGAATTTAAATATTTATTATTTTCCATTTTCCAAAAGGCCAGAAATGGATTTTAAAATATTTTGTGAAGAAAAGTATTTCCTAAAATCTTGGAAAAATTACCCAACATGCCTATGGTCATGTGGGACTTACTTATACAAAAACATTTGCAAGTTGTTTTGAAAATTTTGTAGAAAACATTTAAAAATAGTTTCTGCCATTTTTGAATTCCCAAAATTTTGTGAACGAAAGGTTTTCAGAAAAACTTGAGACCACCACCCCTAGACTCCATTTTTCATCCTCTATCTAATGGACATGATTATTCACCTATGTTCCATTCAACATTCTTGTGAAAACAAGCAAAAACCACTTCTGTTATTCCTGGACACTGTTGAGAGCATGCTTGTTCTGGTCATCCCTCTCTCTCCTGCACCTGGACAGTGGAATTTAGTCCTTTAACCTCCTAGACATGGTCTACCTGCTCCATTCCTTCTCTCTCTCATCCACCACCCAATGGACAAGGACTTGATCACCCCCTGCATATCACTCCCTCACCACCATCCAAACCAGAAGCAACCCGTGCACCACCAGGTCTCTCTCCCACTCGTGATCCTCCCTGGCAAAGCCCCATCCCTTCCCCTTGTCTCTTTCCTGTATTTCCTTGAGCTGGCCATGGTGCTCTGGGCGCCCTCGCCACGTCGCTCACGTTCCAACACTTGGACATCATGCCGAGTTCTACGGCCTTGTCTACTAGCTCCACGACCGCTCCACGATCACACCTGTGCCCCTCACTTTCCCCAGCTCGCTCACCATCTCTCTCAATGCCCTGTCGAACACCTGCGGCCCCCCTCGTCCCCTCTCAAATCCGCTCGCCTCGAACCTCCTCAATCAAATCCCCCTCTCCTGGAGGACCTCCTCACCTCCGTGACGCTCTCTGACATCTTTTCCGCACCGATGTGAGCTCGAGCGAGCGCACCCGTTGCACCCGTGGACACAATGGACGCCACCCTATGAGCAATGGCGCCAGGCCACCCGAGTCCGCCTCCTCGACCAAAACCATGCCTCCGTGACTCTATTCATCCCCAATCGCACTTCCATTCCGGAAACCCCCTCCGTGTACCATCCTCTCGCCGGAATCGAACAGTGCCCTCCGCGGACGGACTCCTTGTCGCACCGCGAGCTCAGGTTGTTCCCTCCTCTCTTCTCTTTTCCCCTACCTCCATGTGGTTCTCGCGAAACTTGTTACCCTCCTTATTTGTTCATCGAATCCCTATAGGAGTGCCGCCATCCACGATTTTGGTCCGCCGCCGCGTAACCCGTGGGGACCCTAGCTCGGGCCTTCTCCAACAAGCTCTGGTGGGAGCATGTGATTCGCGTTATCGCCATGTTCCTCCTCGACGTTTCTGCGGTTCCAGGCATTGTCGGGAGTGCCCTACGGCGATATTCCGGCGAAGAACCGCCTCGAGCCGCCGTCCCTCGCTCTTCCGCTGCCAGAAATCTCGGCCCTTCCACGGCCGTTGGATCCGCATACAACGGATCTATTTAAATCCCTGCACTTTAAATCTTGGCCGCTGATTCCCGATCTGACGGCGGCTTACCATTTCGGCAGCGCGTGCTGGCCAGCGGGCCGGCCTGCCTCGCGCGTCCCATCCTCCTCGCAGATCTGGCCCAGTTTTGTTTTTTTGCAGGTTGTTAATCCTTTTCCAACATATCTGTTTTCTGGTTGTTTACTTTACTTCAAAATAAAAATACAAATGAGTAAATCTTGTCAAACAAAAATCACAGATGTAGATCTACTAATTCTTAACCATATCCAACTTGCAGATCTAGATTTTGTGCTCTATTTTAGGAGAAATAAAATAAATGGCAGAAGCACTCATTAACACCTTTTATTTAATAACTTGCGTTTTATGTATCCAAAACATACAAACTCAACTTTTATGACCAGCCCTTGAAAATGTCTATCTGTGGCAATTCGCCTTGTGTTGACTTGAGTTGTGGTGTGAAAATGACATGCATGTTAGTTTTAGGCTAGAGAGCACTTCTGTGATTTGTTTGATTTTTTTTGGGGCGAATTTTGATGTGGATCCACTCGTGTTGGTTTGATAGTGACTAGGAGCTCCTTATACTATATTTTCATGATTTTAGGAGTTACAGAATAGGCTGGGTGCATTATTTAGTGTTTAGCCCTTTTCTGCATATTTTTACTATGCTTTTATTAAATTGTATGTTATATTTTTTTGATACAAAACTTGATTCCTAGCATGTGTAGGTTATTAATACATGTTTGAGATGTGTTTTTGAGTGTGTCATTATCATGTTAAGAAAATTTGTGTGAAAGGCATGTTATTATAGTGTTTTTCCATATGGTTGTTTTCCTAAGTAATATTAGTATAAATCTTGTTATTCTTCTTATGGGTATGATGACTTGCATAAATAATTTGGTATTATTTTCCATAGCATAGCTACTGTTATTCTAGATTATTATACTTTCTTACATGCTTGAGTAATCTCTAGATAAATTTGTCATGCTATGATAGTTTTAGATATTTTCTGCCATAAGTTGTTATTTGCATGCTTAATTTTTGAGGCATTGATTAGATTGTTATTTTCATATTACTAGCATGTTTAGGTGTCGTTTTCTCTATTACTTGGATGCTATCTTACAGATCCATCATGTTAGGATAAATCATGTTTAATGATCTCTTATGGTTATGCATGTCTGCTTGTCTAAATAGCCCTGTTTCATGTCTAGTGCTAATAGTTGTTTTTCTCCATGATTATTTTCATGTATTGGGTGATGCCATGATACGTTTGGTATTGATTTGTCTCTGTTATTAGGTTGATTAGCTACTGGTTATATTATTTCTTCATGTTTAGAAAAGCATGTGTTACTATGGGCTTGTATTATTGCTTGTTATTAATTTCCTGTGCATGTGTAGTTGTTTCTAGATTATTTTCTTGTTATCTTGTTCATCCTCCTGACTGACCAGATATTCATTTAACCTTATTTGGGCATTTTATGAGAGTGGCACACCCACTGAACTCATGCCATTTTGGTTAAGGATCCATAGCATCAACTCTAGTGGATTCATGTGTTTTGTCTGTGCCTGTTTTGCTTGTTGGTGTGCACCCTAGTCATATTGTTTGTGAGTGTACTTGTTTGATGAAATGCTTGATGTATGTTTAGTTTTTGTCAACTGCTTGACTTTGTTTGGTTCTGATTGGGTGTTTTCCTTTTTGAGTTTTACGACGTTAGATAACGAAGACGGTATTATTTCCCGGAGAGGCTTTTATTGCAACTCTTGTTTATTTCAAGAGCAAGACCAAGACCAGTTCCAAGGCAAGACACTCTAAATGCTTGATGTTGTTTTACTTATTATTATCTATCATGCATGTTTTACTTCTGAAGTTTTACAAAAGTTTATTCAAAAACTATTTCCTCAAGTGGACTATACCACTATCTATTTTATGTATCTAATATGCTTTATCCACTTTATAATCTTGGTGTTACCAAGCCCTTTAGATATTTTAGTAGCATCACTTAATCAACGTAAGTCTCCTAGTGGACATTTTAACTTGATGTTTTTGGAAAGCAAAAGCATGGAAAAACCCCGAGGAAAGGTGGGACCTTGTTCGAGGGAGGTTTGTGAAGAAGAAAATGTTTCGACTTGTTTTTCCAAAAATGAAACATAACCTAGTCTTCGCCGGACAACCAAGACGTACTGCCACATTACCTCAATATGGGAACGGGGTCTAGCTAATTGCTTGTCGGTGTTAGTCTGTGCCTACCTCAAAGTGCTATAGGGGTTAGAGTCCCCCGAACGGAATTGTCGCCAGGAGGGAGAAACGGGACATTCACAGTGTGGGATTAAGTTCACTACCGGTTGCAGCAATTGGTCTCCTGCCATGGCGGTGTGTTGTCGGGGGAAACCGGATCGATAAGGCTGACTCACTCGGTGCCGGGGAGAACAAACCGAGTTGAAGAGGTAGTCATTTACTAGCGCTGACATAGTGGATGGTTAGGACCAGTTATCCGATGTTTGCATACTGTCTCGGACAGTCCGTGGTTGTTCACGGCGGATGTACTGGATCTTGTGGATTGTGTACACCTCTGCAGAGTAAAACTATTCAGAATAGCCGCGTCCTCGTATATGGACAGTTGAATGGCCATGTAGCTAGCATTGTGTCAATGTTTTCAAAAAGCTGGAAAGTGGTTTGGAATTGTACCTGGGAGGTACGTTGAAAGGGAATGATTTTACCTTTGAGGTACGGGAAAAATGATGGTTTTGAAGAGGTGTTTCTCGAAGAAGTTTTGCAAAGAGAAAATTTCTTTTATTTAGAATGCTTTATCAAAACTTTGTGGATATGCAATATCTACAAGAGAAATAAAATATCTTTTGAAGTATCTTCTTCAACAAAAACAACTAAAACTTGTGCAACCATGATGTGTCTTCAATTCATCATGGATAATTGAAACTTAATTACAGCCTTCCTACCACCTTTATATTTATGCATACTTGCATGTTTAGCTTTCATTTGGGGTGTCTTGCGAGTACATTCCAATGTACTCACAATGGTTTCGTCCCTGGCTATTGTCTTAGCCAGACTTTGAGCAGAAACCCGGAGGACCTGAAGAAGGTGGTGTCGCTGACGACTCTGCGAGCTAGGAACGTCTCCGAGTAGGTAGTCAAGGCGTGACTTGGGTTTACCACTATGTGTTTTGTAGACTTCCGCTCTTTAGTGTGTTTTCCTGCCCTGCGTGGCAGTTGTTTTCAACTGGGTCACGTGACCAGTTGTGTAAATCGTGTATTCGTGTAGTGGATGTTGTATCTGTAATGCCAACTTGAGTATGTTGTTCACGACTAACTGATCATGGGATCGTGAATGTATGCATACTGGAGGTCTCGGACTGCTAGTCTGGGGTCTCCACACTAGGAAAAATATTGCACACATGAAACCTTGGTCAAATGACTTTGAAAATACCATAGATGAGTTGTATTTTTCATTTGGATCATTTTGGTATACAACTTGTATTTTTCTGATTTTATGAATTATTTATTATTTTTCTCAATTTTAAATGATTTAATTTAATTAAAGAAAATATTTAATTTTAAACTTTATCAAATATTTTTAGAAAGTTAATGAACATTTAGATTTTATTTTTCTAAGCATTTTCATATCTTATCTGTATTTTTCTGATTATTAGTTTAAAAGTTATTGAAGGTATGAATTATTCTGCCCTTTTTAAATTGACAGGTGGGTCCCACCTGTCATAATGATTTTTAAATCGAAAAAAAAAATAATAAAAAAATGACATGACGTCTTGGTTATGTCACAATGACATCACCTGAGCTCGATTCCTCTCTGTTGGTTTCAAATCACGAAATTCAGTTCAAATTAGTGTGATTGAGTGTTGCTACTAGTTAGAGTGTGACACAGGGAGTCTGTGGGTGGCAGCGCTTGACCAAATGGTTGCCGGAGCTGATCCGCGGCGAGCAAGGCGCGGCGGCGTATCACAGTTGACGGCGGCGGAACAATTCGGAGGGTAATTAAGCAAACAGAGGGCACCGAGAGGTGCTTAAGCTCACCATGAGCATGAGGAGTAGCTCGGTGTGGCACGAGGATGTCTTGGGCGACGGCGGCATCAAAATCCGGCCGACGACCGTGGTTGAGGAAGACGGCTCAATTCCGGTGCTTCCGTCCATCCCAGCCCGTGTGCTTGCTCGAGTTGAGAGAGCGGACGACGGAGAACTTGTAGGTAGTCTCGGGGAGGCACGGGAGCGACCACAGCGTCGGTGACGAGCGGCGGTCTCCGTCAGTTAGGGTTGGGTTTCCGGTGTGGTTTTTTGTAGAGAGACAGGGAGCAATTGCGTGAGTGGGAGTGAGGAGGAGGTTCACGACTCCCTCCTGGTCTTATCCTCGCGAGGAGGGGCACAGGGAGGAGGTGGCAGTGTGGCGGCCATGGCGTGGACACGCACGGCGTCCTTCTGGCCGGAGAGGAGGAATGAAAAGAAATAAACATTTTTTGGATAACCCCCTAGAAATTTCTATAAATTATAGTTAGGTCCTTCTGTTAATACAATGTGAGGAAAAACACTATTTTCAGGGCCGTTTTGTAAACAGAAAAATTAATAAAATCAGTTTTAAAATCCTTATTGAATTTCCAAGCTCACCATGGTTTTTTTTTCAATTTTGAGCAAGATTTAAACTTTATACTTAGGGTGCTAGATTAAGTGGTTTTTATTATTCCTCACCCTTTAATTTATTTAATGACTTTAAAACTATGTTTAAGCATGATTAATAAGAGTTCACACAAAAATTATGTGAATACCGAAGTGGTGCATCATAATTGTACAACTTTGAATACAATCCCTTTTAGAAAACAATTTGGTAACACTACTTAGTAGTGTTTTTTATTTTATTCATTGTTCACAAAATCACCATGTATGGAATTTTATTCTATGACATACAAAATGCTTTTTATTAGGTCATGGACTTGTTTTCTCTTATGAGGCTTTGTTAGTTTCACATTTTAGATCCTTATCAATTTTGGTGGAAATTTCTTTATATTGTATGTAAGCCATATTTGTTATTTTATGCACTTGATCAAATGGAAAACATGAGTGGCTTTGGGAGTCTCATTTGTTTGTTTTCCACATAGGTTCACCTATGGATTTTATCCCATGTTTGTTTTGGAAACATGTGATCATTTGCATGGTTATGTGTAGATGTATTTTTGTTGTTATCTTTTAGTCTTGTGTATGAAAAAGTATCTGGAAAACAAGGTGCTTGTCTGCATTGGCCTCACATAACACAAGTCATTTAAATGCAATGGTTTTTTATTAGTCCTTATTATATAATTGTTTCATTTAAGAGATTATTGTGTGTTCCTCATCTCTGATGATTCTTGACAAGGCATAGGGTTATAGTTTCGCCAATATCACCTAATGTTTCACTGGAGAATTTCTTATGATCCCCTAGTGAGGCAGTGTTGATTCTTGTGGTCTTCTGTTGCCTGATGTTCTTGTCTCTGATTTCCACTTGTCTTCAGATGCTGCCTTGTTCAATAGCAAGTAAAATCAGCTCTTGGATTTCATCTTCACTGCATCACCCTTGTGGTGAAGATAACCAGTTATTCCAAGCAAAGAATTTACTTAGATGATTATAAAAGTATGGGAGTTTGTTTTATGACATCAAGTTATCCTATGCATATAAGAAGAATTTGTTAACAAGGTAGCTAGTCTTGTCTCCAAATTACTACTCATATACAATGGGCTGAGATGTATCAGGTTATTCAACCTTCTGTTTGTTTGTGTATGACACTCAATTGTTTTAGTATACAAAAGTGATCTGTTAAGAAGGTCTAGAAACTTGTTACCAAACTACTTCTATATAACACTAACATTAGAGTATCACTCTATTTCAAGAGAGTTAATAAGATCAGATCAAGATATAAGAGTTTCCAATATAACAGATTGGAGTAGAACTTCTAGAACACTCTAAATAATCTTATTGAATATCTTCCTGTGGTAGTTCCTCATTTCTGGTGTCTTGCTTCTCTTGCATAATGACATAGAGAAGATTGGAAAAGAAGATATAATCACTACTAAGGAAAAGCTTACCCCAGGCGAACAGAAAAGGGCTACCACAGGCGCATTTCGGTTCGCCTGGGACCATATCGCCAGCGGTAATGGCTTACTCCAGGCGAATAGTGAAATGCGCCTGTGGTAAGTTGGCATACCCCAGGCGAATAGGCCTTGTGCGCCTGGGGTAATACTTTTACCTGTGGCGAACAAGAGATGCGCCTGGGGTACCGTATTCTGTTCGCCTGGGGTATGGTTTTGCTGTATCAAAATATAAAAGATATCAAAATAACAGAATTACAGGAAAATGACAGAAATAAGTCTCAAAATGACAGAAATATACCATAGTCTCAAAATGACAGAATTAAGTTTTATAACAGAAATATTTTCGATCATCAACACATAGTCTCGATCATCACCACATAGTTCAACAAAATTACATAGTCTCGAAAAGAACCATACTACTAATTAATAAATCCAGGAGTTAGCTAGTGAGATGAAAATGATTATTTGTTCTAATTTGGGCTGATGTAGTGGATGACCATCATCATGTCCAAGTTGGGGATGTCAGTATCCCTCATGGTGATCAGAATAGCTCGGCCAGCCTCCATACCAACTCTTGCGGAATGGAACTGCCTCCATGCTTGAGAGTTGAGGATGACGTGACCATCAACATTATCCCTGGTGATCGGAACTGTGGTGACATCTCCTGATTCTCCACGGCGTACTCCAATGGTACCTTTATGCTCCATGCCAGCACTGTCCGCTACCGCCATAGGTATTTTCTAGAACACACAATTCCAAGAAAGAATAAAAGCACAATGTCACATACCGGCCACATTATAACATAAGCAACTATAGGAATAAGAAAATGTTAAAAAACATACCATGAGATGTCCTTGGAGATGTTAGTGTTGGTGATGCGATGCACGAAAGGGGACCCGATGTAGCTATCTATCTGGGCAAGTCTCTGAAGGACACGGTCCTTCTCAAGCTCGCTAAGATTCACTCTTTGAGCAACCACCACATGTTTCCATGGGTCCTCCTCGTCCATATCATCCTCAGTGTCCATGTCATCCTCAGTGTTCCCAATTTCCTCCTCACTCCCGCCATCCTCGCTCGCAATCCCGCCCATATACAGAATTTTGATACGAGGTTGCGGTCCTTCCATAGAGAAGTGAATGTAATCACCTCCGCTTAAATTGTACTTGGCGATGATAGCCTGCAATTGTTCCCCGCAGAAGTAGGTCCTGTTTCTTTCTTTCTTCACTCGAAGAATGTAAGTGGTCCCGTGAACATTGAAATCCACGTTATTGCCAACTAACTCGTTGAACTCTTCGCGAATATTGCATGGTAGAATCTAAACAAGAAATATAAAGAATCTTTTGTTAAGAAACACAAGTCTCAAGCTAGATAGTAAAACGAAAGACAAGTTAACATAAAAAGAATTGTTAATTACCAACGAATCAACGTCACCGTCGTGGAGCTGAAGCATAAAAGAAGTCCCGGTGAATCGTCCTTGGGCACATCGGGACCGACATACTTCGCAAGCCATGTTCTATTAAATTAAGAAAGTACACATAGAGGTTAGAGGAGCATAGCTATCACAAAACAAAGACAAATGGCAGCACCTACCTATCACAAAACAAATGCACAAAGCTATATACTTTACTGGAATATCCAAAAACAATGCTGTGTGGTACCACCAGATTACTGTGTTCTAATTGCATGCTGGGGTTTGAACGCAGATAGAAAAAAGGATAAATGAGATGGGGACAAAAGTGATGGGTGCTTAGCCAAATAAAAAACTCCAGAACATGCTATCGATCCGAATGCGCGTTGCTATGAATTTCCTCTGTTTCCTCGTTCCAAAGTTTTGCGTTTACGTTCCTAAATTGGGGACATAGACCATTGATCCACAACGAAAGCAAACATTCCTCTGGATCCACGACGACGGGAGCACCGCGGCCACCAGGAGCAGGCGCACATCCTCTGGATCCACAACAACGACGGGAGCACCGCGGCCACCAGGAGCAGGCACACATCCTCTGGATCCACAACGACGACGGGAGGGCCAGAGTGGGCTGGGATGGAGGGGGGATGGGAGGGAGGGGGATGGGAGGGAGAGGGGCTGACCTGGATCAACAACGACGACGACGACGGAGTGGGCGACGACCTGCTCTGCTCCTCCTCGACACTGGCGACGGCGGCGGCGTGTGGGTGCGTGTGGGCGCGGGTGCGGGTGCGGGTGCGGGTGAGATCTGGTCAATTAAAATACTAAAGCACATTGGCACCGGTTTGTGATACAAACCGGTTCTAAAAGGATCTGTCCACTGGGCCCCCCCACCCTGCCGCAAATGGCCTCAAGGCCTTTAGGACCGGTTTGTGATACAAACCGGTTATAAAAGGATCTGTCCACTGGGCCCCCCACCCTGCCGCAAATGGCCTCAAGGCCTTTTGGACCGGTTTGTACCACAAACCGGTCCTAAAGGTTTTCTCATTTTTTTGCAGCAACAGCGAGGGCTTACCCCAGGCGCAGAGGTTCGGCTTTCGCCTGGGGTATGTGTTATACCAGAGGCGAACATATGCTCTATTCGCCTAGGGTAAACGAAGAGTGCCAGGGTGTGGTGTTGGGTGGCCCTGCCACACTTTACCCCAGTCGCTTCCGTAGTTTGTTCGCCTGGGGTAAGGGACTTACCGCAGGCGCATCGCTCCGATGTTCGCCTGCGCTAAGTAGCCCAGGCGCGTCTACTTTCGTGTTCGCCTGTGGTAGGATATGCTGCTATAAGCAAATCTCTAGTAGTGAATAGTCTAGCCAGAATAACAAGATCTAGATTAAGAGTTAGTTCATGCTTTTATTATTCTTCCATATACTTCTTATTTTATTTCCCATAAGATATTTACTTATTTCTTATATTATTGTTTTACTTAGTTATCAATTCAATTCCTCCAATAGAGGTTATACCTTGTTGTTATTCATCACTTGTATCCAGATATACTTTATTTGTGGAATGTTGATTTGAATAGAAGTGTGGAATGCTTATGAAATGATGACTTAATAGTAAGTTGATCAAATGGTTCATTGATGTGTTGAGAATTCAGATACTCACTTGTATGAGATGAATGAGACAATGAGCATGTGAATCTTATTGGGTTTTAGGGACTTATGTCATAGTTGTTATTTGTTTTCTCTGGTGTCATGATTTTACTTTATATTCTCCCCTTGTAATCTTTGTCAGGCATAATGTAGACATAGAGATTTGGAAAGGTCATGTGTAATGGTCAAGGTTTAACAGTAGTTGGAGAAGATTTGATTCTTCTTTTAGGTACTTCTTTTATGTTTGATGAGATATGTACATATTCTATAAATATGTTAATACAATTATTATGTCATTTCCCACTTGTGGTTTTTGAGTTAACACTTGTTTGTATCTGTTGTGTTCTATTGAAACTTTTTTATTTACTTGTGAAGGTGAACTTAACAGTTATGAGATAATTTATAAAGGTTGTGTGAATGGTTGATAGCTTAGAGAGTTATTGCTTTATAGGGGATCACATCTCTGTTGATGAGATGGTTCAATTGGGCATTACTATATTGTGGAAGTGTAATCATCCGTTATGTGGTTTGAATACTCACCCCTCTTTGAGTTCTAGATACCTAATGAATTATCCCAAGTCACTTAAAGACTTGTGGTTAAGGTTGTTGAGGGTTTGTGTTGGTCAGAACCAATTATGGTTTGTGTAATCAGATGATTTGGTTTCTAGAGATACTATGTTATAAAGATCACTCCAAATGTACTCCTGACTAGATGAACTAGACCTATTTCATCATGTCAAGTGAAACATTGGTCACTTTACTTCGTTTAAACTTTCGCGCCAAAATTTCCCGTATTTTCAGATGCATTCTTTGCAAATGCACATAATAAATTTAGATCCTTATAACCTCCCAAACACTGGGATATTACAAAAACCCTAGGCACCTAATCAAAAATCCCCGAAAAGTTCCGCAGCCGCCATCAGTGTCAACCCTAGATCCGGGGGTTCTGAAGCTGTTGTCTTATCCTCATATGCCTCCATGTTTAGATCTCGTGAGCTGCCTATCATGATCGAGATTGATCTTATGTAATTCTATATGCTATGTTTGCTGTGATCCGATGAATATTGAACTTATTCCAAGTTGATTATAGTCTTTATTGCATATGTTATTTGTGATCTTGCATGCTTTCCGTTGCTAGTGGTTGCTCTGGCCAAGTAATTGCTAGTGACTCCAAGAGGGAGTATTTATGCTTGATAGTGGGTTCATGCGTCCTCACCACCTCGCTCGAGTGACAGAAACGTGAAGGCGGAGAATGTGTTGTTGCCATTAGGGAGGTTATCTGTTGCTTGCAACTTAATACCTAAGGGGTTCGGATGATAACCTGAGGGTGGATTATTAGTCATAGATGCAGATGGAATTCGGTCTATTTATATTGTTGTAATGCCCGCACTAAATATCATGGTAGTCATCATGTTATATTGTGCACTACAGTGCAACCTCTATTTGTCAATTGCCCAGCTGTAATTTGTTCACCCAGCATGTTATCTTTATGGAGAGACACCGCTAGTGAACCTATGAACCCCGGTCCATTTTCCACACTGTTAAACAAACCACAACAATTTCCTTCTTCTTTACTTACTGCAAGCATACATCATTTTCCACACCATACGTCTAATCTTTGTTTTCAGCAAGACCGGTGAGATTGACAAACTCACTATACCGTTGGGACAAAGTATTTTGGTTGTGTTGTGTGTAGGTTCCGCGTTGTTGCTGACACCGGTGAGCCATCAGCATCGTCAGTGGAATCAACCTTCCGAAGATCCTCTTCCTCCTACTGGATTGATAACCTTGGTTCTTAACCGAGGGAAGTTCTTACCGCTACACTCATCACACCCTCCTCTTTGGGTTCCCAACATGCCATCAAAAGCAGCAAGAATTCCTAACACCATCGAGGCATAGGAGTCACTATTTGATGGTATAACTTGTATACATGTCTTAGTCGATGTAGGATCTCTGGATTCAATATCAGCTTCTGCTTCCTTGAGTAAGGAAAACGACATCTAAATTGGCCGCTCTTCTGCAATGGTTTGTAAAGCTTTACAAAACCATGGAAAATTGGCGGAAGTGATCCAAGTACGATGTCAAAGAAATTCTCATGAGTTGTTGGAAAACCAACATCTTTGAGTTTTCTTTCTAATCTAACTATCCTGATTTTAAATAGCTCTATTGGTTCACCCAATCCAAGCCGACTATTTATCAGTTGTCTAATCAGATTAAAATGCTCATTGTGCACTTGATGTGAGAATAGAGCTTTCAGATCCTCTAGTAGATAGTAGTCATGATTGTTACGGAAACGATCAACCAACTCTCCATCAATGCATGTGTGCATGATCTCCTTGACAAGGAAAACGTCACATTGGAGGTGAGGTCCATCATGATCCTCATCCCCAGGAATGTGACCCACAAAGTGATCCATATTGGAGTTTCTAAGAACTCCCATCTGATCATGAAACCATTCCCAATTTTTTTTTTCCATTTGCAGTCAAATGCTCACGACTCATCATCAGACTAAATTGATATCTAACAAAGGGATCGATCTCTACAATAAAACAAGTTTATTTAGAAATTATAGGTAAAAATTAATTTGCACTACTTAATTCAATTAAAATTGATATTAAGATACGCTACCACTGAAACTGATATTCCTCAAGATCTACTTTCGGTGAAACGAGTTCCCAATATAATATGAAAAGAAGCATGGATACATGGCATCTAATCATAACCTAAAGAGTAGGCCACCATTCCAATCACACATGTGATACTCGCTCATCTTTTGATGATTGTGTTCTGATCTCATAACTAGTTATGCGTGGACGTCGATAACCATCTGGATACCGCTTTTATGCATTGATTCTTGGATACAAGTCATCAATCCATACCCGCATGTAGATGATAATAATGCGTTAACCTTTGGATAAAGTAGTGGACGCAAACCCAAGTCTATTATGACGATTGCGACAGGATGGGAGAACACTAACAATCTTGATATTTTTATGTCAGGAATCACCCTAATAAACGACTACTGCGCAATCAAGGTGCAATCAACAAAGGATAAATATCATAGGAAATATATAAATTCGTGTGATTTTGTATAGTATTTGTTATTCGGGGATTTCTTGATGCATCTCCAACGAGAATCCTTCATCTCTGTTATTTTCACCATAGTGGAAAATCCAAGGAAATTCCGCTGCGGTGAAATTTGCTTCAAATTTTTCCATGATAGAGAAACAACCACTTTCTCCAATCATGTAATTCTTTCGGGATCCGTGATGAACGCCTGATATCGAACAATTGAGAATACTTTGGCATCGTCTATCATGTCAGGACACAGTAACATAACAGTTATACAAAATCACACGCACACTCTACAAAAATGACTTAGACGCCTCTAACGTTTTGTTTGCAAGTTTGAGCATGGCTGTAGGTTCTACAATCACATTCGTCATCACCAACACAATTCGAGGTATGTTAATTCTCATTGCTAGATTAACTTTGCGGAGTGATTGAAACACAAACATTACAAAAATATCTAGAGCCTCAATCTAAAATTATTGTTTGAACCAAAGCTACTGAAGCAATTCTTCGGGTCAAGCGACATATGCAAGGGGCAACACTCGAGCGTCCTAGGATTGCCAGAAGTTTGTAAAAAGTCATACCATTTCGCCGGAAACAAAACAAACATGGATTATTGGGAAGCAACAAAAAGAAACTAAATAATGGAGAGCTTTCTAATGTACTTTCACAAGCCTATGAAATGACCGCACAAAATTGTGCTCTAGGTCCAATCGTATCTATGAATAGTATGCCCTGATACCACTGCTGGTCTACGCTACAGAATTTTCAAAAAAATCTCCCTACGTAGTCCACCAACATCACTATGCAGTATCGAGGATGCCCATACATGTGAGGATACGGAAAATGACTCACCAGGCAGCTAATTCGATGTAGTCATAGAAGAGTTCTGAATAGTCGTAGATCCTCGCATCTAGGCCTAGTTGCAAGGATGTTGCTAAGTCTTCCCTCCGGAGGATCACACGTGTAATCTCTCTTATGGTGTGCACGCGTACACTCGTGTCAACCCGTCAGCACTACGCCGTCCTGACTCGGCACCAACGAAGAGGGACAGGCTTCCAGCGTTGCTAGTTGGTAGCTCTAATCAACTATGATTATTGCTATTATGAAACAGGCAGTTCTCAACACATGAGAGAGAAGACTAATTAGAGCTAGGTCTAATCGGGAGAGTATAACTCAAAAACCCGATTAGAAGAGTCCCTAATTCAATTAGAGATGTTTCTAATTAGAGGGTCTAATTTAATTAGAGGATCGCTAATTCTAGAGACCCACTAATTAGATCTCTAATTCTATGAGAGAGAGAGAGAGAAGGCCAAAAGGCTCAATTGATGTGTTCTCCAAAAAGGAGAGGGTGGGGATTATATAGGTGGACTTAGGAGGGCACCTGCCAAAGAGGGGGGTTGGTTTCCCCCTCCTCTTCCTTTGTCACACCACCCTCGTAGGGGATTTCGGATTGGACTCCCTCGTGGAGTCCAATTTCCCCACTTTTTTTCTTTTCTTTTTATTTTTCCCTCTCATTTATTTCTCAAATAAATTCAAGAAAAATACTACCTAGGCCCTACCTGGCATTCCCTAAAAATATGTTTTGCCCTTAGGGGGAAATCTGCCCCCCTCTGGCACTGCTTCCATATAAGGAAAGTCCCCCGAAACTTTTCTGAAACCCCGTTACTCCTATAGATAAAATCATCGATATTATCTAACAATGTTAGAAACACATTTTTAACTCCCCGAGACATCTCATGTTCTCTGTAGCTTCTCATATAAATTATAACTCACACCAGCATAATTTCTCTCTTATAGTAACTTCCCCGAAACCACTCCGATTGACAACGGACTTTTTTCTATGATATCATAACGTCATCGCAGATAAATAAAACCAATAACATCATATTATTTATCTCAATAAAAGTTTGACATGGCTTAAGAGTGTGAATCGTAAAGGTTCGATAACACACAGACATGTTCGGGCACTTACCGAACAATAGCCACCAGCGGGACCGTGGACGCCCATGATGGCTCTTGTTTTCCCGGAGAATGAGGGAACCTTATAAGTTACTAATTTCACTTATTCTCTTAACATCACGATACCAACGATATCACGAGGTGATACTATGTGATCTATTCTGATCAAATTCTTTGATCATAACACATATAACTCGTTTACCGGTATCTTCTCTTTTCTCATCCATGTCCCCCATGACCCTATGATAAAATCACACTGTGTTTGGCCAGACGATATGTCATCGGTGATACCGAGAGGGCCAGAGAATGTATATCTCTGTCATCTAGAGGAGTGAAGTACTAGTCTTGAACGATATCAGTTCCATTACACTTTCTAGGTCATACCTAGATATCACCTTTATAGTCCCCAGTTACGGCAAGATGGTTGATTATTTCCAAAGTATAACTTTCGATCATCGGTCACTAGATATTCTCATGGTGTAGGATTTATAGTCAATGTTAACTTCATATGAATTTGCTAAAATACATAATGGTTTTTAGTCTCTTTTAGCACCAACATACACTTGGGTCAATTTAGTATATTATTACCCTAACAATAAACTATTATGTTTTGCTAGACTTTCTTCTAAGCCCATGATCAGGAAAATGTGATCATCTCACAAAACACAAGCTAATCTTAGAGACAAGATTAGGAACTCTTGCTTGTTTATGTCTTCACACTCGTACAAAGATTTTTTTTCCTTTGAAAACTCACTTTTCAAGTGCTATAGCGGTTGTAGCATAACTTAATTTTGAACATGGAAAAGGAATAATAACTTAATATTATTGATCTAGGGCATACCTCCAACACTAACTCTGATTTTTAGGCAAAGTGATGCGGTATAGGCTCGAAGTTTAGAATTCTGAGATGCTTTACCTAACATTGTTTTTTAGCTAGCAACCTATATCCGATCATGGCGATGATGGGAAAGGAGAAGGATTGCACTTGTCATGAACCTCGACATGGCACCGCCAATGCAAGATCCATTGGAGATGAAGGAGGAATAAACTACATCACTAGTTTTTTACTCGTCTATGTTTTATTTGTTTTCTTTGTGTCCCTTCATTGCATAGTAGACGTGATTATTAGGGAGATTACTCTTAAAATATCAAGGTAGATCATGCTCTCCCAACTGTATCACCGTCAAGCTGATTGGAGTTCACGTCCATCGACTTGATACATGGATCAACGTTTTCTTATGATCAGAAGGCAGACATCAAACTACTCCACGCTCATCACCTGGATACAGGGGTCAGTATGACATCACTTGTTGCAGCAGGATCAGTTGGTTGTCTTGATGTTCAGGCATGAAAATCATGAGCTTGGAGCACATACACCGAAATGTGAAGTGGAAATCACAGTGGAAGTGATTGGCAAGTTGGCCTACCGTTGTAAGTTTATATCCATTGATATGGATTCATCCTTTGGTTATAAGTTGAGTGTTACATTAAACTTTGATCACGAGGAATATAGATTTAGTGGGAGCACATAGTTAATTGTTTTAACAAGTGCATGGAAAATAATTATGAACATGTCTAAGTGAACTATTAAATCGTTGTACATTTATTGCTCGTAATGCACCCGTTATTAACTTTGGTCCACTACTTGAGAAGAAAGAACTTATTGTCAATGGAAGTAATTATGCCGATTGGGTCTGTGCCCTGAGAATTGTTCTCAGGGGTATCAAGAAAGAGTATGTCCTCGATGCTACTCTTCCGGAGGATATCGATGGCGACACTTCTAATGTTGAAAAGGATGTGCACACCTTGATGAGTGATGATGAAACAGCTATTCAATTTCTAATGTTACGTGTATGGATCCGGAGTTGCCGAAACGATTTGATTGTCCGTCCGCATATGACATGATCGTTGCACTCACGGCCATGTACGAGACACAAGCCAAGAATGAACATTATGAGATAACAAAGGCGTTGTGGTCATGTCACATGGCATAAGGAAACTCAGTGAGCGAGCATGTAATCAAGATGTTTGGTTACAGAACTAGGCTTTAGGATTTGGGATTTCCAATACTGGCTGAGCTAAGTACAAATTTGGTGTTGGCGTCACTCCCACCGTCTTACAACGGTTTCATCATGAATTACAGCATGAATGGGATGGAGAAAACACCAAATGAGCTCCTTGCAATGCTGAGAACTGCTAAGGCTAGTGTGAGAAGGGAAAACAATCAAGTACTGATGGTTTCTTAGACTACACCATTCAAGAAGAAAAAGAACAGAAAGTCCAATGGTGCTAAAGCACAGAATAAGCCCACATTTTCTGCATAGAGCAAGTCTGAATGATTTTTCTGTAAAAGGAAGGGCATTGGACGAGGAAATGTAAAATCTTCCTCATGCAAAAGGATAAATTCACCAAAGCTGATAAAGGTACAAGAGTTATACCTAAATGATATTTCTCATTCTTACTAGTATTTCTGGTGTATCAATTGCTAAAATCATTTTATGCATTCGACATAGAAGGTGTGGAAAGTAAGGAGGCGAAAGAATAAAAGGTGTTGATCAGCGTCAAGTTAAGCGCATAAAGGATCGTCCAAGGATGAATACATATCCCATTTTATTTTTATAATTCTAAAGATTTATGAACTTCGGCTCAAGGTATTGTAATAAGGTCACATGTTTGGCGACGTAATACTCTTATGGATTAATAGGACGAAGTCCTGCTTATTTTGTGAGAATATTATGGATCACTCCCTTCATGGATGATCAAGTTACATATCTTTTGAATTAGCAAAATATCATCTGTTCTGGAATATTTTGTGATCGAGTTGACACCACCTTCGTGTGGGACTATGATTTCAAACACATCATGTACATGACGAAAGTTTGAGATATTGAGTGAAGTACTTAATAAATTTCACACTTCCTAGAAGGATGAATTTGTTTAAGTTTTGAAGAACATAGAGAAGTCACCAAGAGAAGGTTATAGATGATACTCTCATCGATAACAAAGGCTTCACAAAAAAATAGAAGTTATGTATCGGTGATGTCTTGAAAGTTTTGAAGTCATAATTTTACTAAGTGAGACAAAGTCAAAAACTAAGAAGGATTCTTTTGCAAATAATTCTTGATATTATCGGCAAAATGACCTCGTAACTTCAGGACAAGGGGTGCTCTCCTATCTTTTCACTGGTGGAGAACAGGACAGTAGCACCGGTTTGTAAGGGCCTTTGGACTCGGATACAAAACCGGTGCTACGTATCCGGGACTAAAGCCCCCCCCCTTTAGAACCGGCCAGTCACCAACCGGTTCTAAAGGCCTCCACGTGGGCGCCGAAGAGAGCGCGCAGGCGGAGGACCTTTAGAACCGGTTGGTAACACCAACCGGTCCTAAAGTTTTTTTTTTCTCTTTTTTTTTCTTTTCTTTTCAGGGTTTCCAATTCCGTATTTAGGGTTTAGGGTTTAGGGCGTGTTCCGTATTTTCAGGGTTTCCGTTTACGTGTTTCCGTTTCTGTTTGCGGTTAAATGTTGATGCACCAAATAGTAGTACATATATATGTACATGTAACACGAAGTAATCGACCGAGAATTACATAATCTGAAGTTCGTTTTGAATAGTTGTATACTTGCATAGAGAAGGGAGCTGGCTATAATTGGTTCATAGGATGGAAAAATTCTCCGTCTTCTGCTATGACTTGCGTGAGAAGAAATCCTGCCAATTCCTCTGCAATAGCCTTGCAACGGTCGATTGGTTTGAGCTGCGCCCGCTTTCGTGCCATCTTGAAAAGAAGTAGATGAAAACAATTAAGTTATGAACAAAACTAAACATAATTAATGGCAACATAAATAAAGTTGTGAAGATCCGGTTACGTACCTAGAGTTCTGGTAGTACGGGATTTCTCATTGATCGTCCTGTGAATGAACTCGCAAACGTAGTATCCACAATAATCAGTTCCATGTGGTTGTTGCGGGACTTTCTATATACGAGAAACATAATTCAGTCAAATTAATAATGATCAAGAGAATGGTAATGGTATTTAAATCAGGGTACGTAGTACTACTTACTTTGTTAATCTGAAAGTTGAGCTTGTCTGCCCATGTACCGGGTTCTTCCTTGATGAACATTTGCCAAACCCTGGGCGACAAAAGAAAAATGAATAGAAGAGTTAATTATTACTTACTTGATATCAGGGAATGAACGAAAAAGAGGCCGATGAACGAAAGAGGCCGATATATATATACTTTTGAAGCATCTGACGCGCGCTCATCCATGTGTCAGCGCCCCAGGTTAACGAGTCCCAGACTTCAACTTGTCCTTTATCGATTCTAATGATGAACAATATGAAGTGGCCGCTGCGCACGTGTACACACGCAGTCATGCATACTCATCAATTACACTTAACATCAGGTAAGCAAAATGGAATGTCTACAAGACAGTAACACTCACTTGAATCCGTAGGGCCAAAGTATTTCTTTTTTGGTACTTTGTCGCTTCAAAAACCTTAGCAAATCATCCGTGTAGTCTTTTTGAACGTTTCTACTGTGTTTTGATGATACGAATACGGGTCAATGAACCCAAAGTCCCAGATTCCTGCCAGTCTGCATTCACGAATCTTCATTCTGCATAGTAGCGTACAAAAAGAATGTCGTGAGTGATAATTATACGGGCAACGAACGCGAGCTTAACTAAATAATTAAATTACACAAATAAATCACTTACAAACAGTAGCAGCCGAGGATAGACTTGTCGAGGGCACGTTGATTGTACATCTGGAAGAAATCATCGAACCCAAACTCGACACCGTAATCTCCGAAGTAGTGTTGATCCTGAATTTGAGCCATGATACAGTCTCTCTCCTGCCTTGCGGCCTCCAAGTACCAATCATGTAAACTCCGTAGTTGGGTTGTTAGATCAGTAGGATTTTCGACCAGAGGGTGCCCGGGCTTGTATTTATATACCACATCAGCAATAGCGTAACCCGCGTCGCCCATGCGTGGACAGGACACTGAAGCCTGGTCAGATAAGACCTTGAGCGGGGCAACTGACCGTGCTTCTTGTTGTCCGAGCTGGGGAACTTGTTTCCCGCATTTCGTATGCTCCGCCTGCTTCATCTGTGCGGCGTGCTTCTTTTCAATATACCGTTCATAGTCCGAAAGGGGCGGCGGTGGCGGCGGTGCAGGATAATATAAGTTGTCGACGGTCCGCTCAATTTTCCACTTTGGGATGTCCTTCAGAGTTTCCTTCCAGTGGTCTGGAGGGGCCTTCAGGGGAAACTGTGCGAACCATGCCCTGGTTTTGGCTTTCACTGCATTGGTTAGTTCCTCCTCAGTCATCAAGCCTGGTGACTTCGGGGGACTCTCGACTTTCTTGGATTTCCTTGGTCTCTTCTTGGGAGGAGTCCCGTTCTGAACTGCAGCTTCCGCTTTGTCGTACCCGTAGTGGGCGCATCCGTCGGCTCACGGGAGTGCACGGGCGATGGACCCTCGGCCTCGGGCTCCAGCCAATCTTCGTTGTGGGGTGGACTTGGAGGTTCGTTGGGGGGTGGACTTGGAGGTCGTGCATTCTCTGTACGAAAGTGAAAAAACTATTAAAAATAAGATTACATGTGGTGCAACATTCAGTAATTGATGGAGGTATGGTGCATTCGTACCTGGAGGAGTCGGTGGCCTTGGCCGAGTTAGGGAACACGATGTGTTTCTTATTCCACAAGATGATACCAAGCTCCATTTCTCCCAGTGTCTTCTCGCCTTCACCTCCAGGAATACTGAGCTCAATTGAATGGCATCCCGGCGTAATTGTTGACAACCCGACACGAGCATGGGATGCTGGAATCTGACCACCATGGTAGGTTGCTCCAGGTTGATTCGGTAAAACATAGCCTGACGCCACCCTGAAGGATATGTTCCCCATTGGCATATGTATCTCACAGTTTGTCTTCTCCGTGATATCATCCACGGGGTAGTGAGGCGCCGACGGTTCGACTGCACGACCGTCTTCTAGCTGCAGGTGCGTGGAACCCACGCTGCTTCTATGCTGAGATGGGACGGCATGATCGTCTTCTATTTGCAGCTGATCAGGTGCAGGACGATGTTCTACATCCTCTTCAGTGTCAGGTAGAGGGTGTCCCCCTTTCTTCAAGAGAAAATCCACCTTTTGTTCTAATGTCGATATCCGTTCACTCGTCTTTTTCTTGCTTCTATCACGGCTTCTGTAAGTGGCAATGTCTGCTGCAAACCCTTGGCTCCACGGGGTATCCGCTCCAAAGCCTCGTGTTCGTCCCCACTTTTCGGGGTTCCCGAGTGCCCTCGTCAGCTCGTCGTTCTCTCTATCGGGAACAAAAGTTCCTTTTCGAACAGCTTCTATTGACTTCTCTAGGTCTGCTACGACTTTTGTTATTTTTTCCGACCATGGTCCCTGAGCAACAATCATCCCAGTCCCAGCGTCCAACGTTGCCCCATGCGCGAACAACCAGAACTTGGACCTATCGGGCCAGTCATGTGTCTGTGGAATGATACCTCTTTTCACAAGCGCAGCTTCATAGCTTCGCCACCTAGGCAGGGCAGTCATGTAGCCACCTGACCCCAAAATATGGTGATATTTCTTCTTCTTCGCATTCTCTGGCCGATCGGGATGCAAAGACACCCGATTTCTTGTACGCCTTAAAATCATCCCAAGCGTCTCTTATCTTCACTAGGTTCCCAGTGAAAACTGGATCTTCGTCCTTATATTTCTTCCACAGTTCTTTCTTCCACCTCTGGAATTGTGTGGCCATCTTCTTCAAAGCCCACTTCTCGACTTTCTTCTTCTTATCTTCCGCTACGCTGAAATTTAGCCATAGCGTTTCGCAAAGAATTTTTTTCAATCTTTCATCGACATAACTAGCTCCAACGTTGGCCCCGGTCTTCGGCTTATTCCATTCTATTAAGTTGATCGGGACCAGGTCTCTTACAACTCCGCACTGATTTACGAATTTGCGATAAGTTTCTGGGGGCTGCAGTGGTTTGCCATCAGCAGCAATTGTATCGATCGGGAACCTTGCGGTATCTTTCAACCTTGCGGCCGGACCTCGTTTCGACTTTGTCTCACAGTACTTGCGCTAGCTGTTCCGGAAGGCGCCTAAACGGGAAAATAATGATTCGTTAGTAAGTGCAATACAAATTAATTGTTGCGTGAACAGTGACTTGAGATATACATTCGCAGAGTTTGTTCTGGAGGGCACTTCTTCATCCTCGACGTTGTCGTCGTCATCTACTACATCTTCTATATTCTGATCTCCGTCACCGGAGTCGTTCAAAAATTGATTGCTAAACGCCTGTCCATCGTCGTCATCACGATATATGGCCGTTGCATTATCAAAAATCATCTCGCACACGTATCTTTCCTTCTCCGCCTCACCCATTCCCGCGAGCTGATCGGCGTGCTGATCATGTGCAGGTTCTTGGGGATCCATAGCTCAACACCTGCTAGTAAAATTTATAAAATGAAGAACACTTAGCGAAATTTTCATCGGGCACTTGGCGAAATTATTTCATCGGACAGTAATAAAATAATAGTTCTGGACATATTAATGAAATAATAGTTCTGGACACACCAAGAGTTATAGCTCGGGTTGATTTTTTAAACCCTAATACATCACGATCGAATAATATCACTTATACATAGTCTCGATCGTGACATCTCTCAAAATAATTAACTCCGACCGGGTCCTAAGCCGCGGGGTGCTGAGTCACGGGTGCTACGCATCCATAGATAAGGAAGCCTCATAGGGTCATATCTCACGTGGTAAGGAACCCTCCGAATAATCGACCAACTGCTGCTATACTGGCTATCGAGCAAGTACATGTAGCGACGGACGTGCTCGTCCTCCTCCCTGATACGCTGTTGTACCACCTCTTCAGGGGCCGGCTCTCTCCGCACCGAGCGTGGCCCACGCGATGGCCACCAAAGAATATCCGGGTCGACCACGTCACCCGGATTTCTCACCAAGCCGCGTGACCCGGTACTAAGGAGCTCCCAGTGCCAGCCTGGCGGGGCCCAGTCCCGGACATCCCCCGGCGGGTCCAACAAAGACATGAACTAAAAACCTGCCCGGACTAAGTAAATATTCCATAATTAAGTAAAATACCTTAGTGTTTCTAACTTAGTAAAAAATAGTAAATTGAGAAATATAACAGAAATAAGATGAAAGTTAAACAGGAACAATATGGTAACTTAGTGAAATTTTTTAACTTACTGAAATTATATATTCTAACTTTCTGAAATTTTCTAACACTAACTTAGTGAAATTTTCTAACACAACATTCTAACACAAAAATTCTAACACTAAACAAAATTGTAAAAACAAAATAAAGCACTAAAAAAATCTAACACTAACTCTAAAAATTTCTAACACTAATAACTCTAAAAAAATCTAACACTAAATCTAAAAATTTCTAACACTAACACTAACTCTAAAAACAATCTAACACTAACTCTAAAAATTTCTAACACTAAACACTAACACTAACTCTAAAAATTCTAACACTAAATTTTTTTTGAAAAAAACCGAAATAAAACTTACCTAGCTAGGCCGGCGACGGCGATCGAGGGGCGAGAGGCGGGGCGGCGGAGGCGGAGGCGAGACGGAGGCGCGACAGAGGCGGACGGCGACGGCGCGACGGAGGCGGACGGCGACCGCGGAGGCACGACGGACGCGGGGCCGCGCGGGGGATCGACGGCGACGGAGACAGAGAGCGGACGGAGGCGCGGCGGACGGAGGCGAGGCCGACGGAGGCGCGGCGGACGGAGGCGAGGCGGACGGCGACGAGGCGGACGGAGGCGCGGCGCCGGAGCAGGGATTCGCCGTACGTGGTATAGGAGAAGACGCGCGAAGGGAAATGAGCCAAATTTTCAGAAGTCCTAGAGATATATCCCCACTACAGGCCTTGAGCACCGGTTTGTGTTAACAACCGGTGCTAAAGGGTCTTTAGCACCGGTTTTTAACACAACCCGGTGCTAAAGGCCTGTAGTTGGGGCCACACCCAGACTGCGCGCCCTGTACAGGCCTTTAGCACCGATTTGTGTTAGCAAACGGTGCTAAAGGTCTTAATACAAACTGCTCGCCTCCCGCGCGCGGCGGTTTTATTGCTACAGTGCGCACCGGCCCGATCGTGAGTCTCTATTTCTTCTCTTCTTCCTCTGTCTTTTCTTCTTCCTCTCTTGATCTTCCTCCACTAAGCACCATGGCTGAAGTTTCTAAGAGATATGATGTGGCCACACCATGCGGCAAAAGTCTCGACGTGTTCTACACCAACAATTGCGAGGAGCTCCCCGGTGCTCTTGGGTATTTGACCGATCTGTATTTCTCCTCTCCCGAAGAACACCGGTTTTCGGGCTTGATTTAGAGTATACGGTGGATAAACGGAATGTTGCAGTCATCCAGATTGCATTCAAGGAGGCCGTTTTGGTCTTCCAATGGTCAAGGTAACTCACACGTACAATCTTGCATCTTCGATTTGTTTGTTGCATGTGAAGAATACATGTGTTGCAATATATCTAACACGTACACGTATCAAATTTTGTTGTTGCAGTAGTTCAAAGCATTCTCCGGCACTTGTTGATTTTCTTGTCAACAAGGGGTATGACTTTTGCAGCGTTGACAACACGCAAGACCGTCCGAAGTTGATGCGCTTGGGTATTGTGATACCTGAAGATCACTACATTGATCTTCAGGATCTTATCCATTTTGCTGATTTGAACAAGCCGAAGACCGGGATGGCTCTCATGGCAACTGCCTTCATCCACGAGGGCTACGAAACCATGAAGACTGATTTCCCCTCGAAGAATCACTGGTTGTGGGAGAAGAACCCACTGGACTGGACCAACATCAAGTATGCAGCCATAGATGCATACGTCTCCTACGAGTTGTTCCGCATCTACTCGACGGATCCATAGATGTTGTTTGTGTACCGCATCTTGTGTTCGATAGCATGTAATGGATATATTAGTTGTGTATATATTATCATGTAATGTATATTATTATGTAATGGATATTATTTCTCTATTAATTCCTAGCTATACTATTTCTATATTATGTCAAACACACATTTCAAAACAACAAACAAAAAACATCAAGAAAACAAAACAGAAAAACTATTGTTTCTGTATATGTGATCACTTACCCCAGGCGCACCGTACACAACATGCGCCTGCGGTAAAGCT
The DNA here is from genome assembly GCA_028641055.1 of Alopecurus myosuroides. Lineage (NCBI taxonomy): Eukaryota > Viridiplantae > Streptophyta > Magnoliopsida > Poales > Poaceae > Alopecurus > Alopecurus myosuroides. The sequence goes on from CM054057.1 coordinate 777,724,717, forward strand.
CTTATCCCAGGCGCATTTCTTGACTGTGCGCCTGCGGTAAAGTTACCCTAGGCGCATTTTGCTGTTTATGCGCCTGTGGTAAGTTAGGGTAGGTTATGAGTAAGGCAAGGAAAAGTGAGAGCGCAAGTGATACATCGAGCATATGTATCGTGGATACATATATATAGATTGATTTAGCGAGATACCATACATGTAGATTGATTTAGCGATTGCCGCATTGTCGCGGGAATACAAATTCTTTTATTAAAAAGAGAAAACAGACGAACACTACTCCTCGCCGTCGTCGTCGGGGAACTCGTCGGTGACCTCCTCCGGGTCATCATCGTCGCCGAACTCGTCGGTGACCTCCTCGTCATCATCGGAGGTGCATGATGGTATGTCCGAGATAGGCCCCCACCTCGGATCGTCGGAGGCCCAGACTTCGCCGGCGTGGTCGGCCCGACGAAGCTCTTGCAGCGCCTTCGTCCTCGCCTCCCGAGCCGCATCTAACGCGAGGTGGCGTTTGAGGCGGCGCTCCGCCCGCTGAGCCGCGCGGGTCTGCCAGAGCTCCTCGTCGGCGCTCTCCTCCCCAGCGATGTTCCGGTAATACTCGCGGACGACGCGGTCTTCCCTGGCGTCGACTAGGCCCTGAAACGCGCGGTGGCGGAGGTGGAGGTGGTCGGCGGCAGTGATGATCTGTGGCTTCGTCGCCCTGGCCTCCGCTTCCCAGACTGTGTGGCAGTCGTTGAAGTTCATCAGCGACCGCGGGCGGTTGAGGCGCCAGGCCGCCGCGTCCCAGGTGCGGGCTGCCTCTGCCGCCGTCGCAAAGGTGCCGAGGGGGATGCGGTCATCCCCCCAGCGGATATCTGCGCTGAACATTCCGTTCTGCCGTGCTCGGACGCCGCGGAAACCGGTGGTGCTGTTCCTCCTCGGAGGCATGATGGAAGCGCGACGGTGCAGAGGGATGAAGAAGAAGCGCTCGAGGCGCGACAGTTTATACCGCGCCCTCCAGGCCACGCGTCACAACTCCCGTGCCACGCGCCACCATAATATGGATGGATGTGTTAAAGGGGGGTGTAGAACAAATGCACTGAGTATTTGATGTATCAATCCTTAAGGGAGGTGTGGAACAAAACAGACGGTATCGCCATCATACAGCCCGACCGTGGCTACTGGGTGCATATATAGGGTCCTCTGGCTCACAAAGTGTTGAGCTAGGGTTTTGATCCAACGGTTAAGAAACATCTCATCCAACGGCTCACAACAGTTCGAAAGAAACACACCGTAGCCCTGATCGAACGGCTCACAACAGCTGGAAAGAAACACACCCCGGATCCAACGACTCACAAGCGGTTGAAACAAACACACGATCTGTGTGATTCTATCTGATTGGTCCAAACGAAACCCTAACCCATTTAGTCCCGGTTGGTGTCCCCAACCGGTACTAAAGGGACGATCCGTTTCTATTTTTCTTCTTGCCTTTCTTCTGATTGCGCCGTAACCATGGAACATCTTCATCATTTAACTGAATGCTAGGATCATCTTTGACTTTGAAGGGAGGAATTTCATCAAATTTAATGTAATCTGATAACTTACCCCAGGCGCATATTACAAAGTATGCGCCCGTGGTATAGATCTTAGCCCAGGCGCATATTTTGTCTGTGCGCCTGCGGTAATGTTACCCCAGGCGCATATTGCGGTCTATGCGCCTGTGGTAAGTTAGGGTGGGTAATGAGTAAGGTAACGAGAAGTGAGAGCGCAAGTGATACATCGAGCATATATATCTTGGATACATATATATAGATTAATTTAGCGAGATACCATACATGTAGATTGATTTAGCGATTGGTATACTAGCCCGCTGGTACTTTGTTTCTCACTTTTAAAAAGTACATACATATATCGCGAGTATTTCCCTCTGTGAACCTTTCGTCACAATCTTACGCTTGCCTTTCTTGGTTGATGTTGAATACGTGACTGCCATACCGTGACTTCTTCTGTCAGCCTCTGTGACAACCGGTCGTCACAATCTTACTCTTGCCTTTCTTGGTACCGGTTGCGGTTAACAACCGGTGCTAAAGGGTCTTTAGCACCGGTTGTTAACGGCAACCGGTCCTAAATGCCTGTACAGGGGGGCGCACATTTCTTTTTCTTCTTCTTTCTGTTTCCAAAGAGGGGTGTAGAACAAAACAAATGGTATCGCCATCATACAGCCCAACCGTGGCTACTGGGTGCATATATGCATACCAAATGCACGGCTGGACGTATGATGGCGAATCCGGATGTTTTGTATTTGCTCGATGAACTGAATATATGATGTATCAAACCTTAAAGGGTGGTGTAGAACAAAACAAAAGGTATCGCCGTCATACAGCCCAACCGTGGCTAGCTACTGGGTGCATATATGCATACCAAATGCACGGCTGGACGCATGACGGCGAATCCGGATGTTTTGTATTTGCTCGATGAACTGAGTATATGATGTATCAAACCTTAAGGGGGTGTGGAACAAAACAGACGGTATCGCCATCATACAGCCCGACCGTGGCTACTGGGTGCATATATGCATACCAAATGCACGGCCGGACGTATGATGGCGAATCCGGATGTTTTGTATTTGCTCGATGAACTGAGTATATGATGTATCAAACCTTAAAGGAGGGTGTAGAACAAAACAAACGGTATCGCCAGTATACAACCCCGCAGTGGCTACTGAGGGCATATATGCATACCAAATGCACAGCGGGGCGTATGCTGGCGAATCCGGATGTTTTGTATTTGGGAGATGAACTGAACGGTGTATGAAGCTGGGCTATATATAGGGTCCTCTGGCTCACAAAGTGTTGAGCTAGGGTTTTGATCCAACGGTTAAGAAACATCTCATCCAACGGCTCACAACAGCTCGAAAGAAACACACCGTAGCCCTGATCGAACGGCTCACAACAGCTGGAAAGAAACACCCCGGATCCAACGACTCACAAGCGGTTGAAACAAACACACGATCCGTGTGATTCTATCTGGTTGGTCCGAAACCCTAACCCATTTAGTCCCGGTTGGTGTCCCCAACCGGTACTAAAGGGACGATCCGTTTCTATTTTTCTTCTTGCCTTTCTTCTGATTGCGCCGTAACCATGGAACATCTTCATCATTTAACTGAATGCTAGGATCATCTTTGACTTTGAAGGGAGGAATTCATCAAATTTAATGTAATCTTCTGACATGTCTGTCTTGTCCTCGACTCCCACGATGTTTCTTTTCCCTGAAAGAACTATGTGGCGCCTTGGCTCATCGTCTGATGTATTCGTTTCCTTATCTTTTGTTTTTCTCGGTCTGCTAGACATGTCCTTCACATAGAAAACCTGAGCCACATCATTGGCTAGGACGAATTGATCATTGCCGTACCCAAGATTCTTCTGATCCACTGTTGTCATTCCGTACTTCGGGTCTACCTTCACGCCTGAAAGGTTGAACCATTTGCACCAGAACAAAGGGACCTTAAATGAAGGTCCGTAGTCAAGTTCCCATATCTGCTCTATGTAACCATAGTATGTGACCCTTTGCCCGTTGTCGTCTTTTGCATCAAACCGGACGCCACTGGTTTGGTTGGTGCTCTTTTTATCTTGTTCTGCCGTGTAAAATATGTTACCATTTATCTCGTACCCTTTAAAGGTCAATACAGTCGAAGATGGTTGCTTGGCCAACAAGTATAGCTCATCTTCAACAATGTTGTCATTAATCAGACGTCTTTGCAACCAACCTCCAAAAGTCTTCGCGTGTTCTTTAGCAATGAAATCTTCAGGTTGCTCCGGATATTCCGAGCGTAAAATATCCGTGTGTTCCTGGATATATGGAGCCGCCAAGCTGGAATTAACTAGAACTGTGTAGTGTGCTTGACTGAAAGATTGCTCGTCCATACATGTTGTTGATTTCTTTCCTAGCGTGCCTTTTCCACGCAGTCTCCCCTCATGGCGCGACTGAGGAACCCCCATCGGGTTCAGGTCAGGAATAAAGTCAACACAAAACTCAATGACCTCCTCTGTTCCATAGCCCTTGACCATGCTTCCTTCTGGTCTAGCACGGTTTCTAACATAATTCTTCAAGACTCCCATGAACCTCTCAAAGGGGAACATATTGTGTAAGAATACAGAACCGAGAACGGAAATCTCTTGGACTAGGTGAACTATGAGGTGCGTCATAATATTGAAAAAGGTTGGTGGGAACACCAACTCGAAGCTGACAAGACATTGGACCACGTCCTTCTGTAAACTTGGTAGAGTTGCTGGATCGATTGCCTTCTGAGAAATTGCGTTGAGGAATGCACATAGCTTCACAATGGGTACTCGCACGTTTTCTGGCAGAAGCCCCCTCAATGCAATCGGAAGTAACTGGGTCATGATCACGTGGCAGTCATGAGACTTAAGGTTTTGGAACTTTTTCTCTTCCAGGTTTAGTATTCCTTTTATGTTCGACGAGTAGCCAGACGGGACCTTGATACTACTCAGGACATGGAAAAAGATCTCCTTCTCTTCCTTGGTAAGAGCGTAGCTGGAAGGACCTTTGAAATTCTCTGGATTCATCAGGTCGTCTCGTTCGTGCATACGTTGGTGGTGCAGCCGTGCTTTTGGTGTATCTCTCGACTTCTTCCCATGCACGCCCAATAAGTTTAGCAGGTTCACGCAAATATTTTTCGTCACGTGCATCACGTCGATCGCAGAGCGAACCTCTAGGAATTTCCAATAGGGTAGTTCCCAGAATATAGATTTCTTCTTCCATATGGCTACGTGGTTGTCGGCGTCATTTGGAACAGATTGTGCGCCAGGACCCTTTCCAAAGATTACTTTTATATCTTTGACCATGTCATATATATCAGTACCTTTAGGGAGGGTTGGCTTCCTCCGTGTATCTGCCTCGCCTTTGAAATGCTTTCCTTTCTTTCTTACGGGATGCCTGTCTGGAAGAAATCGACGATGCCCCGGGTACACATTCTTGCCTATATGTATACTTTCTGTCTCGCCGAAACAGTGTGTGCATGCGCTGTATCCCTTGTTTGACTGTCCTGAGATGTTACTAAGAGCGGGCCAATCATTGATGGTAACAAACAGCAATCCTCGTAGGCCAAATTCCTCTTGTTTGTACTCGTCCCACACACGTACACCTTCGTCAGCCCACAACTCTAAAAGTTCATCAACCAGTGGCCTCAGGTACACATCAATGTTGTTGCCGGGTTGCGACGGGCCTGGGATAAGCACTGGCATCATAATGAACTTACGCTTCATGCATAACCAAGGAGGAAGGTTATAGATACATAGAGTCACGGGCCAGGTGCTATGACTGCTACTCTGCTCCCCAAATGGATTCAGGCCATCTGTACTCAGACCAAACCTTAAGTTTCTTGCGTCATGTGCAAAGTCCTCGTACTTATCGTCGATGTTTCTCCACTGCGACCCATCAGCGGGGTGTCTCAGCATATCGTCTTCCTTACTGTCTTCTTTGTGCCATCGCAACAACTTGGCATGCTCTTTGTTTCGGAACAAACGTTTCAACCGTGGTATTATAGGAGCATGCCACATCACCTTGGCAGGAACCCTCTTCCTGGGGCGATCGTCGCCCTCAACATCAGGGTCATCTCGCCTGATCTTATACCGAATGCACCGCACCGAGCAGGCATTTAAATTCTCGTGCTGGCCGCGGTAGAGGATGCAGTCATTGATGCATGCATGTATCTTATGCACTTCCAATCCTAGAGGGCAGACAACCTTCTTTGCTTCGTATGTACTGCAGGGCAGCACGTTATTTCTTGGAAGCATATTCTTCATTATTTTCAGCAGGTTTCAAATCCCTTGTCAGATAATCCATTCTCTGCCTTCTATTGCAGCAATTCAAGGGTGGTGCCCAGTTTTTTCTGGCCATCTTCGCAAGTTGGGTACAACAATTTTTTGTGGTCTTTCTAACATGCGCTCCAACTTCAACCTCTCGTTTTCACTTGCGCAGTTTATCTGTTCTTCACGAATGACCTGACGAAGATCATCATCAGACTCATCAACAATGTCCTCAAGTTCAGGCTCGTCTTCCCCCATTTCAGTATCACCGTGTTCATCGAACATAGGATAATTATCATTATCCTCTTCTTCTTCATTGTCTTCCATTATAACCCCTCTTTCTCCGTGCTTGGTCCAACAAAAATAACTGGGCATGAAGCCTTCTTGCAACAGGTGGGTGTGTATGGTTCTTGAGCTAGGGAAATTCCTCTTATTCTGGCATTTTTTACATGGACAAAAAATAAATCCATTCTGCCTGTTTTTCTCAGCCACATTGAGAAAACTATGCATGCCATTAAGGAATTCGGGACGACGTCGATCACTGTACATCCATTGCCGGTTCATCTGCATTATATAAATTTATCAACAACCATTATGCTAAATCATCATGACTAATTTAATTAATTAATACAAAAAGTTCATCACACGTTAATACCAAACTAACGTATAGTGACCATACATATATAGTTCTCAGAAAAATACACACTGAAACCATAAAAACTCTCTAATTAATGCATTTAAAAACAACAACAAATGCGATCAAAATCGCAACAAAGGTAACAATTGACCCGACGACAGAATGATACCAAGCCTCTTTACTAATTGCATATTTCCTAATCTTTCTAATCTTCAGGCGCATTGCGTCCATCTCGCTCTTGTGACTATCGACGACACCGGCAAGAACCTTTTCCAAGGTCATCTTCTCTCTTTCAGTTTTTTCCAACCTTTCTTCAGTTTTTTTCAATCGTTCTTTCAAGCCAATATTTTCTTGTTCAACTAAGTATAACTTCTCAACAATAGGGTCGATTGGCATTTCCGGTTCCACTACCTCCTATATAAAAATATCTATGTCAAGTTGGTCGGCGTAAGTAATTGTCGTATAATCAGGAAATGAAAATATGTAGTGAAAAAAGATAATATACCACATCCGAATCATAGACTGGACGAGGGCCAACGGGGACGGATATCAAAACCATGGCTCTAAAAATTATATACAAGTAAATATGTAAATCATACAAATCAAATTTGTTTTGGTAAATAAAAACAATAGGCTCACCAAGGTTGTGCCGGTGATGGGGCGATCGATGGTAGTGAGGAAGGGGACAAGGCGCGCGACACTAAAAAAAGCACAAATCATAATTAATTTTGAGCTCAAATTGCATAAATTTGTATACATAACAAAATGAATAACAAATTCTAGCTTAGCTAGGCATTTCATCAAACACCTAGCTAGCACAACAAAAATGAAATGAGCAAGAAAACGAGCAAAACCTGCAATGCCGGAAGAGGGAACGTTGATGCTAACCGTAGAACCGATGGATACCAACAATCTTGACAAATGGTGGAGAAAATGGGGATGGATTAGACCTCACAAGAGGAAGAAGAGAGCAAAAATGGAGTTGAGCTCGAGCTGGAAAAAATGAGCTGAGCTCGGGGTGGTATGTAGGGTTTAGGGGAGGGCTTTAGGACCTGTTTGTGTTAAAAACCGGTTCTAAAGGATATGACAGCGGGACCCGCAGTGGCTGCAAAAAAATGAGAAAACCTGTAGAACCGGTTTGTGATACAACCCGGTTCAGAAGTGTCTGTCCCTGGGCCCCCCTCCCTGCAGCAAATGGCCCACAAGGCCTTTAGGACCGGTTTGTGTTACAAACCGGTCCTAAAGGCCTTGCGGGCATTTTGCTGCATGGGTGGGGCCCAGGGACAGACCCTTCTGAACCGGTTTGTATCACATCCGGTTCCATTGGGCTTGGCTCAATGCCCTGTTTTCTACTAGTGTTTGATTAGGAAAGCGGCACATACCAGGGGGTCTACCCTACTACCTATAGGGGGCGTCCGTCCTACAACCGCCCGAAAAGCCCATGAAATAGTGTAGTAAGTTAAGTTTTAATTTTACCACAAAATTATTGTGTTTACTTTGTTTCATAGTTCTTAGAGACAAACTATAAATAGACATGTTAGTCTTAGTACCTAAAAGAGCAAAGCTATACTTTGTTGGTTGTTCCAATTTTACATTGGAAATCCTTATATAAAACCACCACATAATTAAGTAACAAAGTTTTGTTATTAGGGACATGTGATTCTTAAGGAATTAATTCCTTGTAGAATTTAGTGGGAGGATAGTATTTCTTGAAGAGATTAATGAATCTCTAGAAATAGTTATCAGAATTGTGCAAGCGGAAGCAATTCCAATTGACAATTCTTTTTTACTAAACAAAGAGCCATTGCGGTTTGAGTCATGGCTTCTTATCAAGAAAATATTTAACCAAGAAAGAACATAAAGTTTCAAGGGAGGTTGAATAGAGGATCTGCATGTAATTAGTAAAGATAATAGAAAGGCTAAAAATATTCAAATGACTTGTAGTCAAAAAGTATTTTATACAATTGATTTCAAGTTGAAAAACTTGAAGGAATTCATGTTGGAATAAAGAGATCATAAAGCTTTTTATGTCTTAAATAGTTTTATGACAAAATGAAGATTTGACTACTAACTCTTGTGATCTGTAGCAACGCTTTACCAATTTGTATAACAAGTCTTATGCGAAATTAACAAAAAAAAAATCCATTGGAGGAAAATTGATCGAGTTTGCATACTAAGTACAACTCGAGGGTTTTTGTTAAATACAGAGCTTATTATACAAATTCTAAAAAAAAATATGCAAATGAAAGCCAATTGGTATAAAATTTTGGAGTAGCAATATAATTTATGAAGTAAAACAATAGTTGTTTTAACTTCATGGAGAATTATAGAAGTATTTTTTTCTTTAAAGTCGGTGGGAGTTATATTTTGATGATATCTAAGTTATTGGAAATCATTAAAGGACTTGTTTCACAGAAAAGATGTATCATTGGAAATATTATTATCTAAGATATATATGATAGAAAATTTATTAATTCACAAATGATTAAAATCCTAAGTGTAAATTAATATAGTGTTATCGGATAAATATGCATGAAGTTTTAAATGAAAATTTAAAACTTGAGAGAACAAGGTTCTAAGGAGAAAATGGGATTTCGAATGCAAAACCCAATGTTATAAAACATTGGTGAGCAGTGATCAAATGATTTATCATTTATGATCATAATAAGAAATTCCTCGAACAATGCATTATGTCTAAACATATAAAAATAATAATTGTTGGAAAATTGAATTTTGTAAAAGTTGAATTAAATCCAAATTATTATGAGTAATCTTCTCAAAGATATTTTGAAGATGCTTCTTTCAAAAGGAGAATGTAGAACACACTTATAATGTAAGAGTTACATTATAAGAAATAACTTATGAGATAAGTACATAAGATTAAATGGTACTTATGTGATAAGTACTGACTATAAGGATTAAAATATAGTTTTGTCATTATCTGAATAGTAAGGGTTAAAAGTGCTTAATTGGTTTTAAGCATATATTTACGAACAATACAACAATAGTAGTAAAGGATAGAAGTTCAAATACTTCTAATATTTTGTCTATCGGTTCATTATATGGACTTTTTTTTTGAAAGTGTTACCATAGGGCAAAAACCCTATGGTGTGATTTTCAAATTATATATATGAAAGCCAGGAGCTTACAAGAGGAGGGAGAGGGGGGAGGTGAGATTGATTGTGCAAGCAATACAATTAGGGGGGGAAGAGATGGACTTGAAAGTAAATAAACATTAGGAAAAGTAATTGGAAATCCGAGCTAAAAACCCTTGCAGAAGTAAAGGTGGAATCCTATGTTGGTGCAGGAGGAGATCCTCATGGAATGTGCTCTTCCACTTGGTGAAAGTTGGAATAATGTCATGGAAGATAAAGTCATTTCTGCTCCTCCAGATATTCCAGCTAGCACATACAAATATCTTAGTAAAATGTTCTCCACTGAAATCCGTTTTAGCCCGAAGAAATCTCTGGGAGAAAGGGAGGGATAAGTCCCACTTTATTCGGGCAAAAATCCAACAGCTAGCAGCAAACTGACAGGAGAAGAACAGATGGTCTCTGGTTTCACAAACATTGTGATCACAAAGGATACAGCTTGATCCCCTCTCAAATGACCAATGCTTCCTGAGCATTAGGTCTTTAGTGTTCAATTTGTCCATATGCAATAGCCAGGCAAACACTCTTAACTTGGGTAGGCATTTTGACTTCCAGACTGCAATAAAAGATTCTTGTTTGGGCAGTTGAGAGAACATGTAGTTGTAAAATCGAGAGGAAGTGAAGAGACTAGAACCCCAAGGGAAGCATCTTGTGTCTTCCAATTCATTGTTGAGCATAATGGAGTCAATTAGCATATGTAGTTGGTTGAGTTCATCAAATGCCTGAGAGGATAATGGCAGTGCAAATAAGTTGTCAATGTCCCATGAATACTTCATCTCTGCCACCGATGAGTTTTCATTTAACACAAATGAGTATAAACGAGGAAAACGATCACAGACCAAAGTCTTTTTTAGCCAAAAGTCTTTCCAAAATAATGTTGTTAGACCATTGTTTATGTTTGACGTAGTAATACTCCTGTAGGTACCAATGAGTTTGAAAATGTCTCGCCACCAAAAGGAGCCTCGGGCAGATTGTGCGTGAGGAGGTGAGTTGGTATCATATAGAGACCAGACTAGACGCACCCACGGGGTATCATGCTTGCAATAGAATTTGTGGAGATATTTCATGAGCAGGGCCTGATTATGTATGTCAATGTTCTTGATCCCAAGTCCACCATGGATTTTCGGCTTACATACGAGAGGCCAAGCAGCTAGTGATTGAACACGACCCTCATCATCCTTGCTCCATAGACATTGTCTCCTCACCCGATCGAACAAAGCAATAGTGGTTTTAGGGATACGTAGAGAGCATAAGAAGTGCACCGGGAGGGAAGAGAGGACATAATTGACTAGAGTAAGTCGACAGCCATAATCCAGAAAGCGGACACTAGCATTAAGCCGTCGCTCCACTTGGTCCACAATAGGAGAGAGATCATGCACTGTTGGGCGGGTGTCGCCCAGGGGGAGCCCAAGGTAGGTAAAAGGCAGAGAGCCTGTAGCACATTCCAGGATGCTGGCCAGAGCATGTAATTTCTCTTGAGTAATGTTGATAGGAACTAGGCAGGATTTGGAGTAGTTTACATGTAAGCCCGTGGCAGCCGAGAATCTAGTCAGAAGAGTTTTGAGTGTAGCAAGCTGAATGGGGCATGCTTGGAGAATAAGTAGTGTATCATCAGCATATTGGGCAACTGGGAAATCAGCTCCAGGAATCGGTAGAGGTGGTGTAAGAGATCCAGCAAGCATATATGAGTTGATCATGGATTGAAGAAGGTCAGCCCCAGCAACAAATAAAATAGGAGAGAATGGGTCTCCTTGACGAACACCTCTGCGACATGGGAATTTCTTTCCTGGGACCCCATTCAGTAAGATCGAGGAAGTTGCAGTGTTAAAGATAGATTGCACCCAAGTAAGCCATCTATCATCAAATCCCCAACATTTAAGAATAGCTAATATGGCAGCATGTTCAATAGTGTCAAATGCTTTAGCAAAATCCAATTTTAGGATAACAACCTCAGCTTTGGATTGTTTACATTGGTGGATATACTCATATGCCCAGCCAAGACAGTCATGGATTGATCTACTGGTAAGGAATCCATATTGATTAGCATGGACAAGCTCCAATATTTTGTTTTGCAGACAGTTAGCCAAAAGTTTAGTAATCAGCTTAAATGAGGAATTCAATAAGGAGATAGGCCTGAAATCATTTGGACAAGTAGGGCAAGGTAATTTTGGGATGAGAGCAATGTAGGCATCATTGATACTCTGAAGATTAACCTTATTGGACCAGAAATCATCACATAGTTTGTAGAAATCCCATTTAATAATTAGCCGGCATATTTTAAAGAAGATTCCAGAGAAACCGTCAGGACCAGGAGCTTTATCAATTGGTGTATCAGCAATGACTTTATCAATTTCTTCATGTGAGAATGGTGAGGAGAGGGCCTCAAGGCCATCCCTAGCAGAGATATATGAAGAAAAATCAAATAATGGATCAAAAGGTGAAGAGATACCGAGCCTTTGCTGGAATGGTGTTCTAAGAATACCAGCTTTCTCAAAGTGCTCCATAGCCATTGTACCATCTCCTCTGTCCAGTGTAGCAATCATATTATGTCTATACCGAATAGATGCCATTGAGTGAAAAAAATTAGTGTTTTCACCACCAAACTTAGCCCATCGAGTGGTACAACGTTTTTTCCAATACTCAAGCTTGCAATCAAGAAGGGTTTTGAGCTTATGTTTAACTATGCTCCGAAAGTTCCATTCAGTAATGTGTAATGGGCGTTGTTCTTCAATTTCATCAAAGTGAAGAATAGTTTTATTGCAATTTTCGATGTAAAGGGATATCATTGAAATACTGGTTGACCAATTCCGGAGGTCTTTGCGTAGGAGTTTGAGTTTGCCCGAGATGGATCGAGCACTATCCCCTGGGCAATGGATATTCCATATTGTTTGCACAAGATCCATGAAGCCTGGGAGCTTAACCCAGTGGTTTTCGAACCTAAACACCGATCCATGAGGGATATCCGTGCCAATAGAGACGACACACGGCGAGTGATCAGAAATAGGATGAGACAACATGCGGACAGTAGAATTAGGATATTTAATTGTCCACGCATAAGAGGTGAAGAACGAGTCGAGTTGAATTAACAGGGGTTCCGATTGCATATTGCTCCAGGTATAGCATCTATCTTTGATGGGGAGCTCGATGAGGCCAAGGTGACCAATTATCTCGTTAAACGTAGCCATATCTACAGTATTAGCGCCTGGTCGGTTACGGCTGTCAGAGTAGCGATAGAAATTAAAATCAACGAGAACGATCCAGTGGGCATCGGAAGGAATATATAAATGAAATAACCAGGCAACAAAATTGTCCCGCGCAATGCCATCAAAGGGCCCATATACATTAACTAGTATAAAGGATTCAAGCGTAGTAGCAGAGGTGAAATGCAAAACTAGCGCAAAAGACTCTTCAAGCAGGACGTGGGCACTGATTTTTTGGCCAGGCCAGATGACAATAATTCCACCAGAAGATCCATCTGAGGGGACAAAAGCAAAACGATCAAAACGTCTAGGCGCAAATAATTTGATAAAAGCAAGGTCGAAACTAGCGCGCTTTGTTTCTTGAAAACATAAGATAGAAGCATTACTCTCTGAGACCTTGTCGCGGATAAGCGGCCATTTCTCCGCTCCATTCAGTCCACGAACATTCCAACATAGAATGTGCCACATAACATTCGATAACTTAGGTTTAACAAAATGAGACGACATCACACAAACTAGATAAAAACACTCATGATAGGAAGGATAACAATCCAATAGAAGCTTAAGAAGCCAGCTGCAGACCGTCAGGCAGAAAGCATGTTCAGATAGGTTTGGCCTGGTGGAGCTTGGCCGCCGTAAGCTCCTCAGGTTCAATATTGCAGTCCTCGATATCAATTCGCTGCATCTCTGTCAGAAGAGTGACAGGGGGGTCAATGGATTTAGGGGTCTGAGTACCCTTGCGACGAGAAGGACCCAATGGTAGGGATTCAAACTTATAGCCCTCATTGTTGCTCCTAGTAGACCGTCGCACCGTAGCCACATGGATAGGGGTAGGAGCACGACGAGGACGTCCACGTCCAGGGAGCAATGGAGAGGGCACAACATCCCCAGCAAGTGACATTGCAACCTGAAAGTTGCCGTCAGAAGAGGCACACTCCTCCGTCAGTCCAGCGAACTGACTGATGCCGTCAGAAAACAGAGCAGGGGTGCACACGTCCATGACACCAGCAAGCGAGCTCTTAGCAGCAGTCAGATGCAGGAGTATAGCAGCGTCAATCCATATGGGGAAAGCAATCGCAGAGTAAGCAGCATCAATGGGATCCATCAGATGTAGGGAGGCATCCTCGAGAGCCCAGTTAGACGCAGAGTAGAGGTTCAGTAAATCACCTGGACTTGGGGAGGCACAAGAGGGACCAAAGGAGTATAAAATGCGACGACGGTGAGTCATGGACAGCATCCAACCAAGATAATGAAGAAAGGAAGGCCACATAAATTCATTCTCCAGTCCCATAGCAGATACATCAGCATAGTTTATAGCAGAAAAATCCGAAGACATGGTATCCTCAGACTCCGCAGCATAGGCATTCCAGAGATCAATGCCATCCACAATATCAGTATCAGAAGATGGAATTCCGTCCATCATAGAAGGACCATCATAACCAGTAAACCTGCGAAAATTTATGCCACGGAAAGCGATGATCACCGGAGCTGGAGAGCTAGGAACTGGCCAAGCACGCCATCCATTAGCCAGGATAGGATCCGGGACTGGAGTAGGTTGCTCCCAGCGATTTATCACAGCCTGCGGAGCATCAGAGGGAGCAGGCCCATCTTGAGGTTGCTGGGCATTCATCTGAAGCCAGTTTTGTACCGCCAATTGGTTCTGCATAGCGACAGAAAGTCCAGGCATAATCAGAGGATGAGGCGTGGCATTATGCAGAGGGAGCGGATCTTCTGTAGAAAACAATGCATTTTTCGAGTGGCGTCCGTTAAGTACATAAACAGGTACAGACCATGAACGACCCACCCCGCCAAGAGATCCAATACGTTTGATCACTAAACTGTAAGGGATAGCAGCCAAATCATTAATCCAAGCTTTAACCAGCACTCGGGCATGGCGGGTACCAGGTCGGTGCCAAAGAATCAGTTTCCCAAAACATGAAACGGCCTTATTGATATAGTATTCAGTTTGATAATCTAGCGGAAACCCCAAGAACATAATCCAAGCTTTGAACTCAAAAACAGCAAAGCGCATGTTAATTCCTTCATCGTGGCGAACAATGCTAAACGTAGAATCTTCATCTAGCGCATGGGGGCTATCGTGAACTAACTGGTCGCGGATGACAGGTGAATCAAAAGCTATCAGTCCAACGCCCCACGGATAGGTCTCAGAATGCAGAAGCCGTAAATCAAAATCCTCGGTGAGAATACGGACGATCTCCTCAAGAACGGATTGCTTACGGTGCTCGGGAATAGGGGGATTGACATTTACCAGGGCAAAGGTTTCATGGGAAAGGTGGGTGTCATCCACGACGACCATGTTCCACTGCAGTCTTCCGTCGGCATCCGCTTCCACCTCCATGGGTCCCGGCATGAAGCCAAAGGGGTTGGCGGGGAAGTTCGCCATGGCACACACGGATTTGTCGATGCCGGTGCAGAGCAGAGAGAAAGGGGAATGGCACGGGTTGGAGGCAAGAGGTGGGGTGGACGAAGGAAAAAAGGCTAATAGGGGGGAAAACGAGATGCGGCGGCCCCTAAAACGGGCAGGTGTCAACTCCAGAAGGAAGGCCAAGGGAAACGAAGCGGCACCAGGGCAAATTTGGAAAGGGATCGCGACCATCTTCAGCGGGAGCCGTGGGATTTTTCCGTTAGAGAGCACAGGGCCCACTAGACAGCGAGCGTGGGGCATCCGCGTGCCAGCAATATGCGTGTCAAGGTTGGGCCCAATTGATTTTTCTTTCCAAATCATAGGGCGCTTAGGAGCGGAGCAAATCCCATAATTATATTTTCGAACCCAGATTTTCCGTCTAGAGCACGAAGAAGCAGAATGACCAGTTGCCTGACATAAATTGCAGAAGATTTTTGGACATGCCTTAACGTGATGGCCTGGTTAGTGACAATAGGTGCACCATCGATTAAGGGAGCATTGACGTGCAACCTGACCCCAGCCAAAACAAGACAAGCACTTAAACTTATTTTTGCAACTGCGCCTAAAATGCCCAAGTTCCAGGCATTTGTAGCAGCAACTAAGAGGCCCAGTAAGAGAAGCATCATTTAAAGGCCCAATACCGTCCAACGCACAGGGAACAGTAGGAGGTACCTCACAATCGACGTAAGTGAAGCCCAGAATTTGGCAGTTAGGGCAGACCCCAGGGCAATGCTTTGTAAGATGGCTGGATAGCGAGCAGATGGCGCAGCGGCCCAATAATTCAAAACATTTTTCCCCCGAAGGCAAATAAGGAATGTGGAGAGAATCCTTGATTTCCGCTTCCGAATATTTTGCCTGTCTTAAATCATCAATGTGCTCAAGCGTAATAGAGGGGATTCTTGCCCAAAATTTATCCAAAAAATTAGCGGAGACGATCGGCTCTTTCGGGAAGTTAATAAATTCCTGAGAAAAAGGAATATGAAAACTACCAAAAATGAGCTCATCTCCAATAGAGGGATCACGTGGATGCTCAACATGAGGGCTCGAATTTTGATGTGCTCGTAGAAATCCAAACTTAGACAGAACATTTGTGGCTGAAGAATCATCTGCAGCACTAGCTCTTAGCACATCAAGATTAACTTTAACAGCCTTGGGCTTTCTTCTAGAAATCTCAAGCAATTCATCGGAGGTAGCCCAAAATTGATCCGGATAGGTAAATCCCGAGGTGGAAGGATGAACTCCACGAAAAAGACTGAAATGACAAACAAAATCCGGCCAAATTCGATCCTTAAGACCATAGATGAAATGTCCCACTCGGTTAGATGCAACCGAGAAGCGGAAACGCCGATCAGAGAGCTTGTAGACACGAAAACCGGATCCAATACCCCCAATGCAAGATTGGATTGCAATACCAACAGATTCCTCAGAAAGAGGAAAAGAAGCCGAGGAAAAATAAACAACCAAGAAGAATTCTCGGAGGCCAGAGGAGGGAGAGAAGTGAACCGAGGAACCAAAACGATCACGCACCTGTCTCTCCACGGCAAGGCCGGGAGAGAAATCCCAATGTAGGAGGTCTTCCATGGAGGATCAGATCTAAACGCCATTGGGGAGGGCTAGGTGGGAGGAGAGGTGGGAGGAGGAGAGTGGAGGAGCCATCAGACTCCCTGTTCAGAATTTCTCTATGCTATATTTTCATAATGCAAAATACTATGGAATCAGTGATTGGCACTGACGGGCTTCATTATATGGACTAGGTGATCCGTGATAAACGGAAAAACTGTATTCTTAGTTGAAATACCAAGGATTCACCTAGAATAGTCTAGACTGCAGTTGATCATATGATCAAGGGGTATTATGAATGAATGAGTTTATTCATAATACATATGGTTCATACAACCTTAGAAGGGGTTGATGAAAAATGTCTCTAACACAGTGTTTGCATTAGTGTTCACCTACATCTTCTAGATGTTTGATGGACTTATACAAACAGATTATTGCGAGTTAGCCTAGACTGCAGGTGATGATATGATCAAGGGGTATTATGAATGAAAGAGTTTATTCATAATACGTATGGTTCAAGTAGGAGATGGCAGTTGTGCAAGTAGAAGACTGTTGGATGTATAACAGAAAGGAAATAATATTAATAAATATGTTTCATAATTATGATTCATATTACTATGCTATAACTGATGTGGTTCCTGAATATGAGATTCAGAGTAAAACTCACGCTCACGTGTAGTAACATGAACATATAAATGAACTCTAGTCTTGCCTTGTACGACCAATTAATTGGATGTTTGATGACTATGTTTTCCTGGTCATGGACATTCTTTATGTTAAGATCAATGAATAGCATATTGTTGGAAGGGAACAATATGTATAGGTATTCCCTAAGTAGATTGATATGTTAAGAGATTCCACTAAGACATGTTTGTACTTAGAATCATATCACGGCACGGTTTTATTACAATGCATCCTTTGACCATGAGGTTAAAGGAATAATATATTCTAGAGGTTTCGCTTTGGTGCTATCAAGAGTCACACCATAAACTGGGTGAACAAAAAGGTAGATACCGGGTAATTCTTAAGGAGTATATTACCTCGATGTTCTGAGATGGGAATTAATCCTCCGTAAAAAAGGGAGATACATACCTGCGCCTACTTGATATTCTTGATATCCATAATTTCTGTAGACAATGCATGATGATGATACATCATGTAGGATATCATAATACAGTAACGATAAAAAGGAAACTTACCGGATAACGAGACAAGAGAAAGGTATACGTGAACCAGAGATTGTTTCACGGCAATACCGGAATCCATTGTCTCGGGTAAGTTCGGTGTCGTGAGTAATGGGAGGATTGTATAATAACCAATAGATTGAACAATTTATTCGTATAGTATGTGGGATTCAATATGGGCCTCCATGGCCCCGCTATTGATTATCGAAAAGGAAAGAGTTTCTAGTTTTATGTCCACACACTATCAAACCTGTAGGGGTGTAACACCCGGGATTTTTCCAATTAGAATTGCTTGTTGTTTTTCTTTTGAATCATATAGCATCATGCATCATATGCATTGCACTTGTTCTCAAACCAATTAAAAAATTTCAAACCAATTTAAGAAATTCAAACAATGCACTCGTGTTTCACACTCAAATTGTTTTTCAATGAAATTGGAGTGGAAAATAAATTGTTGCTTGGTTAAATAAATTCCCCTTTTCTTAAAACCCTAAATTGAATGTCAAATTCAAATTTAAAACATCACTAAAAACTTTTGAATTTTCAAAATCCAAAAACTTTTGTTCTTGGGCATTTAATATTCTCAAGGCAACAAAAGGGTTTACATAATTTTTTCTTTCAAAACCCTAACACCTTCTAAATTCTATCTTCTACCTTTCTACAAAAAAAGAAATAAAAAAAAAATGGGAAACACACACGCTGGGGGAGGCAGGCCCAAAGCCCACCTACCACCCCAGCGACACCATCCCACCTCCCTTTCTTCCACCTCCGTACAGGGATGTCGACACCAGTGACGAAAGCAGAGCACAACCACCACCGATCCCCACCTGCTCCCCCTGCTTATCTTCCCCCCTCCTCCAAGCCCCAAACCCTAGCCTCCTCCCTCCATTCCCTCGCCACCGCCGCCACCCCTCTCCCTCCTCTACTCCCTGTTCATCTCGGAACCTTTCTGAACCCGGAGCAACTCCTCCATGGCCGGACCTTGGAGCTCCATTAGCCGTCGTCGTGGTCAGCGTCGACCTCACCTCGGCGCGGGAATGGAAACCCCCTGTTTCCCTATCCGTTTTTGCCTAAGGCGCCGAGGGCGGAGAGCGTCCGTGGCGATGGCGCCGTCGACGTCTTCTTCCACTCCGGTCACCGGTTTTCACCGTCTGCTGCCGCTGCTGACGACTACCGCGAGTCTCCCCCGCGCCCGTCCACTCCACCGGTGCCCCAAGGTGAGCCTCCACCTCTGGGACCTCTCCCCAACCCCCCTCCCCTTGCTCTGCTAGCCGACCGTCGAGTCGTGTCGTCGTTTTCTGTCCGCCTAGGTCGCTGCTGGCCGCCTGTCACCGTTGCGTGCAGGTGTGTACAGATTCAGATTCGTCAGATAGCATCCGCCCGTTTGCACTTCAACTTGTTTCAGATCCGTATCCCTGCACTAGCACGCACTCACCCTAGTGCCAGCGCAAGCGATCCGCACTCCCTGGAGCCCCGAGTTCGAATCCCACCCGTGGCAAAGCCACCCCTTTTTTCTCCATTTTCTTTTATTCTCGGAAATCCAGAAAACAGAACTGAGTCTTTATTTGTAAAATCAATAACAAATTGAAAAATGCTCCAATTTCAATGATTCAAATTTCTATGGATTCAGCATCTTGTTCTCTTTCTGTTAGTAACAAAGTTGCAACATGTTTCTGTAATATATTTTGCACTAAATAATTAAATACAGAAAAGTCTATTAAAATTTCAAACTTTGGAAATTTATAACTTGAGTTCTGTTCACTCAAATTGAGCAAACTTGGGCTCTAAAATTTGTCTTAACAAACTCTACACAGTGGTATTTTATTTGGTCACAATTGAATTAAATTTGAACATGTTTCCTTCTGTTTACTAAAAGGGGCAGAATAAAAATGCTTATGGAAAAATGCATAATAAATTCAATAATGATCCAAAATTTATGTTTAATAGCTCAAAATGTTCAGTGGAACATTTGCTACATGTTTTCAACCTTTTCAATACAATTTGTCCACCTAAATAATAAACATGGAATGTGCTGGGCATTTAATTAAATTGGTGCCCTATTCCATTTAATTTTGTGTCACTCACCTATGAACTGTTTTCCATGCTAATCAACATTTAAATTGATGGTTAGATAAATAACTTAAACCTTCCTAAGTAAATGTTGGGCTTTTGTCTCAACTTAAATTGGTTAAGTTGCATCCCCGCATGTCATGCATCCATATCTTGATCATGCTGGATCTTTTGCCGTAGAAGTAATTGTTGCATCCGGTGTTTGTTCTAGTTCGTTGCTTCTTCGCGGATAGGACGTTGAGATGATGTGAGCAACGACAAGTTCGGATGTACCTCTGCTTGCTGGATTCCAGGCAAGTATACTCACTTGCTACATATGGCTGCCTTTCATCACTTGTTACCGATTCTTTCCGTTGTACTTATGCTAGCCTTATGATTCGATGCTTGTGTCTCGATCCTATCATATGTTTACCTTGCAGCCATGATATAGCCTTGCTTCCACTTCCTATCAACTGTTGCTTGTTTACCTTGTTGGCCCTCGTGCCGTAGTTGCATGCTTAGTGTTGTTTGCGCTCGAGTCTTGTTGTCCTTTTTCATATCACCTGTTTAGTTTGATATATGGGTTTCAATTTAATCAACAACACGTTAATGTTTGGGGTAATAATAATTTGATGATAAGGCACCGGCAGGAGGCCCGGCGAGGTTTTGGAGCCTGCTAGTGTCGAACTACGAAAAGGGTCTTGTCCATTGATCCATCATGAGCGCGCTAAGCGCATCCGCGAGGTAGTATGGGACCTCCCTCGACTTGGACCTGATTTGCAGCTTGTCCGAAGAGCCACACTTAGTTCGGGTGTTCCATATGCTCATATGCATGAATGGGTGGGCCCCCCATGGTTACTGTTGATGATGATGATGATGCATATAGGGCGAGGCCTGTGGTGCCGGGGGGTGTGGTTTTCACCCTTGCGCTTAGGTTAGGTCGGACTGGCCGGGACCTTATAGCTCCGTGGCTCCTAGGATGGGTTGTAGAGACGGTTTGGGTCGTGTCGAGCCAACCTGAGTTTTAGTTGGTGGCTCGAGTGTGTACGGGTACTGTAGCGCACCCTGCTGGGATGAATCTTCTCGAGAAGCCGTGTTGTCCGCGGTTATGTGAAGACTTGGTGAGAGTGCTGGCTAACAAGTACTCAGACAACTTACACCTAATGATAATAACTTGACTAGTAATATAGTATTACCTTCACCATAAAAATGAATGTCACCTTAATCAACGGTGTGAGTTTCCTTGGGTTGCTTCCTTAGTAGGGGGTAACACTGGATGGGTATTGTTTGGTGAGTAGTTGTAGTTGGTTCTGATACGCTCTCTTATCCCTCTCTAATAGCCGGAAGTTGTAGCGTGTTTCTCTAGTTGTTGGTGCTGCCCGCTACCGCTTCTTTGCAATAATCCCTTCCTTCCGTTGTACCCAAAGTATTTGTATCTTGTGATGATTGGTTACGCTGGTATCTTGTGAGTATGGTTTATCCACTTGCCAGTACTTCATAGTACTGACTCACGAATCCATTTCGTGGCTGCATATTCCACATTGCAGTCAACGGGTTTGAAGTCTGACGACGTTAGCTTGGGAATCCCTCCGGCTTGGCCTGGGCAGGGATTGGACACCATCGGTTATCTTCAGGACTCTTAGTCCAATTTGTATCTTGTCCGTGGTCGGACACTATGTTGTTTCTTCCGCTGTTATTTGGATCTTTGTATTGTATCAGTTGTATCCTTGACTCGTTTGAGTCGTCTTGTATATATCTTTTCTGTTGTTGTTGCGGAATATTCGTGAACTGTTGTAATGTTATCACAAGTGGCAACCTGGAATCGGTTATTATGTGGATTTTGGCGGAAATGCTGAAATCTGCATAGTGCCCGATCCTCGGGGCATCACAAATGGTATCAGAGCCAGGTTACGATTCCCGATATTGTCTCGATACGAGTGGTTATCGAAGCAACGGGTCCGCAAAGCCTGTAGGATAACCTCGCTAACGGTCGTGTTTCTAGAGTGTCAAAAACTATTTGTGCAAAACCTGTTTTGGAAACCTCTCGATAGGATTCTTGTTTATTCCTTTCCTCTATTCTACTTCTCCTTATATCTCATTTGTTTTGGAGTCTACTCTCGTACCTATCTTTCAAAGTGTTAGGATCCCACGTGGGTTGGGCGTTCTCTTAGCCTTTAGCCTAATAGGTTCGATCATCAGAAGATTCCGATGGAAGGATATCGTCGTCAATGTGAGCAAGAATCTATTGTTAGTGGTGCCGAGAAGTTTGTTAGTGGTGTCGAGAAGATCAACAGCGGTGACCGAAGACTCGATAGCTCCAACTTATTTTCTCTCTTACCGGCTTGGAGCGGACTGCGAGGGCGCAATCCCTTGTTAGTGGTGTCGGTTGTAACACCCGGGATTTTTCCAATTAGAATTGCTTGTTGTTTTTCTTTTGCATCACATAGCATCATGCATCATATGCATTGCACTTGTTCTCAAACCAATTAAAAAATTTCAAACCAATTTAAGAAATTCAAACAATGCACTCGTGTTTCACACTCAAATTGTTTTTCAATGAAATTGGAGTGGAAAATAAATTGTTGCTTGGTTAAATAAATTCCCCTTTTCTTAAAACCCGAAATTGAATGTCAAATTCAAATTTAAAACATCACTAAAAACTTTTGAATTTTCAAAATCCAAAACTTTTGTTCTTGGGCATTAAATATTCTCAAGGCAACAAAAGGGTTTACATAATTTTTTCTTCCAAAACCCTAACACCTTCTAAATTCTCTCTTCTACCTTTCTACAAAAAAAAGAAATCAAAAAAAAATGGGAAACACACACGCTGGGGGAGGCAGGCCCAAAGCCCACCTACCACCCCAGCGACACCAGCCCA
Organism: Alopecurus myosuroides; assembly: GCA_028641055.1. NCBI lineage: Eukaryota > Viridiplantae > Streptophyta > Magnoliopsida > Poales > Poaceae > Alopecurus > Alopecurus myosuroides. Next base: position 777,747,600 of record CM054057.1, read on the forward strand.
CCTCCCTTTCTTCCACCTCCGTACAGGGATGTCGACACCAGTGACGAAAGCAGAGCACAACCACCACCGATCCCCACCTGCTCCCCCTTCTTATCTTCCCCCCTCCTCCAAGCCCCAAACCCTAGCCTCCTCCCTCCATTCCCTCTCCACCGCCGCCACCCCTCTCCCTCCTCTACTCCATGTTCATCTCTGAACCTTTCTGAACCCGGAGCAACTCCTCCATGGCCGGACCTTGGAGCTCCATTAGCCGTCGTCGTGGTCATCGTCGACCTCACCTCGGCGCGGGAATGGAAACCCCCTGTTTCCCTCTCCGTTTTTGCTCAAGGCGCCGAGGGCGGAGAGCGTCCGTGGCGATGGCGTCGTCGACGTCTTCTTCCACTGCGGTCACCGGTTTTCACCGTCTGCTGCCGCTGCTGACGACTACCGCGAGTCTCCCCCGCGCCCGTCCACTCCACCGGTGCCCCAAGGTGAGCCTCCACCTCTGGGACCTCTCCCCAACCCCCCTCCCCTTGCTCTGCTAGCCGGCCGTCGAGCCGTGTCGTCGTTTTCCGTCCGCCTAGGTCGCTGCTGGCCGCCTGTCACCGTTGCGTGCAGGTGTGTACAGATTCAGATTCGTCAGATAGCATCCGCCCGTTTGCACTTCAACTTGTTTCAGATCCGTATCCCTACACGAGCACGCACTCACCCTAGTGGCAGCGCAACCGATCCGCACTCCCTGGAGCCCCGAGTTCGAATCCCACCCGTGGCAAAGCCACCCCTTTTTTCTCCATTTTCTTTTATTCTCGGAAATCCAGAAAACAGAACTGAGTCTTTATTTGTAAAATCAATAACAAATTGAAAAATGCTCCAATTTCAATGAGTCAAATTTCTATGGATTCAGAATCTTGTGCTCTTTCTGCTAGTAACAAAGTTGCAACATGTTTCTATAATAAATTTTGCACTGAATAATTAAATACAGAAATGGCTATTAAAATTTGAAACTTTGGAAATTCATAACTTGAGTTCTGTTCACCCAAATTGAGCAAACTTGGGCTCTAAAATTTTTTCTTAACAAACTCTACACAGTGGTATTTTATTTGGTCACAATTGAATTAAATTTGAACATGTTTCCTTCTGTTTACTAAAAGGGGCAGAATAAAAATGCTTATGGAAAAATGCATAATAAATTCAATAATGATCCAAAATTTATGTTTAATAGCTCAAAATGTTCAGTGAAACATTTGCTACATGTTTTCAACCTTTTCAATACAATTTGTCCACCTAAATAATAAACATGGAATGTGTTGGGCATTTAATTAAATTGGTGCCCTATTCCATTTAATTTTGTGTCACTCACCTATGAACTGTTTTCCATGCTAATCAACATTTAAATTGATGGTTAGATAAATAACTTAAACCTTCCTAAGTAAATGTTGGGCTTTTGTCTCAACTTAAATTGGTTAAGTTGCATCCCCGCATGTCATGCATCAATATCTTGATCATGCTGGATCTTTTGCCGTAGAAGTAATTGTTGCATCCGGTGTTTGTTCTAGTTCGTTGCTTCTTCGCGGATAGGACATCGAGATGATGTGAGCAACGAAAAGTTCGGATGTACCTCTACTTGCTGGATTCCAGGCAAGTATACTCACTTGCTACCTATGGCTGCCTTTCATCACTTGTTACCGATTCTTTCCGTTGTACTTATGCTAGCCTTATGATTCGATGCTTGTGTCTCGATCCTATCATATGTTTACCTTGCAGCCATGATATAGCCTTCCTTCCACTTCCTATCAACTGTTGCTTGTTTACCTTGTTGGCCCTCGTGTCGTAGTTGCATGCTTAGTGTTGTTTGCGCTCGAGTCTTGTTGTCCTTTTTCATATCACCTGTTTAGTTTGATAGTTGGGTTTGAACTTAATCAACAACATGTTAATGTTTGGGGTAATAATAATTTGATGATAAGACACCGGCAGGAGGCCCGGCGAGGTTTTGGAGCCTGCTAGTGTCGAACTACGAAAAGGGTCTTGTCCATTGATCCATGATGAGCGCGCTAACCGCATCCGGGAGGTAGTATGGGACCCCCCTCGACTTGGACCTGATTTGCAGCTTGTCCGAAGAGCCACACTTAGTTCGGGTGTTCCATATGCTCATATGCATGAATGGGTGGGCCCCCCATGGTTACTGTTGATGATGATGATGATGCATATAGGGCGAGGCCTATGGTGCCGGGGGGTGTGGTTTTCACCCTTGCGCTTAGGTTAGGTCGGACTGGCCGGGATCTTATAGCTCCGTGGCTCCTAGGATGGGTTGTAGAGACGGTTTGGGTCGTGTCGAGCCAACCTGAGTTTTAGTTGGTGGCTCGAGTGTGTACGGGTACTGTAGCGCACCCTGCAGGGACGAATCTTCTCGAGAAGCCGTGTTGTCCGTGGTTATGTGACGACTTGGTGAAAGTGCTGGCTAACAAGTACTCAGACAACTTACACCTAATGATAATAACTTGACTAGTAATATAGTATTACCTTCACCATAAAAATGAATGTCACCTTAATCAACGGTGTGAGTTTCCTTGGTTTGCTTCCTAAGTAGGGGGTAACACTGGATGGGTATTGTTTGGTGAGTAGTTGTAGTTGGTTCTGATACGCTCTCTTATCCCTCTCTAATAGCCGGAAGTTGTAGCGTGTCTCTCTAGTTGTTGGTGCTGCCCGCTGCCGCTTCTTTGCAATAATCCCTTCCTTCCGTTGTACCCAAAGTATTTGTATCTTGTGATGATTGGTTACGCTGGTATCTTGTGAGTATGGTTTATCCACTTGCCAGTACTTCATAGTACTGACCCGCGAATCCATTTCGTGGCTGCATATTCCACATTGCAGTCAACAGGTTTGAAGTCTGACGACGTTAGCTTGGGAATACCTCCGGCTTGGCCTGGGCAGGGATTGGACGCCATCGGTTATCTTCAGGACTCTTAGTCCAATTTGTATCTTGTCCGTAGTCGGACACTATGTTGTTTCTTCCGATGTTATTTGGATCTTTGTATTGTATTAGTTGTATCCTTGACTCGTTTGAGTCGTCTTGTATTTATCTTTTCTGTTGTTGTTGCGGAGTATTCGTGAACTGTTGTAATGTTATCACAACTGGCAACCTGGAATCGGTTATTATGTGGACTAGTTGAATGCCCGTGCGTTGCTACGGGCTCTGCACATGTGTAGTTCTAGTTAAGATTAAATTTTGATGGTCTGAAGGCCATGAGAACATATATATATACATGCACATTATAAATCATCGTTTTAATGGCAACGTCTACCCGTGGAGGTAACATCGTGCAATTTGGATTACTCAAACTACACGAATAGCATGCAATGTGGATTACTCAGCCTATGATCCTCAAGAAGAAATGCTCTGTCATAGCTGAACAAGTATTTTTCAAATGAATCTTTATTATATCATTTACAAATAGATGAAAAATAGTCAGGAAAAAATGAACTATTCGCAAAGTAAGAAACACATGAAGGAAGACTGGTAGCCAACCTTTGTGCCACACTTCAGAGAGAGAACTGCTCATGCTCTAAAATTGTTAGAACCATGGGCTTCCTTGCAATCAGAAGAATAAAAGTATGATGAAACTATACATTTAAAATCAAGGAAACAAAGAAATGAAACGGAGACATAACAGAGGTGCTGATATGCCGCTCTAGAGCTTACATACGGCCATGTGCCCATGCACTACAACTCTATATTTTTTTACAACGAACAACAGATCTAGCTCAAGTAAATTCTCCATCGTTGTGAAAATTGGCATACATCCAAGTTTGACCGATAAAAAGGTTACACACGTATTACACTGTAATCTAGCTCACGCATTTACTTTACCTTCATCACTATTTTCGTGTTCTCAGCCTATGATCCTTGAGAAGAAATGCTCGGCCATAGTTGAACAAGTATTTTTCAAATGAATCTTGATTATATCATTTACAAATAGATGAAAAAAAGTCAGGAAAAAAATGAACTATTCGCAAAGTAAGAAACACATGAAGGAAGACTGGTAGCCAACCTTTGTGCCACACTTCAGAGAGAGAACTGCTCATTCTCTAAAATTGTTAGAACCATGGGCCTCCTTGCAATCAGAAAAATAAAAGTATGATGAAACTATACATTTAAAATCAAGGAAACAAATAAATGAAAAGGAGACATAACACTATACATTTAAAATCAAGGAAACAAAGAAATGAAAAGTATGATGAACTGCTCATTCTCTAAAATTGAACGGCATCATGAATTTTCATTGTCCCTTCTAAAGTTGTTAATGGTGAAGTTAAATCCGATCCCACTATCAAGATAACAAAGCCATTACAAGATCATATGCCAACGAATGAGTTCACTCAAGTATGTGGTTGCTAGACAACATTTCTTTGGAGCATTCTAATATTCATACTTTTGAGTACATTTAGAGGATGATATATTCCAATAACAGTAAGTTATTTCTTTTCAGATTCAAAGAGATTTGCTAGGCCAAGTGATGTACCAGGGCATAACCTCACTGCAACACCCAATAAGCCCATACAATTACAAAACTTATACAACTATAGTATGCACTCACGGGATCGATTGATTCAGCCAGCCATCGAAGTATTGCGTTGTATCCAGTTCCAGTGACCATGGTTCCTGCTTTATTATCAACATGACCATCTGGACAGAGTACGTCAGCTTCCAAGTAGAGACTTTGAGACGACAATCTTTCCTTGCCTGGCAAACACACCATCAGTGCTAGTCTCTGACATTGGACTTCTGAAACAACTGCATGTAGCCCATGTCCACTAATCAATTGTAAAAAGAAATTTTGATTAATTATGGTAAATCTTCTACCTATAAGATAAAACAACACAATTTAAAGTAACCATTCATTCGTCCACATGATATATATATTCATTAGAAAAGAAGAAGGAACGAGTGGAATTGAGATAAACAATCGGAACATGGCTGGTGCGGCACCAACGACTTGAGGACGTGCCGGAGCGGCAACGGCCTAAGGAAATGAGCTGGGCACACGGTGTATCATAGCATTTTGTCCAGGAACATTAACAATGCCACCTTTTCAGGATTTGACTGTAAGAAATAACAGACCTGCACATAAATTATGCATACCTATAATTAGTTCACCTAGTTTTAGGCATTCCCGAGTGGATGACTAAACTTTTAATTATCGGAGTATCTCCTATGTCTTATGCCTCCCCTCTTTCTCCTCAAAAGTAAACTAAGTGCCAGCAACAATTCAGAAATTATACCTATCATTCATTGTGACAATGCCGGCAATCAGAGATCTCACTCCAACATCACGCTCACATGCTTCTGCTCCTTCGGTAGTGTGCACACGTGCCATAATAAATACCTGCAGTTAATTGTTAGATAATTGAACAAAGCTCATCCAGAAATCCCTTCATAAGCTTAAACGCTAAGAAAATAAAGACATTTTCATATTGGAAACTGCGACGACCAAAGATCCTTCAGCGAGAATCATTAGATGAAATAGACGACAAAAGTCACACTGAAATTCATATGTGCTGAAAGAATTTCTCAAAACAGAGATTAGGAGGACATGACTACATAATCGGTGGTTTCTTTAGTCAGAGTCAATATCAAGCGATTGGTGTGATAAGTTGAGCATCTGATCTACGCCTTCCTTGTCTTCGAAGCTGTAATCTTACCTGTAGTTGGAAGCGGTGGAAGGGGTCGTGGACCGGTGATTTGGTTCCCCCTGACCGCTATGGATACGGACAGGTTCTGTTTCCTCTCCAGTCCCGTGAATGAGCCATCTCGCCATCCTCCTCGGTTTGGAAAAAACTCCTGGCGTGGCCGCGCTCGGGAGAGGCTACCCCGCTGATTCGCTGGTTGGAGATGGACCGAGGCAGCAGCCCCGAGATAGGATCTCATCGGAGGTGGGTGTGGGGGCGCAGGGCGCGGACCTCCAGGCGGCGGTAGTGCACGAGTTGGGGGCGCAGGGCATGGACCTCCAGGTGGAAACCCTCGCCAGTCGCCGCATTGCACGAGGAAGGAAGACTAATCGAGTCACGCTTGGGATGGGTCATGCTCTGGTTTTCTAATTGGGCCGGCCCATGTTTATGGAGGATGAGGCGAGAACGAGCGAGGAAAGGAAACCAACCAGCGGACGAAGCGAACGATAGAGGCGGACGATGCGACTTTGACGTACCAACGTACGTCCAACTCCTATTTAATAGTAAAGATTTTAGCGGAAATGCTGACATCTGCGTAGTGCTCGATCCTCGGGGCGTCACAAGGGGAAACACACTTAAGTTTGGGCTGATTTTTTAGTATATCGGTAGGTCCGGATCAACTAACAATATCATTGAAACGGGGTTTCTATGTGATAGATATATTTTATATATCAGATAGAATTTATAACAAGGACATTGGATGTCCGAGAGTAATAGAAACAATTTCTATTACCACCGGAATTAATTCCGGAGTTGTTCGAAAAGAGAAATTGAGGTTGCACGCTTTACGGAGAAAATACAGGGGGCATGAGATGTCCTGTGTCAGAAATATATTTCTTTCATTGTTAGATAATATCGACGATTTTATCTATAGGGGTTATGTTGTTCCAGAGAAGTTTTGGGGACTTTCCATATATGGGGGAGTACCGGGAGGGGGCAGATTTCCCTCTCATGGTTGAACCCTAATTTTGGGCGCTGCCTAGTCGTCCCTAGTGGCTTCACAAAATGGTACTCATTGTCGCGGTATTTTTTCTGAAATATTTGGAGAGAACAAGAAAAGGGGGAAAAGAAGGGAGGGGGTGGAGTTGGGCTAGGAGAGGGGTGCGGCCACCTCCTCCTAGCTCAACTTCGAATCCACCCTCCCTCTTTGAAAGTCTCCTTTTTTGTTTATGTCTTTACACTTGCACAAAGATTTTCCTTTGAAAACTCACTTTAAGAGTTCTATAGCGGTTGTAGCATGATGACATAAACTTAATTATGAACATGGAGATAAAAGAATAACTGAATATTATTGTCTCTAGGGCATACCTTCAACACTTGGCTCTCTCCACCTCCTATCATACTTGTTTATATATGATAGTGCTCCATCTAGCTAGGCTTAGAAAATAATTCCCACGCTCCATAGCCCCGCTTTAGCGAAACCGTGGCAATTTGACCGGAAAAGTCAACGTATCCCAATGAAATATTGTGTTAGGTTGTGTTAGGGTAGGATATAGGTACATGGAGAACAAAAATCTAGCACATGTTATCACACGATTCACTCAGTTTCGTCTAAATGGGGATTTTTTAACTGTACGTGCAGAACCTTCCTGCATAGCAAGTGATGCTGGTGAAATTTCCATCAACTAGTGGCATGGTGGGTAAAATTTTCATCGACTTCTCTAAACTCACGACAGCAAAATCAGGGGTTATCTGTTGTGGAAATTACACTAGCAGAATCTACCAGCTTCCAAGAATCTGATTTGCTTTTAACTCCGTTTGGTTAGCTTTCAACTTTTAGAAAGAAGAAGCAGGTTGACTAAGCGTAATAGAATTTCAAACCGGAGTTGGGGCTTCTAATAACATCTCCACCGGTGCTCGCAAATATAGCGTTCGGAAACTGTCAAGTGATACAAGAAGCGCGGCACAAGTTGCAACCGTATTGGAAGTTTCTCCCTCTACCGAAGTGTTCCAATATTTTTATAAAACTTAAACTCAACAAATTAAACTTAAACTCAACAAATATAGCGTGGCTGTACCAGAATGATGCCTTCCTCGTCGCAAAGTATGATGGCATGTCACCAGCCCGAGAGGTGCCAATCAACATTTTGCAAATGTGGGTGAGAATTCTCGACCTTCCCATGTCTATGATGACTCAAAAATGGGGGAAGGCTTTGGGAGAGAAGTTTCTGGGTCACGTCCGGGAGGTCGGGAAAGATAATAGAGGCCATGTCTGGGCCTCTTTTCTGAGGATCCGAGTTGAGCACGATGTCCGTAACCCCATCAAGCGTTGGATCCCAATTGTTGGTAAGGATGAAAGTAAGCCTAGACGTTTTGAGGTGAAGTAAGAAGGTGCACCATATTTTTGCTTTTTCTGTGGAATTTTCGGACACAATGAGAGGTCATGTTTGTTGCCAGAAGAGGAGAAGTATGTCAGGTACTGCGAGGAACAGCGGGCCTCACCGTTCCGGCGGTTCGAGCACCACAGCTACTATGTCCCAGCGGAAGACAAGAAGATAAGAAGGAGTATGCACTACTCGTCGGGGAGCTCAGGCTGGAAGCTTGCTCCGGAGTCTAGGACGCTGGGTACTATAGCCTTAGAAGATCACCATGCACGTGAGCATGATACTGAAGCTGAAACAGAGGAGGAGGTGCAGGCAGTCCCGGCGTTGATCCATGATGCGTTGGCTGCAGCTGTCACTAACCTCTCTGTCACTAATGATGCGAAACAAGTTGTTGTTACTGATGAACAGGTGACCAATGCAAGTGAAGCTGTCAAGAAGAAGATTCATGGGCAGAGAAGGTGCAAGCTGGACAAGTCGAAGAGGAATGTTGGCATGCATCATGCTGGTGGTACGCTAGAGCGGGAGGCGCCGAGAACTGCCAGCAAGCGGAGGGTCTTTAGCGTGCCTCCTATTTTGGAGTGCCTCAGGGAGGATGGGAGTCTTTATGCTGAACTGAAGGGCGGTGCTGCACACACAGTCTCGGCTTTCATGAAGAAGAAGAATCAGGTGTTGGGCAAACGCCCAGCCTCGGAAGATACAAGTATGGAAGATGGAAGCCAGAGCTTCATCATCCGTATGAGGGGAGGCAGTGACAAGAGGACAAAGGGACTGGGTGAAGCTAGCCAGGAGGTGCAGCAAGAGGGTGCAGAGGTGCAGCAAAGGGCCGCTGATGTGCATCAAGAAGGCGTTGATGGGGTGGATGAGGAGGCAACCAGCCAGGGGGCCGCTGGTCAACTGACAGGCGCGAAGGATCGCGCCTGTCAGGAGCCATGACGACCATAGGCTGGAACTGCCGGGGTGTAGGCGATTCCCGGACAGTTCAAGAGCTCGAGCGCCTCGTGCACACTCACCGCTCTCAACTCGTATTCTTATCAGAGACTCGACAGAGGAAAGATGTCGTGGAAGGTCTCTGTTGGAGGCTTGGTCTTAAACATGTTGTTTCGTTCAAAGAGGAAGGGAAGGGGGAGGTCTAGCCCTCTTCTGGCATGAAGAATTAGAAGTCGAGTTGTTCAAAATAAATAGTAGAATTATTGATGTAATCATTCATGATATAAAAAAGGGAATAAAATGGAGGTGCACGTTTGTTCATGGTGAGCCCCGTACCCATCTTAGACACCATATGTGGAATTTGTTTAAAAAAATGAAACCTATGTTGAACCTGCCCTGGCTTATGATGGGTGATTTCAATGAAGCAATGTGGCAAAGTGAGCTTTTCTCGGAGAGAACGAGAAATGAAAAACAAATGTTGGATTATCGTGAAGTTCTATCTTATTGTGATTTACATGATCTGGGGTTTTTTGGGACCCCTTGGACCTTCTACAACAAACAAAGTGGAAAGAGGAATGTGAAAGTTCGATTGGACCGGGTGGTCGCATCCCCTTCCTGGTCGAATATCTATCCTCAAAACTACGTAACTCATCTTACCTTGTCCCGTTCAGACCACTGCCCTATTCTTCTTAAGCTTGACCAAAATTCTGCTATGAGTCTGCCTTGTCGTTCCCCTAGGTACGAGGTGTGCTGGGAGAGGGAAGAAATGAAGGGGAACGTAGCATAGAAAACAAAAACTTTCCTACACGCGATAAACCCAAATGGCCAAGATCTAATCTATGAGATGAAAGGCAACGGGGAGAAAGAGAGTCTTGAGATAACATACCCTCGAAGACTCTAAGTGGTACGAGAAAAGATCTCGTTGTTGGCGTAGTCGTTCTCACGCCGATCCCGAGCGAGAAGAAGAGCACCGCAATCCGGCGGTGCCTCCGTAATCGGTCACACGTTCAGCTCGATGAAGACTTCCGTTCCCTCGTTCCAGCGGGTTGCGGAAGTAGAGGATCCCTCCGGAATTCCAGCAGCACGACGGCGTGGTGGTGGTGAAGAATCCCACGGTCAGGGCTTCGCCAAGCCGCAGACCATGGAATGGAGCAGCGGATGGAAGGGAAAATGTGTGAGCAAGTGTGTGGAGAAGAGAGAGCCCTCACCCTCCTTTTATAGGGGAGGGGGAGGCAGCCCAAGGGGGGGGGGGTGCGGCCAGCCATGGGTGCCCCCACCCCTTCCTCTCTTCATGTGAGTGGAAGCTCCACTCAAACCCACTCAAAAGTCCCTTAATTTCCCACTTGGAAAATCCAAAGGTTTTTCTTTAATAAATAAATAAAACATTTTTATTTCTTTATTTATATTTGTTAATTCCATTAACAAACATTTGCATGCAGCACCTCAAACCATTTGTTAATTCTATTAACAACCGTTCGACAAAAAACACCTTGAACTATTTCAATTTTCCCCGAAACAATTCCGGAGCTGCCCAAAATATTCTTCGGTATTCCGTATCCTCTCTAAACGCTTCATCGAACCTTAAGTGTGTCTCCCCACGGTTCGTGAATATTATAGACATGATCGAGACTCCTCTCCGATCAATAATCAACAGCGGGGTCTGGAAAACCGTGATGACTCCTATATATTCAACGATGACCCTCGTGATCGTGTGAACCTTTCAACGTCATAACGATTTCCCTTTGTCTCGCGATATATTACTTGTCCGAGATCCGATCATCGGTATCCACTATACCTTGTTCGATCTCGTTATCCGACAAGTACTCTTTTCTCATTCCCGTGGTATAACATCCTTGTGATCAAATCACTTGCTTGCAAGCGGTGTCGATGTGATATCACCGAGAGGGCCCTGAGTATATCTATCCGTCATATTGGATGGACAAATCCCATTCTTGATCCATGAGCTTCAACTAACACTTTCCGAATATCCAATGCCACCTTTATAGTCACCCTTTTACGGTGTGACGTTTGATGTCATCAAAGTATTCTTTCGGTATTAGTGATTAACATGATCTCATGGTCTAAGGAATAATGTTACTCCGAATGTAAGATATAACAACAAAACTAAATGACTTGATCGTATTGTTATACTTAGTTAGGGTTTAAGTTCATCATGTCATTCTCCTAATGACATGACCCCGTTATCAACAACATCCAATGTTCATGATCAGGAAACCTTGATCATCTGTTTAATCAACGGGCTAGTTAAAAGAGAGGCTTCACTAGGAACGTTGGTTTGTTTATTAATCACACATGTATCAATGTTTCCGGTTAATACAATTCTAGCATGAGAAATAAACATCTATCATAAACAAGGAATAACATAATAAACACTTTATTATTGCCTCTCGGGCATATTCCCTTCAAGAAAGCCTAGCCGAAGAGGTAAAAATGGCGAGCGTCATGCTAAACCAAATGATCCTGGGGCTGTTACTGCTAACCTCTCGGGTGTTATGGGTTGTTTGCAGTCCTGGAGTAAGAAAAATGTGGGCTGTGTGTCAAAATGTATTGAGAACTTGAGAAAGAAGTTACATCATATTAATATGAACCTCTCGGTTCACAACCAGCTCGAAAAGCGGTTTGTGGAAAGAGAACTGGATAGACTTCTTGAACAAGAGGAGATCTACTCGAGGCAGCGGTCAAGAATAAATTGGCTAAAAGAAGGAGATCGCAACACTAAATTCTTTCACCAAAAGGCTACCTGGAGGGCCAAGAAGAATTCTATTGTAGCCTGCAAAAAGAGGATGGCACCATGACGGCGGATAAACAGGAAATGGAATTATTGACCTCAAAATTCTTCAAAGACCTTTATACAGCTGATAAAGAAGTTCTTCTTACTGCTCGGAACCACGCCTAGTTCGGATATGAACTCCTTCATCCAAACTGCTTCCTGTGTTGCCTCTGAGGCAGCAACATATTCCTCTTCTGTTGATGATCCCGCCACCACGGATTGCTTGGAACTCCTCCAGCTTACAGCTCCTCCATTCATAATAAATACGTACCCGGACTGAGACTTAGAGTCATCCGGATCAGTGTCGAAGCTAGCATCGACGTAACATCTTGCGACGAGCTCCTCTTCACTGCCATATACGAGAAACATGTCCTTAGTTCTTCTTAAGTACTTTAGGATATTCTTGACCGCAGTCCAGTGTTCCAAACCTGGATTGGATTGGTACCTACTAGTCAAACTAATAGCATGTGCCACATCCGGTCTTGTACATAGCATAGCATACATGATAGAACCTATGGCTGAAGCATAGGGAGTCTTATCCATCTTTTCTCTATCTTCTACTGTAGTTGGACATTGAGTCTTACTCAACGTCTTGCCTTGCAACATAGGTACCTTTCCTACTATCTTCCATTTTGAACTTCTTCAAAATCTTGTCAAGGTATGTACTTTGCGAAAGTCCAATTAAGCGTCTTGATCTATCCCTGTAGATTTTGATGCCCAATATATAAGCTACTTCACCGAGGTCTTTCATCGAAAAACTATTGTTCAAATAACCTTTAACGCTTTCTAAAAGTTCTATATCATTTCCAATCAACAATATGTCATCCACATATAGTACCAGAAATGCTACAGAGCTCCCACTCACTTTCTTGTAAATACAAGCTTCTCCGTATGTTTGGACAAATCCAAAACCTTTGATCACCTTATCAAAACGGAGGTTCCAACTTCGGGATGCTTGCTTCAGTCCATAAATGGAACGTTGAAGCTTACACACCTTGTCAGCATCCTTAGGATCAACAAAACCTTTGGGTTGCATCATATACAACTCTTCCTCAATGTCACCATTAAGGAACGCCGTTTTGACATCCATCTGTCATATTTCATAATCGAAAAATGCAGCAACTGCTAACATAATCCTAACTGACTTAAGCATCGCTACTGGTGAGAAAGTCTCATCATAGTCAACTCCTTGAATTTGTCGGAAACCTTTTGCGACAAGTCGAGCTTTATAGACGGTCACATTACCATCAGCGTCAGTTTTCTTTTTAAAGATCCATTTGTTCTCAACGGCCTTGCGGTCATTGGGTAAATCCACCAAAGTCCAAACTTGGTTTTCGTACATGGATCCTATTTCGGATTTCATGGCTTCAAGCCACTTGTTGGAATCTGGGCTCATCATCGCTTCCTCATATGTCGCAGGGTCATCACCTCCATCTACCATGAAGTTTAATACGGGATCTCCGTATAGTTCAGGAGCTGCACGCTCCCTAGTTGACCTGCGAGGTGCGGTAGTTTCCTCTATTGGAGTTTCATGATCTTGATCATTAACTCTCTCTTCATCTAACGGGGTCGGCTCCGGAACAACTTCCGGCGCTGCGCTACTCGTCATTCCAAGAAGAGAAGGTTCAATAACCTCGTCGAGTTCTACCTTCCTACTATTCACACCTTTCGAGAGAAACTCCTTCTCCAAAAAGGATCCATTCTTGGCAAAAAATCTTGCCTTCGGATCTGTGATAGAAGGTGTACCCTATTGTTTCTTTAGGGTATCCTATGAAGACGCATTTTTCCGCTTTGGGTTCGAGTTTATCAGGTTGAAGCTTCTTCACATAAACATCGCATCCCAAACTTTTAGAAATGACAGCTTAGGTTTGTTTCCAAACCATAATTCATACGGTGTCGTTTCAACGGATTTAGATGGTGCCCTATTTAAAGTGAATGCAGCGGTCTCTAGTGCATAACCCCAAAACGATAGTGGCAAATCTGTAAGAGACATCATAGATCGAACCATATCTAATAAAGTACGATTATGACGTTCGGAAACACCATTTCGCTGTGGTGTTCCGGCAGGTGTGAGTTGTGAAACTATTCCACATTGTTTCATATGCATGCCAAACTCGTAACTTAGATATTCACCTCCACGATCAGACCGTAGAAATTTAATCTTTCTGTTACGATGATTTTCAACTTCACACTGAAATTCTTTGAACTTTTCAAACGTTTCAGATTTGTGTTTCATTAAGTAAATATACCCATATCTACTCAAATCATCTGTGAAAGTGACAAAATAACGATATCCACCGCGCGCCGATACACTCATTGGTCCACATACATCAGTATGTATGATTTCCAGTAAGTCTGTCGCCCGTTCCATAGATCCTGAAAACGGGGTTCTAGTCATCTTGCCCATAAGGCATGTGTCGCACCCTCCAGGTCGTCTGCTTCGACCGCAGCAGGTGAACGCCCTGCCCTCTTCCCCTCTCGCTCTGTCCGCCCTCCCGCACGCCCCAGGCACACAACCTTGCACCGTTCGCACGCACGGCACCCCACGGCCGCTCCCACCTCACGGCAGCCACCGCTCGCATCCGCAGCGAAGCGACCCGGCGATCACCTGACGATACAGCACCTGCAGCCAAGTTCAGAATTCAGTTAGCGCGCGGCAGTCGGGTTAAGTTTGCTCGCACTCGCATTCTGTCACGAAACAAGCGATAGCGCAGCGGTAGAGACCCGCGCGCGCGTGAGCTAGGACCCGGGTTCGATCCCCGCAGCGGCCCCCTTTTTGGGATTTTTCCTCTCCAGCGCGCGGCCCACCAGTCAGCGACCTCCACTGCCAAGCGTGCGTGCGCAGCGCCACGCTGGCCGCTGGCCCACGCGGCAGTGTCAGCGTGTATAGGGCAGCTCGGTAACAAAAGGTTTCTGCGAATTCCTTTAATTACTAAATCAAATTAAATAACAGATTTGAATATAAAACTTCAAACTTTAATATCTTTTATTCTGTAATTCCAATAAATACAAGTTTTATATGTTTTCTGATCCAAATCAAATAATCTTTCCAAATATTCTATTTGTGTACTGTTTTGAAAATTCCAAATGCATTTAAAATTCAAATTTGAATAATTCAAATGTAATTGCAATAATTCATAAATAATTCATACTAATTCCAAACAAGGCAAATAAAATATGTTTTTCATACCATTTTGAATGTCCTATTCAAATATAAAATTTGTTTCATTGTTCGAACAATTTAAATTGCCTAAATAATTTAATCCTTGTTTAATTCATTTAAAATTTGATAAAATCATAACTTGCTCAAAATAAAATATTTTTGAACATGCAAAATATGTTTTCAAACCATCAAAGTGTGAACTTTTCAAATGTGAACTTGAATTTATGCTTTGAACAAATAAAATTCAATAATATTCAAACTTGCTTAAAATTCAATTAAAACTTGTTTAATATTGTTTAAGTAATAAATTCATCCTAATTCCAATTTCAATATTTGAAACATGTAATCCAACTAAAATTTGATGTTCTTTCCAAATATAAACTTTGTTATTTGTTTTGCACACTTTAACTTGTTGAAAACAACAATTACTTGTGTGACATGTTTAAGTAACCAAACTTTCCTAAACTTAATAAATGGTTTCCAAAACTTGTTAATCCTTTTTCACTTGCACCTATCATTGTTATTTGTTGTTATTTTGTTGTTATCATCATGCATGCATCATGCTAACAATTTTCACATGATAATTAAATTGTAGATCATTTGTTTCTTAATTCATGGACTCTTGCCATATGCAATCCAATTGCATATGGGTCCATTTAAATTGTGTTACCATGTTAGCAAGTTTATTTTGATGCAACCATTAACATGACATGCATCATCCCATGTTTGTGCACCTATGTCATTATATTGATTGTTTATCTTTCTGCAATGTTTGTTTGCTTCTTCCGATATAAACGACGTTGAGACGCCGATACTTACGACACCCCTTCTAAGGAGTTAGCTCAGTACCAGGCTACTGGGTTTGCAGGCAAGTTATCACTCACATGAACCATCGTGTTCCTTTCAACATTGATTACCGATACTTTCCGTTGTTCTTTTCTGCTAGCCTTAGTAGTAGTTGTTTCTGTTACGAACCCATCACATGAATCCCTTAACCTTGATATTGCCTCACCTCCACTCCTATCACCCCTTGGTTGAGCCAGTGTCTTACTAGCATGCTTAGGTTGCTTTTGCTCGAGTCTGTTATCCGTTACTTTCTGTTACTATATCTATTACGTTGTGGGGGCTCGATGTTTAATCAATCAATCATGCTAATGTTATTGTTAAATAATAATTTGATGATAAGGCACCGGCAGGAGGCCCTGTGTGGTTTTGAGGCCTGCTAGTGTCGACCCTAATAGGAAAAGGGTCTTGTCTACTGATCCATGATGAGCGCACTAACCGCATGTGGGAAGCGAGTATGGGCGCCCCCCTCAATTTGATTCGATTCGCATCTCGTCCAAATCGCCTCATTTAGTTCGTGTTTTCCATTTGCCGCATGCATGTTTTTGCGAGCCCAGGCCAGGGTGGAACTTTCGTAGTCGGCATATAGGGGGACACGTTCTTAGAGTGCTATGAGGGTCCATTTTCTTCTGGCTCGATTAGCCGTGCGCCCAAGGTTCTTTGGGCTTGATGCGAAGAAGAGTCGAGTTGTGTAGAGTACCTCGCTTGGTGGGTTTGATCCCCGTCTGGCGGGATATTCTTGCGTGTACGGCCAAATTGGTGCAACCCTGCAGGGATAATCTTCTCGATAAGCCGTGTTTTCCGCGGTTATGGATTACTTGGTGAAAGTACTGGCTAACAAGTACTCAGGACAACTTAAACATAATGATCAAACATGTTACACCCAATGATGAATAACTTGACTAGTAATAGGTTGATGACACATAATTTGATTCACCTTTAATACAACTGTGTGAGTTATCCTCGGATCGCTTCTTTGGATAAGGGGCGAGATCCAGGATGGGTTTGTTTGAAGCTATCTTTCAGTTGGTTACAATCCTCGATCTTATCTCCTTTCTGTTAGCCGGAAGTGGTAGAATCTCTGTAGTTGGTTAGCGCAGCCAGTTGCACCATCTTTTATATCCCCTCTCTTCTGTTGAACCCAAGGCATCTGTGCTTGGTGTTGACGGGTTACACTTTGGTGAATTGTGAGTCTTGCTTGCCAGTACGTCTATGTACTGACCCCTTTGGGGCTGTGGTTTCCGCAGACCTACGTTTCCGAGGATCTACATGGTGGCTACTACGTGGAGTATGACGAGACTGCTGACGAGTAGATAGCGGACCCGGGCAGGATCCGAGACTTCGTGGATGGGCTCCGTCTGTTCGTTTCCGGCCTCTTAGGCCTATTTGGTTCTTGTCTGTACTCAGACATGTTGAATGCTTCCGCTGTATTGTACTGATGTATTGTTGGGGCATGTGCCCTCTGAATGATTGTATTTGCTATCTCTGCTCTAATGAGAGCCATTTGCAAGTTATTTCAATCTTTTGTGTCGTAGAGATCTGTTGTGATATCCTTTGTTCAAAGCTGTTGACGTACCATGTGTGATTGGTATGAAGTACGTCGACAGTAGTGCCTTTGATCTCTAGTGGATAGTTTACATCGACGATGGAATAGCAGGGCTTGTGTTGTCGCGCATAAGCGCAGGCCTACCAGGAAGCTGGGACGTGGGAGCAGTTATGTCCCATAATCCAAGCATCTGCTATCCAGTTCGTACGGTGAGTATCCCCTAGAAATCAGGGTGCGACAAATGGTATCAGAGCCTGTCTGCCTGTAGGATCCCTTTTTACTTGTCGCAGTTGAGTCTAGAAACTATTTTGTAGCTATATAGGAAAAATGAAACGTGAGAGTAGGAATTCTGTTATTTTTCTTCTTTTCCCCACCCTCCCTCCCTTTTCTGGTAAGGAAGTGTAACGTTGATTTCTCCCTTCTCATCTAAACTTTCAAGTTAGGATTTCACGTGTTTTGGGTTCTCCATAGTACCTCAGGGTTTTGCTCTCGTTTTCCCGATGTTGCTTCAATATCCTGTTCTTCTAAATAACATTTCGTCCGTTGAAATCTTGTTGTTGTTTTCCACTTTAAATCTTCTACCGGCGTCTAATCAAAACTTCCTCGTAAACTCTTGTCCAACTAAAGTGTTATTTCATACCGGAGAATCATATTCCTTTGTGTCAACAATCTTTTCCACAACACACAACCCAATTCTGGTTCCACTAAGCAATCAAAACTCTGTTCACTCCCCGGGATCTCAAATGTTGACTTCCAAGATAAGTAAGAACAATCCAATTCTAATGGGAGGCCACATATTCCTCGTTACTCTCATGTTGATGATTCTGACATTGATGATTATTCTTGGTGTTGCATTGATGTCAATAACTCTGTTCCACCATTCTAGCCAGATAATCTATTCTCCAAATGAATCAAGTTCCATTCAGCTATACACCCTTGGTGCAAAATCTCTCCCCTTTACTTGAAAATGTTCCGGTGGTTTCCAAATTCCCTGATATCTTTCCAGAAGAGTTGCCAGGAATTCCTATTGTTTTCAACTTCCAGTTAAACTATCCAATGTGCACGATGTGTTTCACGTGTAACAGCTCAAGAGGATCTTCCCAAGAAGTTTACGGACCTTCTCTTTTCTCAGTAGGAATCTCGGGGCGCGATTCCTTCAAGGGGGGGCGTTTTGTAACAGCCCAAGTATGAAAACTACCCCATAGAATGTTTGATTTCCTGTTTAATTAAAGTATTGCATCATGTCATCATATTGTTGCATTTGTTTTCCACTGTTTTCACAACTCAAATTCAAACCTTACTCAAACAATGTTTTCATACTTGTTCTGTTACAACTTTTGGAATAAAAATAACAAGTGAAAACAACCAAATTGTTCCATTTTATTTCATGTTGATCACTTAAATTGTTGGTTTTGATCAAATCAATTAATTCACTCAATTAGTTAAATCACCTACAATTTCAAATCAAATTCATTCAAACAGCTCCCAAGTTGAGTTATAACAAATTATACACATTATCAATTCAACCAACTATTTTTAATCTCTTAATTCATAGGGGTAACCCTATTAAAATTGTTGTTTCAATATGGTGTTCAATATTAAAATTCACCCAATTTTGGTTTTATTAAAAAACAACATTTAAATTTGAAAACTTTGGAAAACAAAAATTAGTTTTGAGTGGCTATTTGAAAAACTCAACTAACCAAAAAATTTCCTAAATTTTATTAACTTAAAAAAAAACCCCAAACCTTATTTGGAGTCCAACTAACCAATTAAAACAATCAAATTAATATTCCCAAATTTTTTTGAAACTATTGTTAAATTGCTTTAATTACTGTTTTTGCAACATTGCTAAGAAAGTTATTCATAAAAAGAAAATAAGGAACCCAAATCCTTTTCCTTTCTCTCAATCTCTTCTACAAAAAAAAAAAAAAAAAAAAAAACAAAATAGAAAAAAAAAGGAGAGAGAGGGAGCACAGCAGCCCAAGCCCACTTCTTTTCTTTTGGCCCAGCACCCCTCCAGCCCTGTCGCTGTCGTCTTCCTCCCGTGATGTCATTTTCTGTACGACAGGCACACCACCGTGCGATCTCTTCCCCCTCTCTACGATGCTTGCCGTACCAGTACCCTCCTCCCTCTTTTAATCCCCACCGAGACCACCTCGTGAACCCTAGCTTCCCCTCCATCCTCTCCCGGTTCCTCCAGCGCCGCCATCATCCTTTCTCCCCTCCAGCTGTTCTGAATCTCTGAACCACCCGCACCTCACCACCACGAGCACCATTGCCGCCACCTCCCCATCTCCACGGGCACCTCGAGGGGTTGCTGACCCTTGGAATGGAACCGCCGTGGTTCCTAGTCCATGTTCCCGCCCTCCGTTGAGCCCGAGGAGGGCTCGTTTCGCCGCCCGCTTCCACGTTATCGCCGCCGGCCAACTCTGTTCGTCTGCACCCTCCAGGTCGTCTGCTTCGACCGCAGCAGGTGAACGCCCTGCCCTCTTCCCCTCTCGCTCTGTCCGCCCTCCCGCACGCCCCAGGCACACAACCTTGCACCGTTCGCACGCACGACACCCCACGGCCGCTCCCACCTCACGGCAGCCACCGCTCGCATCCGCAGCGAAGCGACCCGGCGATCACCTGACGACACAGCACCTGCAGCCAAGTTCAGAATTCAGTTAGCGCGCGGCAGTCGGGTTAAGTTTGCTCACACTCGCATTCTGTCACGAAACAAGCGATAGCGCAGCGGTAGAGACCCGCGCGCGCGCTGAGCCCGGGTTCGATCCCCGCAGCGGCCCCCTTTTTGGGATTTTTCCTCTCCAGCGCGCGGCCCACCAGTCAGCGACCTCCACTGCCACGCGTGCGTGCGCAGCGCCACGCTGGCCGCTGGCCCACGCGGCAGTGTCAGTGTGTATAGGGCAGCTCGGTAACAAAAGGTTTCTGCGAATTCCTTTAATTACTAAATCAAATTAAATAACAGATTTGAATATAAAACTTCAAACTTTAATATCTTTTATTCTGTAATTCCAATAAATACAAGTTTTATATGTTTTCTGATCCAAATCAAATAATTTTCCAAATATTCTATTTGTGTACTGTTTTGAAAATTCCAAATGCATTTAAAATTCAAATTTGAATAATTCAAATGTAATTGCAATAATTCATAAATAATTCATACTAATTCCAAACAAGGCAAATAAAATATGTTTTTCATACCATTTTGAATGTCCTATTCAAATATAAAATTTGTTTCATTGTTCGAACAATTTAAATTGCCTAAATAATTTAATCCTTGTTTAATTCATTTAAAATTTGATAAAATCATAACTTGCTCAAAATAAAATATTTTTGAACATGCAAAATATGTTTTCAAACCATCAAAGTGTGAACTTTTAAAATGTGAACTTGAATTTATGCTTTGAACAAATAAAATTCAATAATATTCAAACTTGCTTAAAATTCAATTAAAACTTGTTTAATATTGTTTAAGTCATAATAAATTCATCCTAATTCCAATTTCAATATTTGAAACATGTAATCCAACTAAAATTTGATGTTCTTTCCAAATATAAACTTTGTTATTTGTTTTGCACACTTTAACTTGTTGAAAACAACAATTACTTGTGTGACATGTTTAAGTAACCAAACTTTCCTAAACTTAATAAATGGTTTCCAAAACTTGTTAATCCTTTTTCACTTGCACCTATCATTGTTATTTGTTGTTATTTTGTTGTTATCATCATGCATGCATCATGCTAACAATTTTCACATGATAATTAAATTGTAGATCATTTGTTTCCACTTAATTCATGGACTCTTGCCATATGCAATCCAATTGCATATGGGTCCATTTAAATTGTGTTACCATGTTAGCAAGTTTATTTTGATGCAACCATTAACATGACATGCATCATCCCATGTTTGTGCACCTATGCCATTATATTGATTGTTTATCTTTCTGCAATGTTTGTTTGCTTCTTCCCGGATAAACGACGACGTTGAGACCGCCGATACTTACGACACCCCTTCTAAGGAGTTAGCTCAGTACCAGGCTACTGGGTTTGCAGGCAAGTTATCACTCACATGAACCATCGTGTTCCTTTCAACATTGATTACCGATACTTTCCGTTGTTCTTTTCTGCTAGCCTTAGTAGTAGTTGTTTCTGTTACGAACCCATCACATGAATCCCTTAACCTTGATATTGCCTCACCTCCACTCCTATCACCCCTTGGTTGAGCCAGTGTCTTACTAGCATGCTTAGGTTGCTTTTGCTCGAGTCTGTTATCCGTTACTTTCTGTTACTATATCTATTACGTTGTGGGGGCTCGATGTTTAATCAATCAATCATGCTAATGTTATTGTTAAATAATAAATTTGATGATAAGGCACCGGCAGGAGGCCCTGTGTGGTTTTGAGGCCTGCTAGTGTCGACCCTAATAGGAAAAGGGTCTTGTCTACTGATCCATGATGAGCGCACTAACCGCATGTGGGAAGCGAGTATGGGCGCCCCCCCAATTTGATTCGATTCGCATCTCGTCCAAATCGCCTCATTTAGTTCGTGTTTTCCATTTGCCGCATGCATGTTTTTGCGAGCCCAGGCCAGGGTGGAACTTTCGTAGTCGGCATATAGGGGGACACGTTCTTAGAGTGCTATGAGGGTCCATTTTCTTCTGGGCTCGATTAGCCGTGCGCCCAAGGTTCTTTGGGCTTGATGCGAAGAAGAGTCGAGTTGTGTAGAGTACCTCGCTTGGTGGGTTTGATCCCCGTCTGGCGGGATATTCTTGCGTGTACGGCCAAATTGGTGCAACCCTGCAGGGATAATCTTCTCGAGAAGCCGTGTTTTCCGCGGTTATGGATTACTTGGTGAAAGTACTGGCTAACAAGTACTCAGGACAACTTAAACATAATGATCAAACATGTTACACCCAATGATGAATAACTTGACTAGTAATAGGTTGATGACACAATAATTTGATTCACCTTTAATACAACTGTGTGAGTTATCCTCGGATCGCTTCTTTGGATAAGGGGCGAGATCCAGGATGGGTTTGTTTGAAGCTATCTTTCAGTTGGTTACAATCCTCGATCTTATCTCCTTTCTGTTAGCCGGAAGTGGTAGAATCTCTGTAGTTGGTTAGCGCAGCCAGTTGCAACATCTTTTATATCCCCTCTCTGCTGTTGAACCCAAGGCATCTGTGCTTGGTGTTGACGGGTTACACTTTGGTGAATTGTGAGTCTTGCTTGCCAGTACGTCTATGTACTGACCCCTTTGGGGCTGTGGTTTCCGCAGACCTACGTTTCCGAGGATCTACATGGTGGCTACTACGTGGAGTATGACGAGACTGCTGACGAGTAGATAGCGGACCCGGGCAGGATCCGAGACTTCGTGGATGGGCTCCGTCTGTTCGTTTCCGGCCTCTTAGGCCTATTTGGTTCTTGTCTGTACTCAGACATGTTGAATGCTTCCGCTGTATTGTACTGATGTATTGTTGGGGCATGTGCCCTCTGAATGATTGTATTTGCTATCTCTGCTCTAATGAGAGCCATTTGCAAGTTATTTCAATCTTTTGTGTCGTAGAGATCTGTTGTGATATCCTTTGTTCAAAGCTGTTGACGTACCATGTGTGATTGGTATGAAGTACGTCGACAGTAGTGCCTTTGATCTCTAGTGGATAGTTTACATCGACGATGGAATAGCAGGGCTTGTGTTGTCGCGCATAAGCGCAGGCCTACCAGGAAGATGGGACGTGGGAGCAGTTATGCCCCATAATCCAAGCATCTGCTATCCAGTTCGTACGGTGAGTATCCCCTAGAAATCAGGGTGCGACAGCATGGTTCACACGTTTCAAATGATTCATAATCAAGTGATTCTAAGAGTCCATCAGAATGGAGCTTCTTCATGCGTTTAACACCAATATGACCTAAGCGGCAATGCCACAAATAAGTAGCAATATCATCATTTAACTTAATTCTTTTGGCATTCACATTATGAATGTGTGTATCAACATTATCAAGATTCAAAAGAAATAAACCATTCTTCTCAGGTGCATGACCATAAAAGATATTATTCATATAAATCGAACAACCATTGTTCTCGGACTTAAAGGAATAACCGTCCCGCATTAAGCAAGATCCAGAAACGATATTCATGCTTAATGCGGGCACCAAATAACATTTATTGAGGTTTATAACTAATCCCGATGGTAGACGTAGAGGTAGCGTCCCGACGGCGATCACGTCAACTCTTGATCCATTGCCGACGCGCATCGTCACCTCATCCTTTGCTAGTGGTCGCTTATTCTGCAGCTCCTGTTTCGAGTTACATATGTGAGCAACCGAACCAGTATCAAATACCCAGGTGCTACTGCGAGTACTAGTAAGGTACACATCAATAACAAGTATATCATATATACCTTTGTTCACTTTGTCGGCCTTTTATCTGACAGATACTTGGGCAATTGCGCTTCCAGTGGCCAGTACCCTTGCAATAAAAACACTCAGTCTCAGGCTTAGGGCCATGCCTGGTTTTCTTCTCAGCAGTAGCAACAGATTTGCCACCCTTCTTGAAGTTTACCCTTGGCTTGCCTTTCTTGCCTTTCTTGAAACTAGTGGTCTTATTGATCATCAACACTTGATGTTCTTTCTTGA
The DNA here is from genome assembly GCA_028641055.1 of Alopecurus myosuroides. NCBI lineage: Eukaryota > Viridiplantae > Streptophyta > Magnoliopsida > Poales > Poaceae > Alopecurus > Alopecurus myosuroides. The sequence goes on from CM054057.1 coordinate 777,771,537, forward strand.
TCTCCACTTCAGCAGTTTTAAGCATCGAAAGAAGCACAGGAAGAGACTTCTTCATGCTCTACATTATAGTTCATCACGAAGTTCTTGTAACTAGGTGGTAGAGATTGGAGAACACGATGTATCCCTAGCTCAATGGGAATCGATATTCCCAAGGCTATGAGCTTATCAGCGTACGCAGAAATTTTGAGTACGTGCTCACTAACGGAGCTGTCTCTTCCATCATGCAGCTAAAAGAACTTTTCTGAAGCGTCATAACTCTCAACTGCGGCATGGGTATCGAAAATAATTTTCAATTCTCCCATTGTGGCATAAGCAGTGTTGTTCTCGAAACGTTTTCGCAACTGGCTCTAATCCATAGAGGATGCCGCAGTGAACTATACTGTGGGTCTTCTTGTTGAGTCAGATAAACATTTTTATCCTCATCAGAAGCATCATCAGCGGGTTGGTCACCTAGAGGTGCATCAAGCACATAGAGCTTCTTGCAAGCGGTGAGGAGAATCCTCAGGTTAAGTGCCCAGTTGGTAAGTTGCTTCCATTGTTCGCTAATTTCTCTTTCTCCATGAACATATTGAAATTGAAGGTAGGTGGTGCCATGATCTACAACATATTTGCAAAGACTATTTAGACTATGTTTATGATAAATTAAGTTGAAGTTAATTCTAAAATTATCCCATGAACTCCCACTCAAAAACAACATCCCTCTTAGTTGTCTTTAGTGATTACACGAACTAAATTCACTACACCGAAACCGATCATCACGTGAGACGGTGTAGTTGCAAAGGCGAACATCAACTTGTTCATCATATCATTCATATGACTCATGCTTTACCTTTCGGTTACGTGTTCCGAGGCCATGTCTGTACATGCTAGGCTCGCCAAGTAGAACCATTGTATTGCATGTGTTTCAAGGCCATGTCTGTACATTCTAGGCTTGAAAACACCCGTTGTATGCGAACGTTGAGTCTATCACACCCGATCATCATGTGGTGTCTCGAAACGACAAACTTTCTTAACGGTGCATACTTAAGGAAGAACACATTATTATCTTGATATTAAGTGAGAGGGATCATCTTATAATGCTACCGTCGCGATCTAAGCAAAATAAGATGCATAAAAGGATAAACATCACATGCATGGATAATGTGATATGATATGGTCCTTCTTGCACTTGATCTCCATCTTGTGCATCATGGTATGATCTCCATCATTCCACCGGCGTGGCACCAAGGTCCGTGGCATCTCCATCTTGATTGTCCATTACAACATATCACATGGATATGACATACAGCACACAGGCCATAAAATAAGACAACCATATGGCTCCAGCCGGTATGTCAATAATTTACAAAAGATATCATCTCATACATAACGTTTGTAACATTGACCATATCACATCACATGCCCTGCAAAAACAAGTTAGACGCCTCTAATTTATTTTTGCATATTTTAGGTGGCTTTGGGCTTACGAGGATAGAACCGTTCATATCTACGTACAAGAACCACAACGTTGATAAAACATATTTTTTAACAACCCTTTGTAGATTAGATCTTAACTATAGTAGGAGAAACCGACACCCGCAAGCCACTTATGCAATTCAAGTTGCATGTCAGTTGTGGAACAAGTCTCATGTACGTGGACATGTAAAGTTAGTCCGGGCCGCTTCATCCTACTATGCCACTAAGATCATAAAATACTCAAAGAGACAAAAACATGATCATCAACGCCCACATACTCCTATGTGTTCTACCCGTACAATTCATCTACGCATAGATCCGGCTCTGATACCACTGAAGGGGAACGTAGCATAGAAAACAAAAAAATTCCTACACGCGATAAACCCAAATGGCCAAGATCTAATCTATGAGATGAAAGGCAACGGGGAGAAAGAGAGTCTTGAGATAACATACCCTCGAAGACTCTAAGTGGTACGAGAAAAGATCTCATTGTTGGCGTAGTCGTTCTCACGCCGATCCCGAGCGAGAAGAAGAGCACCGCAATCCGGCGGTGCCTCCGTAATCGGTCACACGTTCAGCTCGATGAAGACCTCCGTTCCCTCGTTCCAGCGGGTTGCGGAAGTAGAGGATCCCTCCGGAATTCCAGCAGCACGACGGCGTGGTGGTGGTGAAAATCCCACGGTCAGGGCTTCGCCAAGCCGGAGACCATGGAATGGAGCAGCGGATGGAAGGGAATGTGTGTGATCAAGTGTGTGGAGAGAGAGAGCCCTCACCCTCCTTTATAGGGGAGGGGAGGCAGACCAAGGGGGGGTGCGGCCAGCCATGGGTGCCCCCACCCCTTCCTCTCTTCATGTGAGTGGAAGCTCCACTCAAACCCACTCAAAATCCCTTAATTCCCACTTGGAAAATCCAAAGGTTTTCTTTAATAAATAAATAAACATTTTTCTTTATTTATTTGTTAATTCCATTAACAAACATTTGCATGCAGCACCTCGAACCATTTGTTAATTATATTAACAACCGTTCGACAAAAAACCCTTGAACTATTTCAATTTTCACCGAAACAATTCCGGAGCTACCCAAAATATTCTTCGTATTCCGTATCCTCTCTAAACGCTTCATCGAACCTTAAGTGTGTCTCCCTACGGTTCGTGAATATTATAGACATGATCGAGACTCCTCTCCGATCAATAATCAACAGCGGGGTCTGGAAAACCGTGATGACTCCTATATATTCAACGATGACTCTCGTGATCGTGTGAACCTTCAACGTCGTAACGATTTCCCTTTGTCTCGCGATATTACTTGTCCGATCCGATCATCGGTATACACATACCTTGTTCGACTCGTTATCCGACAAGTACTCTTTTGTCGTTCCCGTGGTATAACATCCTAGTGATCAAATCACTTGCTTGCAAGCGTGTCGATGTGATATCACCGAGAGGGCCCTGAGTATATCTATCCGTCATATTGGATGGACAAATCCCATTCTTGATCCATGAGCTTCAACTAACACTTTCCGAATATCCAATGCCACCTTTAAAGTCACCCTTTTACGGTGTGATGTTTGATGTCATCAAAGTATTCTTTCGGTATTAGTGATTAACATGATCTCATGGTCTAAGGAATAATGTTACTCCGAATGTAAGATATAACAACAAAACTAAATGACTTGATCGTATTGTTATACTTAGTTAGGGTTTAAGTTCATCATGTCATTCTCCTAATGACATGACCCCGTTATCAACAACATCCAATGTTCATGATCAGGAAACCTTGATCATCTGTTTAATCAACGGGCTAGTTAAAAGAGAGGCTTCACTAGGAACGTTGGTTTGTTTATTAATCACACATGTATCAATGTTTCCGGTTAATACAATTCTAGCATGAGAAATAAACATCTATCATAAACAAGGAATAACATAATAAACACTTTATTATTGCCTCTCGGGCATATTCCCTTCAAGAAAGCCTAGCCGAAGAGGTAAAAATTGCGAGGGTCATGCTAAACCAAATGATCCTGGGGCTGTTACTGCTAACCTCTCGGGTGTTATGGGTTGTTTGCAGTCCTGGAGTAAGAAAAATGTGGGCTGTGTGTCAAAATGTATTGAGAACTTGAGAAAGAAGTTACATCATATTAATATGAACCTCTCGTTCACAACCAGCTCGAAAAGCGGTTTGTGGAAAGAGAACTGGATAGACTTCTTGAAAAAGAGGAGATCTACTCGAGGCAGCGGTCAAGAATAAATTGGCTAAAAGAAGGAGATCGCAACACTAAATTCTTTCACCAAAAGGCTACCTGGAGGGCCAAGAAGAATTCTATTGTAGCCTGCAAAAAGAGGATGGCACCATGACGGCGATAAACAGGAAATGGAATTATTGACCTCAAAATTCTTCAAAGACCTTTATACAGCTGATAAAGAAGTTAAACCTGAAGCTATCAGCGATAACGTTGTTATCAAATTTCCCATGATATGAGAAGCTTGCAGATTTTACTAGTAAGGATTAGTGACGCTCTCTTCCAGATTGGACCGCTGAAGGCGCCTGGGAGACGGTTTCCCTGCGAGATTTTCCAACGTCACTGGGGTGTTTTCAAAGATGATATTATTGCAGCGATCCAAGATTTTTTCCGAAAAGGTGTCATGCCTGATGGTGTAAATGACATTGTGATTGTTCTTATTCCAAAAATAAAGAACCCGGTCTGCCTAAGAGACTTTAGACCAATCAGTTTGTGTAACATGATCTATAAGGTTATCTCCAAGTGCTTAGTAAACAGATTAAGACCTCTGTTGCAGGAGATCATCGCTCCAACGCAGAGTGCCTTTGTCCCGGGACGTTTAATCACTGATAATGCTCTCATCGCTTTTGAGTGCATTCATGCCCTGCAAAAAAGTGGCGATGGGAAGGGAAAAATTTGCGCTTACAAGCTTGATCTTGCGAAAGCGTATGATTGAGTGGATTGGTCTTATCTTCAAACGATTCTCGTTAAGTTGGTCTTTGCAAACCAATGGGTTGAATGGATTATGACGTGTGTGAAAACAGTAACTTATTCAGTTCGTCTCAATGGGAAGATTTTGGATAAATTCATCCCTACTAGAGGGCTCAGACAGGGGGGTCCTTTATCTCCTTATCTGTTTTTGTTTGTCGCCGATGGGCTGTCAAGGCTGCTCCAAAGAGAAATTGATATGGGTCAGATAAAAGAGCTGAGGGTTTGCAGACGTAGTACAGGTATTTCTCATCTGCTTTTCGCCGATGATAGTCTCTTATTTTTTGAAGCGAATGTCGATCAAGCAGAAAAAGTGAAGTCAGTGTTGAATAATTATGAGGGAGCCACGGGTCAGTTACTCAGTCCAGGAAAATGTTCTCTGCTCCTAGGTAACAAGTGTTCTGTTGAAGCAGGACAAGTGGTGGCAGGTATTCTTAATATCCAAACTGTTGGATTTGAGGAAAAATATCTAGGCCTGCCGGTCCCGGATGTACGTATGCAGGATGGGAAATTTCAGCCAGCTAAGGAGAAAATCAAAAAGCACTTCTCTGACTATGCTGAAAAATATTCATCAAGTGGGGCAAAAGAGATTTTGATTAAATCTGTGGCTCAGGCAATTCCTACATATTCCATGAGTGTATTTAAGTTCTCTACAGGCCTATGTGAGGATCTTATGGAACTTAGAAGAGATTTTTGGTGGGGAGACGACACAGACAGAAGACGCATGCATTGGATGAGTTGGGACAAAATTACGAGAAGAAAGGGACAGGGAGGAATGGGTTTTAGAGATCTTCACCTTTTCAATCAAGCGTTGTTAGCGAAACAAGCGTGGAGATTAATCGCTCACCCGGACAGTTTGTGTGCGAGGTTGTTAAAGACAAAATACTATCCTTTTGGAGAGCTAACTGATACGGCCTTCATAAAAAAAACCTCTCCTGGGTGGCAAGGTATTATGTATGGTCTAGAGCTGCTAAAAAAGGGTATCATTTGGCGGATTGGAGATGGAAAGAAAGTTAGGATCTGGCATGATAGCTGGGTTCCTAGAGGTGACATCAAGATCACATCTAACGTGAACAACTCAAGATTTAGAAGAGTAGCCCAATTAATTAATCATGAGGACAATACTTGGAATGAAGATCTGGTGCGGAAAATATTCACGCCTTATGATGCTGATGAGATTCTCAGGTTACGTCTACCAAATTTTGAAGTAGACGATTTCATCTTCTGGACTCCTGAACGACACGGCTTATTCACGGTCAGAAGTGCTTATAATTTGGCGCTAGGCTTACGGAATGGTAGATCCCCAAATACCAGCGTTAATACAAATGGGGATAGGAAATTATGGAAATCAATTTGGAATTCCCAAGTTCCACCCAAGGTAAAATAATTCACTTGGAAGCCAGCTACAGATAGTCTTGCTGTCCAGGTCAACAGAAGTCGTAGACTTCCAAATATTCTCCCGACATGTACAATTTGTGGTATGGAGAATGAAACTGGTTACCATGCGACCATGCGCTGCACAAAGGCCCTTGCTCTTAGGCAAGGTTTGACTGTTAGCTGGAGTCTCCCACACGAAGGGATACTAAGTTTCTCTGGTACGGATTGGGTCCTTGTCCTCCTTGACAGTCTAAACCAAGATCAAAGGAGCAAAATGATGTTCATTTGGTGGCGTGCTTGGCATCATCGCGATGATGTAATTTTTGGCAAAGGTGATGCGTCTGTCCAAAACTCAGTAGGGTACTTACAAAATTATTTAGCTACTTTGCAGGGCCTGTCAAGAGGTGAGGTTGTCGAAGATCGAAAAGGAAAGAAGAAAATTGAAGATGTGGAAGGTAATATGGTGCACAATCAAAACAAACATGCTATGCAAACAGAATTCTGGAAATTACCGGAGAAGGGATGGGTGAAATGCAATGTTGATGCAAGTTTCTCAAAGGATATGAATATTGGTGCTTGGGGTGCCATCCTGAGAGATCATTCTGGGCAGATAGTATGCTCAGCTTGGGACTTTATTCCTATGTGCCCCTCCGCCGCGTACGGTGAGGCAATTGCATGTTTAGAAGGACTCAAGATGGCAGTAAAGTTTTCGACCACACACCTAATCATCGAGACCGACTGTGTTGCTGTTATTGAAGCCTTTAAAGAGGAAAGTGTTGATCGTTCTGAAATCCATCTTATTGCATCTGATTTCAAGTTGAAGAAACCTCCGGATCGGTGTGTGGTTCTTAAGAAAATTAACAGATTGTGCAATCCCGTCGCTCATGATCTTTGCCAATTAGGCCGTAGAGAGTTGTGTGGTGGGGTTTTACAAGGTTCGGTTCCGACCTGCGTGTCGAAATCGGCTTTGAATGATTGTAATCACAACTTTGTTATCTGATTTATATTTTAGAAAAATTAAAAAAACAAATTAAACTAGAACGGCGAACATCATCCAAATTTGTGAGTTATTACATATTTTGAACGAAAATCTATTATATACTAAAAGCAATATATGGGTCTAAAATAGAGACACCACGTTGATCCACATAGGTTAGAAATATATACTCCGTTGATCCTCATTGGAACGGTTAAGATTAAAAGATTAAAAGTTACATAGAACATCGAAAGTGTACAAATGAGCAAATCATGTCACGTACAACAACTGCCCGAAGTTCCGAACAAGCATGCCCAAAATCATCAGAGTGCTCACGTCATAAGGTTGGATCTAAAACTAATAGACTTGATTTAAATAGACAACATAAGGAGTACGTGTACTATTACCTACTCGATTCTCCTTGCAAAAAAAAGAGAGAGAGAACAGAAGAAAAGCCTCAGGCTAGGTGCCCTAAGTATCCACGCAAAACAAAAGGCGCCCTAAAGATAATGGACATCCCGGCGTCGATACCCTCCTCCGCTCTCGAACCACAAGCGGCCGCCGGAATCAGCACTTCGCCTCCCAATGCGCGCGAGATGACTGCCTCCCAATGCCTCGCCAGAAAGTTGACCCCATCTCCGGTACAGATAAGGAAGTGTTCATTATGATCTTCTTATTTTACATAATCAGGATTGGTAGGCGTAGAACATGCATGCATACGATTTGTCAGTTGCAGGTAGACCTGCAGACTGCAGGCATGCAATTGGTACATGAACAAATCAGCAGCCAAAGCTTGACCATGTCTGGAACCCCTTATGGCCACGCGATGGGCCGTGCAGCAACGACAGCAAATAATCTACGTGGCGTTGATGCGTTTTGATGAGCTGTAAGTGTCCTATCTCTGAAGATCAATCCATTGCCGCCTGACATCAGCACGTCAAGCAGGTTCCTGATTCACAGCTCATCAACCATGTGCCTCTCGCCCTCTCCGTTGCCCTATATTTTGCTTTTTCGATGCATTTAGTTTCATGGCAATTCCTAAGTCACAGATCGAACTAGAGCAGCAAGACCGCAACAGTCAGTAATCCGGCATCAGCTGGCGGCCTGCCTTATGGGAGAATATTTCACTAAAAAAACGTTATTCCCTCACAATGTGCCTTGGATTGCAATATTCTCTTAACCGTCACAATGCCGTTGGATGTCTCAGTGACTAAACTTTGCTCTACAACGTCATGCATGAACCAAGTCAACCTGAGCTCAACACCTGTGTCTGTGGTAGTTTTCATCCAGGATAGCAAATTAGTTACCCCCAACATCAGCAACACTTTCAGGAAGATTAATAGCAAATAGTGAGTCCATTGAACTGCCTGCTAGGCTCTGATCAATTTGGTTATGTTAAAACTACGTGCCAAGCCTTCGTCCATTAGAGAATGAGCACACCTAGATATTAGCCCATTGGTTGGATTTTAAAAAGTGTATGGGAAATAAAAAACTTCATGTTTACATTATTATGACTCGTCATTATAGAGGTGGCAAATTCAGAAGCACGGTCTCTAAGAGAACTATCACATTTTTTTTGCTGATCGGTTTTAAACTGTCAGATGCTCAAAGACATTGAGGCGTCTTGAAGACATCTTAAGACGCTCTCGCGAGGTTAGAAATTTATGAGTTTAAAATGTCAAGTTTACGGAAAATCAAAAATTTCACTGACTATTATATGTCAATATAGCGGTGGTAAATTTATATTTTGGCACACAATTATCAAAAAAAAAAATTGCGGATTGCTTTAGACTGGTAGGTTCTCAAAGATATCGTGTCGTCTTGAAGACATCTTTAGCAGCCCTCACTAGGTTAGAATTTATGTATGCTTCGGATTTATATAGTAACTTTGTATTGGCTTATCGATCAACGGTTTGATTTTTGTAGATGGTTGCCTAGATCAAACAAAGCATATACTCACTCGGTTTCTAAATGTAAGATGTTTTAGCTCTTTTCCACATTCACACTTGTCTACATGTATTTAGATAACTTTTAATGTATATTATGACTTGTCGTTATGGAGGTGGTAAATTCAGAAGCACGGTCTCGAAGAGAACTATTACATAGTTTTTTTTTTGCCGATCGGTTTTAAACTGCAGGTGCTCAAAGACATTGAGGCATCTTGAAGACATCTTAAGAAGCTCTCGCGAGGTTAGAAGTTTATGAGTTTAAAATGTCAAGTTTACGGAAAATCAATATTTTCACGTTTAATTTACTCTGACTATTATATGTCAATATATAGCGGTGGTAAATTTATAGTTTGGTAGACAATTATCAAAAAACAAATTGCGAATCAAAAATTTCATGTTTAATTTACTCTGACTATTATATGTCAATATATCGGTGGTAAATTTATAAGTTTGGCAGACAATTATCATTTTTTTTTCGCGGAACGTTTTAAACCGGTAGGTTCTCAAAGATATCGTGTCGTCTTGAAGACATCTTAAGCAGCCCTCACTAGGTTAGAATTTATTTATGCTTCAGATTTACATAGTAACTTTGTATTGGCTTACCGATCAACGGTTTGATTTTTGTAAATGGTTGCCTAGATCAAACAAAGCATATACTCCCTCGGTTCCTAAACGTAAGATGTTTTAGATCTTTCCACATTCACACTTGTCTATATGTATTTAGATAACTTTTAGTGTATATGTTTCCCTCATATTAGTCTGTATTCTAGACAACATGAGCAATAGTTAGAACATCTTATATTTGCTGATGGAGGGAGTACATTATAGATCCAATATTTATATCTAGGTCTCCAAAAAGGATTTATTTTTAAACCTTCAGTTTCTCAAATTGTTTAATTTGATTTTTTTTGCAAGAATGTGCGTTAGTAAGCGGACCAAAGGTACATCCCGATTTTTCTCCCATGCTTAATTGTTGAAAGTGCACTATGGTCAACTAGAGGGGGGTGAATAGGTTGACTACCAATTTTTCTTTTCTTTTCCTTTTAGTGGGGCTTAGCAAGATAAAGTAAGGTTCTCTAGATGTGCAACTAAGTGAGCAACCTATGTGGACAAAACGATATGCACAACGGAAGTAAAGCGTAAGGTAGTAAAGCAAACAACAAGTGTAAACAAAGAGACAAGGATATGATTCACCGTAGTTCCTTCTCAAAGAGAAGTACGTCTACGTTGGAGAGGTGGGGAGCCACCTAGGCGCTCCTCAATAGCACGGTTGTGCACACCTTGTTCTCCTTGAGCTTCTCCGGTGAGGGAGATGCTCGTTTCCACTATGAGGTCGACTTGAAGGCGTTGACCAAACCTTTACAAGGACTTGAGGTCACTCCACAAGATGGATAGAGGCTCTCAAGCAATCCGTAGCTTCTTGCAACAAGGTGGAAACTACAAGCACGAGATCTACTAAGGTTTCTAGGCCTCAAGTAGGATTCTAGATCTACTAGGTTGTGGTGGATGGATTTGAGATTCCTTTGGTGGAAGTGTGGATCTAGGTCTCCTCTAGCTCTCCACCAAGTTTGGGAGTGTTTGGGTTGACGGAGTGGGAGATCTAGGTGGTTGAAGCTTTCATTAATGGCTAGGAGAGAGAATGGGAAAAGCTTGGCATTTAAGAGGTAGGGGAAGGGGTATTTATACCCCTTGCATTTAAGTGACCGTTTGCAGTCCAGGGCACCGAGGCTCCGGTGGTTTCACCGGAGGCTCCGGTGGTCTTCAGCCTGCTCCACAGTTGCGCAGCGCAACAGCTAGTTTGCGCTGGAATACTGAGCGGAGGTTTCGGTGGGACCTGCGGAGGTTCCGCCCACCGGAAGCTCACCGGAGGCTCCGGTGGAACATCCGCTCTGCCCAAACAGAAAGGCAGTTAAGCGGAGCATCCACCGGACCCCCCACCGGAGCCCAGTTACCCTAGGAAAGGGAAGGCACCGGAGGTCCACCGGAGGTTCCGGTGGAACATCCACTCTGCTCAAACAGAAGGCATTTACGCGGAGCTTCCACCGGATCCCTTTTTGCGTGCAGCGCGTGTGTTGGAGGATGGCGGAGCCTCCGGTGGAACTGGCGGAGGTTCCGCCCACCGGAACTCCACCGGAGCTTCCGCTCCTGGTTCCGCTCATTTGCTCCAGAGCGGGTTTTGGCGGAGCTCCCACCGGACCCCCACCGGATCCTGGGCGGAGCCTCCGGTGGAAACACCGGAGCCTCCGCTCCTGCATATTTCAATTTCCTGGATTCGTTTCTCCTTGCACTTTTCATATAAACTGATCATTTGCCCCATAGAATAAGTGAACCTGTTTAAACCTGGGCATTTCCATCTATTGAACAAACATTAGATCAAATAGTTGTGTTATCATATAATTACCAAAACGGACGATGATCTTTCATTCTCCCCCTTTTTGGTAATTGATGACAACATAACTATTTGTATGATTATAACACAATATGAACGGAGCTCCCCCTAAAGGTATGCTCCTTTCATATTGAGAGCATTTAGGCATGATATATAAGAATGACATGACAACAATATCACAGTACACACATATATCACATAAATAACATCAAACGAGGTTCACACGAACATAATATGACATACGAGGTTCACATAACATAATATGACGAAGTTCACGATAGATAAGCCGAAGTTCCAAATGATCCGATAAGAAACCAAACTCCCTCAAGCCAAATGAAAGATGCAAAATGAAGAAGCTTGAGGGAGACCCATTCAAATTCCCGTTCCTAATATAAATCTCTCCCCCTTTGGCATCAAGATACCAAAAAGAGAGAGACCAAGATGCAAAAATGGATTGCAATATTCTCTTAACCGTCACAATGCCGTTGGATGTCTCAGTGACTAAACTTTGCTCTACAACGCCATGCATGAACCAAGTCAACCTGAGCTCAACACCTATATCTGTGGTAGTTTTCATCCAGGATAGCAAATTAGTTACCCCCAACATCAGCAACACTTTCAGGAAGATTAATAGCAAATGGTGAGTCCATTGAACTGCCTGCTAGGCTCTGATCAATTTGGTTATCTCTTCAAAGATCTAATCCCAGGGCTATTCGAGGCCCCTGGTTGCTTCTGGCCTCTGGTGTTTCGTGTCCCCACTTGGCAGGGAGAGCATGTATCTTTCGGTGGTGGGGTTGCTGTCGTGGGGTCTGCTGTTGGAAGAACCGCCTTTGTCGTCGACAGATGCGCTACGCCAGTCTGGGGCTGGCCCACATCCATATCTGGCCCTCCGCCGCAGGTGCACCGCCCCTCCACTTCCTTCCACGGCGGCTGCTGGATCGAGCTACCGTCGGTCGCTGCCACGTTCTCTACCAAGTTTGTCGCCTCCAAGTCAAGTAACGCCGTTCCCCGCCCTGCAGCTCCTGACCACCGCTGGCCCGCTGCTATTCGTGAAGAATACTCTTGTTCCAGCGTCGATGCGAACTCTCACGGGTCGTGCGTCCGCTCTCCACTGATTTGGTCACCGCCAAGTCAAGCTCCGCCGGTCACTCTTGGCTGCCGTTGCTGTGGCGAAGGTTGCTGCTCTCCGAGCGCTGAAATTGATGCTGGAAAGCGCCGCGCCATGAACGGGCTCGGGGCGGTTCATGACGAGGAGTAGCATGGTGGACTTGGCCATGGAGGAGGGCATGGGCAGGTGAGTGTGCTACCCTGTGAGCGTTATCCTCCTGTTTCGCTAACTAGCCATGTATCCATCAATCGACTCTGAAACTCTCTAAGCACTGTTGTACAAGAGTGTGGTGTGTTCAGTGCATTAATTTGTGCAGTCCGAGCACTTGCGGATGTGTGCTCAACCAAGATAGGAACCTTTCGGAACAATGAATTTCTAAAGGAAACCTCAAACATAATGTCCTCTCCCGTTAACTGAAGAACAAGTTCAGTTAAGCATCCCTGGTTGTATGCATGTACCTCAGCACCTAGCTATATGGTTAATGCCAAGCATTTGGTGTATTGATGTGGTGTGGTGAGTTTCCAAAAAAATATGGGGTGGTGTTTCATTGCAGCGGGGTGGACGCTACGGTATCTTTGGTACATTTTTGGGGGAAAGGGGAGTTTCTCAAGGAATTGTGCTGTGATTAGGTGTTCGTGCTATGTGCTTTCAGTTCATACATTGTCATGTCTCATTTGTTACGGAAGATACTATTGGTTCTTGCTATTAAATGAAGAACATGGTTTTCTACGATTCTGACATGCATGTATGATGTCGAATTATTTTCATACCGGCCGTCAATATTTGCCGTCCGTCATTTATCTTCTCTCGTGTTATCGTGTACTTCAAACTGGTATAATTTTGCAAGAGATTGATATTGAAGAATGTTTTTGTAATGTGCAATTTGTTTGACCGATATAACATCAGTTTGCAAAAAAATGATCCTCAAGATTATTTTGAACATATTTTCTTATTGTCAAGATTACCATAATGTCAAGGTTGTTGCGTCATTGTTTTCCTACATTCTTTCACGTCTTCTAGAACTTCTATGCTGATGTGGTAATTTTCACAATATTTACTTAACCCAGGGCAACTTCTATAAGGCATGGCGCAGTGATAAACTGTCATTATTATGATAATTCTGCTACATCTCCTGTAACTTATGCTTGCTTGATAGTAAGAAACTATGCTCCTAAAAAGGAACTAATTTTTTCTTTTGTTAGAACCAAGGGTCATCAGGCGGTTTCCAATAGCTCATACTTTTGATTCTATGGAGTTCAATATTATCTTCAAACTAGCACATGCTTTATTATAGTAGAGTTCCATGCAATAGGATATGTGATTGTATTATTCTCTCGGAAATATCTCTAACAGTTGTCTACCTAAGAGAGACATAATCTTTCAATATTTTTTTTCTATTTACCCTCTACTTGTGAGGCAATTATTTTTTAAACCGATTGGGCAAGCTATATATTATTTTGGTATTTATTCTATAGAACACCTTTTGCATTATCATTTAGAGTTGCAACAAGCTGTGGATGGAAATAAACTCCATGGTTGAATTTACCTACTACCCCTGCGCCTCTGTTTTTTTTTGTTGAACTATTGAACTCTTACCGCAGTTGAAACTACATTGTCTCATGCAAAATAGTGATAGATGTTGGAGTATTGTGGATCTCGCAGCGTACCAAAGCGCCCTAAATGCTATCTTAGTATTTTTTGTGATCTTTCTTCTCATATGAATAGTTTGATATATTTTCAAAGCCTTGAACTAATATGTACTTGGATGTCAAGTTGCAATGTACCTTCTATTTTTCTCGAATGTCAATGTACCTTCTCATGCCCATTATTTTTGTAGTTGGTTGCATGAAGCTCAGAATAATAAGCCGTATCAGTGGGTGCTACTGATTTCGGGCTTCTCATATATCTAAAACTACTTTTCTTTTGTATCACTTTTTACTAATTCTTGTGTTAAGAAGCACCCAAACCATGTTTATGGCATGTAATTAAGTGTGGAAACACCTTTTTTGTGCTGAATATAAAAATATCAACTGAAACTGAAAAATTGGTGTGAATGATGGTATTCTTTTTCTAACCTGTTACAAGTTCTCACATAGAAAGAGCCATACCCTTTTATCAGGTATTTTCCAAGTTCAGCTCAGGTTGCTCCAAGCATGGTTGTTGGGTCTGGCCCCGACTTGCGGTTCTCTCGCCTTCTTCCGACCGGCCACGCGGCCACCCTTGTTGTTTGAGGGCGTTGACACGGATCATCGACTCTCTCTGTGCCAGCTATATGTGGTTTCTCTAGGTCACTTCATTGGGACAGGGTTGTAATGCCAAAATAACGCAACAAAGGGACATGATTGTAATGCCAAAATAAGGCAACAAAGGAAGTGAACGGGAAAATAATCGCTGAACCGTATCCGGCTGGTGACCTTTTTGGTTACAGCCATCTCCGGTGCCTTGCTTGACGGACCACCACATATGTTGGCTGACCCGTCCCATGCCAATGGTACCTTTGAACCCATTATGTTTCATGATTTTAAGGTTGTTCGATGGATGATGTTCCCTGATGTAGCAATGCGGTGTTTACGTGGCTCGATTATGCATTTATTGATGGATAATATTCGGTGAGCTATGTTGCAAGATTTGTTTGCCATTATTTTCATGTCGATGAGCTGCTTAATTGCGCAAGGGTAATCAACTCCTTGATTACGTGATACGGCATGTTTTATGTCGCTGAGTGATAATCATGTTATGTTGTTTTAAAACATCAAAAAAATGTTACGTTGTTTTATATGCATATTTGAGCTGAGAATACGTTCATGGTTTACGTAAATTGTGAACAGGTCATACCCGTTTTCAGTTCAGTCATGTACTTATCAAGTTAAGTCCTCAAAATTTTCTCCGTTTAGATGTAAAGTTTGTAGCATTATATACTAAAATATCACGTGTAGTTGCAGACATACCGAAAACATACAAATCACACATAGAAATTTAATGGCAATTAATAGCAAAGAACGGCGCGGCGAAGCGCGCTAGGCCCATCTAGTATTAAAACTACGTGCCAAGCCTTCGTCCATTAGAGAATGAGCACACCTAGATATTAGCCCATTGGTTGGATTTTAAAAAGTGTATGGGAAATAAAAAACTTCATGTTTACATTATTATGACTCGTCATTATAGAGGTGGCAAATTCAAAAGCACGGTCTCTAAGAGAACTATCACATTTTTTTTGCTGATAGGTTTTAAACTGTCAGATGCTCAAAGACATTGAGGCGTCTTGAAGACATCTTAAGACGCTCTCGCGAGGTTAGAAATTTATGAGTTTAAAATGTCAAGTTTACGGAAAATCAAAAATTTCACTGACTATTATATGTCAATATAGCGGTGGTAAATTTATATTTTGGCACACAATTATCAAAAAAAAAATTGCGGATTGCTTTAAACTGGTAGGTTCTCAAAGATATCGTGTCGTCTTGAAGACATCTTTAGCAGCCCTCACTAGGTTAGAATTTATGTATGCTTCGGATTTATATAGTAACTTTGTATTGGGTTATCGATCAACGGTTTGATTTTTGTAGATGGTTGCCTAGATCAAACAAAGCATATACTCACTCGGTTTCTAAATGTAAGATGTTTTAGCTCTTTTCCACATTCACACTTGTCTACATGTATTTAGATAACTTTTAATGTATATTATGACTTGTCGTTATGGAGGTGGTAAATTCAGAAGCACGGTCTCGAAGAGAACTATTACATAGTTTTTTTTTGCCGATCGGTTTTAAACTGCAGGTGCTCAAAGACATTGAGGCGTCTTGAAGACATCTTAAGAAGCTCTCGCGAGGTTAGAAGTTTATGAGTTTAAAATGTCAAGTTTACGGAAAATCAATATTTTCACGTTTAATTTACTCTGACTATTATATGTCAATATATAACGGTGGTAAATTTATAGTTTGGTAGACAATTATCAAAAAACAAATCGCGAATCAAAATTTTCATGTTTAATTTACTCTGACTATTATATGTCAATATATCGGTGGTAAATTTATAGTTTGGCAGACAATTATCATTTTTTTTCGCGGAACGTTTTAAACCGGTAGGTTCTCAAAGATATCGTGTCGTCTTGAAGACATCTTAAGCAGCCCTCACTAGGTTAGAATTTATTATGCTTCAGATTTACATAGTAACTTTGTATTGGCTTACGATCAACGGTTTGATTTTTGTAAATGGTTGCCTAGATCAAACAAAGCATATACTCCCTCGGTTCCTAAACGTAAGATGTTTTAGATCTTTCCACATTCACACTTGTCTACATGTATTTAGATAACTTTTAGTGTATATGTTTCCCTCATATTAGTCTGAATTCTAGACAACATGAGCAATAGTTAGAACATCTTATATTTGCTGATGGAGGGAGTACATTATAGATATCCAATATTTATATCTAGGTCTCCAAAAAGGATTTATTTTTAAACCTTCAGTTTCTCAAATTGTTTAATTTGATTTTTTTTGCAAGAATGTGCGTTAGTAAGCGGACCAAAGGTACATCCCGATTTTTCTCCCATGCTTAATTGTTGAAAGTGCACTATGGTCAACTAGAGGGGGGTGAATAGGTTGACTACCAATTTTTCTTTTCTTTTCCTTTTAGTGGGGCTTAGCAAGATAAAGTAAGGTTCTCTAGATGTGCAACTAAGTGAGCAACCTATGTGGACAAAACGATATGCACAACGGAAGTAATGCGTAAGATAGTAAAGCAAACAACAAGTGTAAACAAGGAGACAAGGATATGATTCACCGTAGTTCCTCAAAGAGAAGTACGTCTACGTTGGAGAGGTGGGGAGCCACCTAGGCGCTCCTCAATAGCACGGTTGTGCACACCTTGTTCTCCTTGAGCTTCTCCGGTGAGGGAGATGCTCGTTTCCACTATGAGGTCGACTTGAAGGCGTTGACCAAACCTTTACAAGGACTTGAGGTCACTCCACAAGATGGATGGAGGCTCTCAAGCAATCCGTAGCTTCTTGCAACAAGGTGGAAACTACAAGCACGAGATCTACTAAGGTTTCTAGGGCTCAAGTAGGATTCTAGATCTACTAGGTTGTGGTGGATGGATTTGAGATTCCTTTGGTGGAAGTGTGGATCTAGGTCTCCTCTAGCTCTCCACCAAGTTTGGGAGTGTTTGGGTGGACGGAGTGGGAGATCTAGGTGGTTGAAGCTTTCATTAATGGCTAGGAGAGAGAATGGGAAAAGCTTGGCATTTAAGAGGTAGGGGAAGGGGTATTTATACCCCTTGCATTTAAGTGACCGTTTGCAGTCCAGGGCACCGGAGGCTCCGGTGGTTTCACCGGAGGCTCCGGTGGTCTTCAGCCTGCTCCACAGTTGCGCAGCGCAACAGCTAGTTTGCGCTGGAATACTGAGCGGAGGTTCCGCCCACCGGAAGCTCACCGGAGGCTCCGGTGGAACATCCGCTCTGCCCAAACAGAAAGGCAGTTAAGCGGAGCATCCACCGGACCCCCCACCGGAGCCCAGTTACCCTAGGAAAGGGAAGGCACCGGAGGTCCACCGGAGGTTCCGGTGGAACATCCGCTCTGCTCAAACAGAAGGGCATTTACGGGGAGCTTCCACCGGAACCCCACCGGATCCCTTTTTGCGTGCAGCGCGTGTGTTGGAGGATGGCGGAGCCTCCGGTGGAACTGGCGGAGGTTCCGCCCACCGGAACTCCACCGGAGCTTCCGCTCCTGGTTCCGCTCATTTGCTCCAGAGCGGGGTTTTGGCGTAGCTCCCACCGGACCCCCACCGGATCCTGGGCGGAGCCTCCGGTGGAAACACCGGAGCCTCCGCTCCTGCATATTTCACTTTCCTGGATTCGTTTCTCCTTGCACTTTTCATATAAACTGATCATTTGCCCCATAGAATAAGTGAACCTGTTTAAACCTGGGCATTTCCATCTATTGAACAAACATTAGATCAAATAGTTGTGTTATCATATAATTACCAAAATGGACGATGATCTTTCATTCTCCCTCTTTTTGGTAATTGATGACAACATAACTATTTGTATGATTATAACACAATATGAACGGAGCTCCCCCTAAAGGTATGCTCCTTTCATATTGAGAGCATTTAGGCATGATATATAAGAATGACATGACAACAATATCACATTACACACATATATCACATAAATAACATCAAACGAGGTTCACACGAACATAATATGACATACGAGGTTCACATAACATAATATGACGAAGTTCACGATAGATAAGCCGAAGTTCCAAATGATCCGATAAAAAACCAAACTCCCTCAAGCCAAATGAAAGATGCAAAATGAAGAAGCTTGAGGGAGACCCATTCAAATGCCCGTTCCTAATATAAATCTCTCCCCCTTTGGCATTAAGATACCAAAAAGAGAGAGACCAAGATGCAAACGTCCCAAATCACTCGGAGGAGGAGGAAGAGGCTTCCGGAGCCGGGGAGGGATCACGGCGGTGAGAGCTAGTGGCTTCATCTCCTTCTTCCTCGGACCACTCAATAAGCTTGCCCTTGGAGTCCTTTGCTTGCCAATCATCCCAATTGGTGATACTATCAAGAACCGGGGATTCAATGGAGAGGCCTTCCTCACGGAGACGTTGACGAGAAGCTTGAGCTTTGTGGCGGTTCTTGAGTTCCTTATCATAATGTTCTTCCCATTGATGTTGCTCTATTTTCTTGTTCAACCGAAACACTTTCTTGAGAGCTCTAGCCATCCATTTGAAGGCATTGCTAGAGGGAGGAGGTTGAGATGGACCCTCGTCTTCTTCCTCATCAACAATGATGTGAGGCCTAGCCTTGTGCTTGCGGATGGCGGGAGTGGGATGCACAACGGGTTCTATGTGATCTTTCATGAGAAGCCTCTTTTCCGTGTGAGAGATCCAATGTGCATCATCAAGAGGTTCATTCGGAAACTTCTTATTCCGTACGTCAAGGATGATCTTCATGATGAATGGCCCAAAACAAGCGTTCTTCCGGTTGACAATGGCATACCACAACTCATTCCAAATATAATCCAACACATCAAGCTTGCGTGGAGTGTCATCCATCCGGTGTTGGTGAGTAAGGAGCATAAGGTTCTTCAAGAAGCCTTGAATCTCATCCACATTGCCCGCCTTTGGGTTGATGGTCTCGCGATAGATGCGCAACATGATGTCATATGTGGGATAGAGGCCCTTCACGAACCCAACGACGTATTTCTTCCAATGATAGAGAGGAGTAAGTCCATCCTTGGGAAGTGAGGAGGTGTTAATGATATGAACTCGGAACCATCCGTTGGCAAACTCTTCTCCCTCAGCAAACGGACCAAAATCTGGGTAGCCACCAAGAATGATGCCAACATCTTTCCATGTGATGGCAAGCTGTCTATCCTTAGTCATCCAAATCATATTACGCTCGGTCTCATTGGAGAGATGAACCGTGGCAAGTTGCGGAATATTCATGAACTGTTGTAATGTTATCACAAGTGGCAACCTGAAATCGGTTATTATGTGGATTTTGGCGGAAATGCTGAAATCTGCATAGTGCCCGATCCTCGGGGCGTCACAAATTGTATCAGAGCCAGGTTACGATTCCCGATATTGTCTCGATACGAGTGGTTATCGAAGCAACGGGTCCGCAAAGCCTGTAGGATAACCTCGCTAACGGTCGTGTTTCTAGAGTGTCAAAAACTATTTGTGCAAAACCTGTTTTGGAAACCTCTCGATAGGATTCTTGTTTATTCCTTTCCTCTATTCTACTTCTCCTTCTATCTCATTTGTTTTGGAGTCTACTCTCGTACCTATCTTTCAAAGTGTTAGGATCCCACGTGGGTTGGGCGTTCTCTTAGCCTTTAACCTAATAGGTTCGATCATCAGAAGATTCCGATGGAAGGATATCGTCGTCAAAGTGAGCAAGAATCTATTGTTAGTGGTGCCGAGAAGTTTGTTAGTGGTGTCGACAAGATCAACAGCGGTGACCGAATACTCGATAGCTCCAACTTCTTCTCTCTCTTACCGTCTTGGAGCGGACTGCGAGGGCGCAATCCCTTGTTAGTGGTGTCGGCTGTAACACCCGGGATTTTTCCAATTAGAATTGCTTGTTGTTTTTCTTTTGCATCACATAGCATCATGCATCATATGCATTGCACTTGTTCTCAAACCAATTAAAAAATTTCAAACCAATTTAAGAAATTCAAACAATGCACTCGTGTTTCACACTCAAATTGTTTTTCAATGAAATTGGAGTGGAAATTAAATTGTTGCTTGGTTAAATAAATTCCCCTTTTCTTAAAACCCTAAATTGAATGTCAAATTCAAATTTAAAACATCACTAAAAAAATTTGAAATTTCAAAATCCAAAACTTTTGTTCTTGGGCATTAAATATTCTCAAGGCAACAAAAGGGTTTACATAATTTTTCCTTCCAAAACCCTAACACCTTCTAAATTCTCTCTTCTACATTTCTACAAAAAAAAAGTAATCAAAAAAAAGGGAAACACACACGCTGGGGGAGGCAGGCCCAAAGCCCACCTACCACCCCAACGACACCAGCCCACCTCCCTTTCTTCCACCTCCGTACAGGGATGTCGACACCAGTGACGAAAGTAGAGCACAACCACCACCGATCCCCACCTGCTCCCCCTTCTTATCTTCCCCCCTCCTCCAAGCCCCAAACCCTAGCCTCCTCCCTCCATTCCCTCTCCACCGCCGCCACCCCTCTCCCTCCTCTACTCCATGTTCATATCTGAACCTTTCTGAACCCGGAGCAACTCCTCCATGGCCGGACCTTGGAGCTCCATTAGCCGTCGTCGTGGTCATCGTCGACCTCACCTCGGCGCGGGAATGGAAACCCCCTGTTTCCCTCCCCGTTTTTGCCTAAGGCGCCGAGGGCGGAGAGCGTCCGTGGCGATGGCGCCGTCGACATCTTCTTCCACTCCGGTCACCGGTTTTCACTGTCTGCTGCCGCTGCTGACGACTACCGCGAGTCTCCCCCGCGCCCGTCCACTCCACCGGTGCCCCAAGGTGAGCCTCCAAATCTGGGACCTCTCCCCAACCCCCCTCCCCTTGCTCTGCTAGCCGGCCGTCGAGCCGTGTCGTCGTTTTCCGTCCGCCTAGGTCGCTGCTGGCCGCCTGTCACCGTTGCGTGCAGGTGTGTATAGATTCAGATTCGTAAGATAGGATCCGCCCGTTTGCACTTCAACTTGATCCGTATCCCTACACGAGCACGCACTCACCCTAGTGGCAGCGCAACCGATCCGCACTCCCTGGAGCCCCGAGTTCGAATCCCACCCGTGGCAAAGCCACCCCTTTTTTCTCCATTTTCTTTTATTCTCGGAAATCCAGAAAACAGAACTGAGTCTTCATTTGTAAAATCAATAACAAATTGAAAAATGCTCCAATTTCAATGAGTCAAATTTCTATGTATTCAGAATCTTGTGCTCTTTCTGTTAGTAACAGAGTTGCAACATGTTTCTGTAATAAATTTTGCACTAAATAATTAAATACAGAAATGGCTATTAAAATTTGAAACTTTGGAAATTCATAACTTGAGTTCTGTTCACCCAAATTGAGCAAACTTGGGCTCTAAAATTTTGTCTTAACAAACTCTACACAGTGGTATTTTATTTGGTCACAATTGAATTAAATTTGAACATGTTTCCTTCTGTTTACTAAAAGGGGCAGAATAAAAATGCTTATGGAAAAATGCATAATAAATTCAATAATGATCCAAAATTTATGTTTAATAGCTCAAAATGTTCAGTGAAACATTTCCTACATGTTTTCAACCTTTTCAATACAATTTGTCCACCTAAATAATAAACATGGAATGTGCTGGGCATTTAATTAAATTGGTGCCCTATTCCATTTAATTTTGTGTCACTCACCTATGAACTGTTTTCCATGCTAATCAACATTTAAATTGATGG
This sequence comes from Alopecurus myosuroides, assembly GCA_028641055.1. Lineage (NCBI taxonomy): Eukaryota > Viridiplantae > Streptophyta > Magnoliopsida > Poales > Poaceae > Alopecurus > Alopecurus myosuroides. Next base: position 777,793,695 of record CM054057.1, read on the forward strand.
TTAGATAAATAACTTAAACCTTCCTAAGTAAATGTTGGGATTTTGTCTCAACTTAAATTGGTTAAGTTGCATCCCCGCATGTCATGCATCCATATCTTGATCATGCTGGATCTTTTGCCGTAGAAGTAATTGTTGCATCCGGTGTTTGTTCTAGTTCGTTGCTTCTTCGCGGATAGGACATTGAGATGATGTGAGCAACGAAAAGTTCGGATGCACCTCTACTTGCTGGATTCCAGGCAAGTATACTCACTTGCTACCTATGGCTGCCTTTCATCACTTGTTACCGATTCTTTCCGTTGTACTTATGCTAGCCTTATGATTCGATGCTTGTGTCTCGATCCTATCATATGTTTACCTTGCGGCCATGATATAGCCTTCCTTCCACTTCCTATCAACTGTTGCTTGTTTACCTTGTTGGCCCTCGTGTCGTAGTTGCATGCTTAGTGTTGTTTGCGCTCGAGTCTTGTTGTCCTTTTTCATATCACCTGTTTAGTTTGATAGTTGGGTTTCAACTTAATCAACAACATGTTAATGTTTGGGGTAATAATAATGCACCGGCAGGAGGCCCGATGAGGTTTTGGAGCCTGCTAGTGTCGAACTACGAAAAGGGTCTTGTCCATTGATCCATGATGAGCGCGCTAACCGCATCCGGGAGGTAGTATGGGACCCCCCTCGACTTGGACCTGATTTGCAGCTTGTCCGAAGAGCCACACTTAGTTCGGGTGTTCCATATGCTCATATGCATGAATGGGTGGGCCCCCCATGGTTACTGTTGATGATGATGATGCATATAGGGCGAGGCCTGTGGTGCCGGGGGGTGTGGTTTTCACCCTTGCGCTTAGGTTAGGTCGGACTGGCCGGGACCTTATAGCTCCGTGGCTCCTAGGATGGGTTGTAGAGACGGTTTGGGTCGTGTCGAGCCAACCTGAGTTTTAGTTGGTGGCTCGAGTGTGTACGAGTACTGTAGCGCACCCTGCAGGGATGAATCTTCTTGAGAAGCCGTGTTGTCCGCGGTTATGTGACGACTTGGTGAAAGTGCTGGCTAACAAGTACTCAGACAACTTACACCTAATGATAATAACTTGACTAGTAATATAGTATTACCTTCACCATAAAAATGAATGTCACCTTAATCAATGGTGTGAGTTTCCTTGGGTTGCTTCCTTAGTAGGGGGTAACACTGGATGGGTATTGTTTGTGAGTAGTTGTAGTTGGTTCTGATACGCTCTCTTATCCCTCTCTAATAGCCGGAAGTTGTAGCGTGTCTCTCTAGTTGTTGGTGCTGCCCGCTGCCGCTTCTTTGCAATAATCCCTTCCTTCCGTTGTACCCAAAGTATTTGTATCTTGTGATGATTGGAAGGGGAAAAATGGGAGGCGAAAAGTGCCTCCCGCGGGACTCGAACCCGGGAGCGCACGCTTGCGCGCACGGGCGCTGTACCAGTTGGGCTGGGCTCGAGTTCGTGATAGTAGAGGGGTAGGTTTGGGTATATGCTTCTCTCTGCGCGCAAATCTGAACTTAACTGAATTCTTTGCAGGTACAGGTTACAGCGACAGAGAAGGCGGCCACCGGCGGTCGCTGCTCGCAGCCGCTGCGCTCGGGAGCCCGCGGTGGCGCGCGTGCTTGCGGGCCGTGTGCGGTGGCCGGTGTGCGTGGGCCACGAGGGGCAGAGAGGAGAGGGAGCGGGAAGGGCGACGGGGAAGGAGCTCACCTCGACGTCAAAACAGAGGGAGCAGTCGCTGCAGCGGTGGCTTCGACGGTGGCGGAAACGGGAGATGGCGGCGGAGCTCCGGTGAGCCTCGGGGAAAACGGAGGGGATGGCGAGGACGAGGAGAACCGGAAGGTTCCGTTCCCGGCCCTAGCACGGCCTGGCGGGCACCGGTGGCGCGGCGACCCGGAGAGGAAGGCGACGGTGATGGTTGTTGTCGTTGGATTCAGAACAGAGAAGAAATTCGGGGGAGGAAGGAGAGGAAGACGACGGCGCGGTGGGAGAGGGGTGGAGGAAGAAATTAGGGTAGGAGGGGGAGCTCGAGGCAAGGATAAGAGGAGGAGGTGGAGCTCGGATCGGCCGTTCCTCCCTGTACCTGTCGACGTGGGCGTTGAGGATGAACTCCGTACAGGAGGTAGAAGACAACGAGGGGGGTACCAGGCCTCTGCTAGGTGGGCTGGCCCAAAGGGCTGGATGCCCTTTCCCCCCTCTCTTTTCTCTTTTATCTTTTTCTGTTATTTATTTTTTTTTTGCTGCAAAGGAAAATTAGGGAGAAAAGGAGAGGTTTTTGGTTAGGAAATTTTTAGGGATAATTGGTAATGATTTATTTATTATAAAAACAGCAATGCAACATTTTGTTTCCCAAATAAATTCAATTGATGTTGTTGTTTTGGAAATTAAATGATTTTAAGTGAATTTTGATATTAATAAATAATTGAAACTTAATCAATGTAAAGTGTTTAATTTCAAGTTTTAATGGAACAACTTATTTGTTTGTTTTGTAGTTTTTATTTGAAACATGTAACATAACAAGTATGAACAATAATTTGAATTTGGTTTGAAATTTCAAATTGGAAAACAAGTGAAACAGATGAAAACAAATGAGAACAATTGCAAAACAAAAAGCAATGACTATGATGACATGATGCAAAGCAATAAATAAGCAAGAAGCAAACATTCTAAAGAGAGATTTTCATACTTGGGATGTTACAGTCGTCTTGTATATATCTTTTCTATTGTTGTTGCGGAGTATTCGTGAACTGTTGTAATGTTATCACAAGTGGCAACCTGGAATCGGTTATTATGTGGATTTTGGCGGAAATGCTGACATCTGCATAGTGCCCGATCCTCGGGGCGTCACAAGGGGAAACACACTTAAGTTTGGGCTGATTTTTTAGTATATCGGTAGGTCCGGATCAACTAACAATATCATCGAAACGGGGTTTCTGTGTGATAGATATATTTTATATATCAGATAGAATTTATAACGAGGACATTGGATGTCCGAGAGTAATAGAAACAATTTCTATTACCACCGGAATTAATTCCGGAGTTGTTCGAAAAGAGAAATTGAGGTTGCACGCTTTACGGAGCAAATGCAGGGGGCATGAGATGTCCTGTGTCAGAAATATATTTCTTTCATTGTTAGATAATATCGACGATTTTATCTATAGGGGTTAAGTTGTTCCAGAGAAGTTTTGGGGACTTTCCATATATGGGGGAGTACCGGGAGGGGGCAGATTTCCCTCTCATGGTTGAACCCTAATTTTGGGCGCTGCCTAGTCGGCCCTAGTGGCTTCACAAAATGGTACTCATCGTCGCGGTATTTTTTCTGAAATATTTGGAGAGAACAAGAAAAGGGGGAAAAGAAGGGAGGGGTGGAGTTGGGCTAGGAGAGGGGTGCGGCCACCTCCTCCTAGCTCAACTTCGAATCCACCCTCCCTCTTTGAAAGTATCCTTTTTTTGTTTATGTCTTTACACTTGCACAAAGATTTTCCTTTGAAAACTCACTTTAAGAGTGCTATAGCGGTTGTAGCATGATGACATAAACTTAATTATGAACATGCAGATAAAAGAATAACTGAATATTATTGTCTCTAGGGCATACCTTCAACACTTGGCTCTCTCCACCTCCTATCATACTTGTTTATATATGATAGTGCTCCATCTAGCTAGGCTTAGAAAATAATTCCCACGCTCCATAGCCCCGCTTTAGCGAAACCGTGGCAATTTGACCGGAAAAGTCAACGTTTCCATCTACCCATTTCAGTGGGGTATCCCAATGAAATATTGTGTTAGGTTGTGTTAGGGTAGGATATAGGTACATGGAGAACAAAAATCTAGCACATGTTATCACACGATTCACTCAGTTTCGTCTAAATGGGGATTTTTAACTGTACGTGCAGAACCTTCCTGCATAGCAAGTGATGCTGGTGAAATTTCCATCAACTAGTGGCATGGTGGGTAAAATTTTCATCGACTTCTCTAAACTCACGACAGCAAAATCAGGGGTTATCTGTTGTGGAAATTACACTAGCAGAATCTACCAGCTTCCAAGAATCTGATTTGCTTTTAACTCCGTTTGGTTAGCTTTCAACTTTTAGAAAGCAGAAGCAGGTTGACTAAGCGGAATAGAATTTCAAACCGGAGTTGGGGCTTCTAATAACATCTCCACCGGTGCTCGCAAATATAGCGTTCGGAAACTGTCAAGTGATACAAGAAGCGCGGCACAAGTTGCAACCGTATTGGAAGTTTCTCCCTCTACCGAAGTGTTCCAATATTTTTATAAAACTTAAACTCAACAAATTAAACTTAAACTCAACAAATATAGCGTGGATGTACCAGAATGATGCCTTCCTCGTCGCGAAGTATGATGGCATGTCACCAGCCCGAGAGGTGCCAATCAACATTTTGCAAATGTGGGTGAGAATTCTCGACCTTCCCATGTCTATGATGACTCAAAAATGGGGGAAGGCTTTGGGAGAGAAGTTTCTGGGTCACGTCCGGGAGGTCGGGAAAGATAATAGAGGCCATGTCTGGGCCTCTTTTCTGAGGATCCGAGTTGAGCACGATGTCCGTAACCCCATCAAGCGTTGGATCCCAATTGTTGGTAAGGATGAAAGTAAGCCTAGACGTTTTGAGGTGAAGTAAGAAGGTGCACCACATTTTTGCTTTTTCTGTGGAATTTTCGGACACAATGAGAGGTCATGTTTGTTGCCAGAAGAGGAGAAGTATGTCAGGTACTGCGAGGAACAGCGGGCCTCACCGTTCCGGCGGTTCGAGCACCGCAGCTACTATGTCCCAGCGGAAGACAAGAAGATAAGAAGCAGTATGCACTACTCGCCGGGGAGCTCAGGCTGGAAGCTTGCTCCGGAGTCTAGGACGCTGGGTACTATAGCCTTAGAAGATCACCATGCACGTGAGCATGATACTGAAGCTGAAACAGAGGAGGAGGTGCAGGCAGTCCCGGCGTTGATCCATGATGCGTTGGCTGCAGCTGTCACTAACCTCTCTGTCACTGATGATGTGAAAGAAGTTGTTGTTACTGATGAACAGGTGACCAATGCAAGTGAAGCTGTCAAGAAGAAGATTCATGGGCAGAGAAGGTGCAAGCTGGACAAGTCGAAGAGGAATGTTGGCATGCATCGTGCTGGTGGTACGCTAGCGCGGGAGGCGCCGAGAACTGCCAGCAAGCGGAGGGTCTTTAGCGTGCCTCCTATTTTGGAGTGCCTCAGGGAGGATGGGAGTCTTTATGCTGAACCGAAGGGTGGTGCTGCACACACAGTCTCGGCTTTCATGAAGAAGAAGAATCAGGTGTTGGGCAAACGCCCAGCCTCGGAAGATACAAGTATGGAAGATGGAAGCCAGAGCTTCATCATCCGTATGAGGGGAGGCAGTGACAAGAGGACAAAGGGACTGGGTGAAGCAAGCCAGGAGGTGCAGCAAGAGGGTGCAGAGGTGCAGCAAAGGGCCGCTGATGTGCATCAAGAAGGCGTTGATGGGGTGGATGAGGAGGCAACCAGCCAGGGGGCCGCTGGTCAACTGACAGGCGCGAAGGATCGCGCCTGTCAGGAGCCATGACGACCATAGGCTGGAACTGCCGGGGTGTAGGCGATTCCCGGGACAGTTCAAGAGCTCGAGCGCCTCGTGCACACTCACCGTCTCAACTCGTATTCTTATCAGAGACTCGACAGAGGAAAGATGTCGTGGAAGGTCTCTGTTGGAGGCTTGGTCTTAAACATGTTGTTTCGTTCAAAGAGGAAGGGAAGGGGGGAGGTCTAGCCCTCTTCTGGCATGAAGAATTAGAAGTCGAGTTGTTCAAAATAAATAGTAGAATTATTGATGTAATCATTCATGATATAAAAAAGGGAATAAAATGGAGGTGCACGTTTGTTGATGGTGAGCCCCGTACCCATCTTAGACACCATATGTGGAATTTGTTTAAAAAAATGAAACCTATGTTGAACCTGCCCTGGCTTATGATGGGTGATTTCAATGAAGCAATGTGGCAAAGTGAGCATTTCTCGGAGAGAACGAGAAATGAAAAACAAATGTTGGATTATCGTGAAGTTCTATCTTATTGTGATTTACATGATCTGGGTTTTTTGGGACCCCTTGGACCTTCTACAACAAACAAAGTGGAAAGAGGAATGTGAAAGTTCGATTGGACCGGGTGGTTGCATCCCCTTCCTGGTCGAATATCTATCCTCAAAGCTACGTAACTCATCTTACCTTGTCCCGTTCAGACCACTGCCCTATTCTTCTTAAGCTTGACCAAAATTCTGCTATGAGTCTGCCTTGTTGTTCCCCTAGGTACGAGGCGTGCTGGGAGAGGGAAGAAAGCCTAGCCGAAGAGGTAAAAATTGCGAGGGTCATGCTAAACCAAATGATCCTGGGGCTGTTACTGCTAACCTCTCGGGTGTTATGGGTTGTTTGCAGTCCTGGAGTAAGAAAAATGTGGGCTGTGTGTCCAAATGTATTGAGAACTTGAGAAAGAGTTCATATTAATATGAACCTCTCGGTTCACAACCAGCTCGAAAAGCGGTTTGTGGAAAGAGAACTGGATAGACTTCTTGAACAAGAGGAGATCTACTCGAGGCAGCGGTCAAGAATAAATTGGCTAAAAGAAGGAGATCGCAACACTAAATTCTTTCACCAAAAGGCTACCTGGAGGGCCAAGAAGAATTCTATTGTAGCCTGCAAAAAGAGGATGGCACCATGACGGCGGATAAACAGGAAATGGAATTATTGACCTCAAAATTCTTCAAAGACCTTTATACAGCTGATAAAGAAGTTAAACCTGAAGCTATCACCGATAACGTTGTTATTCAAATTTCCCATGATATGAATGAGAAGCTATGTGCAGATTTTACTAGTAAGGAGATTAGTGACGCTCTCTTCCAGATTGGACCGCTGAAGGCGCCTGGGAGAGACGGTTTCCCTGCGAGATTTTTCCAACGTCACTGGGGTGTTTTCAAAGATGATATTATTGCAGCGATCCAAGATTTTTTCCGAAAAGGTGTCATGCCTGATGGTGTAAATGACACTGTGATTGTTCTTATTCCAAAAATAAAGAACCCGGTCTGCCTAAGAGACTTTAGACCAATCAGTTTGTGTAACATGATCTATAAGGTTATCTTCAAGTGCTTAGTAAACAGATTAAGACCTCTGTTGCAGGAGATCATCGCTCCAACGCAGAGTGCCTTTGTCCCGGGACGTTTAATCACTGATAATGCTCTCATCGCTTTTGAGTGCATTCATGCCCTGCAAAAAAGTGGCTATGGGAAGGGAAAAATTTGCGCTTACAAGCTTGATCTTGCGAAAGCGTATGATCGAGTGGATTGGTCTTATCTTCAAACGATTCTCGTTAAGTTGGTATTTGCAAACCAATGGTTTGAATGGATTATGACGTGTGTGAAAACAGTAACTTATTCAGTTCGTCTCAATGGGGAGATTTTGGATAAATTCATCCCTACTAGAGGGCTCAGACAGGGGGATCCTTTATCTCCTTATCTGTTTTTGTTTGTCGCCGATGGGCTGTCAAGGCTGCTCCAAAGAGAAATTGATATGGGTCAGATAAAAGAGCTGAGGGTTTGCAGACGTAGTCCAGGTATTTCTCATCTGCTTTCGCCGATAGTCTCTTATTTTTGAAGCGAATGCCGATCAAGCAGAAAAAGTGAAGTCAGTGTTGAATAATTATGAGGGAGCCACGGGTCAGTTACTCAGTCCAGGAAAATGTTCTCTGCTCCTAGGTAACAAGTGTTCTGTTGAAGCAGGACAAGTGGTGGCAGGTATTCTTAATATCCAAACAGTTGGATTTGAGGAAAAATATCTAGGCCTGCCGGTCCCGGATGGACGTATGCAGGATGGGAAATTTCAGCCAGCTAAGGAGAAAATCAAAAAGCACTTCTCTGACTATGCTGAAAAATATTCATCAAGTGGGGCAAAAGAGATTTTGATTAAATCTGTGGCTCAGGCAATTCCTACATATTCCATGTGTGTATTTAAGTTCTCTACAGGCCTATGTGAGGATCTTATGGAACTTATAAGAGATTTTTGGTGGGGAGACGACACAGACAGAAGACGCATGCATTGGATGAGTTGGGACAAAATTACGAGAAGAAAGGGACAGGGAGGAATGGGTTTTAGAGATCTTCACCTTTTCAATCAAGCGTTGTTAGCGAAACAAGCGTGGAGATTAATCGCTCACCCGGACAGTTTGTGTGCGAGGCTGTTAAAGACAAAATACTATCCTTTTGGAGAGCTAACTGATACGGCCTTCATAAAAAACCCCTCTCCTGGGTGGCAAGGTATTATGTATGGTCTAGAGCTGCTAAAAAAGGGTATCATTTGGCGGATTGGAGATGGAAAGAAAGTTAGGATCTGGCGTGATAACTGGGTTCCTAGAGGTGACATGAAGATCACATCTAACATGAACAACTCAAGATTTAGAAGAGTAGCCCAATTAATTAATCATGAGGACAATACTTGGAATGAAGATCTGGTGCGGAAAATATTCACGCCTTATGATGCTGATGAGATTCTCAGGTTACGTCTACCAAATTTTGAAGTAGACGATTTCATCTTCTGGACTCCTGAACGACACGGCTTATTCACGGTCAGAAGTGCTTATAATTTGGCGCTAGGCTTACGGAATGGTAGCTCCCCAAATACCAGCGTTAATACAAATGGGGATAGGAAATTATGGAAATCAATTTGGAATTCCCAAGTTCCACCCAAGGTAAAAAAATTCACTTGGAAGCCAGCTACAAATAGTCTTGCTGTCCAGGTCAACAGAAGTCGTAGACTTCCAAATATTCTCCCGACATGTACAATTTGTGGTATGGAGAATGAAACTGGTTACCATGCGACCATGCGCTGCACAAAGGCCCTTGCTCTTAGGCAAGGTTTGACTGTTAGCTGGAGTCTCCCACACGAAGAGATACTAAGTTTCTCTGGTCCGGATTGGGTCCTTGTCCTCCTTGACAGTCTAAACCAAGATCAAAGGAGCAAAATGATGTTCATTTGGTGGCGTGCTTGGCATCATCGCGATGATGTAATTTTTGGCAAAGGTGATGCGTCTGTCCAAAACTCAGTAGGGTACTTACAAAATTATTTAGCTACTTTGCAGGGCCTGTCAAGAGGTGAGGTTGTCGAAGATCGAAAAGGAAAGAAGAAAATTGAAGATGTGGAAGGTAATATGGTGCACAATCAAACAACATGCTATGCAAACAGAATTCTGGAAATTACCGGAGAAGGGATGGGTGAAATGCAATGTTGATGCAAGTTTATCAAAGGATATGAATATTGGTGCTTGGGGTGCCATCCTGAGAGATCATTCTGGGCAGATAGTATGCTCAGCTTGGGACTTTATTCCTATGTGCCCCTCCGCCGCGTACGGTGAGGCAATTGCATGTTTAGAAGGACTCAAGATGGCCGTAAAGTTTTCGACCACGCACCTAATCATCGAGACCGACTGTGTTGCTGTTATTGAAGCCTTTAAAGGGGAAAGTGTTGATCGTTCTGAAATCCATCTTATTGCATCTGATTTCAAGTTGAAGAAACCTCCGGATCGGTGTGTGGTTCTTAAGAAAATTAACAGATTGTGCAATTCCGTCGCTCATGATCTTTGCCAATTAGACCGTAGAGAGTTGTGTGGTGGGGTTTTACAAGGTTCGGTTCCGACCTGCGCGTCGAAATCGGCTTTGAATGATTGTAATCACAACTTTGTTATCTGATTTATATTTTAGAAAAATAAAAAAACAAATTAAACTAGAACGGCGAACATCATCCAAATTTGTGAGTTATTACATATTTTGAACGAAAATCTATTATATACTAAAAGCAATATATGGGTCTAAAATAGAGGCACCACGTTGATCCACATAGGTTAGAAATATATACTCCGTCGATCCTCATTGGAACGGTTAAGATTAAAAGTTACATAGAACAACGAAAGTGTACAAATGAGCAAATCATGTCACGTACAACAACTGCCCGAAGTTCCGAACAAGCATGCCCAAAATCATCGGAGTGCTCACGTCATAAGGTTGGATCTAAAACTAATAGACTTGATTTATCTTTACCTAATAATAAAGGCAATAAGCCTTCGCTGGTTGGTTACTTGGTCGGTCGGTCCGTCATTAAAACTGCCCTTAAAATTGACATAAATTATCCACCCTGCCACCAAATTTTTCGTGCGCCTGTCGCGTGTACGTCGTCCCAATCTGCCTGTTCCTTTTCGAGTTCGTACACGCCCATGCTACTTTTCATGTTCGTACACGTTTTGCATCTTTATGTTCGTATATATGTCCTACGCCCGCCTGTGGCCGAATACAAGTCCCCGATTGCATCTATGGTTCAACGCCGAAGTCGATATTGCGGACGTACGAACGAGAACCAGGTCTTGCCGTACTCATCGAAGCTGTTGTCGTCGAAAACCCGTCGTCGGCCGTTTCTTTGCGCTCGCTTGTGTCGTTGACAGAGTACAACCAAGTAGATCATCAATCCCACGCGTCCCCTCCAGGCTGATCTCTCTGTTGCACGAGCCGACGAGCGTATGCCTCAGGATGCTCCGCGCCGTCGACAACGCCAAGCAGAAGTCGGCTGGGCGAAGAGCGGACACGAGGCAAAATTGCTCCGCATCGCTGAAAAATCCGGGTATGTGCCGCCTACGCCGATCCAGATGGCCTCTGTGCTGCCCGGTCTCCAGAGGCGCGGCGTCATTGGCATCGCCTAGATAGGTCACAGCAAGACTACTGCCACCATCTGCCCAATTCCCATGGTGTTCTTGGTCGCCCGCATGCTGTCTAACATTAGGGAGCACGACCTCTCTCTATACCACACAATTTTTCTTACGTAGCTCCAAAGTACTACCAAGTACCAACGCGCGAGTTCGGTTGCCAATTGATCCGTGCATTAGTTAAGTCGTGTGGTTGCCGATCCGTTTCTTATGTATGGTGTCTCCGCAGCAAAGAAAAGTGCAGATTGCATCCTCGCACGCATGGTAGAAGGTCACGGTGGCGCACACATGGAAGGTCACGGTGGTGCTTGACCTCGCGTCCACATTCACGGGTTTCAACCTTGTGTCCAACGTTCGGCAGCAGCGGCGCCCAGAACACGCATCTTCCGCCCGTCTCTGCCTGCTACAGCCGCCAAGCCGAGGCCGGCGGCCCGGCGTCATCCTGACGGGTGAATGCTTTCGACACCGATATCGTCATGTTGATCCACGCCTGCCTCACTAAAACACCAGCAGCAGCATTGGGAGCCACACGACGGGCTGCATCACCGGGACCGGGAGTTGCACGACTCAGACGCCAACTTGCTGTACATGGCGTCCATCGGCGGTGCGTGAACACGAGGTGCCATAGTGCCAGTTGCTGAGCGTGGCCAGCGAGAAGACGTTGTTGCCCCATGAGTAGGTGCCACGTTGTGGATCGACGCGGTGGCCCAGACGGCGATGGTCCTTAATTCTGCGAATGTCCCTGGTGGTGATGTATCCACGGCCCGTGATGCCTTAATTTGCTGTGTGGGGCTCTTTACGTACTGACGGAGTAATTGGCACTGAGATTTACCTATGGCGTTCCAAGCTATGTTGTTGTGTCTTCGTTCTGACCTCGAGTTGTTGCGGAGAGCACAGCCAGGATAAGGCAATTAAAGTACTCCCTCGTATATATTCGGGACTGCATACATAGTGCACTAGGACAATTCATTTTATTCCACACAGCTCTACGGGATCGGAGGTAGTATCAAATTAAGCAGGCAGAAAGTAGTGAGCGGTGGAAAAAGGCGGAGTCATGGCCAGTGGCGGACCTTGAAGCTAACAGGCAAGGTAAAATATTAAATTTCCTCAAACTCGTGGCTGTTCCCAGAAGCTAACACGCCAAGATAAAATTTTAATTTCCTAAAACTGGGCTGACTTGCACTATTTCCAGAGTGGAAAGATCCTATAATAGCATGGATAATTGGGCATTGTTCGCCAAATTCCAGTTGCGTCAAATTGGTACATGAATAGAATCATTTCAAAGGACACGTTACAGCATCATCAATACATATTACATCTAAATTCAGAATATTAAGACATCACTTTGCTCTATCTCGTTGCAGAAATATAAGGTGCAATATGCTTTTTTTAACCTAGCCAAAAGATTTGCCATTTTCATTGAATAAGAAGAGAGGTTTGCTCTAACTCGTGGCCATGTTGACATTCTTCCAATTTCCCGTGGACAATTTGCCGGCGAGGTTATCTTCAAGAATTTGAAGGTCACTCCGACGCAACCTCGTGATGCTAAGGGGAGGCCACGGTACCGCAGCGGGAAGGAAGCCTTCGTTGCCGGGAAGAAGTCAAGGATGTCATCAAGGTCAAGACCCTCGCATTGAATAGGGGCGACGAGGCTTTTATGTGAATTGGCGGTCAAACCGAAAACTTCCCCAAAAGAGGCAAGGGTGGCAGCAAGGAACTAGATGTCCTCTTTGATTGGGACAACAAAAACAACAACATCATCGGCATAAAGTGAAGTTCTTGTAACCGGGCTCCTCCCCTTGAGAGCATGGAGATGTCCTTGAAGCGTCGCCTTATGGAGTAAATGGTTGATGGGGTCAATGGCAAGATCGAATAGGAGCGGCGAGAGGGGGTCGCCTTGCCGAAGGCCCCGGCCATGCTTAATGGGGCTCTAAGGGACACCATTGAGGAGGACTCGAGAAGAAGTGGTCGAGATTAGAGCCCACACCCAATCACAAAACGTTATCCATAAGTAAATTATTTGTTTCTAATCGTCTAACAGTAATATAGGAAAAAAGTTACATAACCGTAAACAAGGGGAAAGAGTTACATAACCGAAAACAAGGTTATAGGCCGAAAAGTAGTGTTACATCAAGTGGGGCCTTTCACCAGAGAACACATTAGCTAATAATCAAGGTACGAGTGCCCGTAGCCAAGGGCTCTCACGGGGTTGTATCTGGTTATGGATGCAGTGAATTTGCACACACTTATTTTAATGGAAAATGCTAACAACCGTCCGGGGGAACGGCGCGTCCCATCGTCCGGGTCGTGCGCTGGCACACGTGGAGGGACAAACACGCACACTTATCCTTATCTCACCGGTTCCTGTCCATTCCCCTGCGCTGCTCGAATGAAACAAACGCATCTCGTGCCGCCGACCCAGCCCCGCGCCGTGAGACCAGCGATGACCAGCCATGCGCCACCGCCGACCCAGCCCCGCGCCACCGCCGCACCACCGTTGACCTATCCTCGCGCCGCCGCCAGCAACCTCAAGCATCTCTGCAAACTTTTTTTTTTGCCCGGAGACAAAACGCCGCCGCGGCTTCCAGACTCGCCTCAACTTTCTCCGGCATCTCCTCCATGCCCCTGCCGCACCTCCATGGAAGAGTGCCCTCCACGTTGCTCCCGGCGCGCCACCGGCACGGCTTCCTGCGCACCTCCATTGAAGGGCGCCCTCGACGGCTGCCTGCGCGCCTCCATTGAAGATCTCCATGCCCCTCGCCGGAGGTGGTGCTTCCATGGGACTGAGGCGGTCCAAGCCTCCCCGCTCACCGGAGTAAGGCTACTTATCATGGCCGGCGGTGCTCCCATGGAAGCATGATGGTGCTCCCAATTCCGGCAATTTGGGTTTCGTGTTTTTGGGCAATTTTCACGGTGACCACAGAAAATTGCTACATACATGTATTTTTATTGCTATTTTTGTACAATTTTTTTTTTCTATGAGCACTCCGGCAATATCTCCGGCGAGGTCACCTGTTTTCTACAATACAACAAATTTGTTGCTATAATTATTCTAAATTTTTGCTATCGTAGCACAAATGTTTTACTATAAGATTTTCCGACGATGTCTCTGGCGAGAATCTACCGGTGATGTCTCCGGCGAAATTGTTTTTGCTACAGTAGCACTTTTTTAGTTGCTACAGTGTCTCCAACAAGGTCTCCGGCGAGGTTTGACTATTTGCTTTTCTTTTCTGGGATGAACCGTTTTTTCTACATAGGAGCAAAAGCAGGGCAATTTTTCTGCTACACAGAGCAAATCCGAGATTTAGGCAAAATAGGACACGTGTCAGCATGGGACCCGGGGATGGAAAATTTCGTTCCCCCGGGAATGCCCAGCGCTGTCCTATTTTAATCCATCATTTTTGTATAGCGTGTAAACATATTCTTAGACATATTTGGTTTCTCAACTCAATATGTAGTTTTGGGTGTCAAAGTATGTTGTTTATGGTTTTCCTTACACTTTACTAAGTTTAATTTTCTCATTTGCGATTAACCATAGCACCGCTCGAGGTCAACGTTCTGTTGTTGGTGGTCGTCAACCTATATACATGAAACTTACAATAGAGACAAAGGGCAACACCACATATACTTCCCCTAATCTAAGCAACAGATCCATCATCGAGGTCATGTGGGCGTCCTGACGGTGATCATCTACACCAACGCCAAGGACTTTGTGGCTACTGGGGCCAAGTGGGAGAGAAAGTGGTTGTCCCACATAGTTGTCATGGAGCGGTTCAATAGAAATAAACCCGTAGCAACGCACGGGCATTATTTGCTAGTAAATAGACAACATAAGGAGTACGTGTACTATTACCTACTCGATTCTCCTTGCAAAAAAAAGAGAGAGAGAGAACAGAAGAAAAGCCTCAGGCTAGGTGCCCTAAGTATCCACGCAAAACAAAAGGCGCCCTAAAGATAATGGACATCCCGGCGTCGATACCCTCCTCCGCTCTCGAACCACAAGCGGCCGCCGGAATCAGCACTTCGCCTCCCAATGCGCGCGAGATGACTGCCTCCCAATGCCTCGCCAGAAAGTTGACCCCATCTCCGGTACAGATAAGGAAGTGTTCATTATGATCTTCTTATTTTACATAATCAGGATTGGTAGGCGTAGAACATGCATGCATACGATTTGTCAGTTGCAGGTAGACCTGCAGACTGCAGGCATGCAATTGGTACATGAACAAATCAGCAGCCAAAGCTTGACCATGTCTGGAACCCCTTATGGCCACGCGATGGGCCGTGCAGCAACGACAGCAAATAATCTACGTGGCGTTGATGCGTTTTGATGAGCTGTAAGTGTCCTATCTCTGAAGATCAATCCATTGCCGCCTGACATCAGCACGTCAAGCAGGTTCCTGATTCACAGCTCATCAACCATGTGCCTCTCGCCCTCTCCGTTGCCCTATATTTTGCTTTTTCGATGCATTTAGTTTCATGGCAATTCCTAAGTCACAGATCGAACTAGAGCAGCAAGACCGCAACAGTCAGTAATCCGGCATCAGCTGGCGGCCTGCCTTATGGGAGAATATTTCACTAAAAAAAACGTTATTCCCTCACAATGTGCCTTGGATTGCAATATTCTCTTAACCGTCACAATGCCGTTGGATGTCTCAGTGACTAAACTTTGCTCTACAACGTCATGCATGAACCAAGTCAACCTGAGCTCAACACCTGTGTCTGTGGTAGTTTTCATCCAGGATAGCAAATTAGTTACCCCCAACATCAGCAACACTTTCAGGAAGATTAATAGCAAATAGTGAGTCCATTGAACTGCCTGCTAGGCTCTGATCAATTTGGTTATGTTAAAACTACGTGCCAAGCCTTCGTCCATTAGAGAATGAGCACACCTAGATATTAGCCCATTGGTTGGATTTTAAAAAGTGTATGGGAAATAAAAAACTTCATGTTTACATTATTATGACTCGTCATTATAGAGGTGGCAAATTCAGAAGCACGGTCTCTAAGAGAACTATCACATTTTTTTTTGCTGATCGGTTTTAAACTGTCAGATGCTCAAAGACATTGAGGCGTCTTGAAGACATCTTAAGACGCTCTCGCGAGGTTAGAAATTTATGAGTTTAAAATGTCAAGTTTACGGAAAATCAAAAATTTCACTGACTATTATATGTCAATATAGCGGTGGTAAATTTATATTTTGGCACACAATTATCAAAAAAAAAAATTGCGGATTGCTTTAGACTGGTAGGTTCTCAAAGATATCGTGTCGTCTTGAAGACATCTTTAGCAGCCCTCACTAGGTTAGAATTTATGTATGCTTCGGATTTATATAGTAACTTTGTATTGGCTTATCGATCAACGGTTTGATTTTTGTAGATGGTTGCCTAGATCAAACAAAGCATATACTCACTCGGTTTCTAAATGTAAGATGTTTTAGCTCTTTTCCACATTCACACTTGTCTACATGTATTTAGATAACTTTTAATGTATATTATGACTTGTCGTTATGGAGGTGGTAAATTCAGAAGCACGGTCTCGAAGAGAACTATTACATAGTTTTTTTTTTTGCCGATCGGTTTTAAACTGCAGGTGCTCAAAGACATTGAGGCGTCTTGAAGACATCTTAAGAAGCTCTCGCGAGGTTAGAAGTTTATGAGTTTAAAATGTCAAGTTTACGGAAAATCAATATTTTCACGTTTAATTTACTCTGACTATTATATGTCAATATATAGCGGTGGTAAATTTATAGTTTGGTAGACAATTATCAAAAAACAAATTGCGAATCAAAAATTTCATGTTTAATTTACTCTGACTATTATATGTCAATATATCGGTGGTAAATTTATAGTTTGGCAGACAATTATCATTTTTTTTCGCGGAACGTTTTAAACCGGTAGGTTCTCAAAGATATCGTGTCGTCTTGAAGACATCTTAAGCAGCCCTCACTAGGTTAGAATTTATTTATGCTTCAGATTTACATAGTAACTTTGTATTGGCTTACCGATCAACGGTTTGATTTTTGTAAATGGTTGCCTAGATCAAACAAAGCATATACTCCCTCGGTTCCTAAACGTAAGATGTTTTAGATCTTTCCACATTCACACTTGTCTATATGTATGTAGATAACTTTTAGTGTATATGTTTCCCTCATATTAGTCTGTATTCTAGACAACATGAGCAATAGTTAGAACATCTTATATTTGCTGATGGAGGGAGTACATTATAGATATCCAATATTTATATCTAGGTCTCCAAAAAGGATTTATTTTTAAACCTTCAGTTTCTCAAATTGTTTGATTTGATTTTTTTTGCAAGAATGTGCGTTAGTAAGCGGACCAAAGGTACATCCCGATTTTTCTCCCATGCTTAATTGTTGAAAGTGCACTATGGTCAACTAGAGGGGGGTGAATAGGTTGACTACCAATTTTTCTTTTCTTTTCCTTTTAGTGGGGCAGCAAGATAAAGTAAGGTTCTCTAGATGTGCAACTAAGTGAGCAACCTATGTGGACAAAACGATATGCACAACGGAAGTAAAGCGTAAGGTAGTAAAGCAAACAACAAGTGTAAACAAGGAGACAAGGATATGATTCACCGTAGTTCCTTCTCAAAGAGAAGTACGTCTACGTTGGAGAGGTGGGGAGCCACCTAGGCGCTCCTCAATAGCACGGTCGTGCACACCTTGTTCTCCTTGAGCTTCTCCGGTGAGGGAGATGCTCGTTTCCACTATGAGGTCGACTTGAAGGCGTTGACCAAACCTTTACAAGGACTTGAGGTCACTCCACAAGATGGATGGAGGCTCTCAAGCAATCCGTAGCTTCTTGCAACAAGGTGGAAACTACAAGCACGAGATCTACTAAGGTTTCTAGGCCTCAAGTAGGATTCTAGATCTACTAGGTTGTGGTTGATGGATTTGAGATTCCTTTGGTGGAAGTGTGGATCTAGGTCTCCTCTAGCTCTCCACCAAGTTTGGGAGTGTTTGGGTGGACGGAGTGGGAGATCTAGGTGGTTGAAGCTTTCATTAATGGCTAGGAGAGAGAATAGGAAAAGCTTGGCATTTAAGAGGTAGGGGAAGGGGTATTTATACCCCTTGCATTTAAGTGACCGTTTGTAGTCCAGGGCACCGGAGGCTCCGGTGGTTTCACCGAAGGCTCCGGTGGTCTTCAGCCTGCTCCACAGTTGCGCAGCGCAACAGCTAGTTTGCGCTGGAATACTGAGCGGAGGTTCCGGTGGGACCTGCGGAGGTTCCGCCCACCGGAAGCTCACCGGAGGCTCCGGTGGAACATCCGCTCTGCCCAAACAGAAAGGCAGTTAAGCGGAGCATCCACCGAACCCCCCACCGGAGCCCAGTTACCCTAGGAAAGGGAAGGCACCGGAGGTCCACCGGAGGTTCCGGTGGAACATCCACTCTGCTCAAACAGAAGGCATTTACGCGGAGCTTCCACCGGATCCCTTTTTGCGTGCAGCGCGTGTGTTGGAGGATGGCGGAGCCTCCGGTGGAACTGGCGGAGGTTCCGCCCACCGGAACTCCACCGGAGCTTCCGCTCCTGGTTCCGCTCATTTGCTCCAGAGCGGGGTTTTGGCGGAGCTCCCACCGGACCCCCACCGGATCCTGGGCGGAGCCTCCGGTGGAAACACCGGAGCCTCCGCTCCTGCATATTTCACTTTCCTGGATTCGTTTCTCCTTGCACTTTTCATATAAACTGATCATTTGCCCCATAGAATAAGTGAACCTGTTTAAACCTGGGCATTTCCATCTATTGAACAAACATTAGATCAAATAGTTGTGTTATCATATAATTACCAAAACGGACGATGATCTTTCATTCTCCCCCTTTTTGGTAATTGATGACAACATAACTATTTGTATGATTATAACACAATATGAACGGAGCTCCCCCTAAAGGTATGCTCCTTTCATATTGAGAGCATTTAGGCATGATATAAGAATGACATGACAACAATATCACAGTACACACATATATCACATAAATAACATCAAACGAGGTTCACACGAACATAATATGACATACGAGGTTCACATAACATAATATGACGAAGTTCACGATAGATAAGCCGAAGTTCCAAATGATCCGATAAGAAACCAAACTCCCTCAAGCCAAATGAAAGATGCAAAATGAAGAAGCTTGAGGAGACCCATTCAAATTCCCGTTCCTAATATAAATCTCTCCCCCTTTGGCATCAAGATACCAAAAAGAGAGAGACCAAGATGCAAACGTCCCAAATCACTCGGAGGAGGAGGAAGAGGCTTCCGGATCCGGGGGGGATCACGGCGGTGAGAGCTAGTGGCTTCATCTCCTTCTTCCTCGGACCACTCAATAAGCTTGCCCTTGGAGTCCTTTGCTTGCCAATCATCCCAATTGGTGATACTATCAAGAACCGGGGATTCAATGGAGAGGCCTTCCTCACGGAGACGTTGACGAGAAGCTTGAGCTTTGTGGCGGTTCTTGAGTTCCTTATCATAGTGTTCTTCCCATTGATGTTGCTCTATTTTCTTGTTCAACCGAAACACTTTCTTGAGAGCTCTAGCCATCCATTTGAAGGCATTGCTAGAGGGAGGAGGTTGAGATGGACCCTCGTCTTCTTCCTCATCAACAATGATGCGAGGCCTAGCCTTGTGCTTGCGGATGGCGGGAGTGGGATGCACAACGGGTTCTGTGTGATCTTTCATGAGAAGCCTCTTTTCCGTGTGAGAGATCCAATGTGCATCATCAAGAGGTTCATTCGGAAACTTCTTATTCCGTACGTCAAGGATGATCTTCATGATGAATGGCCCAAAACAAGCGTTCTTCCGGTTGACAATGGCATACCACAACTCATTCCAAATATAATCCAACACATCAAGCTTGCGTGGAGTGTCATCCATCCGGTGTTGGTGAGTAAGGAGCATAAGGTTCTTCAAGAAGCCTTGAATCTCATCCACATTGCCCGCCTTTGGGTTGATGGTCTCGCGATAGATGCGCAACATGATGTCATATGTGGGATAGAGGCCCTTCACGAACCCAACGGCATATTTCTTCCAATGATAGAGAGGAGTAAGTCCATCCTTGGGAAGTGATGAGGTGTTAATGATATGAACTCGGAACCATCCGTTGGCAAACTCTTCTCCCTCAGCAAACGGACCAAAATCTGGGTAGCCACCAAGAATGATGCCAACATCTTTCCATGTGATGTCAAGCTGTCTATCCTTAGTCATCCAAATCATATTACGCTAGGTCTCATTGGAGAGATGAACCGTGGCAAGAAACTGACAAACAAGCTCTTCGTCGAAATCTTGTTGAAGAGTAATAATGGGACCAAGACCAAACTTTTGAATGAGCTCAAGAGCCTCCCCAAAGTACTTGCGATTCCTTTCCATGTGCCCAATACTAATGGCGTGTTGAGGGACGACATTTTCCTTCGGCTTCCTCATCAAAATCTCACTATAAATCTGCCCTTGGAAGACGGTGTGAAAGCATGGATCCTTACCCCGGAATTGGGGCATCAAACGATCCCGGGCAACCACATATGGATTTGCACGCATTTCCTTCAAGAACATAGCCTCGGACATCTTGGAGGCGGTTGGTGTGGTGTTCCTCCTTGGCAAAGTCTTCTCGGGAGCCGGGAAGCGCTTGCGCTTGCCTTGAGAGTTGTCAAGTTCGGCTTGAATCTCATCCACGGGTTGAGGCTTGCGGCGGCCGGTGGTCTTGTACCGTTGCCCTTTTCCCTTGGAACCAGAAGCATCTAAGAGAGGAAGCAAGAAGATCATGAACAAAGAGTAATGCTCGAGTTGGTAAGGCACGCACAAAACCAAGAAACCTAGATACACGGGGTGTTAGGGTTGAATAATCTAGGGTTAGGGCAAAAACTCCCAACAACCGCAACGATTCAAGCCTAACAAGCCTTACCTAGGTTACTAGGGTTTGTACTTGAGAAATCCCACTCCTAAAACTCCAAATCCACGAATCTAGAGGCAAAGAACATGAACTCCTATGCATCCCATCTATCAACTAGATGAGAGAGAGAGAGAGCACGTACCCGCGGCATCCATGGTGAAAACGGAGGGAGGGAAGGTTCCCGGAGCGTCCCAAGGCGAGGAGATGGCCTTCCCGCGGTGGAGCGCTCGAATCCGGCGGCGAAAATCTTGGGGCGGCGGCGGTTCTTGAGGAGGAATATGGGGGCGGGTGGGGGAAAGTGAAAGTGAATCTCACTTACCCCCGCACGCCCAGCTCTTATCCTCAGAAATTTTCCGGCGGCGGAGCCTCCACTCCCACCAGCGGAGCCTCTGGTGGTTCGCACCGGAGCCTCCGCTCCCTGTCCCAAAACAGTTAAGTTTTGGCCCGCTGAGCCACTGTGGGTCAGCGGAGCATCCGGTGGTGTTCCGGTGGACAGGACCAGCGGAGCCTCCGGTGGATTCACCGGAGCCTCCGCCCTTGGCAGCGGAGCCTCCGGTGGATTCACCGGAGCCTCCGCTCAACCAAATTTTCGCGCGCCAAGATTAAAAAAACACGAGCATTTCGATGGAAGCATTGGTTTGGGTAAAGGAGGCTTGGGTTGGAAACGTCACTGATACGAGAGACATTTACTCGAAGGGGTCCGCAAGAAGCAACAAAAGATAGAAGACCGAACCCGCACGAGTTGTCAAGACGGAGATATGATAGGCGTGAAAGATCCAAAGCACACACAATGGTCGGTGGCCGAGGCCACCATGTTTGAGTGTGTAACTTGGCACCACGAAGATATATCTTGGGTCCAAAATTACTACTCACAATTAAGCACAATAAGTCACAAATGACTAGATATGCAATGATGATTTATTTTTCGCATAATAGGAGGAGTGCATATTCATGAATTGAGTAGTGCTCCCCCTATGTCCATGCCTACATCTAAGCCTAATAGCATGCATAATGAGGTTAGATATGCAAGGTTTCAAGTGAAGTTGGAGGAATCTATGACATTTATTTCATTCCTCAAGCTCAATCTTGGTTCATCAAGGGCCTTCGTGAAGATATCGGCAAGTTGATCCGTTGTGGAGACATATGAGAGATCAATATCACCTTTCTCAACATGATCCCGAATGAAATGATGACGGATCTCAATGTGCTTCGTCTTGGAATGAAGAACCGGGTTGTAGGCGATCTTGATAGCACTCTCATTGTCACAAAGAAGAGGCACCTTGTCAAAATGAATACCATAATCCTTCAAGGTTTGCCGCATCCATAGAAATTGGGCACAACAACTTGCCGCAGAGATGTACTCGGCCTCGGTGGTGGAGAGAGCAATGCAATTTTGCTTCTTAGAAGACCAACATACCAAGGAGCGGCCAAGGAATTGACAACCCCCGGATGTGGACTTCCTATCCGTCTTCTCTCCCGCATAATCCGCATCCGAGTATCCAATGAGCTGAAAGCTTGAACCCTTGGGGTACCAAAGACCGAAGTTTGGGGTATGAACTAGATATCGAAAGATCCGTTTCACAGCTTCCAAATGACTTTGCCTTGGGGAGGCTTGAAACCTTGCACATTTACTGTCGTGGGATAATCACGGCAGATGTTACCTGAGGTAACTGATCTTGGGGCAAGTCGACACAGGTATTTGGGAGAGGGTTTAGCTCGAAAGAGAACATGGCGAAAGCGATCTAAGAACCGGAAAACAACTCGCCGGCTCTCGATATGATTATACTGGATACTCGATAACAGGTGTTACAACTATGACTTGGATTTTTCTTAGGCGAAGCCCAGGGGTTGGTTTATATAGTACTCATATCCCCCTTGACTTGCCCTACAAAGCGCTTCTCGAGTCCTATTCGAACTCTTCATACGAACCCTAACTTTCCTTACCGTAACCCACAATCCGGGTTACGATCCTTACAAGTCCTGGGCCTTCTAGAAGCTTCTTTGTCCTTAGCCGGATTTGATCCATCCGTCGTTTGGGCCGAATCTTACCTGGGAGTTGGCATACCGGGTTACTATCCCCTCATCAGTAGTCCCCAGAATAGCCTGGGCTTCCAAGATTTACTCTTCGAAGCGCCGGCTATTCCCTACAGAAATATAAGACACAAACATATGAAAATCAGGACGCAGCGCGCTGATGAATAGCCGTGACTGGTACCAAGGAAGCCAAGCAAAAGCCCGGCTCTCCCTCAAGGGTTTTCCCTTAATCTTCCAGACTCGAGCTTTAGTAAGGAACTCCATGACTTGCACCTTCTTCGATAATTAGTGCTAATACCAGGGAAGAGATTCCCCCCTTCTCTTTTCTCGGGATCATATCTAAGTGCACATAAAGCACGTCTTCAAATTTCAAATGTCCAACCATTACTCCGCAACTCCCGGGTTTCGCCCGTTAGGATAAATTTTTCCACCCGGTTTATTATAAATAAACCCCAGGAGGCAAACTCAACCCTTAACGGCTCACTTTCTCCATTTCTCTTCTCCCCAAGTTCAAGCTCGCAGAGCGCCACCACGGGAACCCCACGCATCTCGCCGGAGCCCATCCGCCTTCGTTTGCGCTCCGCCGCCGCGCGAGCCGCACCAGCTCCCGAATCCACCGTCAAGCCTCCGATTCGCCGGCCAACGACACGAAAGGACACGAATCTTGCGCCATCTGTCTCCGCAAGGCCTTACTCCAATCTCCTTCAGTAAGTCCCTTACATCCTCCAACTTACCCCCGCAATTTCTTAGTTCTTCCTCTAATTAGATCTGAATCGAGCGGTCGCAACTTCTCGGGCCGCGCCGGATTAACTCACTGATACTTACCATAAACATTCCTATGGATAGGATTCATAGCTTATATTACCCCCTAACTCCAGTAATCGTTAATCTGGTCACAATTTTAGAAATAAGATTCCCAATCTAAGCTCGGGCCATCTGAAATTTCCGCCCTTGTTCTCCTTCCTCAGAAAATCTTACTTCTCCGACTCATTCGCAGATGGTAAGCATATAAGCATCCCCCTAACTTCTCCAAACATTTGCTTTTACGGAAAGCTCCATGTATTTTGTAAGGTCACTTGATACCCGGACAAATCATTCTTGACCCAGCGAGGCAATAGCCGGGTTATGTTCAAATTGCGGGTAATTGCTTGCCTGCTAACTTCCAAGTTTTTGTTCCTTACGTCTTTTCCTTCGATGTTTTACCAGGTCAATCCCATGGCACCCAAGAGGCAGGGGAAACAGCCGAATAAGGCTAAATCCACAAGCTCCATATCGGCCAATTGGGGGAAGTCCTCCGTTACCAAGGCCAAGCTGGAGGAGTTGGTCGAGCTTGGAACCCTACCTCCACAGGAGTCTATCCACTGGCGAGTGCCAGGCAATGAAACCCGGCCTTCTCCAGCGACGAATGAGGTAATATGCTTCGTTGAACATGTGACCCGGGGCTTTAGGCCTCCGGGTCACCCCTTCTTCCGTGACGTCCTAGACCATTACAACCTCCGTATCTTCGATATAGGTCCAAACTCCATTTTGAACATCTCCCATTTTATTGTTCTTTCCGAATCTTACTTGTGCACACCGCCAAGTCTAGCCCTCTTCGTCGAACTTTTTCAGTGCAAGCCGTGTCGCGAAAGCGGCGACGGCGCACTTCTCACTTGCGGCGGGGTCTCTATCCAGCGCCGCAAGAACTCCCTGATGCCTCCTATTTCTCTCAATTCCCACGTAAAGCACTGGCAGCTTTCGTACTTCTACTGCCAGGATACCTCTCCACCCGGTGAGAAGAAGTTGCCGGGTTACTCGGAGGGTCAACTTGACATCTCCGAGAAATTCAACGCCTTCGCGTCTGAACCAGACAGGGAGGCGATCTTGCCTTTATTAGCTAGGATCTCCATCTTGTCCGCCCGAGGCCTCATCGGGCTAAACCTGGTGAAGACCTGGGTTAGCTTCCGCATTCAGCCAAACTCCATTCGTGAGAAGCTGATGTGCGAATACTCGGGTCAAACCACGGACCCAATTCGATTCTCTACCCGCACCCTTGCTCCGGGTGACATTAACAAAACAATTAAGGGTTTCCTGACAGAGAAGCTCGAAGTAATCCGGAGCATAGCCGGATTAGAACCTTTTACCCTCGAGAATCCAACCCCTGGAGTAAGTTTTCTGCCTTTTGATTTTGACTTCTAACACTTACTTTTTATTCGCTTCTCTTGACTCGATATTAATCACTATCCTGGCATCTTCTCCTCAGGCCGATGATGACTTTTGGACGGTCGACTCCACTCCTAATTCCGAAGACGGGGAGGAGGAAGACGATGTCGTTGACTCGAATGAAGGTACCTACTTGATTCCTTTGCACACGTTATATCCTGCCCTTTCTTCTTCTTTATGCTGTAACTCGGACATTTTTCAGAGCGAGAGGACCAAAGCGAAGAAGAAGAAACGGACAGCAGGGGCGGGTCCACCAGCGAGGAGGAAGAGCCGGAGCCGGCCACCAGAACCGGAACAAAGAGGAAATCCCAGAGGATAGCCCTCCAGGTTTTTACTTCATCCCTTACACTTTGGTTTTTTGCTCCATAACGTCACTCCGAGGCTAACCCCATCTTCACCCCTTTTGATCATAACTGAAGGAGCCACCCATGACTAGGCGCCGAGTAACCGGAATCATCCGGGCAACGAGACCCCTAACCCGGTTGCTTCGCCGCCCCCGGTTCAACACCCTGGTATTTGTTGTAAACAAAACTTCTTTCCAGTCATTCCTTTGTAACGTAATCCCAGACCTCTCTTGCCATTTTTCAGTCTCTTCCGGGTCTAGTGACGGCTTCCCCTCGGACTTCCCAGTAAACACCGGGTAAACGCCTTTTCCGGATATTATACCGAACTTTCATCCCCTTTCTTTCCATAACCAAAGATTAATTACGCCTTTGCACCTTCTTCAGAGCCACGGTTATTAGTAGCGACCAGGAGGACACCGAAGCTAAAGTCCGGGTCGAGGGCGAGTCGGCTGATGATGCCTTCACTACGGCTGGCGACGAGCAAATGTCGCCACCGGAGCCAGCTAGGCATGACGCCGAGTATCCAATCGCTTCGCACACGAGCGAGAAGGAGAAGGGGGCAGCTTCAAGCGCGGGAGGGGGACCAGACTCCGACATTCGGATGACCCGGGTGCCACCTCCTGTTACAAGAAATGCTCCTTTTCCCACTTTCCAGGTACCCGAGCCATCTAACTCGGATAACGCTGACTTTAACCAGCTGATGAGCGCTCTTCTTGCCATGAAAGCTTCAGAAGGGACTGTCTTAGAACGTATGGCTGCAGCACATCAGGTAATTTTTACTTGATACTCCTTATTATACATCCAGTCCCCAAGTCCCGAGTATAATTTTTTTTTAATTATCCTCGGTACTTCGCATAGTACTTGCCGGCAATCATTTCCTCAGATAAAATACTCTCGCGATATCCGGCTTACAGCTTCACCCGGCCTTTGCAGGCAGAGATTACTCAGTCAGATGAAGCGTTACTTAAGGCTGAGCAGCTCTTGCTGGCTGAAGTTAAGCGTAGGGGGCCCTTGAAGCGGAGATAAAGACTTTGAAAAAAGATGTCTCCTCATACAAGAAGAAGTACCATGCTGCCCAGTCCTCGCTGAATAACCTGTCGGCTCAGCTTACGGACACTTACCGTATCTTGCTAAGTAAGTTTGCTATTTGCGATTAATTTGCGTACCTCTATCTTGCCGCTGTAATAACCAACATGACTGATATGCTTTCACATGTTTGGATTGCAGGTGCTAACCTTGCTGCTCCGGAGGAGAATGCCATTACTCAAGTAAAAACTCTGAAGACTGTGCTCCGGACGTTTTTTGCCGGCACGAAACTTTTGCTGGATGCTATCAAGTGGCCTTCTGAGGTATACCGGGGAGGAGACCCTTATACAGGCCTTTTCCACAGCACCTGGATGGATTGAAATACTGAAGCGTTCGTCCTGCCGAATTGGGGTGACCCGGGCTTTAACGCTGGCGAAGGCTTATTTTCCAAAGCTTGACCCGGCAAAGATAGTATCCGGGTTCCCAGAATTTAAAGCTGACGGGTCCAAATTCAAGCCCCAGGATTTCAAAGCTATACAATCTGCGGTACGTCCTTCAGCCACAGCTTTGGCCGACAAGATGGATCTAAACACAATTATGAGCTCGTATGATTCTGAGGGCAAGGTTATCCTGGTGGAGGCGCCTCCCCCTATTGATATGTTGGACAAATGGTCGACTGATCTGGCTAGGAGGAAGGAAGAGGCTGCAAAGAGGGAAGCAGAACTGGGCGTAAAGCCGTCTACCTCTACCCCAGCCGTGCCTCCGCCTGTTCGTCCAGAAGTGAAGAGCCCGGGTAAAGCTGCTGGTAAGGCCAAGGAGCAAGTCCAAGATTCAGACCCGGAGGACCACTCTCAGGACGCCGAGTAGGACGCTACCCAACGCTTTGTGTTTCTCGAGACTGATATGATTTTTGGTGGTGCGCTTGTGCACCATTGACGCTGATACTATGACTGTATGCTTATTAATCTTATGATAACTCTTTGCCTCCCCTGGCTTTTGATAATCTCGATCCTTGTGTTACTTATAAGCTTATTCTCGATACTTCGAACTCTTGTTTTCAGTTTCCTTTTGAGACTCGGCTAACCGAGTATCGTAGGTTTTGATAGAGGAACCTTTCTTTAAGTCCCCAATACTCGGAAATTAAGGTTTTCAGGCTTGGGTAGTTAAAACAGTTTGTTTCTGTTTCGAAGTCCCAGTCCCATGACCCAAAGTACGAGCTATAGGGGCGTGGCCTTTCTCAGA
This sequence comes from Alopecurus myosuroides, assembly GCA_028641055.1. Taxonomy (NCBI): domain Eukaryota; kingdom Viridiplantae; phylum Streptophyta; class Magnoliopsida; order Poales; family Poaceae; genus Alopecurus; species Alopecurus myosuroides. Next base: position 777,821,164 of record CM054057.1, read on the forward strand.
TGACATACTGCTGTTTACCAAGCTGAATACCAATATCTGTTTACATAAATACTGAAGTCATGCTTAATATTTGTTGAGTTTCCGGCTTTTTTAGCCTTATACTCTGCATGGACTTGTGGTTTAGATGACCCTTTGATTATCTTGTACTATAAGCCGGCTTTCGCGTGGATACCATGTCGTTGCGTCTATACGAAAAACAAGATCAAGCAAGCCACACTGGGCTGCATAATTTGATTGTAATCGTACGCGAACAGATCATGCCACTTTAGTGCGAGTCACATCGAGCTTAAGTAAGAATAACCAAGAAATTTGGCTCCTTTGTCCAGTTATAGGATTGCAGCTGTACCCGTTTTTTCGAGTAATCAGCCCCCATAACTCATAGGCATCATGGCCGGGTCTCCGGGTCTTGTGATTACTTATTGAAGCAGATCACCCCCCGGAGACCTATATTCATGTAATGTATTTCGATGATACTGATGTATTGATAGTAACAATGTTACTTACTTGTACTGAAGCAAAGACCATGATAAGACTCGAAACCATCTTCTTTTATTGATAAAAATTTCTTTTTTGAATCAGCAGGCCGCCTCATTAAAAACCTTCCAGTCCCCTTAGGTACCCTGGATAGGAAAAGAGTGCGTATGAAACCTGCCGCCCATTACACTGCTTTAGTTATTCTCGAGAATCGGCCTCGCGTTGATACGGCCGATGCACATTCTCCACTTGCTATGCCCTTTCGTAATGAGTACCGGATTTGCTAGCCAGTCCGGGTATATCTTCCTTGGAACGTGATCAGCTGCGGACGGTGGTACGCCTTCTTCTTCCCTGCTGAGAGTTTTGAAAGTATTGCTCCTGATGAAGCCTACCTCTTAGGGTTTTGTTCTGCCCTAACTTTTGCTTTGTCCCCTCAGGGGTTGGCTTTTTTGACGTTGTCCTCTCTTCTAGGTCTACCTGAGAACGGTAATGTTTGAGCTCTTCCTTCCTGCAGGCTTGCTCGGCCATTGCCGCGTCCCTCATCGCACTCAGCTGCTATATCCCGGTTTCCGTGTATTGTAATGGTCTTCTTGGGACCCGGGATTTTCAGTTGTAGGTACACATAACACGGTCTTGCCATGAACTTGGCATAAGCCGGCCTTCCAAACAATGCATGATAAGGACTGCGCAACTTTACTACCTCAAAGGTAAGCCACTCGACTCGATAATTATCCTTTGACTCTCCAAAAGCTACTTCCAGTGCCACCTTTCCTTCAGGGCATGCTGAGTGACCCGGCACTATCCCGTGAAAAAAACTGTTGTACTCTTTTGCAGCTGCGATTCCTTTAAGCCCATTCGCAGAAAAGTTTCCCAGTACAGGATATTGATACTACTTCCTCCATCCATCAGGACTTTTTTCAGCTCGTACCGTTGACCTGTGGGCCACTACCAAAGCTAAGTCCCGGTGATCACTCTATCCGGGTGATCCTTCCTGCTCCATGTTACCTCTTGTTCTGACCACCTCAAATACCTTGGAACAGCGAAGAGACCGAATTAAGCTTGTTTTCGTATCTTCTTATCCTTGTTAGAGCCTCCTAGTGCACATGATATTGACCCAGCTGTTTGGGGTTAGCTTGAAAACCTCCTGCTCCATTGATTGTTACCTTGATTTTCCAGCTGGCGGATTGCCGGCTGGGGGCGGCCCGTTACCCAAGTTTCCACCTAGACCCGGACCTCCTCCCGGCCCGCACCTCGCATAGCTCTGTTCACTTCTTCGTTCTTCCACCTTTGTAAGTCGGCACATTGCTCCTAGTGAATGATTGGCCGGCTTGCCATTCCTGCTATGCTTTCGGGCACGCCATCCTAAATATGTCCCAACTGTTGCTTGGTCTTGGAGGTCCTTGGTAGTGTCCCCCATTGTGATTCCCAGTATTAAAATCCTTCGGATCTAGGTCTTGAAGACCGGCCTCCGTGTTGGCTACAAACTCGAATCCCGTCGAACGGGCGCTTGTTTTGGCTACTTCCATTATTTGGGCGCCGACCCATTGCCGGTTTTCCCGCTGCTACTGTTTGCGTTTGCTTTGCTTTCTTGTCGTCAACTTCCTCCTCTGTGGTATCCGTTGCAAGCGTTTTGTTGCACGCATCCATTAACTCTCCCCATTGTAACCTCCGCTGCATTCCTACTAGATTTCATGCGAGTTAGCTTTTGTACTAAAGGAACGTACTTACATGTTTTTGCCATAGCTTGTAGCGCGTCCTTAGGCTGGATATCCGTAGACGAGTGGAGTATCTCCATGACCCGGCGTACCCAGCTGCGTGCCGATTCTCCTTTCTTCTGAACGCATCTTTCTAAATCATCAATAGTAAAACTTTCTGCATGTCCCATGAAAGTGCTTGATGAATGCGGTCTTTAGCCTCCCACGATTGATCGATTTTTTCCGGTAGGTTGGTGAACCATAACTTTGCTGCTCCCTCTGACATCATTAAGTACATGAATTTGGCTTGGATTCTCGGATGCGTTGCGAATTGACATTGCCATCATAGCTGCTCAGCCACGTTTCTGGATCCTTTGTTGGTCATAATTTACTACTTTCCCCGGTTCTTTGACTTCTCCGGGTAAGGTTCTGCTCTGATCGTCCGAAAGGCACTTTGGTCCCGCAAGGTGGTTGGGGCCGGTCTTGCCCGGGAAACGCGTGACCCGGGGGGGTACCGCGGGGTGCGGCACTGGTAACTCGTGCGCTGCAGACCCGGCCCCGGCTCTTCTCTGGAACTGTTCACCACCGCCTGCGCTGCTGATACTACTGGTGCTGTCTGGATACGCGGTGGAGGCGGCATTTGCTGCTGCTCTTCCCTTCGTTGTGCCGCATTCGTTTGAACATGGCCCTGTTGCTGGCTGGCGTACGGCGTCCCATGCATTCCCGCTCCTATGATCCGGCTAATTGGTTTGCTGTGCTACCGCGGTGTGTAGTAGATCGATTGCTCGTCGGGTTCCTTCCGCATGAGGCGAGTCTCCCACAGGGATCTGGTTTAATGCGAGCGCGTTGCTGCGTACACGTTGTCCATGGGATTGTTGTAATGACCTGCTGGTGTGCGGAATCGCGATGGTGGTGGCGGCATGGTATTGCCGGCTGTCGCCCCTGTCTGTGGCAAAGTAACCCGGCTGCACGTTTACCGGATGTGCTCCCGTTGAAGGTCGCGGTATGGTCCCTTGGTTCGTCGGCGGAATCGGCTGATCTTGAGGCGTGAACACCAGGGCGTCGGGTAATAACCCCTCCTGTTGCCGGCAGCATAGTTCGGTGCCTTGGTGCATCCTTGTCGTTTCCTCCCGGAGCCGGGTCTCTCGGTCATCCAATTCGCGCTGCCGCGCGGCCATCCCCTGCCTTTCTGCTTCACTTGCCTTCTTTGCTGCTCCAATGCACGACGAGCTACGTCCAGGTCTCTTACACACGTTCTGCCGCGTTTTTCCCGGGTTTTGGCCAAGACTGTGGGGTCCAAAATCAAGTTATTATCAAACAGAGCCGGGTGACGCGGGTTTGAGGGGCCCGCCCCCGGTGCCCGGTTTGCTTGAACCCCGAACATATTTGCGTGTCGCTCCTCGTCCGCTGGGCGACTGGTGACAGACGCCGACTCTCCATCGACTTGGGCCAAGACCGGGTCAACTGGTCCTTGCTGCTGAGCCGCTGCCTGAACCGCCCCAGCTGGCCGCGGCCGCGTTTTCTTGATTGAGATTGGTCGCGGGAGCCGCATAAACTGCAACCCGCGCATGATGCCCGGTGTAGATTCGTTATGTTCTTCCTCGCTGGTTTCCCTTTCATATCGATCCTCCGACAAATCCCGTATAGACTCGTATCATCCTCCCTCTCTATCTGACCCGTTGTTCCAATCGATTCTTCTTGTTCCCGATCGACATACGCGTCTTCCCCTGACACAGAATCAGATCCAATTATTATCACAATTCGAACTGGAAGTACATCCATACCGATGAAGACGTTGGCTGCCGTCTGTCACGATGGATCCGGTTTCGAGGTGATCCACTCTGGCCCCCAGCCAGAATCGTCTACCATCTTCTCTCCTTTGCCGTTGACGTAGATTTCTCCGACGATGAGGTTCTTCATGCTCTTCCGAGCTTCTCCCGTGATGTAAACACCTTTGGACGCAGCCCCACGGTGGGCGCCAACTGTCGTGGGATAATCACGGCAGATGTTACCTGAGGTAACTGATCTTGGGCAAGTCGACACAGGTATTTGGGAGAGGTTTAGCTCGAAAGAGAACATGGGCGAAAGCGATCTAAGAACGGAAACACTCTCGCCGGCTCTCGATATGATTATACTGATACTCGATAACAGGTGTTACAACTATGATTTGGATTTCTTAGGCGAAGCCCAGGGGTTGGTTTATATATAGTACTCATACCCCCTTGACTTGCCCTACAAAGCGCTTCTCGGTCCTATTCGAACTCTTCATACGAACCTAACTTCCTTACCGTAACCCACAATCCGGGTTACGATCCTTACAAGTCCTGGGCCTTCTAGAAGCTTCTTTGTCCTTAGCCGGATTTGATCCATCCGTCGTTTGGGCCGAATCTTACCTGGGAGTTGGCATACCGGGTTACTATCCCCTCATCATTTACCTACGCTATACATGATCCGGGTCTAGATGCACAAAGGTAGAGCAAAGAGCCAATCATGGAGCGGTATACCTTTTGATCTACCTCTTTACCGTTGGGGTCGGGTTTCAAGTCGGGTTGTGGACATAGGAGTCTTCATAGGTTGTTTGGCATCATATAAACCTCTTGAGCATGTCTTGAGTGTATTTGGCTTGTTTGATGAAAGTCCCTTCATAATATTGATTACTTCAAAGCCAAGGAAGAATTCCAACTCTCCCATCATAGACATCTCAAACCTATCGGTCATAAGCTTGCAAAACTCCTCATTGAACAAGGTGTTAGTAGACCCAAAAATGATGTCATCCACATAGAGTTGGCATATGAACAAGTCACCTCTAACCGTCTTGGTAAAGAGGGTGGGATCGTTAAACCAACATTAAACCCGCGATCTACTAGAAACTCTTTAAAGGTGCTCATACCACGCACGTGAGCTTGTTTAAGTCCATAGAGCGCCTTATCTATTTATAGACATGATCGGGGTGGTTGGGATCCTCGAAACCCGGAGGTTGCTTGACATATACTAACTCATTAATGGGACCATTAAGGAAAGCACTTTTGACATCCATTTGTGTAACTTGAAGTTATGTGAGATGCATAGGCGAATGGATTCAAGGCGAGCTACGGGGGCAAAAGTTTCACCGAATCGATACCTTCGACTTGAGAAAAACCTTGGGCCACCAATCTTGCCTTGTTGCGAATGACAAATGCCATCTTTGTCTTGCTTGTTCTTGAACACCCATTTGGTGCCGATGACATTTTTGCAATCCTTGGGTCTTGGCACTAGTTTCCACACTTGTTGCGCTCGAAGTTATTGAGTTCATCATGCATGGCTTCAAGCCAATCTGGATCTTCGAGAGCTTCATATACCTTCTTGGGTTCAATGAAGGAGATAAATCATGAGCCTTGCTAAAAATCCGCCAATTGCCTTCTAGTGACCACTCTTCACGAACTTGTCCCAAGAATCATGTCCTCCGTATGACCCGTCGTCAAGATTCTCTAGCCTTCTCTTTGCTCTACGAGCTAGTATCTCCTCCAAAGATTCCTTGGATATTGATTGAGAATCACCTTCTTCATCGGAGACATGTTCATCTTCATTTCGTCCTTGATCAAAGATGGGTGATGAATCACCACTAGGTTGAGCATTCTCAAACAACAATAGAATCTTGATCATGATTTAGATGTGTTGCTTGGCCTTGTCATTAGCTTGGCCTTGATAGTTAGCTTGAGGGCTTGGTGCATCTTGTTGGATAGCTTGATCATCAATGGGTGTAGTCAATGGCTCCATTTGAGTGGGGCATAGTCCTTCTCCTCCGTCATCCGGTAACCCTCAATGGGAATTATTTCCAATACCATTCTTCTATGATGATGGGAGGAATTGCATCTCTACAACACCATGATCTATACGCCCCTTGGGAGCCGTTGTCCTCATCAAACACTACGTCTATAGCTTCTTCAACTTGCCCGGTGGACTTGCTGTAGACTCTATAGGCGTGAGCATTCGTGGCATAGCCAACAAAGATACCCTCATAAGATTAGTCTCAAATTTTGACAACCGTTTTCCTTTCTTGCGAATGAAGCACTTGCACCCGAAGACCTTGAAATAAGATACATCGGTTTCTTGCCCGTGAGAATCTCATAGGGAGTCTTGTTCAAGATCTTGCGAAGATAGAGCCGATTGGTAGCATGACAAGCGGTGGAGACGGCTTTGGCCCAAAAGTTATAAGGAGAAGAGAAACTCCGCAATCATGTCCTAGCCGCATCCATCAAAGTCCGGTTCTTTCTCTCCGCAACACCATTTTGTTGAGGGGTATAGGGAGTGGAATATTGATGAGCAATGCCTTCTTCACTAAGAAAACCCTCAACGGTGTAGTTCTTGAATCCGAGCCTTATCACTCTGAATGGCTAGATGGTAGCATTGTGTTGGCGCCACTAGAGTGATGAACTCGATGACTCTATTTTGAGTTTCACTTTTCCTCTTGAAATACACCCAACAATATCTTGAATAATCATCCACAATCACCAAGCAATACTTCTTTCCTCCGAGGCTATCATAAGATAGTGGGCCAAAGAGATCTAAGTGAATGAGCTCGAGAATTCTTGTGGTGGAGATATTGTCTTGGTTGGGTGTTGTTATCCATGTTGCTTCCCAAAGGTACAAGAGCTACACACACGATCTTTAGCAAACTTAGCTTTGGTTAGTCCTAGAACGTGATTGCCACTTTGGAGGTCATGTAACATTCTCATATTGGTGTGGGCTAGTCGGCGATGCCAAAGCCATCCCACATCAACTTTAGCCATTGACATGTCGCGGCACACGTGTCTTCTTTAGAGAAGTCCACTACATACATGCCGTTCTCGACAAACCCAACAAAGGCTACTTTAAGAGAAGTCTCCCAAGTGACAATCACACTCTCTTTATTAAAGAACGAGGTAAAACCACAATTTGCAAGTTGAAGAACGAACATCAAGTTATAGCCAAGGGACTCAACAAGGAGAACATTCTCAATTGATAATCATTTGAGATAGCTAACTTGCCTCGTCCCAATACCTTAGCTCGGACTTGTCACCAATTGTAACGCAAATTGAGATGTGTGGTAGAGGAGGTTCAATATTACTTATTGTGTCATGGCTTCCGGTCATGTGTTGGGATGCACCACTATCCACTGTCCATCTATGTGCTCCGGAAGCGTTTCCCTACAAGAGATCAATTTCTTGATTTAGGTACCCATCCTTCAATGGGTCCTCTTTTGTTAGTCACAAGGGTCTTAGGAACCCAAATAGTCCAATGAATCATCACCATAAGAAGTACCAACGTATTTAGCATAAACATGTCCATCTCTAGATTTCATAAGAACATAAGATGGGTTATATTTTCTGGCAAAATCATTATGAGTAATGCTCCCCCTATAGGTATCACCACCCATAATGGCGTTGGTCCTTTTCTTTGGCACCTCACCCTCTTTCAAAGATAACATTTTTGGAGGGAGAGGTGACACTCTTGGATTTCTTCTTTGACTTGGAAACAAAGCCAAGTCCCTCTTTTCCTTTCTTGGCACCTTGAGAGCTTATTGCATCATTGAGAATTCTTTCCTTCCCTACAATTTTAGTTGTAGTAGAAGAGGTAGGCATAATAACAATGCTATTTGATGAATATGCAACATGCTTATTAGATTGTTGAGCTAGAAGCTTGATTCGACTTAGCAAGTTTGTCATGAATTTCTTTGAGAGATGCAAACTCCCTTTTAGTTTGTCATGTTCCTCGACAATTTTTTCATGGGCTATTCCTAGCTTTAACTCTTCCTCTTCAAATTCTTTAAGTAAAACGAGAGATTTGGCATGTTCTTTCTTAAGCTTGGCAAGAGATTTTTCGTTATCTTTTCTAAGCTTAGAAACACTAATAGCATAAGTCTCTTGTAGACTTGATAGTTTCTCTTCAAGAGAAGCTCTCATGGATCTCTCCTTTTCGAGAGCCTTGACGAGTTCGTCATCATGATTCTCATGGCTACCGCCATGGTTCTCCAAGGTCGTGATGATCTCCTCCTTCTCATCAATGAGAGTTGGCATCATCAAGTTGCCTTAGGAGAGCTTTTACTTTTTCTTTAGTTTCACCTTCAAGACTACACAACCAAGATCTAGGTTCTTGGCCTCCTCATCATCAACAATGTTTTCAACACAATCCAATAATGAGGAGAGCTAGTGATAATAGACTTGGAGGTGGAAGATATTACCGCGGTGGCTTTTGCCATGAGACATGTAGGTCGGATCGATGCCTTCTCATTGGGAGATTCGAATAGAGAGACCGATGAAGAGGAAGTCGTAGCTATGGCGACGTGGGCGACACCTACGACTTCATCTTCTACTTCATCTCCGGAGTAGTATGTTTCCAATGTTGGGCCCTCTTGAACATATAGAGCCATTGGGACTCTTCTAGCGAGGTTCTTGTTTTGTGGAGATTTGTTCTTGTCCTTGCGAACAAGCTTCCCTTCATTCTCTTCTCGTGGCTCAAAAGGACACTCCTTGACGAAGTGGTTCGCACTTCCACAATTGTAACAAGTCCTTGGCCGCTCCCCTTTCTTCCTAAAGGTCTTGTTCCTTGAAGGTCTAGGGGCACCGGCCTTGTGAGCCTCCCACCTCTTCCAATACCCTAGCATGGCAAGAGCAATACATTTGTGGGCACCCTTGTATGTATACTCATAGTCCTCATCATCATCATCCACTTCTTCTATCTTGGCCATGGCCTTAGACTTTAAGGCAAGGTTAGGAGACTTCCCATGGCCTCTTGAGCGAGCAAGAGCATCATCCGCGCTCTTGTGAGACAACGATATGGCTATGAACTCACTAAGGACAGCAATGGAGTTGAGTGAGTTGTAGTCGGATCTTGTTCGAATGCTAGTGGAGAGATTCTTCTCAAAAGGAGTTATGGCCTTGACAAATTTTCTCTTGATCCAGTCATCGGAGATTTCCTCCTTTCCAAAGTCCCTTAATTGATTGCCAAGGGTGACCACTCTTCTATATAGCTCCTCGGGACTCTCATATTCATGCATGACAAAGTTCTCGGACTTGTCAAGAGCAACATCGTATTTTGATGATTGGATGCTTGCATTGCCTTGGATCAAGGAGTCAAGCTTATCCCAAGCTTCCTTGGCGGTCTTGATACCGCGAATGTGTTCAAGATGTTCTCTTGGGAAAGCCTTTTGGATAGTCACAAGAGCGGTCTTGTTGAGTTGAAATTCCACATCCTCTCTTGGAGTCAAGTTGTTCGGATCGTGAGGGTGAAATCCATATAGAATGCTTCTCCACAATGCGGTGCAAGATCCTGAAATGTGAGACTCCATATCGAACTTCCAAGAAGAAAACTCGTTAGTGTTAAGCATGGGAGGAACTCCAACATTAACCATGTGTGGCATAGTGGCAATAGGGTGAATAGAGTCGTAATTGGGAGGTGGTGGAACTTTAGATTGAGACCCCGAACCGTTAGCCGATTGAGACTTGGAGCCCTCGGAGCTCACACCACCCTTAGCCTTTTTATCGGCTTTTGCTTTGGCTTTCGCCTTAGCTAAAGCGATGTTAGCTTCCATCTCGTCGATATCCGGAATGGAATCTTCGTCCGAGCTAACATCGTTGGTGTGAGAGGTGGTTCCGTGGACTCCTTGGTTTCCCCATCAGTGCCTCCATCATTTTCTTCATGCTAGACACATCCGAGCTAACACTAGAGCTAACCTTAGATAGTTTGGTTTGGAGAACTCCAACCGTATCTTGTAGGTTAGATATAGTGTCGGCCATTTTGGAGATTTCCGCACTAGAACTTCCGGGGCATTTTCATCGACCATTGTACTCTTGGGCGGTTAAGCCCTTAGTAAGAGCCGAGGCTCTGATACCAATTGAAAGTGCACTATGGTCAACTAGAGGGGGGTGAATAGGTTGACTACCAATTTTTTCTTTTCTTTTCCTTTTAGTGGGGCTTAGCAAGATAAAGTAAGGTTCTCTAGATGTGCAACTAAGTGAGCAACCTATGTGGACAAAACGATATGCACAACGGAAGTAAAGAGTAAGGTAGTAAAGCAAACAACAAGTGTAAACAAGGAGACAAGGATATGATTCACCGTAGTTCCTTCTCAAAGAGAAGTACGTCTACGTTGGAGAGGTGGGGAGCCACCTAGGCGCTCCTCAATAGCACGGTTGTGCACACCTTGTTCTCCTTGAGCTTCTCCGGTGAGGGAGATGCTCGTTTCCACTATGAGGTCGACTTGAAGGCGTTGACCAAACCTTTAAAAGGACTTGAGGTCACTCCACAAAATGGATGGAGGCTCTCAAGCAATCCGTAGCTTCTTGCAACAAGGTGGAAACTACAAGCACGAGATCTACTAAGGTTTCTAGGCCTCAAGTAGGATTCTAGATCTACTAGGTTGTGGTGGATGGATTTGAGGTTCCTTTGGTGGAAGTGTGGATCTAGGTCTCCTCTAGCACTCCACCAAGTTTGGGAGTGTTTGGGTGGACGGAGTGGGAGATCTAGGTGGTTTAAGCTTTCATTAATGGCTAGGAGAGAGAATGGGAAAAGCTTGGCATTTAAGAGGTAGGGGAAGGGGTATTTATACCCCTTGCATTTTAAGTGACCGTTTGCAGTCCAGGGCACCGGAGGCTCCGGTGGTTTCACGGAGGCTCGGTGGTCTTCAGCCTGCTCCCAGTTGCGCAGCGCAACAGCTAGTTTGCGCTGGAATACTGAGCGGAGGTTCCGGTGGGACCTGCGGAGGTTCCGCCCACCGGAAGCTCACCGGAGGCTCCGGTGGAACATCCGCTCTGCCCAAACAGAAAGGCAGTTAAGCGGAGCATCCACCGGACCCCCCACCGGAGCCCAGTTACCCTAGGAAAGGGAAGGCACCGGAGGTCCACCGGAGGTTCCGGTGGAACATACGCTCTGCTCAAACAAAAGGGCATTTACGCGGAGCTTCCACCGGATCCCTTTTTGCGTGCAGCGCGTGTGTTGGAGGATGGCGGAGCCTCCGGTGGAACTGGCGGAGGTTCCGCCCACCAGAACTCGACCGGAGCTTCCGCTCCTTGTTCCGCTCATTTGCTCCAGAGCGGGGTTTTGGCGGAGCTCCCACCGGACCCCCACCGGATCCTGGGCGGAGCCTCCGGTGGAAACACCGGAGCCTCCGCTCCTGCATATTTCACTTTCCTGGATTCGTTTCTCCTTGCACTTTTCATATAAACTGATCATTTGCCCCATAGAATAAGTGAACCTGTTTAAACCTGGGCATTTCCATCTATTGAACAAACATTAGATCAAATAGTTGGGTTATCAAATAGTATGTGATATCCAAGTCTTTTTTAATATGTCATAGAAAATGCGTGTCGGCGAGACCGTAGAATACCTAGATATAATGAGCATTGAGGGAGGGAACGAAGAGGATAAAAATATATCCATGTGACAGTATGTACTATCCATGTGAAATGCTATTTTTTCGGAACACAAATATTTTTCACACATGTGCTACATAACTTATTTCGTGAATATATTTTTTTTTTGATAAAGGGAAGTATATTAATATCGCGGAGATACAAATTACACCCGGCCTCTGCAACAACGCAATAACCATAGTCATTACGGATGCACACAGCCGAAAGACAATAAAAAGAAGAACTAAAAAGAAAAAGTCCCGCTACAGATTTACAGTCCTTGCAGCAGCCGCACAACCACCACCTAAACAACAGCTGATGTCCGGCTCTTCGAAAACAACGTCTCCAAGAAGAACGGTGCCAGGCACAACCAATTAAGGCCAGACCTTGGGTTTTCACCCTGAAGATAATCCTCGCTCTATCAAACATGTCTCCAACAAGACCACTGCAGGCACAACCATTAAGGCCAGACCTTGGATTTTCACCCTGAAAGGTAGGACTTTGGACTTCACGCCTGCTGTCACCCCCTCTTACATACCGCTGCCACGCATCTTGTAACTCCAAGCCAGTTCTCCATCGATGCAAAGACTCTGAACACCACTGCTAGTCCTCCAATCTCACCTTCGATGACCGTGCATTGCGACCGAATACCACCGATCCAGCCATCTCCAGGCATTGCCCATGGGAGTTCGCCGGCGGAGCCTTCTGAGTCGACACCCCGGTTTGATCAAAGAGGACATACAATCGGCAGATCATCATCCTCGCGCGAGTTGGAACCCTAGGACCTCCGCCATTATTGAGCATACCGGGAGGCCCCCACGCCGCCGGTCGGAGCAGCAAAGGAGACGGTCGAAGAAGCCACTCCGTGAACAACCTCCCTTCCACCTCCAACTCGCCGCCCCGGCTGTCCTCCGGCGGGATGGCATCGGAGGAGATAGCAGCCCGGTTGGGTCAGTCCAGATCTGACTCCACTAGGACCAGATGGAAGCCTCAACTGCCACCACCATGTCTCCTCACGCTCGTCCGCCGAAAGATCTCGGGCTGAGCGCCGCCGCCCATCTGGAACCGCCGCCGCAGCCTGGCTGACGCCGACGGTCATCAAGGTGCCGCCGCTCGCCGTCTCACAGCCAGGAAACCGCCCTGGCCGCTGTGCGCAGCGCCCTGCCCGAGGCGCCCCAGCCGCGTCCGGGGGCCGCCGCCACATCCTCCTGTCCTGAGCACGCATGGTGCCTGGTGCCGCCGCCACCGTGGCCCTGGCCGGCGGCAACGGCGGCAGTCTTGACCGGTTGAGGGAGGGGCTAGTCGGCGGTGGGGTTGGTTCCCCCCGGCGGCGCCCTGGGATGGCGGCGCGGGAGGGTCTAGGGTTGGGTGCGGGAGGGTCTAGGGTTGGGCCGTGAGTCACACACGATTTTGACCTTCGTGAATATATGCAACATGCTAAAGACCAAGACCTCGCATTTGCGAGGGACATTTTGCTAGTTAAACTAATAAAGAAAACGGCCGTTGAACGCGTTGTATAAGTCGGCGGTGTCCTGCACCGCCCGCGCGTATGCCCCACCGTTGCCACCGTCGTGCTCTGGCGCTTGCTCGCCTGCGTCCGGCTCCGCCTCTACCTTGACGTCGTGGACGGTGATGATCACGTGCTCGCGGGTGAGACACTCATCTGCATTCTCATCCCGCGCAGACGGGACGTTGTTGACGGAGATGGACATGTCCTTCGACGTGTCGAGCTCGAACTGAGCCTCGATCTCCTCCTCTGTCAGCGTGCGTCTGCGGCGGTGTGGGCACGTCCATCCTCTCCTTCTACACCTTCGCAGGAGGGGGCTCGCCGCAGTGAGGACGACGCCTCGCGGATGAATAGGCTGCCTCGCTTTCGCGACGGTGCGGCCTCCCTCTCGATGCGCAGAGGTGGCTGCGTTGGTCCGTGTGACGACACCGGGGGGGCATGCCGTGGCGGAGGAGGAGCGTAACATGGAGGAGAACTGAGACGGGCCGATTCTGACGTGGCGTCGGGCGGTACACCCGGAGCATGTCATTGAGCGTTCGGTTGCCCTACCAGTGACGGCGCTCGTCGTCGCCGTTGTTGCGTGCTGGCGGGTAGAGGAACAGCTGATGGGCAAAAAGGAAGTTAGCTCGATGTAATATCATATCAGCGTGAGCTTAACTAATGGATGCTTTAAGTTAAGCTAACATAGTTAATCGGACTTTACTTATTAGCTTGCTCGAGTCATCATTCCTTAAAAGAAAGAGCCACTGAGCATCCCTCCATCAAAGGAAAAGAACATAAAAAACTTGCCCCTTTTTTCACGTCCACGTCCACAAAATGAAACGTTCTCCTTTAACTCGCAGAAAGTGCCCTCGAACAGCTGTCGGGACAGACACGCTGGCTGGATATACACTAGCAGCTGATGCTCTCATGGGATGTCTCAGTTTCGGGTTTGGACGAGTACAAGGCCAACTTTTTTTTTTTTTTTTGAACACAGGAGAGCCCTCGAAAGGGCTGGAAGCATTACATTAAATCCAGGCGGTGGATGTACAAAAAATATCAAAGGACCCCATAAAGTAAAGAATTACACATAGGTTCTTGGTAAAAGCAGAAAATACCTCACTAAAAAATAAGAAAACGCAATCGGGTCCTTCCTCTATCTCCATCGCCGCGCTGTGAATCGAGAGCGCCGCCACCATACCCGGTCGCGGGGACATGGCCACTTGCTTCCGAGCTGGCGAAGAACGCGGCCTTCGATCCGAAGAGGGCCTCACACTGGAGGTTGTCAAGATGCCGGAGCTTTCTGCCGGCTTGCAGATAGGCCACACCATGGCCTTGGATGTCGAACGGCACATACGGGCCGCCGATGATGCGCTCGATGAACTAGCTTCCGAACTCCCAAACTGCTCGACACCACCACCCATCATCACTTCAGCTCCACCCTGCGGTACCACAACGCCTGATGTATGAAGAATGAAGAAAGAGCAGGAGCATCGAACAGCCACGAACTCATCACCAACACCAGTCGCTGCATACGGTCCGCCATCGAACTCCCGGCTCCTGCCACGGGCGGGAGGAGACAGACGAAGATGATAGGCGAAGTGAGGAGCCATCAAGGACGATTTATTGGAGCAGCAGAAGAAACTAGTCGCCGCAGAACTCCACCATGAAGCTCTGAGCCACGACGAGCGCTTCCACTTCGGCAGCGCGTCCACACCACCACCAAGATCACTGCTCCGACTGGTCTTATTCGGTAAGCCGGGCCTCACCTCCCCCGCTAGCAACAGCTCCTGCCACGAGAGCTTTGCAACCGAGAGCAGTGTGCTCCGGGCGCACCAGCCATGACCAGCTATGGCCGGCGACCTACCCACAACAGCAACCACAACGAAGCAACAACAACCAAATCTAAACCTACTATCTACAGAGGGGTCTCCGGCGCATCTCCTTCGCCATCTCCGGCCGGCCGCGCCGCCGCGAGAGGCTCGGGATCTGCCCGGCCACACACGGGAGACTCTCAAGGAGCTGAAGCAGACGGATAAGCACGAGGCACCGCCCCCCGTCCTTCAAGGCCAACTTGCACACAGATTCTTTCGTTGCATCCATATTCCATAGGCCGACCGGGCTATTATGCATCCATCGCAGTCGTCATAAATATCTGGAGAGGACCGACCGGGCACACCATCCATAGATCGGACCCAATTAGGTAGTAGTACCAATTATCTATCCACATGCCACACGTGTTGCGCAACTAATACCAAAGATTTTTCCCTGTCGTGTCATGTCCTACTCCCTCCGTCTCTTTTCAGTCCGCGTATTAGATTTGTATTAGATTTGTCCAAAGTCAAACTTGTTAGAGCATGTCTAACAGACCCCCTAAATGGCCCAAACCCGTATAATAACCGCTGATATACGGGTTTGGGCTCTACCCGGCCATCTAGCAGACCCCGTAAATGGACCACCCCGGACGATTTTTTACAAGTTTGGGTAGGGGGCGGCCCGTCGACCCCTACATGTGCGGGTCGGGAGGAGATGTACAGGGCCAACCCCTCACCTTTTCCCCAACTGCGCCGAACTCCCAACCGCCGCCGCCGCCGCCGGAAATCCTCCTCCCCTCCCCCAACCGCGTCGCCAGATCCCCCTCCACCGCCGACGCCCCCCATGTCTGAATACTCCACCCCGCCCGCCACGCCGATCTGGCCCATGCCACCCCGAAGAAAGAAAATCCGAAGCTCTTCTCTGCGTAGGGGGGCGCGGCGGCGACCACTACTGCTCCCGCGAAAGGGGCCCGGGTGAAGTCATTCGCGACGAGGGGGCGGCCACCAAAGGTGAAGAAGGCCGCGACGCCTGCAGCGGACGTTCCGCCCACGCAGGTGCTCGCCGAGGTTCCGTCGCCGGCCGTTCCGCCTGCTCCCACGCAGGTGCTCACGCCGCCGCCGGCTGGTGCCCGCCAGGTGCTCGACGAAGTGCCCGCGCCGGCCGTCGCGACATCCTACATGGACATGCTCAACGATTCTGCGGTGGATTTGGATTCGGGCATTGGTGCGTTCGACGACGAGTACGCTGACTATGCCGAGGATGAAGAGGCCGACGAAGAGGTGGACGACGACGTGGTTGAGGTGGACGCGGCTACTGCGCGGAGCAGATCGGGGAAGCAGCCCAACTACACCGAGATTGAAGATGTCACATTGGTCTGTGCGTGGGGCAAAGTGTCCATGGATGCTGCCACCGGCACCGATCAAACCGGCAAGCGCTATTGGAAGCCGAGGCAGCTAGCTTCAAGGACAAGATGGATCAGCACATTAGGGCAAAGGAGGAAATAGCATTCAAGACATTGGAGACCAAGGTCCTCATCACCGAGAAGAAAAAGGAGGTGAACCTTGCCAAGGTGGCTGCAAAAAGAGAGGAGGCTATGCGCAAGGCCGAGTTGGATGCCCAGATGTTGGCTCTCAAACAAACCAAAGCCATGAAGGAGCTCTTGGCCGAGGAGAAGGAGATCATGATGATGAACACCAAGGACATGGACGACGATCAGCTGTTGTGGTGGAAAGAGAGCAAGGCCGAGATCATGGCGAGGAAGTTGCAGGCGCGTCAAGCTCGCGAGGCAACCAACCTTGGTGCTTCAACTTCGGTGAGTGGTGGTGCCGATGGTGGCCTCCGAGATTGATGTGGATCGCGTTGGTGGTGGCAGTACTTTTGGGAACCTCTATGCCTAGAACATGACCTATGAACTTGTTGATCTATTTGTGATGTAAAACTATGGATTATGCATCGCATATCTTGAATCTGCCATGTTTGATATGCTTGTGTAGTTGTGCAAAACCCTGCAAAACCCTGTTTTCTGAGGGACCAAAAGCTCGTGCGAGCTAGCAGACCCCCTACCCCCACCCCGTAAAACAGAATATTCTGTTTTACGGGGTGGGGGTAGGGGGTCTGCTAGCTCGCACGAGTTTTTTCCGGCGAAATGTGCATACAGGGCCCTGTACCCGCGTTTTAGGGGGTGAAAACTTAGGGGGTCTGTTAGACATGCTCTTAGAGTTCCATCAACCTTATAGCAAAAATTATTTAGTCACTCGAACAAGTTGCACCATCATTTAATGAGTTGAAGTGCTCTATCACGTCGCGTATAAGTGAGCTCACTCCTATTCCACCGCCGCTCACTAGCTAGAGACTCGAAGCAAATCAACTCTTGTCTTTATTTTGCCATTTTGGAGAACAACTCGGTCCTGAATCGCTAACGGATACGTCAAAGCTTAAACGGTTCGGGTCGCTCCTAAATCGTTTGCTCCAACCGACTCGAACGTATTTCATCACGAATCGTGTATTACGGTCTACTCTGATGCAGCTGCTCGACACCTTTACCACGGGTCATCTACGACGGGTCGACTCTACTGCCAACATTGTCGTAAACAACATCGCTCCACTAACCATGGCTACCTCATCTGCAAACCGTTTGGCATGTGTGTTGTGTCTCCATTGTTTCGTTAAACATGTTAAGTGTGTATACATGTCTTGTGGATTCTAAGCTTCAAAAAATTCCGAAGAAATTTTCTAGAAGCACACTGAGAGCTTGTAAATTTTCATCCAAAATACCTTCTATTTCGGGCTCAGCAAAAAGAAGAGAGGGAGACATTTGCCATTTTTGCTGAGTGTGGAATATATTGATTTCTGCACTGAAAATTGGCACATAGTTAGAATAAATCACTGGCTTCATCCTAGTATTTTTGTTTTAATTTTTTGAAGCTTTCAACCTCTACTAGCCAAGATCAACACTCTCACGGCCCAAGGCCTCATCGGGCTCAACCTGGTGAAGACCTGGGTCGACTTCCGGATTCAACCCAATTCCATCCGCACAAAGTTGATGTGCGAGTATTCGGGGCAATCTACAGACCCGCTCCGGTACTCTGACAACATCTTCGCAGCTGGCGACACTCACAAAACCATCAAGGGTTTTCTGACAGAAAAGCTTGAGGTAATCCGGAACATATCCGGATTGGAGCCCTTCACACTCGAGAACCCAGCCCCCAAGGTGAAAACCCGACTTTGATGCCTTTACCTTCGCTCTTTCCACTCGATACAGTTAATAACCCTTGTACTAGCACTTTTCAGGCTGATGATGATTTTTGGAAAACCAACACCTCTCCTAGCTCCGAAAGTCCAGAGGAGCAAGAAGTTGTTAACTCGGACGAAGGTACTCTCCGGATTTTATTTGGTTCCTTTAAGCTCACCATAACCCCTTCATTTCCAACTATAAATTTAATGATACCCAGAACGAGAAGATGACGAGGAAGAAAACTCCGACGGCAAAGTAGAATCCGCCAGCGACGAGGAGGAACTGGAGCCGACAATCAAAGTCGGATCAAAAAGAAAAGCTCAAGAGGCCACCTCCAAGGTTTCATATCTCCTCCTCGCATTCAATTCGTATTACTTTACTGATATACATGAGCTACCTTGACGTTATTCCATTGGCCATGCTTGAAGGAGTCGCCCATGACCAAGCGCAGGTCAACTCGAAACCGGGTGATGCCCTTAACCCGGGTTTTCATCGACCCGACTCGGCGGGCTGGTACTTACCCTATATTTTCTCGGTCGAAACATTCCTCCTTGACCATCCCACATGACTTGACTTAATTTCCAGCCTCTCCCGAGTCCAGCGTTGGATTTCCTTGTGACTTTGCGGTGAATACCGGGTAAGATCCCCTTCCTGATGCTCCACCACATTTCATCACCCTTTCCTGACTGTGTATTTAGCTGCTCACTGACAACATCCATAGGGCCACGGTCGTTATCAGCGACCAAGAGGATATGGAGACCGATGGTCCAGGTAAGGGGAGCCCGACTGATAAGACTACAGCCGCGTCTAGCGGCGAAAAGCAAGCGTCGCCGCCAAACCCGGACACACAAGAAGCCGAGTATCCGATTGCTTCCCATGCAAGCGAGAAGAACAAAGCCACAATCTTGGGTGCAGAAGAAGGTGCGTCGGATTCCGACACACAAATGACCCGGGTTCCGCCTCCCACTAAGAAGAAAGCTCCTTCTCGGAATTTCCAAGGCCCCGGGTCCTCTGATACGGGTAAAGACACTTTTGATCAATTAATGAACACTCTCCTCACTATGAAAACTTCGGAGAGCAAGATCTTGGAGCGCATGGCTGCAGAGCACCAGGTAAGGACACTTGGTATCTCATATTGCATACCTAGTCCCCAAGTTCCGAGTATGACTTGCAAAAGTTATGCTTGGTACTTTACGCCATATTCAGCTTACCATAATATCCAACTGATACTTGCGTTCATTGCTACTTACAGGCACAGATAACCCGGTCTGATGAAACTTTACTTAAGACCGAACAACTTCTTCTTGCCGAGATCGAAACCCTTGAGGATGACATGAAAACTTTGAAGAAGGATGTGTCCAAATACAAGAAGAGGTGCAATACCGCTCAGACCACACTGAAGAAACTATCGGACCAAGTCGCCGATACTTATCAGATCTTACTCAGTAAGTTTCTGCTGCCGATTGGCTTCATGTCTTTGCTTTATTATATCATACTCGGGATTACTGATACGTTCTTTCTTTTGTTACAACTGTAGGTGCCAACCTTGCGGCCCCAGAGGAGGATGCCATTGTCAAGGCTAGAACCCTAAAGACCGTGCTCCGGACTTTCTTTGCCGGCACAAAATTTATACTGGATGCCGTGAAGTGGCCTACGGAAGTATATTCGGGTGAAGAAAATCTCATTCAAGCCTGCTCCACTATGCCTGGCTGGATTGAAATCTGGAAACGCTCGTCATGCCGGATTGGAATGACCCGGGCTTTCACCCTGGCCAAGGCTTTCTTTCCGAAGCTTGACCCGGCAAAGGTAATATCCAGGTTTCCCGAATTCAAGGCGGACGGTTCCAAATTTACACCCAAGGATTTCAAAGCCATACAAGCCGCAGTGCGCCCCTCGGCTACCACTTTGGCCGATAGTTTGGATCTAAACACGATTATGAGTGCATACGACGCTGATGGCAAAGTTGTTACGGAGGAAGCACCCCCGCCCTTTGATATCTTGGAGAAGTGGGCTTCTAACTCGGCCAGGAAGAGGGAGGCGACTGCGAGAGAGGCCGAGTTAGGATCAGGTCCGTCTGCCTCTACACCAGCCGTCCCTCCACCTGTCCGCCCTGGTGCAGTGAGTCCGGGTAAGGGTGCCGGGAAGGCTAAGCAAGCCCAGGACCCAGACCCGGAAGACCGTACTCAGGAGGCCGAATAGGGCAGTACCATCGTAATACCTTGTTTACGTGATGCTTTGTATTCAAACTATTATGCTTTTGATGGTGCGCCTGTGCACCCCTGATACTGATGTCGTAACTTGTAACGTACTTTTAGTCCGTGATATACTTTGCGGCTTTCCTGGCCCTTTGATAACCGTATTGCTTGTCTATTCTTTGAGCTTTTTCTCGATACCCGACTCTCTATTTTGGCTCCTTTCGTAAGACTCGGTTTTCCGAATACCAGGGGCTTTGACAAGTGGACTTTTTCTTTAAGTCCCCAAGACTCGGATGGTGAGGTCTTCCGAACTTCGATGGCCAAGTAGTTTGTTTCTGTTTCGAAATCCCCAGTCCCCATGACCCAAAGTCCGAGTCATGGGGGTGTGGCCTTTCTCAGAGAACAAATTGTTTTTTACCGAGTCGCAAGCCTAAAGCCATTCCGTGTAGGTACTGAAGTTATGCTTGATAGTTGTTGAGTTTCCGGCTATTAGCCTTATACTCTGCATAAACTTGTGGTTTAGATGACCCTTTTGACTATCTTGTACTGTAAGCCGGCTTTCGCGTGGATACCATGTTGTTACATCCATACGAGAACAGGATCAGGCAAGTCCCATTGGGCTTCATGGCTGATTGTAATCGTAAGCGAACGAATCATGCCACTTTAGTGCGAGTCACATCGAGCTTAAGTAAGAAAAGTCAAGAAAATTTGGCTCCTTTATCCAGTTATAAGATTGCAGCCGTACTCGTTTGCGAATAATCGGCCCTTATAACTTATAGGCATCAAGGCCGGGTCTTTTGGGTTTATAGCTGGGCTACAAACCAGCCCCCGGACCTATATATACTCAACGTTCTTAATGATACTGAAGTATTGATGTCACATGGATATTACTTACTTGTAATCAGGCTGTAACGAAACAGGACTTGATAACCATCTCTTTATTGATGCGAGAAAGTTTGGACCAGCAGGCCGCCTCATTAAAAACCTTCCAGTCCCCTTAGGTGCCCTGGGTAGGAAAAGAGCGCGTCTGAAACCTGCTGCCCGTTACATTGTTTAGTTCTTCATGGACACCGGTCCCGAACTGGCGTGACCGGTGCACATTCTCCACGTGTTAGATCTTTTCATGACGAGTACCGGGTTTACTAGCCAACTCGGGTAAGGTGTTTCCATGACATGGCTGGTTGTGAGCGGTCGTGCAGCTTCCTCTTTTATGGCGGATTGTTTGGAGGAGTCATCCTCGATAAAAGCCACCATTTTAGCATCTTGAGCTACCTTGGATTTTGCTCTTTCGCCTTCAGTACTCGGCCTTTTTGATGTGGCTCTATCCTCCGGGTCTGCTTGAGACCGGTAATGCTTGAGTTCTTCTTTTCTACAGGCCTGCTCGGCCATTGCTGCATCTCCTTCGTCGCATTCAGCTGCTATGTCTCGATTTCCATGTATGGTAATGGTCTTCTTGGGACCCGGGATTTTTAGCTGTAGATATACGTAACACGGCCTAGCCATGAATTTGGCATAAGCCGGCCTTCCAAATAACGCGTGATAAGGGCTGCGCAACTTGACTACCTCAAAGGTAAGCCACTCAACTCGATAGTTGTCCTTTGACTCCCCAAAGGCTACCTCCAATGCGATTTTTCCCTCGGGGCACGCTGAATGACCCGGCACTATCCCATGAAAAACTGTTGAGCTTTTTTGTAGATGAGACTCCTTGAGGCCCATGCGTAGGAAGGTTTCCCAATACAGTATATTGATGCTGCTTCCACCATCCATCAAAACCTTTTTCAGCTCATACCCATTGACTTGCGGTGCGACTACTAATGCCAAGACTCCCGGATGCTCCACTCTTTCTGGGTGATCCCTTCTGCTCCATGTTACCTCCTGTTCTGACCATCTCAAGTATCTCGGGACAGCTGACGAAACTGAGTTGACCGCTTGCTTCAGTATCTTTTTGTCCTTGTTAGAGCCTCCTGTGGTATGCACATGATATTGACCCAATTGTTTGGGGTTAGCCTGGAAACCTCATGCCCCCCCTTGGTTAGTACCTTGATTTCCAGTCGCCGGGTTACCAGCTGGGGGTGGGCCGTTGCCCGGGTTTCCCCCTGGACCCGGTCCTCCTCCCCGTCCTGCGCCTCGCATAGCTCTGTTCACTTCCTCATTTTTTCATCTCTGTAAGTCGGCACACTGTTCCAGGGAGTGGTTAGCTGGCCTGCCGTTCCTGCTGTGCTTCGGGCATGCCATCCTGAATATGTCCCAATTGTTACCCGGCCTAGGCGGTCCTTGATAATTTCCTCCATTGTGATTACCTCCGTTGAAATTTCCTTCTGCTCTGGGCCTTGAAGACCCGGCTTCTGTGTTGGCGACAAACTCGGAGCCTCCTTCAAACGGGCGCTTGTTCTAGCTATTTGCGTTATTACCCGGTGCTGATCCATTGCCGGTTCTTCCGTTATTACTTGCGTTTGCTTTTACCTTCCTGTCATCAACTTCCTCTTCTGTAGTATCTGTCGCGGCGTGTTTGTTGCACGCATCCATCAATTCTCCCATTGTAACTTCCGACGCATTTCGACTAGACTTCATGCGAGTTAACTTTTGCACTAAAGGTATATACTTGCATGTTTTTGCCATGGCCTGTAGTGCATCCTTGGGCTGAATATCCGTGGAAGAGTGAAGTATCTCCATAACCCGGCGCCCAACTGCGCGCCGATTCTCCCTTCTTTTGGACGCATCGCTCTAGATCGTCAATAGTGAACAATTTCCTGCACGTCCCATGAAGTGCTTGACAAACGCGGTCTTCAATTCCTCCCAGGACTTGATCGATCCTTCCGGCAAGTTGGTGAACCACAACTTTGCTGCTCCTTCTGACATCATCAAGTACATGAACTTGGCTTGGAGATTCTCGGACGCGTTGCGAATCGACATTGCCATCTCATAACTGCTTAGCCATGTTTCTGGATCCATAGTTGGTTCATAATTTACTACTTTCCCTGGTTCTTTGAATTTTTCCGGGTAAGGTTCCGCTCTGATATTGTCCGAGAGACACTTGGGTCCCGCTAGAACGGTTGAGGCCGGTCTTGCTCTAGAAACATGTGATACCGCGGGGGGCGCGGCTGGGCGCGATGCTGCGGGAAGCCCATGCGCTGCAGACCCGGCCGCGGCCCTCCGGGCTCTGGAACTGTCCACGACAGCCTGTGCTGCTGATGCTGCCTGAGCGCGGGGAGGAGGCGGCATTTGCTGCTGCTCTTCCCTCCGCCGTGCTGAACTTGTTTGGATATTCCCTTGCTGTTGACTGACGTATGGCGTCCCGTGCATACCGCTTCTATGATCCGGATAATTGGCTTGCTGTGCCGCCGCAGTGTGCAACAGATCGATGGCTTGCCGAGTCTTCTCTGCATGGGGCGACTCTCCCACAGGGATTTGATTTAACGCGAGTGTCGCCGCATACACATTGTCCATGGGGTTATTGTAGTGACCGGCTGGTGTGCGGAATCCTAATGGTGGCTGTGGTGGTAGATCGTTGCCGGTTGCGACTCTAGTCTGTGGTGGGGGTAACCCGGTCCGTTCATTTGCCGGATGTGTCCCTGCTGTCGCCGGTTGGGGTGCGGTTCCCTGGTTCACCACTGGTATCGGCTGATCCTGAGGTGTGACAAATAAATTAGCCGGATTAATAACCCCGCCCGTTGCTGGTAACCTGGTTTGATGCCTTTGATGTACTCTAGACGTTTCCTCTCGGAGCCGAGTTTCCAGCGCATCCAGCTCACGCTGCCGCGTGGCCATCCCTTGTCTTTCTGCCTCTACCTGCCTTCTTTGCTGTTCCAGCGCACGACGAGCCCACCCATGACGTTCCGCTGCGTTTTCCGGAGTGATAACCGTTGCAAGAACCGTGGGGTCTAGAATCAGATTATTATCGAATAAGGCCGGGTGGCGCGGGTTCGAAGGACCCGCCCCTGGTGTCCGGTTTCCCAGGAATCCGAACGTGTTTGCATGCAACTCCTCATCTGCTGCACGGCTGGTTACTGATGCCGACTCCCCATCAACCCAGGCCAAAACCGGGTGTTAGCCGCGCCCTGCTGCTGGGCCACTGCCTGAGCCGCCCCGACTGACGCCGCGGTTGCGTTTCCTTGGTTGAGATTGGCCGCAGGAGCCGCATAGACTGCAACTCGGCGTACGATATCCGGTGTAAATTCATGCTGTTCTTCCTCGCCGTTCTCCTCCTCATACCGGTTTTCCAGCAGATCCAGGATAGACCCGGTATCATCTTCTCTTTCGATCCGGTCGCGCGGGGTCCATGCCGGCTCCTCCGGCAGTTCCCACTCCGCGATGGGTTCTTCTGCCGGATGTGTCGTTCCAATCGATTCTTCATCATCTGATCGGATAGAAGTGGCTTCTCCTGGCACAGAATCAGATCCAATATTGTCAGGGATCGAATTGGAAGTACATACCATAGCAATGAAGACGCTGATCCGGCCGATTGTCACGACGGATCCGGATTCGTGGTGATCCGATTCGGGCCCCCAGCCGGAATCGTCCACCATCTTTTCTCCTTTGTGATCGATGTAGATTTCGCCGACGACGAGATTCTCCATGCTTTTCCGAGCTTCTCCCGTGATGTAAACACCTTTGGACGCAGGCCCCACGGTGGGCGCCAACTGTCGTGGGATAATCACGGCAGACGTTACCGGGGGTAACTGATCTTGGGGCAAGACGACACAGGCGTTTGGGAGAGGGTTTAGCTCAGAGGAAAACATGGTGCAATTCGATCTGGTAGCCGGCAATCTAAGTCGCCGAGTCTCCGATCTTGATATGACAACTCAACTCTGGGATTACACTGGATGCTCGATATCAAGCGATATTGCTAGGGTTCTTATGTCTCTGCCTAAACTAGACCTGGGGGTCGGTTTATAAAGCACCCGTACCCCCTGGCTTATTCTCCAAGGCGCATCCTGGATCCTACCCGGACACGGCACACAAACCCTAACTTTCTTCTACCATAACCCACAATCCGGGTTACTGGGCCTACAAGCTTGGGCTTTCACAGGTTTCCTCATCCTTAGCCGGATCCTTCGCATCGTCCTTTGGGCCGGGTTACTCCTTGGAGTTTGGCCTACCGGGTTATCATCCCCCCATCAGTTTGTATTTTTGAAAATTCCTACATGGGGCCATTAATTACTACGGTCACAATCGGGACAAATATCTGGAATGATTACCGGGGAAGGGGAGCCCCGTGGTTGTGTGCCATCTCGCCGATAAATCTTCCAAGCTGAGTTTCATCTTCGGGGTCCACGAGGTTGTGTTGCTTGTTGAGAGCATCTCCAGTTGGAGCCCCCAATTGGTGTCCGGATGGGTGTGTAGAACAGTGATTTGGGGGCTGTCCGTACGGGAATAAATTTTTAGGGGGAGATGCTACCCACTCGAACCCCCACTCGCGACCCCACCATCGCTCTCGTCGCTTCCGGAATGCTCAAGGCTGTGCGTGGGGTGCGTGTCGCTGGCTCCGGCCTCGTCGAGCGGGAGCACGCCCGCCTCGCCGTCCTGCCGGACAGACTGCCGTCCTTCTCCAGCACGATGTGCAGGTCGTCGAGCCTCCAAAGGACCGGCGCGGACGATGGAGCAAGCCCGACGGCAACAGCTCGGTCTGCCGCTGCCTCGAGCGGTACAGCCCGGCCGCCCTCGACATCCCCTCCACCATCTCCCGCCACCCGCACGCCGCGACTCCGCCACCGACGCATCAATGGTCGTCCTCGTCGCCATACACCTCCTCATCCTCCCGACACTCCTCCCACACGCCGCGCTCGCCATCTTCTCCTCGGATTTCTCCATCTTCCTCACGTGCGACGCCAACGCCAACTTCCCCTTCCCGTCCGACGCCCCCGCGCGCACCTTCATCCCAAACTCCCGGTACCTCTCGCATGGGGGCGCCCAGACGGTGCCCGCCACCTCCAACGCGGCGTTGTCCCCTCTGTGCGCCGCCGCGCGCGTCGGCAACTCCCTCTTCTCTTACCACATCTCCTGCCCCGCCGCCGTGCAGGACGCCTCGGCGTTCCTCATCCTGCGCCTCCATTTCTTCCCCTTCGCCAACCTCCCGTCCCACGCGCCAACGGCTCCGTCGAGTTCACCATCAAATTCACCCCGGACGACGGGTCCTCAGCGTTCGTCAACGCCATCGAGCTCTTCCCGGCCCCACAGGAGTTGCTGTGGAACAACTCGGTGGTGCCGGTGGGCGCCGTGCCTCGAGCGGTACAGCCCGGTGGCGGTCTTGGCGGTGTCCCCGTCGTGCGAGTCCCGGGACGGGCTCTGCACGTAGTAGACCGCGCCGCGCATGACGCCGCCGCCGGAGGAGTGGTTGGGGTTGGCGCCCATTCACGGTGGGGAGCGGGCCGGGGAGGACGGCGCCAGGCTGGTCACCTCCGCGTCCGTCTTCGCGTGCATCTTGGCGAGCTCCGGCGGTCTGCTCCTCCCTCTGGGCTCTGCTTGCTTGAGCGAGGGGAGCAGAGCAGAGTGGCAAGCCGAGGGAGGGAGAGGGTGTGGCGAGCTTGAATCCTACAAGGCGGCCGGAGAGGAGCAGCAGCTCGACCAGAGTACTAGCAGGCAGGATCGATGTGTGTGTGTGGGGGGGGGGGAATCGGAGGCGTTGGTGGGACTCGGGGCAGAGATGTGGTAGGTGGGGGAAGGAGAGATGAGAGAGAGAGGGCACGTGGAGAGAGGCGAGAGGTTGTTTGTTTCGTCCGGACGGGAAAGCCAGCCCCAACACAACCCCTAGACCACGGGGTTCGCTTGGGGTTCCGGACAGGAAGTGAGGGCTTGTCCGGACGGGAAGGCCCTTTGGGGGGAGCGATTGGGCGCGGTTCGGTCTTGTCCGGACGGGAAGCCCCTTGTGGGGTTTTGGGGGCTCCGACCGGAGATGCTCCGACGCGAAGCAAAATCCGGAAAATTGTGAGCAAAAAGACATAACCCTACAGCAGCACGATGTTCTTTTGGTGGGGCCACCAGAGATGCCAACCAGTCAATCATCAGCGTACGAATGGTACAGTAGCAAGGCTGGTAGGGTAGGGTAGGGTCCCACGGAGTCCAGGATGTAGGTAGTGCATGTGCGCTGCGTCGCACCGGCGGACCAGCTGGATTTGGCCCTTGGAGCTCTCCGAGGTCCATGGACACGTCTGCTCCTCCTACCTCCTTAGATATTTTGTCACTTTTGGGCAACATGAATCAAGTGCGAGCAATTGCCTCTCATGGGAGACACGACAAGGCACCCGGATCCAGCGGCACATTTGATACTCTGCTCAAGTCAAGTGGAAAAACGTTCCAAATCAGAGTCAGGCTTATAAACTCGATCGTTGCTTTCTTTAGCCATTGCCCAGTATTAAAATTCTTCAAGTTTAACATTGAAGTTCTTCAGGGTACCAACTAGAAAAATGTCTCCCTTAAAAAAAAAATCAACTTTTCCAAAGGTTCATACCCGCAGAGAGCGAGGGATGCTCTCATGCTGACATGTGTCACGGTATGGCAGGCTTCTTTTCTTATTTATGTACTTCCAGGTCAAGCACACAGACCGTCTATACTTTAAAGGGTAGTGTAAGTATTCTCTAGTGCGATGTGTGTATTTTGAAGTATGCTCATATCAGTTTTGAATATATCAAAAAAAAAGTTTATCGAGAATCTGTGAACATGTATGATCTAGTTCCAAATTTTCTGATTGAGACCGTTGCAATTTGTATGCTCGGTTCGAAACATAATTCATTTTAAATTTTTGTTTATCAATGTAAATGCAAGACTTGTACTATTTCTCTCTCTCACACACACACCCCCTCTTCCCTAATTGTCTTCTCCTTACGACAAGTGGTGAGCAGAGAGACGCCCAGTACGAGCAGCCAAGGTGAAGGAAAACGTGTGACGCGGGAAGGGTGTATAGGAAGAGACCTCTAATTAATAATATCGGCCTTTTCTAGTGATCTTCTTTTTTTTGAAGTAGGAATACTATCGGCAAAGGCCTTCATGAAATGGTTGGATGATGATCTGAAGCGAGCAGGGAGTGGCGTGCTAGCGGAATTCGGAGTGAGTTTGGGGCACTTGATACGGGCCATGTGGTGGACACCATTACTAGGTGTAAAAAAGAAAACCAGGGCCCACATCACTCCTCCGGATGGCACCGACCGGGTTCGGGGCCGGGTCGGCGCCCCCATATGACGAAGGGATGGACCTTGGACCTGTCGAGTAAGGATACCCCACTAGTGGAAACAACCCCTTTCGTCCAGGGGTGCAGGAGCACCTGTCCCGGTTGCAACAAAATCCGGAACAAATGCTACGCATTGGTCCCGGTTTGTGCGCCCGGGGCAACAGAAATCGCCTGGGGGCATTGGTCCCGGTTCGTGGGGAGACATTAGTCCTGGTTTGTGGCATGAACCGGGACCAATGCCTAGCCACAGGCCACGTGGCACGCGCATGGTCATTGGTCCCGGTTCATTCCACAAACCGGGACCAATGTCCCCCCTTCCCCTATATATACTGCCCCATCCCCCCTTTCCATCTTTTTTTTTTGCTTGGAGGTGTGAGAGAAGTGGGTGTTAGTGTGTTTTATTTTACTATGCACACGAGGTGTTCGACGAAATTCCCGAGCCACACATAAGCTCACTGAAAATGGTATCTTCGACCGAGGTTAACAAACTTATCTTTTTCATCTGTAACTGATACATAAAAAGGTAATATTTGTCGATGTATTGTGGTCATTTCTCTATTGATATGTTATTGTAATGTATTTCGATAAACTCTTAATTATACGATGCAGATGGATGCACGGCAGCGATGGATGTACAGTGACCGACGCACTTCCGAGTATATGGCAGGCCTGAATGCATTTCTTGCTGTAGCTCAGGCGAACAAAGATAATGGCTTTATGTGTTTCCCATGTGTTGATTGTCGGAACGTCAGAGAGCACTCTTCCGAAAGAATCCTTCACGGCCACCTACATCGGAGAGGTTTCATGCCTAGCTATAATTGCTGGACCAAGCATGGAGAAAAAGGGGTTGTGATGGAAGACGATGAAGAAGAAGATCCTTTGTTCCCTGAATACGATGATACTTCAATGGAAGACAATGCAGAAGAAGGAGGTGATCAAGAACAGGCATCAGAAGAGCCCGATGATGATCTTGGCCGAGTTATTGCTGATGCAAGGGAAGACTGTGAAAGTAAATTGGAGAGGTTGAAGCTGGACAACATGTTACAGGATCACAAAAAGTTGTTGTACCCAAATTGCGAAGATGGTAGCACAAAGCTCGGTACCACACTGGAGTTGCTGAAATGGAAGGCACAGAATGGTGTGACTGACAAGGCATTTGAGAGTTTAATTCAAATAATGAAGCCAAAACTTTCAAAGGATAACGAATTGCCTGAGAGTACGTACGAAGCAAAGAAAGCTCGCTGCCCTCTAGGATTAGATGTGCAGAAGATAGATGCATGCATTAATGACTGCATCCTCTACCGCGGTGAGAAGTACGATAATTTGGATGAATGTCCAGTATGCACTGCACTGCGGTATAAGATTAGAGAAGATGACCCTGGTGATGTTGACGACGAGCCCTCCCGTAATAGGTTTCCTACTAAGGTGATGTGGTATGCTCCTATAATACCACGGTTGAAACGTCTGTTTAGAAACAAAGAGCATGCTAGGTTGTTGCGATGGCACAAAGAAGACCGTAAGAAAGACGGAAAGTTGAGACACCCCGCCGATGGATCGCAGTGGAGAAAGATCGAGAGAGACTTCCCGGACTTTACAGGAGAGGCGAGAAACTTATGGTTTGGTCTAAGTACAGATGGCTTTAATCCTTTTGGGGAGCAGAGCTCCAGTCATAGCACCTGGCCCGTAACTCTATGTATGTACAACCTTCCTCCTTGGTTGTGCATGAAGCGCAAGTTCATTATGATGCCAGTTCCCATCCAAGGCCCGAGGCAACCTGACAACGACATTGATGTGTATCTAAGGACATTAGTGGAAGAACTCTTACAATTATGGGGCAAACTAGGTGTACGTGTGTGGGATGAGAACGAACAAAAGCCATTTAACCTACAGGCGTTGCTTTTCGTAACCATCAATGATTGGCCTGCTCTTAGTAACATTTCCGGACATACAAACAAGGGATACAATGCATGCACACACTGTTTAGATAAGACTGACAATGTTTATTTGGATAAATGTAAAAATGTTGTATACCTGGGGCATCGTAGATTTCTTCCGATCAAGCATCCCGTAAGAAAGAAAGGAGGGAAGCATTTCAGAGATGAGGCAGATAACCGGAACAAGCCCGAGCTCCGTAGTGGTAATGATTTATTCGATATGGTCAAGTACCTAAAAGTAATCTTTGGTAAGGGTGATGGCAGCCAACCAGTTCCGAACGGCCCTGATAAGCACGCACCCATGTGGAAGAAGAAATCTATATTTTGGGAGCTACCCTATTGGAAAGTTTTAGAGGTCCGGTCTTCGATCGACGTGATGCACGTGACAAAGAATCTCTACGTCAATCTTCTATGTTTCCTAGGCGTGTATGGGAAGTTAAAAGATACGCCAGAAGCACGGGAGGACCAGCAACGTATGAAAGACCCAAGCAACAAGCACACGGATACAAGGCGACATTACTTAAGTAGCTACGCTCTTACTAAAGCAGAGAAGTAAATATTTTTTGAAGTCCTTTACAATATCAAGGTTTCGTTTGGCTTCTCGTCGAATATAAAGGGG
The DNA here is from genome assembly GCA_028641055.1 of Alopecurus myosuroides. Taxonomy (NCBI): domain Eukaryota; kingdom Viridiplantae; phylum Streptophyta; class Magnoliopsida; order Poales; family Poaceae; genus Alopecurus; species Alopecurus myosuroides. Next base: position 777,852,148 of record CM054057.1, read on the forward strand.
GTAATAAACATGGCAGAGAAAAAATTCCAAAACCTGAAGTCTCATGACTACCACGTGATTATGACGCAGTTGCTTCCGATTGCATTGAGGGAGCTTCTACCGGAAAATGTTCGAGTACCCATTGTGAAGCTATGTGCATTCCTGAATGCAATATCTCAGAATGTAATCGATCCAGAAATTCTGGCAAGATTACAGAGGGATGTGGTCCAGTGTCTTGTTAGTTTTGAGTTGGTGTTCCCACCATCCATCTTCAACATTATGACTCATGTCCTGGTTCACCTATGTGAAGAGATTCATATTCTCGGTCCGGTATTTCTACACAATATGTTCCCCTTTGAGAGGTTCATGGGAGTCTTGAAGAAATATGTTCATAACCGTGCTAGGCCAGAAGGAAGCATCTCGAAGGGCTATGGAACAGAGGACTTTATTCCTGACCTTAAGACGATTGGTGTTCCTGAATCGCGGCATGAGGTGAGACTGAGGGGAAAAGGAACACTGGGAAGAAAACAATGATACCCAGGGACGGGCATTCTTTCACCAAAGCACACTACACAGTTCTACAGAATTCTATGTTCGTGGCTACGTATCTCGAGGAACACAAGAATATTGTATGCTCCACAAACCCGGGGAAGGATGACTCATTGATTAAACGCAAACACATGGAGACTTTCGGAAGTTGGTTGCAAACACATCTTATAAATGACACCACTGTTGAAAATCAGCTGTACATGTTGGCAGGGTCACCATCTTCAACTATTGGGAGTTTTCAAGGGTACGAGATAAATGGGAATACATTTTACACGACCTCCCAAGATAAGAAGAGCACTAACCAAAACAGTGGTGTCCGCTTTGATACAACAAACGAGAATGGAAAAAATGAAACATACTATGGTTACATAGAGGAGATATGGGAACTTGACTATGGACCTTCTTTTAAGGTCCCTTTGTTCAAGTGCAAATGGGTCAACCTGAATGGAGAAGGGGTAAAGGTAGACCCACTTTACGGAATGACAACAGTGGATCTCAACAATATTGGTTACAATGATGAACCATTCGTCCTAGCCAATGATGTGGCTCAGGTCTTCTATGTGAAGGACATGTCCTCCGGACCGAAAAAAAAGAAAAAATAAGCAAACAAATACATCATACGATGAGCTGAAGCGTCACATAGTTCTTTCAGGGAAAACAAACATCATGGGAATCGATGACACGACAGACATGTCATGAGATTATAATAAGTTTGTTGAAATTCCACCCTTCACAGTGAAAGCTGACCCCATCATCCTGTTAAATAATGAAGATGCTCCATGGTTACGGCCGAAGCGATCATACGCAAGGGACAAGGGTTCATGGACCATCTCTACACGAAGAAAATTCAGAAGACTAGATAGGGATGGTGTTGGCGATGTGTAATAATAAACGTGGAATACATGATCATAGTTCTGTTTGACCAATAATTTGTATTGACCGGTCAAAAGCTGACAACTATGACCAGCCTGACTTCATTATTATCCCAACCAGCGGCACACCCACCCACTTTTCTGTTTCTCTCTCCTCCGTCTCGTCCATTGGGATGTGCGCTGCACACATGACCGCTGTAACCAGCCCTCTGTGCAGCCGCGCATCCGGAAGGAGCGCAACGGCCGGCACATATTTCCCCTTTATCCCCGACCCCCCGCTTGAAAACAGAGCATACGTCCTGCCGTTCATTCGGTATGCATATATGCACTCAGTAGCCACGGTCGGGCTGTAGGCTGGCGTTTCTGATTGTTGTGTTCTACATCCCCCTTAAAGGTTCATCGACGGAATACAAATCACCCGGATGCCTTGTATGCTCTGGACTCCCTCGGAGGATCACAAGAGAAAACAAAAATAATACAAGATAAAACAGAATGAAAACATAAAGGAAAACAATAGAAAACAAAATAAATGATGAAGATTGTTCATGGTTGGGGCGAAATCCGAACAAAGTGACACAGAAGAAGAAGACACAAACCAAAAAACTCTAGAAACTGATTTGTTGTTTTGTACGTAAACACTCTAAGGCCAGTGAGACAAGGAGTCTGTTAATTATGTTGCTATTAATGTAATTGTTACTAATTTTAAAACAATATAAGATATTTATATTCAAATTATATGCAAATAGTAAAATAGTTAATAGTTTGAATAGTTAGAATAATTATTTAGTTAAACAGAAAATGGATTTGAATTAGTTATGCAAATTCAAACACTTTTCATATTGAAATTTTTGTCAAATTCGAAAATATATAGAAGTTATTCATGTGCATATTTAAACAATTTTAAAATTTTGGCGCTAAAACATTTGGGCGCGCAGGGTGGTACCAAATTTTGAAATACTTTTGGTCCCGGCCCGTGCCACCAACCGGGACCAAAGGGGGTACCTCTAGTCCCGGTTGGTATTACGGGCCGGGACTAGAGGCCCATTTCTATAAATATCCAGGACTTCTCTCCAGGCCGAGCAACCACCCGGCACCGACCGGACTAGCCTCGGCGAAGCCCTGCCTGCGGCGGGGATGGATACGAAGATCTCGCCGGCGCTGGCTCCGCCGGCGGGGATGAATTAGGCCGTAGATTGGCCGAGGGGCAAGTTTGGGACGGGAATGCATTGATATGTTAAAAAGGTCCGAAGACCGGTGCTTACATCGGCGGGACGGCGCGGCCACATGCGGTCGGCCGTTTCTAGACGACGGCCCTATTGGCCGTCCTTACATGCATGGGGCGGCGGTGCGGCCACAGGCGGCCGGCCGTTTCTCGGGGGGGGGGGATAGCAAACCTAAGTACTAGTTGGCCGGGGGCGCGCCGGCGCCGGCCTAGTCCTCCTCGTCGGAGGAGATGCAGTTGTAGGGAGGCTGGACCCACAGGTGGGCAGGCACCTGGGGAGCGCCCGCCGGTGGCGGCTGCGGAGGCATCGGGGGCGCGCCCTCCGGTGGCGGCGGCAGCTCCTCCGACCATTCGCCGCCCGTCCAGGCCCAGCTCATGTCGTATGCGAGGCCAGAGGGCAGCGGCTACGGAGGGGGCTGGTCCTCCGACGCCTCCATCTGGGCGTTCATCGCTTGCCACTTTGCCGGCGGCGGTGGAGGGGGCGGCATCGCGGCCGCGTCGGCAGCCGTGCCGCTGGCCGCGTAGGCGAGGACCTGCTCCCATCGCTTAATCTCATCCTCGACGAGGGAGCAGCGGGAGGCCTCGTAGGCGGCCTCCATAGAGGCCTGCAGCTCGGGGTCCTCCTCGTCATCGAGGATGTCCTCCTCGAACCACAGCTCCGGCTCGCTGCCGGGCGGCAGCGCTGGGTACGTCTCGACGCTGGGCTCCTCCGAGGGCGTGGGGAAGTAGCACTAGTGGAAACAGGGCCTTTTGTCCCGGGTCTTAACGGCCAGTTGTCCCGGTTGTGCAACCGGGATGGGCTAGCCGGGACAAATGGCCCTCCCCCATTGGTCCCGGTTGTGCCAGGACCCGGGATGGTAAGGATAGGCCACGTGGCGAACCTGGGCCAGGGGTCGGCCAGGGAGTTCGTCCCGGTTCGTTCAAGGGACCGGGATGATACTTTTTTTTTAAAAAAAAAACGTCAATTTTCCCCTGCCGCGGCAGGTTTTTTTTCGTTTCGTTTTTTGGGCTCCTGTCTCCCAATCCCCAGCCGGCCTCCCCCTTCCCCAACCGCGTCCAGACCCACGTCTTTTATTAAGCCCACTGGCCACATTTTTTGGTCAAAAGGGCCCACTGGCCCGCGTCTTTTATTATGGTCGGTCAACGGTTCGAAGGGGCCACTGACCAGCGGCCTAGTGGCTGGCTCACCTGGTCACTTAAATTAAGACCACATGGGCGGTCAAAGGGCCCACTGTCGCCTCGTCTTCTCGCCCCGCCTCGGCTTCCCGCGCCCCCACTTCCCCACGCGCGCGTGCCACAGCTGCAACCGCCGCCACGCCTCGGCTCCCGCCCCGCATTCATGGCCGCCTGCAACCGCCGCCACGTTCAGGCCGCCGGTTGGCATGCCAGCCCCCCCCCCCCGGTCCTTTTTAAAGGGCCCCCGCGCCACCTCCGGCGGCACGCCCGCCGCCCCGCGCCGCGCCCAAGGGCAAGCGCTTCCGCCGGTACATCCGGACGGCGGAGGCCGAGTGGCACTGGAACAACGTCACGCCGGTGTTCTGGCCAGACGTCCACCTCCCGGACGGCTGGCACCTGAACCCCCAGCGGATCCCTGTGCCGCCGGCCCCGACCGGCGAGGCGCTGCTCGAGGAGATCGACCGCCGGCGCCGTCTTCTGCCGGCCCCCCTCCTCATGGAACGCGCGTACGCGCGCAGATCCCCCTACTGGGCCACATAGTTCCAGCAGGAGCACGAGCAGCGCCGGCGCTCCTTCATCCCCGTCCCCCACGAGGAGGTGAACATGGACGACTACCCCGCGCCACCGCCCGGCCGGGAGAGGGAGCTATGGTTCCTCGAGGACATCGAGGACTTCTCCGGGGAGGAGGACCCCGAGCTCCGGGCCAACATGGAGGAGGCCTGCGAGGCCTCCCGCCGCTCCCTCATCGACGACGAAATCAAGCAGTGGGAGCGGGTCGTGGCCGCCGCCGCCGCCGCCCCCTACCGAGCCTACCCCCTGGTGGCACGCGCTGTACGCCGAGTGGGAGGCGTCCGAGGACCAGCCGCCGCCGCAACCGCTCCCCCCAGGCCTGGAGTACGGCATGTCCTGGGCCTGGACCGGCGACGTTTGGTCGCCGGAGCAGGAGGAGCTGCCCCCACCACCGCCGTCGCAGGAGGTGCTGCCCCCGCCACCGCCGTACGCGCCCCCGATGCCTCCGCCCCCGCCGGGCCTGGCCCAGCCGCCTGCCCACCTGTGGCAGCCACCCCCCTACCAGTGCATCTCCTCCGACGAGGAGGACCAGTAGATCGGCGCCGGTGCGCCCCCCTAGACTAAGCTACCCCCCCCCCCCCAAGAAAACGTCCGGCCGCCTGTGGCCGCGCCGCCGCCCCCTTTATGCAAGTACGGCCGGCCGCCTGTGGCCGCGCCGCCCCCTATCTATGTAAGCAAGGCCCCTGGCCTTTTTTTTAATATAAGTTGTGTGCCCTAGTCTACCGTGTCCCTAGCCCATCCCCGCCGGCGGTCCGCCGGCGGGATCTGTCTACTCGTTCCCGCTGCCGGCAGGGCTTCGCCAAGCCATGTCCACTGTCCTGGGGTGTTCGTTCGGCCTGGAGAGAGGGCCGCGATTTTTATACACCTGGGCCTCTAGTCTCGGCCCGTGCCACCAACCGGGACTAAAGCCCCTTTGGTCCCGGTTAGTACCCCGGGCCGGGACCAAAAACTAATTTCGAATTTCGGTGCCTCCCTGCGCGCCCAAAATTTTTTAGCGCCAAAATTTGAAAAGAGTTAAGTTTGCACATTAACAACTTCTATATACTTTCAAATTTGACAAAAATTCCAACATGAAAAATGCTAGAATTTGCAAAACTAATTTAAATCCATTTTTCGTTTAACTAAATAATTATTCTAACTATTGAAACTATTAATTATTTTACCATTTGTATATAATTTGAATATAAAAATGTTACAATTTTTGTTTTTTCTCGCGATCTTCCGAGTTAGTCCAGAGCATACAAGGCATCCCGGGTGATTTATATAAATTTCGACAAGTTCTGCTTCGAAGGTTTACTCTGCGTATAGTAACTTCCGTGTACGTGGCAAGCCGCAGCGGGAGCTGCAGACTTAAAGCAGAGACGGGCGGTCGGGCGGGGGAGACCGCGCCGTTGCTCTCGCGCTTTCCTCTCCTCTGCTCGTCCGCCGTCGCCTTCGCGCTCCCCTCCGCCTTCAACATTTGGGAACTTTGTTGTTCAGTTAGACGTTTCTCCTCCAAAAATTTATCATATCTGTTAAATAAGTACCGAAGCTCTATTTCTGTTTTAAGGATATCTGTCAGGATGGTATATATCCCATAAGGCAAAGCCCATCTTTCTCTATCCCGGGTTCGACAAAGCGAGTTGTACCTTATTGGCACGGTGAATTTTAGATCTTCGTATACAACAGAAAAACCATAGTTTTCCTTCGAAGGTTTACTCTGAGCATTCTTTCGCCATCTTTTCAAAACATAGTGTGGTGGAATTTCTTTGATATTTCTGATCTCAAGAACCTTCAGTACCTGGCAACACGGAAGACCTACATTTTCGAAGTCAGGCTGGTCATAGTTGTCACCTTTTACCGGTCAATACAAAATACTGATCAAACAGAACTATATGATCATGTATTCCACGCTTATTATTACACATCACCAACAGACGGAGGAGAGAGAAACAAAAAAGTGGGTGGGTGTGCCGCTGGTTGGAATAATAATGAAGTCAGGCTGGTCATAGTTGTCAAGCACTCAATGCTTGCGACTTTTGACCGATCAATACAAATTATTCGTCAAACTTACACCTACTCTTCGGCCGGGGTGGATGAGTTCGTGTCCCTTGCTTATGATCGCTTCGGCCGTAACCATGGAGCATCTTCATTATTTAACGGGATGGTGGGGTCAGCTTTCACTGTGAAGGGTGGAATTTCAACAAATTTATTATAATCTTCTGACATGTCTGTCGTGTCCTCGATTCCCACGATGTTTCTTTTCCCTGAGAGAACTATGTGACGCTTCGGCTCATCGTATGATGAATTTGTTTTCTTATTTTTTCTTTTCTTCGGTCTGGAAGACATGTCCTTCACATAGAAGACCTGAGCCACATCATTGGCTAGGACGAATGGTTCGTCATTGTAACCAATATTGTTGAGATCCACTGTTGTCATTCCATAAAGCGGGTCTACCTTTACCCCTTCTCCATTCAGGTTGACCCATTTGCACTTGAACAAAGGGACCTTAAAAGAAGGTCCATAGTCAAGTTCCATATCTCCTCTATGTAACCATAGTATGTGTCATTTTTTCCATTCTCGTTTGTTGTATCAAAGCGGACACCACGTTTTGGTTGGTGCTCTTCTTATCTTGGGAGCTCGTGTAAAATGTATTCCCATTTATCTCGTACCCTTGAAAACTCCCAATAGTCGAAGATGGTGACCCTGCCAACATGTACGTATAGCTGATCTTCAACAGTGCTGTCATTTATAAGATGTGTTTGCAACCAACTTCCGAAAGTCTCCATGTGTTCGCGTTTAATCCATGAGTCACCCTTCCCCGGGTTTGCAGACCGTACAATATTCTTGTGTTCCTCGAGATACGTAGCCATGAACATAGAATTTTGTAGAACTGTGTAGTGTGCTTTGGTCAAAGAATGCCCGTCCCTAGGTATCATTGTCTTCTTTCCCAGCGTTCCTTTTCCCCTCAGTATCCCCTCATGCCGCGATTCAGGAACACCTATTGTCTTTAGGTCAGGAATAAAGTCAACACAGAACCCAATGACCTCCTCTGTTTCCATAGCCCTTCGAGATGCTTCCTTCTGGCCTAGCACGGTTATGAACATATTTCTTCAAGACTCCCATGAACCTCTCAAAGGGGAACATATTGTGTAGAAATACCGGGCCAAGAATATGAATCTCTTCACATAGGTGAACCAGGAGATGAGTCATAATGTTGAAGAAGGATGGTGGGAACACCAACTCAAAACTAACAAGACACGGGACCACATCCCTCTGTAATCTTGTCAGACTTTCTGGATCGATTACCTTCTGAGATATTGCGTTCATGAATGCACATAGCTTCACAATGGGTACTCGAACATTTTGCGGTAGAAGCCCCCTCAATGCAATCGGAAGCAACTGCGTCATAATCACGTGGCAGTCATGAGACTTCAGGTTTTGGAATTTTTTCTCTGCCATGTTTATTATCCCCTTTATATTCGACGAGAAGCCAGACGGAACCTTGATACTGTAAAGGACTTCAAAGATATTCCTTCTCTGCTTTAGTAAGAGCGTAGCTGCTTAAGTAATGGCGCCTATCTGTGTGCTTGTTGCTTGGGTCTTTCATACGTTGCTGGTCCTCCCGTGCTTCTGGCGTATCTTTGTCACGTGCATCACGTCGATCGAAGACCGGACCTCTAAAACTTTCCAATAGGGTAGCTCCCAAAATATAGATTTCTTCTTCCACATTGGTGCGCGCTTATCAGGGCCGTACGGAACTGGTTGGCTGCCAGCAGCCTTACCAAAGATTACTTCTAGGTCCTTGACCATATCGAATATATCATTACCACTACGCAGCTCAGGCTTCTTCCGGTTATCTGCCTCACCTCTGAAATGCTTTCCTCCTTTCTTTCTTACGGGATGCTTGATCGGAAGAAATATACGATGCCCCAGGTATACAACCTTTTTACATTTATTCAAAAAAACATTGTCAGTATTATCTAAATAGTGTGTGCATGCATTGTATCCCTTGTTTGTATGTCCGGAAATGTTACTAAGAGCAGGCCAATCATTGATGGTTACAAAAAGCAACGCCCGTAGGTCAAATGGCTTTTGTTCGTTCTCATCCCACACACGTACACCTGGTTTGCCCCACAATTGTAAGAGGTATTCCACTAATGGCCTTAGATACACATCAATGTCGTTGCCAGGCTGCCTCGGGCCTTGGATGAGAACTGGCATCATAATGAACTTGCGCTTGATGCACAACCAAGGAGGAAGGTTGTACATACATAGAGTTACAGGCCAAGTGCTATGACTGGAGCTCTGCTCCCCAAAAGGATTAAAGCCATCTGTACTTAGACCAAACCATAAGTTTCTCGCCTCTCCTGCAAAGTCTGGGAAGTCTCTCTCGATCTTTCTCCACTGCGATCCATCGGCGGGGTGCCATAACTTTCCGTCTTTCTTACCGTCTTCTTTGTGCCATCGCAACAACCTAGCATGCTCTTTGTTTCTAAACAGACGTTTCAGCCGTGGTATTATAGGAGCATACCACATCACCTTAGCAGGAACCCTCTTACGGGGGGGGCTCGCCGTCAACATCACCGGGATCATCTGCTCTGATCTTATACCGCAGTGCAGTGCATATCGGACATTCATCCAAATTCTCGTACTTCTCACCGCGGAAGAGAATGCAGTCATTAATGCATGCATGTATCTTCTGCACATCTAATCCTAGAGGGCAGAGAGCTTTCTTTGCTTCGTACGTACTATCAGGCAATTCGTTATCCTTTGGAAGTTTTGGCTTCATTAGTTGAAGTAAACTCTCAAATGCCTTGTCAGTCACACCGTTCTGTGCCTTCCATTTCAGCAACTCCAGTGTGGTACCGAGCTTTGTGCTACCATCTTCGCAATTTGGGCACAACAATTTTTTGTGATCCTGTAACATGTTTTCCAGCTTCAACCTCTCCAATTTATTTTCACAGTCTTCCCTTGCATCAGCAATAACTCGGCTAAGATCATCATCGGGCTCTTCTGATGCATGTTCTTGATCACCTCGATCTTCTGCATTCTCTTCCATTGCAGTATCGTCGTATTCAGGGAACAAAGGATCTTCTTCTTCTTCATCATCGTCTTCCATCACAACCCCTCTTTCTCCATGCTTGGTCCAGCAATTATAGCTGGGCATGAAACCTCTCCGAAGTAGATGGCCGTGAAGGATTCTTTCGGAAGAATGTTCTCTGACGTTCCGACAATCAACACATGGGCAACACATGAAGCCATTATCTTTGTTCGCCTGAGCTACAGCAAGAAATGCATTCAGGCATGCCATATACTCGGAAGTGCGTCGGTCACCGTACATCCATCGCTGCCGTGCATCCATCTGCATCATATAATTAAGTTTATCAAAATACATTACAATAACATATTAATACAGAGATGACCACAGTACATCGACAAATACTAATTTTTTATGTATAAGTTACAGATGAAAAAGATAATTTGTTAACCTCGGTCGAAGATACCATTTTCAGTGAGCTTATGTGCGGCTCGGGAATTTCGTCGAACACCTCGTGTGCAAAGTAAAATAAAACACAATAACACCACACTCTCTCACACCTCCAAGCAAAAAAAAAAACGATTGAAGGAGGGGAGGGCTGGGGCAGTATATATAGGGGAAGGGGACATTGGTCCCGGTTCGTTGACTGAACCGGGACAATAGGTCATGCGCGTGCCACGTGGCCTGTGGCTAGGCATTGGTCCCAGTCCGTGGCAAGAGCCGGGACCGATATGCCCCCACGAACCGGGACAAATGCCCCCAGGCGATTCCTGTTGCCCCGGGCGCACGAACCGGGACCAATGCATGGCATTTTTCCCGGATTTTGTTGCAACCGGGACAGCTGCCCCCTGGCCCCCTGGACGAGAGGGGTTGTTTCCACTAGTGTAGGAGCGGCGGCGCTGGTCGTGCTCCTGTTGGAACCACATGTTCCTGTTCGGGGAGTTCCGCGCGTAGGCGGGGTCCCTGAGGAGGTGGGCCGGCAGGAGCGCGCGCCGGCGAGCTATCTCCTCGCGAGCACCTTCGTTGGTCGGGGGCGGCGGCACCGGGATCCGCTGCGGGCTGAGGTGCCAGACGTCCGGGAGGTGGACGTCCGGCCAGAAGACCGACGTGGCGTGCTCCCAGTGCCACGTCGCCTCCTCCTTCCGCACGTACTGGTGGAACCTCTTGCCTGGCGCGGCGCGAGGCGGCGGGTTGCGCGCTGCCGGAGGTGGTGCGGGGAGGCGCGGGCTGCCCCCGATCCGGATGCCGCCCGGACCGAAGCCGAACGCCTCACGCGGTGGGGGGGAACGCCGCCGCCTCTCTGCCCGGCGCCGCTGGAGGACCCGGCCTCGTGCTCGTTCTTGGCGCGCTTGAACCAGCGGCGGTGCGAGATGGCTAGGGTTAGGGTTCGGGCTGGGAGCGGGGAGTGCCGGTGTACGGTGCGGCGAGGCCCTTTAAAAAGGACCCGGGCGGGGATGGCATGCCAACCGACGGCGAGAACGTGGCGGCGGTTGCAGGTTGGCCATGAATGCGCGGGGAAGTCGAGTCAGGGACGTGTGGCCGCTGGGTCGCTGGCCGGTGGGCCCTTTCTTGACCGTTCGTGGCCACGGGTTGGGAAGTGGGGGCGCGGGGAAGCCGAGGCGGCCACTGGGTCGCTGGCCGGTGGGCCCTTTGACCGCGCGCGGCTACGGTTATGCGTCTTAATTAAAGACGTGGGGACGTGGGAGCATGCGAGGCAGCCACTGGTTCGCTGGCCAGTGGCCCCTTTGACCCCGCGCGGCCGCGGTTGGGGAAGGCGAGGCGGCCAGTGGGCCGCTGGCCAGTGGGCCATTTGACCGAACGTGGCCAGTGGGCTTAATTAAATACGTGGGAAAGGCTGCGTCCCTGGCCAGTTGACGCGGTTGGGGAAGGGGAGCCCGGTTGGGATTACGAGGCAGGCATCCGCTGTGTCGCTGCCTGTCCATGTCCCTTTTTCGACTATTTCTTTTACAAAAAATTGGTCATTTTTTTGTGCTTCTATTATATGAGCTGGCCTTTTTTTTACATATTTTTTGTGCTTCTAAATTGGACCTCTCTTATGTTTTGTTCACTCTCCGCCAAATGGCTACAGGAATGGCACTGGAACAAACACAGCGACTCGAACAAAGACATGAACGAACATCTCCGTCTAATATATTCGTTTGCGAGTTCATTCGTCAGACGGGAACCACCTTAATGTACGTCAGTCGTCAAATTTTCTTATTAGCATCTATTTCACTAATATATATTGACCACTCTTCTTTATATTAGATCGAACGGCTCCGGTACGGTCTTCTACCAAGGGAGCGCATACGAGCAATTCAGGAGGAAATTACGGGCTAAATTTTATTTTGTAATTCCACCGGTCATGTAATATGCTCCATATACTTAGCTTATGTACTATAAGTGTTCCTTATTTTTCTATATATACGTATTAGTTATTCATGGAGGTCCGGGGAGGGGCCACCGAGGCTCCTCTCTTGTCGTGGGATCCGGAGGTCCGGGGAAGGGCCACCGGGCTCCTCTCTTCTCCTGGGATCTGGGAGGTCCGGAGAGGGGCCAACAAGGCTCTTTATCAGTGTAGGGTGCGAGGGTGTATCGTAAAATGGAATTGGTTGAAAAAAAAGGAAAAAATAAAGCGAAAAAAAAATTCTACCGCGGCAGAGAAAATGGCAAAACTGTTGCCACGGCAGACGAGGCATTCATCCCGATTCGTGTTAAGAACCGGGACTAAATCCCCTGGCCAGGTTCGACACGTGGTCAGCCCCATTTGTCCTGGGTCCTGGCACAACCGGGACAAATGGGGGAGGGGCATTTGTCCCGCCTGGCCCATCCCGGTTGCACAACCGGGACAAATGGGCCTTACCAACCGGGACTAATGGCCGTGTTTCCACTAGTGCCCGGTCCTAGGCCCAAGACTGAAGCCCAAGAAGGGATACCTTTGGACTATTCCAGAAGGCCTAATTGAAGCCCACCCGCAGTACCTTGCGGGTTAAGATAGGAAACTTGTAACCGACATAGGGTTAGAGTTCGAGTCCTCCCCGGGTATGGTTTGAGACCTGGCCGCTTATATAAGGCCAGGAGAACCACCGGGAGAGGACCAAGCAATACCACACCACCAAGACTTGATATCGAGATCATACTCTCGCCTTGAGCAACCCCCCATTGTAACCGATCTACTCGTTAATACAGATCGACAGAGGCAGGAGTAAGGGTTTACCTCTACGAGGGCCCCGAACCTGGGTAAATCGTGTCCCTTGCCTAGTCGACGATTGTCACCAGCGCCTACACGTTCTCCTAATCAAAACCCTATGGGTTCACCCGAGGGACTTGTTGAGATGCAGATTCGACAATTGGCGCCGTCTGTGGGAACAACGGGCGCTGGATCTCCGGCATCTTCGGCTTCATCGACGACCAACTCACGTTGGAAACCTTCGACTTTGACTCCGGCCAACCCGATTCGGATCGGATCTGTCGTATTCACCCCTCACTCGCCGGAATCACGCCCGGAATTCAGCGATCTGGAGAAAAGTGTCACCTTGACGTTCGGGAGCTTCAAGTTCTACACCAACAAAGATGGGATCCTTCACTTCCCTGAGGAATTGGGATCTGAGTCAATTTCCAGCCCAGGAGCTGTCGATTCACGATCCTACTTGGCGAAAAGTAGCGAGTCCATCCGGCTCAACACCAGCAATTTCCATACCCTCTCTACAGAGGAACCCTCTTGGGTCAGGAAGACCTTCCAAGTTACGCCTAGGACTCACAAGCCACATCTGGCTCAGGTCTGCATGGCAGGATCGGAACAGCCACCCGCAGAAACTGAACAAAGCGCAAGGGAACGCGCTGAGATCAACATTTCGCGAGACGCCTGGCTCCGAGCAAAGGAGGCTATCCGCACAAGAAAACAACCTGCGGACGGAGTCCCACACGAAGACATGATCGCCTACCACTATCATCTAGTGAGAGCGGCCACTTCTATCAAAGAAGCTCGGGAATATCTGGCCGTACGAAAAAGATTGGCAGACGAGTCAAGCCAACGCCGAGCGGAGCTGTCCCTAACGCCTTCTGTCGGGAACCGCCCCCAGAAGAAGGGACGCGCCTCAAGAACCGCGACCATGGACGGCGAGTCCTTGAGCGGAATCAGCAAATCACTCATGCGCGTGGACGAAGACGGAAACATCCATCCGCAAACTCCCGCAGCCGCGGTGCTAGCCGCAGCCACCTACATGCAAATAAATCAACCAGGGGAAAACGACCCCCGCGCGGAACAATACAAGCAAGTGCAGAAAGGATTAGGCATGGCAGCCGCAAAACTCGCCTCCTACGATCGCAGGAAAGCAGCCGCACAGAATGACAAAGAAGCACCCCGTGGACATAGGGGCACATCACCTGCCAAGAAAAAATCACCCCGTCGGGTACGAGGAAAAGAAGCTCGACGACGAGGAGATAGCCCGAGTGGCAGCGATAGCAGTCTGAGGGGTCGAGGCCGTAGCCGCAGCCCGCGAAGAGGTCGAGACCGCAGTCCGCGGAGGGATAGAGATCGCAGCCCGCGAAAAGATCGAGACAGAAGCCACTCGCGATATCGCAGCAAGGAACCGAGATGAGACATCAATCGCGACGAGCCCGGATACAACGCGCGATCGGACATCGCCCATCAAGGTCGGGCGGCCAGAAACCATGCGCGCTCCCCATCTACATCCTCCGACGACGAAGTATGCGGAGCCTTATGCTTTGCTCGCAGCATCCGCGAGGCGCCGCTACCCAAAAGATTTAAGCTATCCACGGAAGTACAGAAATACGATGGTTCGCAAGAGCCTTCGGCCTGGTTGTCAGATTACCTCACGGTAGTAAAATGCCAACATGGGAACAAAAACACAGCTATGCAGTAACTCAACTTACACCTAGCCGGTGCTGCTCGCAGCTGGCTCAAAGGAAGGCCGAGGGCATGTTACAGATCTTGGGACGACCTAAACCTCGATTTCTACAAAAATTTCCAGGCAACATACAAAAGACCGGCAACCATCGAGGAGCTAAGAGCTTGCAAGAAGAAAAGTGGCGAGTCTACTCGCGAATATATTCAGCGATGGACCACACTCAGGAACACAGCAGGAAATATATCAGAAGAAGTCGCGGTTGAAGCATTTGCAAAGGGAGCATGGCGAACCTCTTTCAGGGAGGAACTGGGACGACTCGCGCCCAAAACCATGAGAGAATTGATGGCCATAGCCGACAGATGGGCAAACGGCGAAGACGCAGTGCGCAACGAGAAAGATTCATCCCCTGCACGCGATGACGATCGCCATAGTCGAAAGAAAAGAAGAAAGAATTACGACCACGATGATCAAGAAGAATTTTTGGCAGCGGAGTTCACAAAAAATCGCGACAGCGGATATCGTGGAAAACGCGAGTGGAAGACAAAGCAAGAAGACAAAACCCCCGAGGAGGACCTCGACGGTTACTGCACGCTACATCTATTTACAGATAAGCGCACCGGCAAAACTAAGGCAACACACCTTCTCAAGGACTGCCGAAAGTTCATTGATATCCATGAGGCCCTCTTGAAGAAAAATAGAGCAGCAATTAATCAGGGTTACCCGCAGCTTCCTGGAGGAGGAGCTCAAGGATTTCAACAGCCGTAAGCTCTGCCCCCAGCAGGAAACCAAAACGCGGTGCTAGCTGCGCTACCAGCGCCACCCGCCCCAAATCAAAGAGCCAATGGATACCCGAACCCAGCGGGACTCTTAGGCATGATACAAAAGGTCTGTCCATCGCGCAGTGCTCAGAAGACAAACACAAGACAGTTATGCATGGCTGTCCAAACCCCACCTACGAGAACCGAGTACCTAAAGATGGCGGAACAACCAATAACTTTCTTCAAGGAAGACAACCCTCCGCGAGTCTATCGACCAGGACACGCCGCACTAGTCATACATGCGCAAATTGGCAATTATGAGCTGGCTCGCGTGTTCATGGACGGGGGTAGCGGCATCAACATCATTTACGCAGACACGCTCCGTCGTATGAACAAGAATTTGGATGGACTCGCGGAATCAGAGACATCCTTCCACGGGATAGTTCGAGGAAAAGCAGTCCATCCACTCGGAACAATCAACCTGGAGGTGGTGCTAGGCAACCGAAGTAATTACAGGCGAGAAATTCTTGATTTTGAAGTCGTCGATTGGACCTCACAGTACCACGCCATGCTTGGTCGAACGGCGTTCGCCAGATTCATGGCAGTACCGCACTACGCATTCTTGAAGCTCAAGTTGCCTGGAGAATATGGCACAATCACCATCGACGGCGATTTCCAAAAATCCAATAAATGCGACATCGAATTCAACGAGATCGCCCAATATTTTGGGATGCAGGAAGAACTAGAGGAGATAGCAAAAACCACGGATCACTCTGTGATGCCTCTCACCAAGAAGAATACTCCAGAGCTCGAGTTCAACACAAATAGCGGTACCCGCCAGCATCAAGTACACCCGACGGATTCTGCGAAGACGACGATGGTGTCCACCACCCTCTCGCCAGCATAGGAAGGCGCGCTCGTCGAGATCCTCCGTGACTACTGGGAAATTTTTGCCTGGCAGCCTTCAGATATGCCAGGGATACCCAGGGAGTTCGCCGAGCACTCACTCGAAGTCTTCAAAGACGCCAAGCCTATCAAGCAGACTACCCGGAGGTTCTCAGAGCCCAAACAAAAAGCGCTCGGAGAAGAAGTAAACAGACTACTCACAGCAAAATTTATTCGCGAGATAAAAATATCCACCTGGTTAGCAAACCCGTTGCTGGTCCCGAAGAAAAATACCAACATCCTTCGCGTGTGCATCGACTACACGTCGTTGAATAAACACTACCCCAAGGATAACTTTCCCCTGCCACGAATCGATCAGATCGTGGACTCTACAGCAGGTTGCCAACGCCTCTCTTTCTTGGACGCCTACTCAGGCTATAATCAGATCAGGATGAAGAAGGAGGATGAGGAGAAGACGGCGTTTATAACACCCCACGGTGTTTACTGCTACACGACAATGCCCTTCGGGCTGAAGAACGCAGGCGCAATCAGCGTTGCATGCAAAAATGCCTCGCCAAGCTCATTGGCAAGAATGTACAAGTGTATGTTGACGACATCGTCATCAAGACTCGAGTGGAAGATACGCTTCTCGACGATATCAGAGAAACATTCGACGCGTTGAACGCATACCGAATCAAGCTCAACCCGACCAAGTGTGTCTTTGGCGTCCCTGCAGGACAACTTCTCGGGTACCTGGTCTCCGCTCGAGGGATTGAAGCTAACCCGGAGAAAATACAAGCAATCCTGACAATGAAGGAGCCAACCAATCGCCGTGGTGTGCAGCAGCTCGCGGGACGACTAGCCTCCCTAAGCAGATTCATTGCAAGGCTAGGCGAGCAAGCGTTACCTTTCTACAAGTTACTGAATAAAACGGATAAGTTCGAGTGGAAACCCGAAGCACAGAAAGCATTCACAGACCTCAAGCGAGCATTGCAAGCAGGCGCGTCCTGGCAACACCGCAAGAACGGGAGCCACTGTTCCTATACCTAGCCGCGACAAATCAGTTCATCAGCACAGCGATCGTGGTCGAGCGGCCGGAGGATGGAAAGGCGTTTGGTATCCAAAGGCCAATATATTACATCAGCGAAGTGCTTTCGCCCTGCAAACAGAGATATCCCCATTACCAGAAGTTCGTGTACGGTGTGATGCTCACAGCCCGAAAGCTCAAACACTACTTCCAGGAACACACCGTCACGGTGGTAAACGACGCATCACTGGGTACTATCATGAATAACCCAATGGCATCAGGAAGAATTGCGAAGTGGAGTATCGAGCTCGGCGCCTGGGACATCATATACGCAGTT
Organism: Alopecurus myosuroides; assembly: GCA_028641055.1. Lineage (NCBI taxonomy): Eukaryota > Viridiplantae > Streptophyta > Magnoliopsida > Poales > Poaceae > Alopecurus > Alopecurus myosuroides. The sequence goes on from CM054057.1 coordinate 777,869,414, forward strand.
CGCAAGTCTATCAAATCACAAGTACTCGTGGAGTTCCTAAGCGAGTGGACAGAACTACAAACGACAGGCCCTCCAGAGTATACAAGCAACTAGATAATGTATTTCGATGGATCAAAGAGAAGCAAAGGAGCCGGAGCTGGGGTTGTCCTGATATCCCCGAGAGGTGACAAGTTACAATACGTCCTTTGGTTGGACTTTCCACCCGACGACCCGGCGTGAAATAATGATGCAGAGTACGAGGGCCTCCTCCATGGCATGAAGATTACAATTGCCTGTGGAGCAACCCGACTAATGATCTATGGAGATTCAAATCTCATAGTGCAGCAGACAATGAAAGAGTGCGACGCCATTGCAGAAAACATGGTTGCCTATCTAGATATGTACAATCGACTCGAAGGAAGTTTCCAAGGGTGCGAACTAAAGCACATTGCGTGATCCAGCAACGAAGAAGCGGATAAATTGGCGAACATGGGTTCTACAAACACACCCATACCGCCTGGAATATACTTCGAAAGGATGATCAAGCACTCAGTCAAAGTCAAAAAATCAGCAGAAGCACCCACGATATTGGAGACAGAGGTCGGCCCGCAAACTGCTATGATTGAGCTCACCCAAAACATCTCAAGACAGGTTTTTATGGTCGAACCAGTCTGGACGCAGAAATACCTCGACTACTTGTCCAACAAACAGCTCCCAGCACATACTTGCGAGGCCAGACAGATAGTGCGACGCAGCAAAGCTTTTCGAGTACTCAACGGAGAACTATACAAGCAGAGCATATCAGGAATATTACAAAGATGCATAGCGCCCGAGGACGGTAAGAAACTACTATGAGATATACACCAAGGAGATTGCGGACACCATGCATCCTGGAAGACAATCGTGGGTAAAGCTTTTCGCGCAGGGTTCTACTGGCTCACAGCAGCCAGGGACGCAAAGGACCTAGTCGACAAATGCAACGCATGTCAAAGATTTGCGCCCAAGCCGCACGCCACTGCCACTGAGCTTCACATGATCCCAATCGCCTGGCCCTTTGCACAATGGGGGCTAGACATGGTAGGACCACTGAAAAAATCAACACTAGGAGGTTGCACGCACTTACTAGTTGCAGTCGACAAATTTACAAAGTGGATTGAGGCCATGCCAGTCACCTCAGCTAGCGCTCAATGCGCTGTCAAATTCCTCGACTCCATCGTGTGCAGATTTGGGATACCACACAACATCATCACCGACAATGGAAACAATTTTACAGCAAAGGAAACAGAGCAGTTCTGCGAGGAAAAAGGCATCACCCTCAGTTTCGCCTTTGTGGTTCACCCGCAAACCAATGGTCAAGTCAAGCGATCCAACGGATTGGTCTCGGCTGGAATAAAGAAACGGCTACTAGATCGACTGCACCCAGCGGCAGGACATTGGGCAGACGAGTTACCCTCCGTACTATGGAGCCTCCGCACGACCCCGAATCGATCAACAAAATACACACCATTTTTCATGGTATACGGAGCTGAAGCAGTCCTTCCCGAAGATGTCAAGTTCAGCGCCCCACGAGTCGTCGCTTACAACGAAGAAACCTCTAACAAGGCACTCGCGGAAGACGTGGATGCACTCGACGAGATACGCGACATTGCACTCGCAAGATCCGCGGTATATCAACAGTCGCTATGCCACTACCACAGCCGCCTTATACACCACAGAGCCTTCGTAGCAGGAGATTTGTTGTTACGACTCAAGCAGAAGGAAGGACACAAGCTCGAGCCACCGTGGGAAGGACCCTTCATAATACACGAAGTTATCCCTGGTGGCGCCTATCGACAGAAGAACCCCGAGACCGGTGGCATCTACTCCAATCCATGGAATGTTGCGCACCTCCGCAAATTCTATCCTTAGATTATTCTACTCGACAAAATAAGGCTATACTAGCCATGCTGTAGCTCGAGGACAATACATGGCCTCTCAGTCATATTAATAATATACATGGTTTCTCAACCATAGTTTCTCAAGTCATTGATTTTTACACGCTAAAACAGGTATACACCCCAAACACACGGGGGCTACGCCTAACTTAGCATCATTTACAAATACAAGAGTACAAGGTTGGCACCTTATAAAATTTGAAGACAACTATACAGACTTAACAGGATACAAACATCCTACAATTACATATGGCGACGAGCAGTTTCTTCGGCCAAGACACGATTAACCTCATCAGAGGTCAGTCGAATAATCTATTCTGCAGCAGGTCGAACGACTGTATAATGAGATGTCATATCGACTGAATCATTTGGGAGCTTGGCAACGCAGTTGAAATTAACCTCGGGATGCCATAATCGAACAAACGAGAGTGCTACTAATGACCCGCAGATCAACTGTTGACGGACGCACTCCCGAATCTCGCCTACTTGATCAAAAGTTCTGAGTAGCTGGCTCAAATCTTCTGGACCCCTTTCCAGGGGATAAAAAGCGCCATTCAAAGCTATCAAGGCCTCGTGACAGCGATCAACGAGTATCTTCGCCTGGCTCACACGATACTTCAAAGTGGCCAGCACGAAGCCTCGACTGCGGTCGGACCAAAAGTTATTTGCATGGGATTTTGAACTACCGGCTTCGTGACCAATATGGTTTTCTACCCAATGCTTTTCACACCGATCGTCAGGCTGAACAACTGCAAAGAAAGCTACAGAGTCAAAGAAAGAAAAAAAGACACGAAGTATTAGGGGGCTGAGATACTTACAGAGCAAATCCTTGGCAACAGCCGCCAATTCATCCATCACAAGCTACTCACGTTCAATCGCATGTTTCTGTTTGGACTTGGCTACATCAGCCACCCCACGCAAAACTTTTAGCTTGCGCTCACCATCCGCGACCCGGTCACGGAGGCCGGCAAAAGTACCGACAGCAGCAACAAGTGGATCTGCTTGAGCAGCAGATCCACTCGACGACTCCGCGACAACACCTGTGACCTGGAAGAAGATAAGAAAAGTTAAGGAATAATTCAAGACGTTCCATTCGAGAAATAAAACCACCTATTCGACAGTTGCTCGGGGGCTACTCCCATCGGGAGGAACTCATGAAAATCAATCATAGGAAGCATCTCAGATATCAAAAGAACACTTGGATTAAAGATAGAATACGGGAATACATCCCAAGGTTCATTACATCGGAAGCACAAACTACGTCTGTCCTAAGGAACTACAGAAGTGCTGCCACTCGCGGCAGATTGCCCCCTGCGACTAGGGCTGGAATTCGAGCCGAGTTGAGTTGGCTCGGCTCGACTCGCTCAAGCTCGGTCAACGAACGAGTCGAGCTCGGCTCGACTCGTTCAACAAACGAGTTCAAAATCAAAACTCGGCTCGGCTCGGTGAACTCGCGAGTAGCTCGCGAGCTACTCGTTTAACTTATCTAATTTTATAAAACTATAAAAAATCAACATTATATAATGTATATATAATTATTTTTTATTATTTGGGTCATTTATAATAAAATCATCACAATAATCAGTGAAAATATGTCACCATCAAACAATTTGTAGTAAACAAACTACAATAATCAGTAAAAATATTCAAATAATCAAGAATATCATTAAAAATTATTTTGACCGAGTTAAACGAGTACTCGGTAAACTCGGCTCGTTTAGCTTGAACTCGTTTACCGTCGAAAACGAAAACTCGACTCAGCTCGTTGGACAACGAGTTCGAGCCGAGCCGAGTCGAGTTGCGAGCTACTTGTTTAACTCGCGAGTTCTGAGTTTTAATTCCAGCCCTACCTGCGACTAGCACGGGCAATCAAGTCAGATAACTTCTGGGCAAGGACTCCAGCCGGATCGCCGAAAGGACGAAGCGCTACCTTTCTGCCCATAGTAGGGTCGACGGGGAGGTTTGAGTACGCCTCGTCCAAACCTGCGACTCCGTGCGCCAGTGCAAACTGGATGGCAGTCTTCGCCCCGGACTCCGAGTGAGCAACCGAGTAGGCCTAAAGGAGATCGCCCTCCAGGAAAACCTTCAGGAGACCATCCAGCGTAGGCGGAACTGCAGTGTTGACCAGAAGACGCCCATGGAGTTGCGTCAACACCCGAGTAGCATTGCCAATCAGGGAGCAAATCCCGCTAGCATGCCTTCGAAGCTGAGCGCAGGAATCAGTCAAGGCGTCCACCCGTTGAAACCTGGGCAGCTCCAGCCCAACGCCAAGAAGATCTGCTGAAAGAAACGTTAAAATCCAAAGGACTTACCAGCCAGTCGAGAAACAACAAAGGATAAGTACAACTTACCCGCAAAACGCGGGGCCAGAGGGCGAAGGAAGTCAACGAGATCGTTGTCCTGCTTGGTGCCAGCCTCCTCCAACTTCTTCAGGGCGTCCTGGGCATCCGCAAGTTTTCCCTCGAGACCAGTCGACTGCTGGCGAGAGGACTCAAGTTTCTTTCGAGCAGCTTCCAACTGAGCCTCCAGGGCGCTTACCCGACTGACAGCGTCCGTCTTCTCGCCCTTCAGCACTTCGTCTTGAGCTACACAACAAAAAATTTAAACACAAAGGAATTCGCACAAGCGAAAATATTGGATAGAAGGAGTAGAGAAACTTACCTCGCAGAAGCTCGTTTTCCGAGACGAGTCGATCGCGATCTGCCCGAAGGGTCACGCAATCTGTCTTAGCCGAGATAACACGACGGCCAATGGCTGCAAGGGAGTCAAGAAGAGACTGCAAAAACACGAAGATGAAAGAGTCAGAGAGGAGAAGATTGAGCCTATACACGACTGCAAACAATCGAGTATTGCCTCGGGGGCTACTCCCATCGGGAGCACTGCCGTGCACCCGATAAAATGAAGAGAAAAAATGCTTAAGTTCTTGAGCCTGTAGCCAATCGCAAGCGATTAACTACAGCCTCGGGGGCTACTCCCATCAGGAGCACTGCCGTGCACCCGATAAAAATCCCGAACAAACAGAGTACAAGATGCAAAAGAAAATAGCAAAATTTACCTGGCCTTGAGCAATGCAGAGAGGATCAGCCGAGCTACCCGACACTTCTTTCGAAGTCGAGGTCCCAACTGCAAAGCTAGGGATCCTATATTCCGTAGTCGCAGCTGTGGGGGCTGGACTCAGCGAATTCTGGACGGTCCCAGCAGTTGGGGTCCCACCCGCAGCAGCAGCTTCTTTCCTTTTCTCGAGAGGAAGGGAAGAGGCGAACCGGCCGGGGCTGATGGATTGGAGCCTGTCATGAAGGAAAACAACAAGTGTCAGAAGAAACAAAAAGGGAACGTTCGACTAGAACTAAGAAGCAAAAACTTACTCGTCATCATCTTCGTCGTCTATCATATCCGCGTTCCAAGCGGTTTGGATTGTCGGCTTAGGAGCAGGAGGAGCGTGCACATTCAGCGGGGTTGCGTGGAGACGCTCCTTATCGGACCCTCCACCCAGGGAGTTGTCCTTAGAAGTAGCTTTGTCTCCTCCCGCCCGGCGGAGCTTACGGTCGCGAAGATCGCTACTCGTTTCCTCCACAAAATCCGAAGAAGCGTGGTCGGAGCTCGAGCTAGCATCCGCAACACTGGTGTCAGCAGGGACATCCAGGTTACTCGCCAACAGATCAGAAACCTCTTCATCAGAAACTGGCGGGTAGCAAGTTGCTACTGCCAAACTCTACAAGGAGAGAAGGAAGGAAAGGAGAAAAAACTCAATCGAAGGATTCGCAAAACGAAGGAAAAATTGGAGATAGAAAGAGCATTGAACTTACGTCGGATCGAGGAGGATTTGAGGCTGCAAAGGTTGTGATTGGACAATCGGCGAAAGACTCGCCTACCTTCAGCTTCGTGATGGCCGCAATCTTCTTCTCGAACGCGGCATTCGATAGTTCTTCGCGGCTCACTCGGCTGGGGTCTTCGGTTCCTTGGTACTACCACATGGGAGAGGGCCTCGCCTGCAGGGGTTGGATCCTGCGCTTAAGAAACACACTCGCAAGATGCAAGCCGTTCAGCACAACCCCTGCAGTTTGGTCACGGAGCGCTGCAACCTTGGCGAGTAGCGGGGCGATGATCCGGCTCTCTTCGGCTGAGAGCTTGTGCGCCCAGGACTTTCGCCGCTTCAGAACAGTGAACGGATGGAATTCGTTAATTCCACCCGCGCTGTTGTCAACGACATAAAACCACTTCTTCCTCCACCCTTGCGCGGAGTCGATGAGTTGCATGTCGAAGTAGAGGGTGTCGGACTTCGCCTGGATTCCGAAGCCGCCAGTGCGCTACGTCTCCCCAAGCTCAGCTTCCACCCGCGATTTATCGCGGAAAGACCGCACCTTGAACAGAACCTTCCAAAGGCCCCAGTGCGGGCGAATACCGAGAAAACACTCGCAAAGCACGATGAAGCACGAGATGTGTTGCACAGCGTTCGGAGGCAGGTCGTGGAGCTGTATGCCATAGACATACAGCAACGCCACGAAGAAGGGGTGAAGGGGGAGAGAAAGCCCGCGCAAGACGTGATCCGCAAAGATCACGCGCTCGTTCGCGAGGGGATTGGGTACCTCTTCCTTTTTGCCGATGCGAACTCGCTTCTCAGCGTCGGCAGGCAGCAATCCCTCCCTTTGCATCTCCTTGATGCTCTTCTGTGTGGTGTTGGCGGAGCGCCAGTCGCCAGAGGGCGGAGCAGGAGCCACAGGGGCATCCTCGGGCGCTTGCGAGGAGGAAACAGCGGCGCTTCGTTTCTTGCCTCCCGCCATGAGCGCTGGTGCAAGCTTGAGGACAGAGAAGGGGCGCGAGGAAGACGAAGGCTAGGAAGGTTAAAGCTGGAGACGAATGACGGGAAATTTTCACTTTTCACCCAAGGGGCGTATTTATACACGGTGTCATCTAATCGTGGCCGCTCATCGAGCGACGTGGCGCTCATCACGGAAGCCACGCGTGAAGCCGAAACAAAACGGCGGTGAACGCTGTTTCGTGCCACGATCTTAACATAAGATCGTGCGCAATTACTGCGCGCAGTTCGCGTAAAAACCGGGAACGACGTCTCGTTTCCGGTCAAAAAGCTTACAAGGTGGGCCAGCGCCTCTGCTCTCGCTCCGTCACGTCCCATCGGGAGGATAAAGTGCCCTGTGACGTCATAACGCACATCATCAAGATCAGAATCTCTTCGGATAAAATCCCCAAAACACGAAATAAACTTCGTATGGGCAAATCAAAACGCGAAAAATCCTTCGCATAAAGCCTCAAACACGAAATAAACTTCGTATGAGCAAATAAAGACGCGAAAATTCCTTGGCATAGGGCTCCAAACACGAAAACTCTTTCGTATGGAAATAAGACTTCAAAGCACAAAAAACTTTGTGCACAAAATCAAGGGAGAAATCCTCAATCGAAATATCCCTGGATAAAACTTGCGAGTGCGTAGTTCCTGCCACTCTATTATACGATGTACACACATCAATCTCCTTGATTGTTCAGCCGACTAGGCATATCTGGATGCCGTATTTCTTCCGAATACGAAGGTAAGACCCAAAAGATCTTTCTTGAGGGCCTGGAATCACACTCAAGCTGCGTCCTCCGGTAAATTCCGTGTCAACAACACGATGAAAAATCCTAGCGGACGCGCCGGGTACCCCTATAGGTTAAGTTCGACTCGGTAAGACCTCAACGGCCCAGTCGCAATGATCACCTCCTCGGGTTCGAGTCGGAGGTATCGAATCTGTGTAGGCCAGAATTTTTTTTGCCCTAGTTGCAATTAATTGGCCCTGATCTTTCAGGAGAGCCAAGCTACTGAGCCATATCCTTCTGTGAAAATAGCCAAAAACACAGGCGCTCTCGTTGCTGGATACTCGGGCATAAAAACTCATCACACAGGGTATACGGCCTCCGATCGGTAAACGACTAAAATGATCATCCGAAGGAAACAAGGCAAAAAATTTGAGCGTCTACCCGACCGGGAGATCCCAATCGAGCAAACGCTCGGGGGCTACTGACGAAGGGATGGACCTTGGACCTGTCGAGTAAGGATACCCGATCCTAGACCCAAGACTGAAGCCCAAGAAGGGATACCTTTGGACTATTCCAGAAGGCCCAATTGAAGCCCACCCGCAGTACCTTGCGGGTTAAGATAGGAAACTTGTAACTGACATAGGGTTAGAGTTCAAGTCCTCCTCGGGTATGGTTTGAGACTTGGCCGCCTATATAAGGCCAGGAGAACCACCGGGAGAGTAACAAGCAATACCGCACCACCAAGCCTTGAGATCGAGATCATACTCTCGACTTGAACAACCCCCCATTGTAACCGATGTACTCATTAATAGAGATCGACAGAGGCAGTAGTAAGGGTTTTACCTCTACGAGGGCCCCGAACCTGGGTAAATCGTGTCCCCCGCCTAGCCGACGATTGTCACCAGCGCCTACACGTTCTCCTAATCGAAATCCTATGGGTTCACCCGAGGGACTTGTTGAGATGCAGATTCAACACCATACCCGCCCTATTTAACTTGTCGGGTCTCATTTCTTACCAGACCCACGACCCGGCCAGGTTCGGGGCCCCAACGGGTACCCATTTAAGGAGCGACATCGACACATGTGGGGAATAAAACAATGAAATATTGGGATGAGGTTGGTGGGAATAGACACGTGTGTACGTGTGTTGTCTCCGGGACTCTGATTCCAACGTGTCCATGTTATGTGTGAGGTTTATGGTCCATAACTCGTGGACGTGTGGTTAGGCATATGATTATTAGCGATATGATTAGGATATAGAGCGGGTCTGCGGGTATGCGGGTACGGGTTTGTTACCACCCCCATACCCGCCCCATTAGATCTGGCGGTTCGAATATTTTACCAAACCCTCCCCATTTAAGGCGGGTACCCGTCGGGTTTGCGGATTTCGTGGTCTATTGCCATCCGTAATCGCTCCCTTCGGGCGACTCGGGAGAAACCCTAGCACGCCGTCCCAGGCCTTGGGTGCACCGGTTGCACCAAATGAATGGCTACTGTCGTGGTATTGTCTCCGCGGATAGGAACCGGGGGTGCCCAAGCCATCGTGGTTGTTGTAGAGGACGTGCGTGTAAACAGAAGGGCTCCGGTGACGCGATTCCACACAAGTTACCCAGTTTCGGATCACGCAACGACGACGAGATCCTGCATGGTTCTATAAATCACTATAAGATGGATACGTCACCGGGTTACAATGAGTGTATGATGAAAATATTAGCCCTAAGACTCGTGCGAGCCATCTTATAAAGACGGACGTCGTGCCCCATCTTAAATACCAAAATGGTCATATCCATCAAAATACCAAAACGGCCACAAAACGAGCATATTTTTCAATATAAATCCACAACATAAGAGCATCTCATGGTAAAAAAAAATATAAGAGGATCTCCAACCATGTTCTCAGTATACTGTTCGACAAGTGTTTCGGGCAGGCCCTATTGAGAGAGTCGGCACATGTTGTCGACCTATTGGGACCGGGTCCCCCAGCGACGGCACCACAATAGGGTTTCATAAAAATATTGAAACATTAATGTAAACGAACAACAATTTTTTGTTAAAATTTAAACAAAAATAAAACTAAACCCTAGATCTCGCAGCTCATTCGGCTCCGCCAGTGAGGAACTTGGATGTTGCCGCCCAAGGATGCGGTACCAAGGACGCTTGGATGGTAGCATGCATGTCGGGCCATTGTGGCGTCTCCAGTCACTCGTCCTCCTCTTCCTCCCCCCTTACCCGGCCGCCATTGCTCGCGCGTTGCAGGTCGAAAGGGGTTGTAGAGGCGGCCTGCCATGTCCTCGATAGGTGAGCGGCAACGCTACCAGGATATGGATGAAATATGTCGCCCAACCATCTGGTGAGGCGGCCGTTGGCCGGCAACACCGGATGTTGCGCAGCTAGAAGTGGTGGTGTGCGGGACGAGCTGGCCTCACCGGGGGTGGCGTCTCTCTTGGTGAATCGTGCGTTCCGCGATCGGTTGGCGGGGGCACTCGTGGGACCTGGCGCTGTTCGCTGCGGTGGCTAAACATGCTGTCGGTGGATCTCTATTGCGGTGAGAAGTTTGAAAAGAGAGGGTTGGTGGTGATTGCTCGCGCTTCATCTTGCTCATATCAAACATTTTCTTGGGTCCACGAGGCTTGTGCATCATGTTCACACCAAGTAAATCATTCGTGGGCAAACCAACATGTGGTTGGATGGTTAGAAGTGTGGTTATACCCCCAAGCCCACGAGAGTTCAAACCCCAGGTTTGACACATATGTGTTGTATTTAGGCTGAATATTCTTTCAGTGGGAGGCGACGTTCCTGTCGACAGGGAGACGCCTGTGGTGACTTCGTCAATCTCAAAACCCGTCGGCTCAGTCTTTCGGAGGTGCTCATAAGTGTGAGGTGTATGTGCGTTTATAGAGATGAGTGTATGCGCGTGTATATGAACGTTTGTGTTTGTACCGTGTTTCTAAAAATAATCATTGCTGGATGGATGAAATTTTGAGCCAAACAGATTTTGAGAAGAAGCCAAACAGACATGTGACAAGAACAAGATGTCTTTCTTTTTTTGAGCCAATCAGTCTATCACGAGTGTATCAAGGGCTGGTGGGCCCAGGTGGTGCAGGATGTAGGCATGTGCGTCGCACCACCAAACCAGCTGGATTTGGCCCCTGGGATTGTCCAAAAGTCCATGGGCACGTGTACTCCTCCTTAGATATTTTGTCGCATAATGGATCAAGTGCACTTTACTCTCGCGGGAGACGACTACAAGCCAAAGTTAGGACATCTCTGCGGGACTGCTCAAATCCGGACCTATTTTGTCCGGATTTTGTCTATTTGAGCAGTCCGCGTGTTTTTGGTTCCTGCACCCTACGGGCTGCTCATTTAGTGGCCCGGGCAATATTTTTTTTCTCCCAAAATTGGAACAGAGTACCAGTAGGTATAAGTTGGTAGCCGGGCTCCAGTTCCAGGTCGCGCGGCGTGACCCCGCTCCAGGTCGCATGCCTCATACTCTCCTCCCCCTCCATGCCAGGACAGCTTCCCACCGCCCTGTTCGCACCGGCCCTGCGCTAGGTGCGCGACAGCTTCCCACCGCCGCTCGCGTCGGTGGCCGGGCTCGAGCTGGTGGGTCGGCGGGTGCCTACGTGGCCGCGGCGCTCCCGGCGTCCGACCTCCGCGCGCTGGCGGACCTCAAGGCGCTCCTCGCCACCCACCCCGACCGAATATCCATCTGGGACGTGCCGCTGAACCCTCACAGCGACGCCCCCGCCGACGAGCACCGACGTGGTGCTCCTGAAGTTCCTCCGCTCTAGGGACTTCCGCGTCCGCGACGCGCACGCCATGGTGCTCCGCTGCGCCGCCTGGCGCGCCGAGTTTCGCGTGGACGCGGTGCTGGCGGAAGACCTTGGGTTCAAGGAGCTGGAGGGCATCGTGGCCTACATGCACGGCTGGGACCACGACGGCCACCCGGTCTGCTACAACGCGTACGGCGTGTTCAAGGACAGGGACATGTACGACCGCGTCGACCGCCTGGGGCGGTTCCTCTGGTGGCGCGTGCAGATCATGGAGCGCGGCGTGCGTAGCTCCAGGCGCGGCGTGCGTAGGCGAGCTCGCTGGTCCTTGCGGCAGGCCAGGACGGGGCAGTTGCTGCGCCCCTCATGCGGGTCCACGACGCTCACGCCGTACGCGGCCTGGTCGCCGCCACCGTGGAGGGAGACCTGCGCGAGCGTCGCGGGCGCCGCGCCGCCGAGACCCCCGCACTGGAGCTCGCCCTCGACGCGGCCGGCCTCGACGCGGATGTGCCACCTGCGGCGGAGCTCGTTGGCCCTGGCGTACTGCTCGACACGGCCTCGACGCGGGCGGGCGGCGTTACCTCGTCGCCCTCGGCGAGGATGTTCCACCTGCAGCGGAGCTCGTTGGCCCTGGCGCACTGCTCGACGCGTGCGCCGCCGCGCTGGACGGGTGCGCCGCGGTGCTGGCCACCGGGCTTGACGCATGCGCGGGTGAGGTCTCGATGCGTGCACCGCCACGCTGGAGCGTGGGCTACCGGGCTGGACGCGTGCGCTACCGCGCTCGACGGCGCCGTACGCGCCAGATCCGCCCACGACCTCTGCCTCCTCGAGGACGACCACCACCTCCTTGCGGGTCTGCGCTCGCCGCGTGACGCGGCCGCTCCGAGCTCGCCGGAGAAGGAGAGGGGCTGCGGGAGGGGAGGGGGCCAGGGAAAGGAAGAGAGAGAAGGTGCGTAGGTGGGGAGAGAGAGGATGACATGTGGGGTTTGTTTATATTTGTGTGGGGTTGGCATGGATAGAACAGACACATGTCTGGATTTGAGCATCCACGGATAAAAAAACGGACAGTTGTCCTTATGAGCAGCCCCGTAGGGGCCTGGTTTTGTCCGGGCCTGCTCAAAAGGGACTGGTCTGGGGCAATTGAGCACCCCCGCAGGAGATGTCCTTAATTGTCGAATACTGCTGAAGTGGGAACATTTTAGGGTCGTTTGGATTTTTTATAAAGGAATATATTAAGATCGTGAAGATACCGATACCTATACTTTCTGAAGCAATTCAATATCGTAATAGTAATACAGATGTTCACATCCAGAAAAAAAAAGTCCAACAGGAAAAAAAAATCGGCTACGGACTTTCAGTCCTTGCAGCACCATCCCAACCACCACCGAGACAACAGCTGAAATCCAAGTTCTCTAAAGACGACGTCTTCAAGAAGGAAAACAGTGCCCAAGAGACATCGTCGTCTAACGCCTGATCGTAGATATTGAGTTTTCACCTGAAAATAGTCTTTGTTCTCAAAACATTGATTTATATTGCAAGGTACAACCAATTAAGCCCGGAAAAGAAATTAGTAGGGATTGAACATACGGGCGAACCGCTGCCGCAAGGCCCGCTCCCGCGACTGCGCTCGCGCGTAGGCCTCTGCCGCCGCCGCCACCGGATCTCCGGCCTCCGACCACCTCCGGCCAAGTAGAGCGCAGATCCGGAACCCCTCCAGCCTCCTCTCTCCGCCTATCCGCAAGAAAACTCTGTCCCCGCCGTCTCTCCGTGGGGAGCAGTTTGTCCGGCGCCCACCTTCCCGCCTGCTTCCGCTCCCGTGCGGCCTCGTCGGGCCGCACCAGGGCGCCCCTCCGGCCTCAAGCGAGCCTCCCTGCGCCTCTCCTCCTCTCGCCTCCGCCGAAGGCGTCGCCGGGCAAAGCCTGGTCGGCGCGGCGGTGGCGGGACCCCTCAGTCGCCGTTGTGGTGCGAGGCGGGCGGCGCCCGCTTCTGCTGCTCGGGAGGGCGATGCTGCGGGCCGACGACGTCCATGTGCGGCGCTTGCTGCGCAGGTGGCGTGGCTGCGGAGTCGGTGGAGGCAGGGCAGTGCTGTCTCGCGGCTCCCCACGACGCAGTTCGCCGTGGCGCGCATGGGTGTGCGGCGGTGGTGGCTCGTGGTGGTTGAAGGCGGCCGACGTGGGTGCCTTGGGGCGGCACGGCGGACGGAGTTTGGAGGTGTCAGTGCTCCTGCCGGCGTGGTGCTCGGAGGTGCCGTCCGTCTTCGTCCCGGTGCCTCCACGCGGTGCAGAGCATTGGTGCAAGACTGGTGGTTTCTGGGCCTCCAACTCTGTTGGTCATGGTGGTCGGGTGCGGTGGTGCTCGAGGGACTGCGGCGCGGTCGGCGGGAGGTAGAGGCTCGCCGTCCAGCCTCCCTTGGCTGGCACGTCGCGCCGGCTTTGGGGGCAGCGGCACTTGTGCAGTTGGGCATGCGGTTGTTCTGTAGCACTTGGACGCCGGTATGGCGACCCCAGACATGGTGGTAGCGTCGAGCTGAGCTAGGAGGTCGCTCAGCGCGAGACAAACCTAGGCCCCGGCGCCTAGCTGTGTTTGGTGGCCGTGGACCGTCGGGCGCGAGGGGCTAACGGTGTCCGCGTGCGGGGCTCTTAGGTGGGCTGGCCGGTCCCCATGTGGGCGGCGGGCGGTTCGTGTTTCTTCGCCGGGTGAAAACTTGCCCTGGTCATCGATCAGGACAGGCGACGGTGACGCCCGCTGGCGCCACTTCCCTCTTGAAGGCGTCGTCGTGACGGAGCTCTCACTCCTCCTCCGGAAACTTCCAGGGGAAACCCTAGATCCTTCGTGGATCGGGCGAGGGCGGCGCTTCGGCGTCGTATTCCCCTTGGGACCTCGTCTTGGATGTTTCGCCGTCCAGAGGGACCCATGGATGTTTGGTGGTCAGCGGCGACGTTCTTCTCGTTTCCGGCTAGGCGGTGCGCGACCATGGGGCCGGTGTGGATGTCGGAGCGGCGGCTCCGATCTCGCCACCGCGGCATCGCGTTGAGGCGCGTGGTGTCGGCCTTTCCTGCGTGGGCGGTCTCGTCGTCGACCCGTGTGGAGTTTGGCCCGTGGCCAGCGTGGATGTCGGAGCGGCGGCTCCGGATTTCGCCTCCGCTGTTGCGTTGAGGAGTAGCAGTGTCGGCCTTGGCCGCTTGGGCGGTTAGGCCGTCGACTTGTGTGGTGCGTGGCCTCGGGGCCGGCGTGGTGCGTTGTGTTGTTGTATCCGGTTTTCGGTCAGTTTTCCTTATAGATTGGTCAATTCACTTCTTCTATATCAATGAAAAAGCAATCCTCTTTCTCGGTTTCAAAATAAAAGTTAAGCCCGGAGTTTGGATTTTCATCATGAAAGGTAAAACTTAGAACTTCACCTGTGTTGTCGCCCCCCCACTTGCATACCGCTGCTACAAAATTCGGAACTCCAAAGAAGTTCCTCATCACCACATACTCCGATTACCATTACTTGTCCTCCGATATCGGCTTCAATCAGATTCTCCCCCTCTTATTTCACTATGGAGCTAAAATTATTCCTGGATGTCAACAAATAGTAGAGCTTCGCGTTCTCTTTTCTTAACAGAGAACCATTGGGCCGGACCAAATCCCACCCGGTCCAGCAATCTCTAGACATAATGCGACATAGGAGTTCACCAAGGGAGCCTTCCGGAACCCGACAATCCGGCCAGATCAAGGAGGACAGGCGTCAGGCAGATATTTGTCTTAGCGCAAGAGGAACTCTTAGACCACCGCATTTATTAGGCAGATTGGCGGGACCCTATGCCGCCGCTCGTTGGTCAACCTCCTCCGGCGAAAGAAGAGGCACGACACCAAAGAACCACGCGCATGCGTCGTCCCGTTGGTACTCGTCCGAAAAGATGTCCACGACACTGAAGTAAGTCTGATCGCGAGCACCAAGTCGCTTCCCCATGCACCTCCGGGTGAGCGACAGTCGCACCGATCCCTGGTCTAGGCGGGTGCCTAGGATGTACAGCCTCCGCCACACCTCACACGGACGCCCATGGGAGGGAAGCAAGTCGTGCAAGCCCCGCAACCGAGGGTACACTGCCACCGCCCCTGATCCCGCATGCAGACGATCACCGGCGGCGTTCGGGGCCATTGCCGTTGATTTTCGGTGGCTAGGGTTTTGCCCCGATGCCGCCTCAGGGGACGGCACTGGAGCCCTTTTTGTTTTCTCGTATTCGCCCGCTTGGATTGAGAGTTGCAAATTGTGGAAGGGAAATTTCCACCCCACTTGCGCTGGATTTTGAGCGTGACCTCTAAAGGCCAGCAAAAATTTCCGGAGTATCAGATTCAAGCGGGGCCTTAGTTAATTCGTTAGATATATATTCTGAGAAAACTCGATCGGAGGCATGGGTCTCGTTAACCTGTCGGATTTCGAGTGTTCACTTTCGCTAGGTTTTTCCAAAGGGGGAAGTACGTGTGATGCTCTTAGGCTACACACATGCAGAAAATTTATTATGTTATTCTAAATTCGCCTCTTTCTATCAAGAGTAATTATTTGTGGTATCACCTATTTTTTTCACCCAAGTAAGATGCAATACGAGTCCAACTACGCGAGGCGATAAACAGAGAGCGAGTCGTGACAAGTCGGCCGGTGTCGCTCGGCGCGGAGGTTTAACCAATTACTCCCTCCGTTCAAAATAGATGACTTCCACATATCTATATATGGATGTATCTAGACACTAAAATATGACTAGATACATCTATATCTAGATATGTGAAAGTCATCTATTGTTGAACGGAAGGAGTAGATAACATGCCACGGCCAAGGAAAGCAGGACCAGACTCCTGGGCGTGGGCTTGGGTTAAATCGGGCTTATTCACGCTTAGGCCGTGTTACTGTGAGTGTGTGCAGTTGAAATTAAGTGAGGAACTACCACAGGGATCATCTATGGGACATACTGTCATGTGGAAGCGCTTGTGGAGGATGAATGTGCTACCGAAAATTTGGGTATTCTGGTGGCGCGTGGTTAACAACATGTTTTTGTGCTTCCAGGAACTAAGGAGGAGGCATATTATGCAATTATCAAACTATCCGTTATGTGGACATGAAGATGAAGGTCTGTTTCATAGCCTTCTGAAGTGCCCCCATGCAAACTTTTTCTAGGATCGCAAAAAAAAAAAAAAAAAAAAAAAAAAAAAGCGGCGACAGACGATACCATACATAGCACCTAGGGATGTAAATGGACGCCCGCTTAATCCCATTTATGTCCACTTATTTTGGTCAAACAGTTAAAGGTCATACATTTTCTTTAGAAAAATGAACTATGGAGCTAAATAAATGGGCTTTTGTGGCGCCATTTATGGACCCATTTACATCCCTAGCACCTTCTTTTAATTGGACGAAAATTTCTGGTTAAGAGAGCGCCTTTAGATCTACGAAACACACGAACCCGTAGGCGCACCGAGTAGCTGTAACACCTGGGGTGTTACCTGTTTGTTTTTGCTTGCATCACATGCATCACATGATCATTGCATTCTGTTTTTCAAAACAAATCAAAATTCAAAACAATTTAAACTTTCACCCCTTGCTCAAAATTTCCAATTTCAAACTTGCAAACTAAACCACTCATTTGTTTTTCAATAGTTTGAAATTGTTTTAATCAAATTGCCTGTTAATAAAATTTCTCCCTTTTGTTAAAAACCCTAATGGCAATTCAAAAATTCAAAGCAACTCAATCCTACTTATCATATTTCAATATGGGTTTAAATATTAAAATTTTGCAAACCAATCAAATTCAATAATGTTTGTATAATTGATTGAATTTATTAAATAAACTTTGTTATTTCCAAAACTCCAACCCAAACACTATTTGAGAATCACCTAACAATTTAATATCACATTAATAATTCAAGTTGTTGAAATTAAATTTAAACTACCTTGTTGTTGTTGTGTTGCAAATTAATAAACTTTAATTATCAATTAAATACCCCAAACTCTATTTGGAAAATTCAACTAAAAACATTAAACCAAATTAAAACTTTCAAACTTGTGAAAACATAATGCTAACCCTTTTCTCTTATTTTCTGTTTTGAAAAAATAATAAAAATATATAATACAATAAACCACCCCAAAACCCCAAATCCTTTCTCTCTCTCCCTCTTTGATCTCTTGCAAAAAAAAAAATGGAAAAGGAAAGAAAGCCAAAGGAGAGGAGCAGCCCATTACTTCCTCTCAGCCCAACTGTTTTTCTCCCCCCAGCCCACCAAACCTTCTAGCCCAGTAACCCTCCTTCTGTCGTCTTCCTCCCACGTCACCATCCCTGTACGAACAGCTGCAGCACCACCGGATCTTTCTCTCCCTCTCCCGATGTGCAGCCGTACTAGGCTAGGCTCACCATAAAACCATCCCCCCTACCCTCTGCTGCTAGACCTAGCCTCCTCTCTCCCAGCTAGCGCCGCCGTCGCTCCTCTCTCCCCCCCCCCACGATTCTCTTATGTATTCTGAACAACCACCCTGAAACCACCCGTGAACACCACCGCCTCCCCTCACCGCCGATCGCCACGGCCACCGCGAGGAACATCTGGGGCGTGGAATGGAACCGCGGCGTCCTCCTGGACCGCCCCGTCCCCTCGCCGTCTGCTGGGAACCGCCGAGGAGCCCGCGCCGTCGCCGGATTTTCCTCCTCGCCGCTGTCAGTCGACAGCGTCGACATCAGCTCGACGCAAGCAAGGTGAGCGTCTACCTCCCTCCTTCCCCTCTCCGTCTCACTCTGACCGCACCCCCCTCCCACACGTTCTGAACCGCGGTGGCCATCACACGCGCGGCGGCGCCTCCCGCCGTGACCAGGCCGTCGTTCAGTCGCCGCGTCAACACCCGCTCGCCTGCGGCTGTCGTCTGAATTTTTGCTGTAAAAATTCAGTTAACCGCGAACGTCACCTCTTGTTCAGTTAACCCCCTAGGGTATCACAACCAGCGCATCACCGCAGTGGTGTTGTTCCCCTGCGCGCGAGCCATCGACCCGGGATCGAATCCCCGCGGCCGCAAGGGCCATTCTTTTCGCGAATCCTTCCGCGACTGACCACTGGGCCCCACCCGTCATACACACTCTTGCCACGCACGCACACAGTGCTCTGGGCCCCCCCGGTAGTGTCTGGGGTAGGCTCCAGTGCGGTAACAAAATGTTAACACGTTTCTGTTTATTTTCTAAATCCTTTTATAAATTGCAGAATTGAACCCTAAACCTAACACTTTAATAACTTTTAATCTGTAACTCCAATTAATAAACTCCAAACATGTTTGTTGTTCTAAATTTATTTGTCTATCCAAATAATTCAATTGTGTACTGTTTCGAATTTTTCAAATACATTTAAATTTCAAATTCCAATAATTCAAATGCAAATTTCTAAATTCCATAACTAATTCATTTTTAATCCAAATAATGCAAATAAAATATGTTTTCCATACCATTTTGAATAACCTTTTCAAATAAAAATTTTGTTTCATGGTTTGAATAATTTAAATTGCCTAAATAATTTAAACCTTGTTTAATTCATTTAAATTTGATAAAATCATAACTTGCTCAAAATAAAATATTTTTGAACATGCAAAATATGTTTTCAAACCATCAAAGTGTGAACTTTTCAAATGTGAGTTTGAATTTATGTTTTGAACAAATAAAACTTCAATTAAATTCGAACTTGTTTTAAATCCATTTAAAACTTGTTTAATATTGTTTAATTCATAAATAAATTATCCTAATTCCAATTTCAATATTTGAAACATGTAATCCAACTAAAATTTGATGTTCTTTTCAAATATAAATTTTGCTATTTGTTTTGAACACTTTAACTTGATGAAAACAACAATTGTTTGTGTGACACCCTTAAGGAACCAAAATTCTCTAACTTAATAAATAAATTTCTAAAATTGGTAAACCTTATTTCCAACTGGTTCTATTGTTGTTATTTTGTTGTTTTCCTCATCCATGCATCATGCTAATACACCTTCATCTGTTGATTAGTTGGAAAACAATTTTTTCAACCATAATTCATGGGCTTTTCATATGCAACTCAAATTGCATATGGGTCCATTTAAATCTGTTTATCTTGTCAACTAGTTTACCTTGATGCATCTTTAAAACTTGTCATGCATCCATATCTTGATCATGCTGGATCTTTTGCCGTAGTAGTAATTGTTGCATCCGGTGTTTGTTCGAGGTTCGTTGCTTCTTCCCGGTTAGGACGTTGAGATGATGTGAGCAACGACAAGTTCTGCTACCTTGCGGGATCTCAGGCAAGTATACTCACTTGCTGCCAAATGGCTGCCTTTCATCACTTGTTACCGATTCTTTCCGTTGTTCTTATTCTAGCCTGTTGATACGATGCTTGTGTCTCGATCCTATTATATGTTTACCTTGCAGCCATGATATAGCCTTTTCCTTCCACTTCCTATTAACTATTGTTTGTTTACCCCGTTGGCCTTCGTGTCGTAGCTGCATGCTTAGGGTTGCTTTTGCTCGAGTCTGTTGTCGGTTACTTCTTTTACTATTATCGTTCTGGGGGCTCGATGTTTAATCAATCAATCATGCTAATGTTATTGTTAAATAATAATTCGATGATAAGGCACCGGCAGGAGGCCCTTTGTGGTTTTGAGGCCTGCTAGTGTCGACCCTAATAGGAAAAGGGTCTTGTCTACTGATCCATGATGAGCGCACTACCCGCATGTGGGAAGCGAGTATGGGCGCCCCCCTCAATTTGACTCGATTCGCATCTCGTCCAAATCGCCTCATTTAGTTCGGGTTTTCCATTTGCTGCATGCATGATCTTGCGAGCCCTTGGATCCCGGGTGGAACTTTTGTAGTCGGCATATAGGGGGACACGGTCTTAGAGTGCTATGAGGGTCCCTTTTCTTCGGGGCTCGATTAGCCGTGCGCCCAAGGTTCTTTGGGCTTGATGCGAAGAAGAGTTGAGTTGTGTAGAGTACCTCGCTTGGTGGGGTGATCTCCCATCTGGCGGGTTATTCTTGCGTGTACGGCTAAATTGGTGCAACCCTGCAGGGATAATCTTCTCGAGAAGCCGTGTTTTCCGCGGTTATGGATTACTTGGTGAAAGTACTGGCTAACAAGTACTCAGGACAACTTAAACCTAATGATTAACAATCTTACACCCAATGATTAACAACTTGACTAGTAATAGGCTTATTGACACAATAATCTGAACCATCATTAATCCAACTGTGTGAGTTATCCTCGGATTGCTTCTTCGGATAAGGGGCGAGATCCAGGATGGGTTTGTTTGAAGTTATCTTTCAGTTGGTTACAATACTCGATCTTATCTTCTTTCTGTTAGCCGGAAGTTGTAGTATCTCTCTGTAGTTGGTTAGTGCAGCCCGCTGTCGCTTATTTGCAATAATCCCTTCCTTTCCGTTGTACCCAAAGTATTTGTATCTTGTCATGACTGGTTACGCCGGTATCTTGTGAGTATGGGTTTTATCCTTCTTGCCAGTACTTAACCGTACTGACCCACGAATCTTTTTTGTGGCTGCATATTCAACATTGCAGTCAACAGGTTTGAAGTCTGACGACGTTAGCTTGGGAATCCCTCCGGCTTGGCCTGGGCAGGGATTGGACGCTCTCGGTTATCTTCAGGACTCTTAGTCCAATTTGTATCTTGTCCGTAGATGGACGGTGTGTTGTTTCTTCCGCTGTTATTTGGATCTTTGTATTGTATCAGTTGTATCCCTGGCTCGTTTGAGTCATCTTGTATCTATCTGTTTCTGTTGTAATTGTGGAATATTCGTGAACTATTGTAATGTTATCATAAGTGGCAACCTGGAATCGGTTATTATGTGGATTTTGGCGGAAATGCTGAAATCTGCATAGTGCCCGATCTCGGGGCGTCACAAATGGTATCAGAGCCTTGGTTCCGATTCCCGATATTGTTTCGATACGAATGGTTATCGAAGCAACGGGTCTGCAAAGCCTGTAGGTTAACCTCGCTAACGGTCGTTGTTTCTAGAGTGTCGAAAACTATTTCTGCTAAACTATTTTGGAAAACCTCTCAATAGGATTCTTGTTTTTCTCCTTATCTCTATTCTATTCCCCTCCCATCTTATTTGTTTTGGAGTCTCCCCCTCTTGTCTATCTTTCAAAGTGTTAGGATCCTACGTGGGT
Source organism: Alopecurus myosuroides (assembly GCA_028641055.1). NCBI lineage: Eukaryota > Viridiplantae > Streptophyta > Magnoliopsida > Poales > Poaceae > Alopecurus > Alopecurus myosuroides. The sequence goes on from CM054057.1 coordinate 777,890,789, forward strand.
GGACGTTTTCTGAGCCTTTAACCTAATAGGTTCGATCCTCGGAAGATTCCTGGTGGAAGAACATCGTCGTCACTCCGAGCAAGAATCCCTTGTTAGTTGTGTCGAGGAGATCAACTGGAAGCACGAAGAATCGATAGTCGAACTTCTTTCCCCTCCCGGGTTAGCAGGTGGATTGCGAGGGTGCAATCCCTTGTTAGTGGTGTCGTCTGTAACACCTGGGGTGTTACCTGTTTGTTTTTGCTTGCATCACATGCATCACATGATCATTGCATTCTGTTTTTCAAAACAAATCAAAATTCAAAACAATTTAAACTTTCACCCCTTGCTCAAAATTTCCAATTTCAAACTTGCAAACTAAACCACTCATTTGTTTTTCAATAGTTTGAAATTTTTTAATCAAATTGCCTGTTAATTTTCTCCCTTTTGTTAAAAACCCTAATGGCAATTCAAAAATTCAAAGCAACTCAATCCTACTTATCATATTTCAATATGGGTTTAAATATTAAAATTTTGCAAACCAATCAAATTCAATAATGTTTGTATTATTGATTGAATTTATTAAATAAACTTTGTTATTTCCAAAACTCCAACCCAAACACTATTTGAGAATCACCTAACAATTTAATATCACATTAATAATTCAAGTTGTTGAAATTAAATTTAAACTACCTTGTTGTTGTTGTGTTGCAAATTAATAAACTTTAATTATCAATTAAATACCCCAAACTCTATTTGGAAAATTCAACTAAAAACATTAAACCAAATTAAAACTTTCAAACTTGTGAAAACATAATGCTAACCCTTTTCTCTTATTTTCTGTTTTGAAAAAATAATAAAAATATATAATACAATAAACCACCCCAAAACCCCAAATCCTTTCTCTCTCTCCCTCTTTGATCTCTTGCAAAAAAAAAATGGAAAAGGAAAGAAAGCCAAAGGAGAGGAGCAGCCCATTACTTCCTCTCAGCCCAACTGTTTTTCTCCCCCCAGCCCACCAAACCTTCTAGCCCAGTACCCCTCCTTCTGTCGTTTTCCTCCCACGTCACCCTCCCTCTACGAACAGCTGCAGAACCACCGGATCTTTCTCTCCCTCTCCCGATGTGCAGCCGTACTAGGCTAGGCTCACCATAAAACCATCCCCCTACCCTCTGCTGCTAGACCTAGCCTCCTCTCTCCCAGCTAGCGCCGCCGTCGCTCCTCTCTCCCCCCCACGATTCTCTTCTGTATTCTGAACAACCACCCTGAAACCACCCGTGAACACCACCGCCTCCCCTCACCGCCGATCGCCACGGCCACCGCGAGGAACATCTGGGGCGTGGAATGGAACCGCGGCGTCCTCCTGGACCGCCCCGTCCCCTCGCCGTCTGCTGGGAACCGCCGAGGAGCCCGCGCCGTCGCCGAATTTTCCTCCTCGCCGCTGTCAGTCGACAGCGTCGACAGCAGCTCGACGCAAGCAAGGTGAGCGTCTACCTTCCTCCTTCCCCTCTCCGTCTCACTCTGACCGCACCCCCCTCCCATGAAGGGTTCGTTGCATAGAAAACAAAAATTTTCCTACGCGAGAGACACCCGAAAGGCCAAGATCTAATCTAGGAGACGAAGTGCAACGGGCATCGAGAGGGTTAAGGAGAACACATACCCTCGAAGACTCAAAGTGGTACGAGATCAAATCTCGTTGTTGGCGTAGTCGTACTCACACCGATCCCGATAGCGAGAAGATGAGCACCGCAATCCGGCGGTGCATCCGTGATTGGTCACACGTACGGTTGATGACGACCTCCGTTCCCTCGTTCCAGCGGGGCGCGGAAGTAGAGGATCCCTCGGAACTCCAGCAGCACGACGGCGTGGTGTGGTGGAGAAAACATTGCCCAGGGCTTCGCCAAGCGCACGAACAAGTGGTGGAGCAGCGGCAGGAGGGAGGAAGAGATGACACAAGTGTGTGTGTGGGGGAGAGGGAGCTCTTACCCCTCCTTTTATAGGAGGGGATGGCAGCCACGAATTTTTGGCTGCCTCCACCTCTCCCTCATCATGTGAGTGGAGTCTCCACTCAACCCACTCATTCTTCCATGAATTCCCACTCAAAATCTCAAGGGTTTTCTTTAATAAATAAATAAAACAATTTTATTTCTTTATTTTAATATTTGTTAATTCCATTAACAAACATTAACATATAACCCCTTGAGTTAGTTGTTAAATCTATTAACAACCATTTGATAAGAATCCCCTTGAACTATTTCAAAATTACTCGAAACAATTTCGGTGACTATTTCAATATTCCCCGAAACAATTTCGGTGCTGTCCAAACTTTTCTCCGATATTCCGTATCCTCTCAAATGCGTCATCGAACCTTAAGTGTGTCACCCTACGGTTCGCGAATAAGATAGACATGATCGAGACTCCTCTCCGATCAATAATCAACAGCGGGATCTGGAGATCCGTGATGACTCCTATATATTCAACGATGACTCTCGTGATCGTGTGAACCAACAACGCCGTGAACTATTCCCTTTGTCTCACGATATTTTACTTGTCCGAGATTCGATCATTGGTATCAACCATACCTTGTTCAATCTCGTTACCGACAAGTACTCTTTTCTCGTTTCCGTGATATAACATCCTTGTGATCATATCACATGCTTGCAAGCGGTTTCGATGTGATATCACCGAGAGGGCCCAGAGTATATCTCTCCGTCATTTGGATGGACAAATCCCACTCTTGATCCATGATCCTCAACTAATACTTTCCGAATACTTAACGACACCTTTATAGTCACCCTGTTACGGTGTGACGTTTGATGCCATCAAAGCACTCTTCCAATATCAGCGATTGGCATGATCTCATGGTCTAAGGAATAAGTTACTTCGTATGTTTGATATAACAATGTAAACTAAATGACTTGATCGCATTGCTATATTCTCTTTGGGTATATGTTCATCACATCATTCTTCTAATGACATGATCCCGTTATTAATAACATCCAATGTTCATGATCAGGAAACCTTGATCATCTATTAATCAACGAGCTAGTTAAAAAAGAGGCTTTACTAGGAACCATTGTTTGTTTATTAAGCACACATGTATCAACGTTTCCGGTTAATACAATTCTAGCATGAGAAATAAAAATTCATCATAAACAAGGAATAAGATAATAACCATTTTATTATTGCCTCTCGGGCATATTCCCTGCAGTCTCCCACTTGCACTAGAGTCAATAATCTAGTCTGTAAGCACTTAACACATATGGCGTTCCAGTGTTATTACCATGCTTCGCATGTGGTAAACATTATCAAAAAGATCTGAACTGTTCAGGTCCTATTGTATTTGCATGTTCTTTGCGTCTACACGCATCACTCATTCTCTAATGAGATGGCTTTGTATATATATGGTCAATCGGTGAAAACTTAATTCCTCAGCTTAAACTGATGTCACTAACATTGTGAAAATGTAGCTTCATAGTGTTAGCATTCTTGGAAATTCACCAAGTTCCGGTGATACCTTAATTCCTCAGCTTAAACCGATGTTACTAACATTGTGAAAATGTAGCTTCAACGTTTCAGCATTCTTGGAAATTCACCAAGTTCCGGTGATACCTTATTATCAGTTGTCAACACAACGATATACTTTAGCCTTTGTTGTAGTATCTGTCACAATATTTTAATTCATCCAGCATGGAACTTTCTTCCATCCTATTGTGCTATCCATCATCATATATTTTAATTGAGATAAAATTACTTGAATAAATGACAAGACTATTAGTGTAACATATTACAACTAATATTTTGTCATTACTATATAGGAAAACATATCCTTAGCATTTGTAAAATGACACAAGGATCTCTCCCACTGTTGTCTAATCATCATATGAATTATCCTGCTATAACATTTATAGTATAGAACTCATCTGGTTGTGTACATAGCATGGAAACATTACTTAGAAATCTCAATTTCAATGATGCTCATCATGTGTCAAAACATATGAATCTTGCTCAATTATTTGCCATGTGACAAGAACTCCTTCTTATCAATTTTATATTGACTTACTCAATATTTCATCTATGTAATTTGGCTTCAATCATATCAGGCGCTTCAATCCATCTTTTATAGATATCGATGCCCAATATCTTCTAAGCCTTTCATCAATATGAAAATCTTAACCGTGTTAATTTAAAATACATATTTTTCAATCAACCATATGTCATCTACATAAAGTATTGGAAATATGTCATAGCGCTCCCACTTAATTTCTTGTAACTTTACAAGCATCTTTATAGTTCATGATGGAATCAAACTCTTTTGATAACTTCATTAAGGTAAAGATTTCAACTTCGTTATGCTCACTTCAACCATTGAAGTGCGCATGCCTTTCTAGCAACCTTTTTGAATTTTACAAAACTCTCAGACTGTGTCAAGTACACATCCTTGAACAAACTTCCTCGAGAGGAGAATTGGTTTTGTTATTCAACATCCATATCATAATATGTAACTTTGCTAGAACTATCCGCAAAGACTAAGCATCACTACGGAAGATCAAAATCTTGTAGTAGTGAACTCTTTGAACTTCGTCGAAAACAACTTTTTCGATAAGTACAACTTTCAAAGGATGTAAAATCCATGTCTTTGTCGCTATATAGACCCTTTTGCTATCGTTAGGCATCATGCCTATCGAAAGGACTACCAAGTCACATACATGATATTCATACAAGGATACTATGGCGGATATAATGACTCATAGTCAATTTTACGAAGCCAGGGCCCATCATTTGCTTCCTTTATAAGGTCCAGGTCCTTTGTTGTCAAAACAACACTTTACACTTAAACCACAAGTTGTTCTAAGTACAAAGTTTTTGGACTTTTCTGGTACAGTTCGCAAACTCATTTGAAGTATCTACAACGTTTGTAGTGTCTTCTACTTAGTCAAAATAGTAAACCCCGGAACAACTTCCGGTGCTGCGCTACTCTTGACATGATAACGAAGATTCTATAATCTTGTTGAGTTTATACTGTGCTCCCACTCACTTGTTTTGCAAGAACTACTTTCTCGAGAAATCAACCCTTTCTGACAAACAACAGTTGTCTTTTGGTTCGGTGATAGGAGAAATACCCAATATTTTATTTGGGATAACCTTATAAACATATATTTATCCTATTTTGGTTGTAAACATTTTACACATGCTATGCATACCAAAACTTAAGAAAGTGACAATTCGGGTCACTACCCAAACCATATCTTATATGTTGTCAATTTCAGCGGATCATGATGGTGCTCTTTTCAGTGGAAAAACGGTTGTCACTAATGTATAAACTACAAAATTATAATGGCATTTTTATTAATCTTACCATGTCAAACAAGGTTTGATTTTTGTCTCTTGAATACTCCAATCTAATGTGGTGTATTCGAGAAGTATAAGTTGTAGAACAATTCTGCAACTTCTCAGATGTTTTGCTAAACTTGTAACTCAAACTTTATACTTTATGATCCAATCATAAATACTTGATTATCTTGTTACAATGATTTTCACTTCATATTAACAACCTTTTGAACCAATTCAAAATGTCAAACTCCGTTTTCTTTAAATAGATATACTCACATATCTACTCAAGTCATCGACAGAATTTTATGAAGGGAAAATTAATCCACCATACATGACTACACATAATGGACTATATACATCAATATGTATAATCTCCACTAAATTAGTCGTCCGTTCTACTTTGGCCTAAGAACGGAATTTCAGTCATCTTTTGGAAGAAGTCTCACAAGCGTCAATTTATTCAAAATAAAATGACTCCGGAAGTCCATCAATATGGAGTTCCTTCATGTTTTCCTTTCCGATATGAACTAAAATGGTGGTGTCACAATTTAAGTGAAACTCTTTCACGTCTTGCAACGTTTAGCTTTTATTTTTATAGATGTTTACTTTACCAACACGATTTATATTAACATATCCATCAATTATGGAATATGGTCATAGTTTGAACAAACTCATTTGTTCTCACAAAAGACTAGAACAAAATAACAACTTATTAAGTTCTTAAAATAAATCTTGAATGTTTGGTTCGATACGACAATGAACACAATAACACTTTATTTATATTCTTGTCATAATCGATTCCACATCTATTACTAGTTCCTTTTAGGCCCTTGTATTTCTTGCATTGCGTTGCTTTGTATGACAACTCATACCAACCAATGTGGTATCAAAATACCAAAAATACTTTGTTAACTAGTAATACATCTATAACTTGTATATCAAGTATATACTCCTGAGCTGGACTTTTCCAGTTATCTTCTTTTCTGCCATATATCTATTTGTAATTCTATTTTCAATATTCCCTTTCCTTTATAGAAGAATCATTCAACATCAAACAATGCTAGTCTTACTAGCTCATTTTCTTTGGCGTGTTAGTCATATACTATCACTCATTGAGTCATACTTTGAGTTTGATTGTTCTACTAATATCACCATATTAATAATATTCTTCTAGATTCCACTCTTAGCAATTTCCAAGTAAGGTAAACTACTTTACCCATACTTCTAATCCATCCTATCATAACAATTTTATGATTAAGCTACTATAGCTCGAAAGAAGGAATTTAGAGGATAATTTTTAGCGCCCAACTTCTTGGAATATTCAAACGCCTAGCGTCTTCAATCATTGCATATATTCAGATAATAAAAGCAAACATTGTCACGCTAAATTTGCATATATTCAGATAATATAAGCAAACATTTTCACGCTAAATTATACTCAGTCATGTTGCTACAAATAAGTTTCTAGATATCAATATATCTTTCACTTGATTGTTTCTGAAAACAACTCTTTTTAGTTCCTAAATCACCTTGATCAACAAAACATTCTTTTGAAGATAAAGTAATACGGAAGCAACCATGACTCTGGATTCTAAGTAGGAATTATTTGCTCTCTAGATCAATCATTCATTAACCATATGGAGCTAGGTAGGAAATACCAAAAATCTACAATAGGACTCAATTTTAAATTTCACTAATACGGTACCAATCTTAAATGGTATTTACCAGATCATAACAGTTATATCTCAATTAAAAATCTAAGTGTAAGGTAGTTATGTGGATGCCAATGACTACTACAAGTTGTGCAAATTCACTTTGATTTGTTGTTCATGATAAATAAGTTCAAGTTAATTCAAAATTAAACCATGAACTCCCACTCAAAAACAACATCCCTCTTAGTCGTCTTTAGTGATTACACAAACCAAATTCACTACAACAAAACCGATCATCACGTGAGATGATGTAGCTTCAAAGGCGAACATCGACATGTTCATCATATCATCCATATGACTCATGCTTTACCTTTCGGTTACGTGTTCCGAGGCCATGTCTGTACATGCTAGGCTCGCCAAGTAGAACCGTAGTATTGCGTGTGTTTCAAGGCCATGTCTGTACATGCTAGGCTTGAAAACACCCGTTGTATGCGAACGTTGAGTCTATCACACCCGATCATCACGTGGTGTCTCGAAACGACGAACTTTCTTAACGGTGCATACTTAAGGAAGACACATTATTATCTTGATATTAAGTGAGAGGGATCATCTTATAATGCTACCGTCGCTATCTAAGCAAAACAAGATGCAAAAAAGGATTAACATCACAAACATCACATGTAAGGATAACGTGATATGATATGGTCCTCCTTGCACTTGATCTCCATCATGTGCATCATGGTATGATCTCCATCATTCCACCGGCGTGGTACCAAGTACCATGGCACCCAATCTTGATTGTCCATCAAAAAGAAGACAATCATATGGATACCTTCCGGTATATCAATAATTTACAAAATAGATCATCTCATAATCAAATTTGTAATATTGACCATATCACATCACATGCCCAGCAAAAACTAGTTAGACGCCTCTAAAGTATTTTTGCATATTTTACGTGGCTTAGGGCTTTCGATGATAGAACCGTTCATACCTACGAACATCAACCACAACGTTGATAAACACATTTTAACAACCCTTCGTAGATTAGATCTTAACTATAGTAGGACAAACGGACACCCCCTCAGTCACAAGTGAGACAATTCTCGCGTACATGGTACACGTAAACTTAGTCCGGGGCAGCTTCATCCTACTATGCCACTAAGATCATAAAATACTCAAGGAGGCAATAACATGATCATCAACGCCCACATACTCATATGTGTTCTACCCGTACAAAACATCTACGCATAGATCCGGCTCTGATACCACTGAAGGGTTCGTTGCATAGAAAACAAAAATTTTCCTACGCGAGAGACACCCGAAAGGCCAAGATCTAATCTAGGAGACGAAGTGCAACGGGCATCGAGAGGGTTAAGGAGAACACATACCCTCGAAGACTCAAAGTGGTACGAGATCAAATCTCGTTGTTGGCGTAGTCGTACTCACACCGATCCCGATAGCGAGAAGATGAGCACCGCAATCCGGCGGTGCATCCGTGATTGGTCACACGTACGGTTGATGACGACCTCCGTTCCCTCATTCCAGCGGGGCGCGGAAGTAGAGGATCCCTCGGAACTCCAGCAGCACGACGGCGTGGTGTGGTGGAGAAAACATTGCCCAGGGCTTCGCCAAGCGCACGAACAAGTGGTGGAGCAGCGGCAGGAGGGAGGAAGAGATGACACAAGTGTGTGTGTGGGGGAGAGGGAGCTCTTACCCCTCCTTTTATAGGAGGGGATGGCAGCCACGAATTTTTGGCTGCCTCCACCTCTCCCTCATCATGTGAGTGGAGTCTCCACTCAACCCACTCATTCTTCCATGAATTCCCACTCAAAATCTCAAGGGTTTTCTTTAATAAATAAATAAAACAATTTTTTTCTTTATTTTAATATTTGTTAATTCCATTAACAAACATTAACATATAACCCCTTGAGTTAGTTGTTAAATCTATTAACAACCATTTGATAAGAATCCCCTTGAACTATTTCAAAATTACTCGAAACAATTTCGGTGACTATTTCAATATTCCCCGAAACAATTTCGGTGCTGTCCAAACTTTTCTCCGATATTCCGTATCCTCTCAAATGCGTCATCGAACCTTAAGTGTGTCACCCTACGGTTCGCGAATAAGATAGACATGATCGAGACTCCTCTCCGATCAATAATCAACAGCGGGATCGGAGATCCGTGATGACTCCTATATATTCAACGATGACTCTCGTGATCGTGTGAACCAACAACGCCGTGAACTATTCCCTTTGTCTCACGATATTTTACTTGTCCGAGATTCGATCATTGGTATCAACCATACCTTGTTCAATCTCGTTACCGACAAGTACTCTTTTCTCGTTTCCGTGATATAACATCCTTGTGATCATATCACATGCTTGCAAGCGGTTTCGATGTGATATCACCGAGAGGGCCCAGAGTATATCTCTCCATCATTTGGATGGACAAATCCCACTCTTGATCCATGATCCTCAACTAATACTTTCCGAATACTTAACGACACCTTTATAGTCACCCTGTTACGGTGTGACGTTTGATGCCATCAAAGCACTCTTCCAATATCAGCGATTGGCATGATCTCATGGTCTAAGGAATAAGTTACTTCGTATGTTTGATATAACAATGTAAACTAAATGACTTGATCGCATTGCTATATTCTCTTTGGGTATATGTTCATCACATCATTCTTCTAATGACATGATCCCGTTATTAATAACATCCAATGTTCATGATCAGGAAACCTTGATCATCTATTAATCAACGAGCTAGTTAAAAAAGAGGCTTTACTAGGAACCATTGTTTGTTTATTAAGCACACATGTATCAACGTTTCCGGTTAATACAATTCTAGCATGAGAAATAAACATTCATCATAAACAAGGAATAAGATAATAACCATTTTATTATTGCCTCTCGGGCATATTCCCTTCATCCCACACGTTCTGAACCGCGGTGGCCATCACGCGCGCGGCGGCACCTCCCGCCGTGGCCAGGCCGTCGTTCTGTCGCCGCGTCAACACCCGCTCGCCTGCGGCTGTCGTCTGAATTTTTGCTGTAAAAATTCAGTTAACCGCGAACGTCACCTCTTGTTCAGTTAACCCCCTAGGGTATCACAACCAGCGCATCACCGCAGTGGTGTTGTTCCCCTGCGCGCGAGCCATCGACCCGGGATCGAATCCCCGCGGCCGCAAGGGCCATTCTTTTCGCGAATCCTTCCGCGACTGACCACTGGGCCCCACCCGTCATACACACTCTTGCCACGCACGCACACAGTGCTCTAGGCCCCCCCTGGCAGTGTCTGGGGTAGGCTCCAGTGTGGTAACAAAATGTTAACACGTTTCTGTTTATTTTCTAAATCCTTTTATAAATTACAGAATTGAACCCTAAACCTAACACTTTAATAAATTTTAATCTGTAACTCCAATTAATAAACTCCAAACATGTTTGTTGTTCTAAATTTATTTGTCTATCCAAATAATTCAATTGTGTACTGTTTCGAATTTTTCAAATACATTTAAATTTCAAATTCCAATAATTCAAATGCAAATTTCTAAATTCCATAACTAATTCATTTTTAATCCAAATAATGCAAATAAAATATGTTTTCCATACCATTTTGAATAACCTTTTCAAATATAAATTTTGTTTCATGGTTTGAATAATTTAAATTGCCTAAATAATTTAAACCTTGTTTAACTCATTTAAATTTGATAAAATCATAACTTGCTCAAAATAAAATATTTTTGAACATGCAAAATATGTTTTCAAACCATCAAAGTGTGAACTTTTCAAATGTGAGTTTGAATTTATGTTTTGAACAAATAAAACTTCAATTAAATTCAAACTTGTTTTAAATCCATTTAAAACTTGTTTAATATTGTTTAATTCATAATTAAATTATCCTAATTCAAATTTCAATATTTGAAACATGTAATCCAACTAAAATTTGATGTTCTTTTCAAATATAAATTTTGTTATTTGTTTTGAACACTTTAACTTGATGAAAACAACAATTGTTTGTGTGACACCCTTAAGGAACCAAAATTCTCTATCTTAATAAATAAATTTCTAAAATTGGTAAACCTTATTTCCAACTGGTTCTATTGTTGTTATTTTGTTGTTTTCCTCATCCATGCATCATGCTAATCCACCTTCACCTGTTGATTAGTTGGAAAACAATTGTTTCAACCATAATTCATGGGCTTTTCATATGCAACTCAAATTGCATATGGGTCCATTTAAATCTGTTTATCTTGTCAACTAGTTTACCTTGATGCATCTTTAAAACTTGTCATGCATCCATATCTTGATCATGCTGGATCTTTTGCCATAGTAGTAATTGTTGCATCCGGTGTTTGTTCGAGGTTCGTTGCTTCTTCCCGGTTAGGACGTTCAAATGATGTGAGCAACGACAAGTTCTGCTACCTTGCGGGATCTCAGGCAAGTATACTCACTTGCTGCCAAATGGCTGCCTTTCATCACTTGTTACCGATTCTTTCCGTTGTTCTTATTCTAGCATGTTGATACGATGCTTGTGTCTCGATCCTATTATATGTTTACCTTGCAGCCATGATATACCCTTTTCCTTCCACTTCCTATTAACTGTTGTTTGTTTACCCCGTTGGCCTTCGTGTCGTAGCTGCATGCTTAGGGTTGCTTTTGCTCGAGTCTGTTGTCGGTTACTTCTTTTACTATTATAGTTCTGGGGGCTCGATGTTTAATCAATCAATCATGCTAATGTTATTGTTAAATAATAATTTGATGATAAGGCACCGGCAGGAGGCCCTTTGTGGTTTTGAGGCCTGCTAGTGTCGACCCTAATAGGAAAAGGGTCTTGTCTACTGATCCATGATGAGCGCACTACCCGCATGTGGGAAGCGAGTATGGGCGCCCCCCTCAATTTGACTCGATTCGCATCTCGTCCAAATCGCCTCATTTAGTTCGGGTTTTCCATTTGCTGCATGCATGATCTTGCGAGCCCTTGGATCCCGGGTGGAACTTTCGTAGTCGGCATATAGGGGGACACGGCCTTAGAGTGCTATGAGGGTCCCTTTTCTTCGGGGCTCGATTAGCCGTGCGCCCAAGGTTCTTTGGGCTTGATGCGAAGAAGAGTTGAGTTGTGTAGAGTACCTCGCTTGGTGGGGTGATCTCCCATCTGGCGGGTTATTCTTGCGTGTATGGCTAAATTGGTGCAACCCTGCAGGGATAATATTCTCGAGAAGCCGTGTTTTCCGCGGTTATGGATTACTTGGTGAAAGTACTGGCTAACAAGTACTCAGGACAACTTAAACCTAATGATTAACAATCTTACACCCAATGATTAACAACTTGACTAGTAATAGGCTTATTGACACAATAATCTGAACCATCATTAATCCAACTGTGTGAGTTATCCTCGGATTGCTTCTTCGGATAAGGGGCGAGATCCAGGATGGGTTTGTTTGAAGTTATCTTTCAGTTGGTTACAATACTCGATCTTATCTTCTTTCTGTTAGCCGGAAGTTGTAGTATCTCTCTGTAGTTGGTTAGTGCAGCCCGCTGTCGCTTATTTGCAATAATCCCTTCCTTTCCGTTGTACCCAAAGTATTTGTATCTTGTCATGACTGGTTACGCCGGTATCTTGTGAGTATGGGTTTTATCCCCCTTGCCAGTACTTAACCGTACTGACCCACGAATCTTTTTCGTGGCTGCATATTCAACATTGCAGTCAACAGGTTTGAAGTCTGACGACGTTAGCTTGGGAATCCCTCCGGCTTGGCCTGGGCAGGGATTGGACGCTCTCGGTTATCTTCAGGACTCTTAGTCCAATTTGTATCTTGTCCGTAGACGGACGATGTGTTGTTTCTTCCGCTGTTATTTGGATCTTTGTATTGTATCAGTTGTATCCCTGGCTCGTTTGAGTCATCTTGTATCTATCTGTTTCTGTTGTAATTGTGGAATATTCGTGAACTATTGTAATGTTATCATAAGTGGCAACCTGGAATCGGTTATTATGTGGATTTTGGCGGAAATGCTGAAATCTGCATAGTGCCCGATCTCGGGGCGTCACAGTAGCTCTCGACAGTCGTCGCCGCCAACCGATCTCCCATCTCCGGCCAAGCCAAACACACATCCGAAAAACTCCAGGTGTCCCCTCTCCGGTCATCTCCAAAAGATTCACTATCGGGTCGTCCTGCACGAGGGCGGCTCCGGAGGACCCCTGATCCAATCTAGAAGGCCGACACCCGATGTTCTCCCATCGGCCGCTGCCGCCGGCGGTAGGTGGCGGCCACACCATGACTGTCGAAGACGGCGGGCGGGGCTGGCGTAGCCTTCCGGATTCCCTTCGTGCGGGGGTTCGGCTCCGTGGCGGCGTAGATGGAGGTCTGCCAGCGGGACAATGGCGCTATGCAATATGCGGCGTTTGTCGTCGCGCTGGACGTAGGCGTACATGGGGCTGAGAGGGGCGAGCGTGCAGTGACGACCAGAGGCGACGACGCGGAACCTACGGCGATGGCGCTACTGTGCATGCCTAGGGTCCGTTGTAACCTTCCTCCTGCCGTTGTCACGTGTGCCTGGTCCACTCGATCTGTTGTCTGGAAGTTGTCTAGTGGCGTGGGGGTCTGTCGGCGTGCTCGAATAAAGGCGGTGGTCCTAGGGTTTGTTTTGCGTCAACACGAAGAACTGCCTCACGCCTCTCCTCATTGATCTGGCCAGAGTGTCGGGTTCCAGAAGGCTCTACCGGCGATCTCCCACGGGTGTTAATGCCGAGAGATTAGGTGGGATTCAATTGCAATGCAAGGAGCTGCGCGAAGCTCTACTTCTGTTGCCACCATGGGAAAATCCATGGTGAAGTCAGATGCGGAGAACGTCATGGAAACCGAGATTGGAGGACTAGCAATGGTGATTGGAGTCTTTGTGTCGATGAGAAACTGGCTTGGAGTTTCATAAATTGTGGCTTCGGTATGGAAGTTGGAAGGGTAGGATATGTGTTCAAAGTCTTACCTTTTAGAGTGAAAATCCAAGGTCTGGCCTTAATTGATTGTGGCTGGCAACGACCTTGTTGAAGGGTATTGTTTTGAGAGAGGGGACTATCTCCAGGGTGAAAACTCAAGATCTTTGACCGAGCAATGACGGTGCTTTTGCACTGTTCTTCTTGTAGGCGTTGCTTTTAGAGAAATTGAACATCAGATGTTGTCTTGGTGGTGGTTGTGATGCTGCTCCAAGAACTCGAACTCTATAGTGGGACTTTTTTTTAGTTATTTTCTTTTTTCGGTTGTGTGCATCCGTAATGCCTCTAGGATATTAAGCTGCTGCAGAGACTGGGTGTAATTGGTATCTCGTGATATTAATATATGCTCTTTTTAGAAGAAAAAAATCAAATAAATATATTTTTTAAAGCTAATTATTCTCAACGTTGTATAGCGTAAACACGTGAAATTTCAACTTAAAATCCTTTATATGTCGAGCTACACAATAAGTAACAAATACACAGATCTGTGTATAAGGAAAATGGACGTTTTCAAAATATACATATCTTGTTATTTTTTTGTGCCCCAGTTCTTTTACCTCCTCAACTTTTCCATAAGCCAGCTGGCTTATTAGTTGAGACTTTTATATTATACCTAAATTAGAAGCTTGAAGTAATAAGTTGGACGGTTTATGAGGGAAGCTAGGAAGGGGTGGCTTATTTTTAAACCTGACAAAAGAAGTGACGGTAAGATCGACCAGATTTTTTTTCTTACTTTTCTAAAACTTATAAATATATTTTTGAAAAAAAAATTAAGACTCCAAGATCACTCATGCTTAGGAGCATAAGTGAATTTCCCCTTCTAATACTCTTTCCCCTTCTAATACTTCCTCCGTCTCAAATTAATTATCCCAACTCGGATAAAAGTGGATTTATCTAACACTAAATTATGTCTAGATATGTCCATTTTTGTCAATCTTTTGATAATTAATTTGAAACGGAGGGAGTAGTAGAATTATTATTAGCTGCGGTAAATCTTGGTGGAGTGAAAGTGGCTAACCACTGTACTAGTAGAATTTTTGAGTGGAACGCATGGACCACATAGGACATGCAGACAGAATAAATAAATATTGAGCCCAAAGCGGACGAGAAAATGTCTGAAAAAATATCTGCGTTGTCCATCATCTGAGTCATAGTTCTTCTTCTCAGAATGCGGACCGACCATAGAAAAGCGCTCGTGTACTAAAATATCTGAAAACACACGCACATGACATCTGGCCGCCCAAAACAAGCACTTGTGTGCACGTTTCGCTGACAGGGTGGTCCCAGTATGTCTGAAACGGGTAGAAAACACACGAACGTTGCTAGCTGCCCTTGAAAAAGGCGAACGCTTCGGCCTACATTTGCAAAATGTACGCCCCACTGTGAGCTGTCCGATCGTCATCCAACGCACACAAATCAGCACAACGCATTTTTACACTTTAACTCTCTGTTTTTGATATAGAACCCGCACTCCACAACAACCCTACTTAAACGAAGGGTTATATTGTGTTGCCCCGGTCATCTCAATAATTACAGCAAAACTGCCATTGCAACAAATTTAAACGTATCGCAATAAAAAAAATTGCCCCGCGTAAAAAAAAAATTGCAACAAAAAAAAGTACGTAATGCTACAAAGAATAGTTAAACAATATGTTTATTGCGTTGCAACAAAAAAGTTCAAACAATTCAACGAAAATCACAACATATTGCAACAACAAAAATTATTTGCATCAATTAAAAGTTGGTAAGCAACAAAATAATTTATCACCGTTTTAGTTGCAACAAAAATCATCACATATTTCAACAAGAAGGCAAATCAATAGCAACAATAAAATCACATGTTTACAACATGTGAAGGAGCACATAAACATATTATTCCAAATGAATTCTAAAGTACATATGGATTTATCTAGAAAGACATCCAGAAAAAATATTGCAACATCTCGTTTGTGCTTTCTCAACAAAATGTGGGCAAAAATGTTACAAAATTTTAATACGTAAGCAACGTTGGCCGAACATGGTGTAAAACTTAGCGTGGGCTCCTAGTTACTGTGTGGGCTGTTTGCACACATAACTGGGCTAAAACAACAAAATTGATCCTAGTTGGGCCTGACACACGCGCAGAAGGCCCAAATCGCTGGCTCGCTACTCTCGCGCAAGCGACCTGCGCCAAGGCGCTGTAGGCCTAGGATAATCATTTCCCTTGAAAATCGCAAAAGCTGGTGAAAAGACTTATTTTTGCTTGAAATTTTATAGTTTCCTATAAAGACACACAAGAAAATGTCAGGCTTTTCACTTTGTGAAACACACAAGATGTTAAAATCTATGCGGGGTTTTTTCTTTACAATTTTCTTGACATTTTGAAACATGCTTAAAGTGTGTTTCAAATAAAGGGCACGAATCTACCCGTGTCGAGCTCCATCTCTAGAAGTGCCGTGATCAATGTCAAGAGGATCTAAGGGCACACCAACGAACCCCAAATTAGACCAAAATCGGTCCGCTTTTAATCATTTTTAGGGCGGTCCACGGATGAGATGTGGCCCCGACATTGGATTTGGGGCGTATTCTAACACTAGCTAGTAATCATTAAGAGATGGATTTATAAACAAAATATTATTAAGATTTTGAATGCTCCACAGATCGTTTAATTATTAGGTTAAACCAACTAACTTCCTTTCCCTACCCATCGATCAATTTCTTACTCCCTCCGTATCAAAATATAAGATGTTTTCGTATTTTCCAGACAACATGTATCTAGACATGTTTTACTATGTATATTGATGTGCATCTTACGCTAAACATGTCTATGTATGTGTTGTTCCGTAAATGTTAAAATACTTTACATTTTGATATGGAGGGAGTTGTGGTGACCCAGCACACCACTGCATGTGTAGTGCGCAAGTCGGTGACATAATACTCACAGAAGGACTTATCCGTGAATATTACATCTCTCAGAGTGGTACAACAGAAACACAGCGGGACCAGGCAAAACAATAGGATACAAACTTCATTATAAAATCTTGAGAATATCTTTGATGAATCAAGAAGATCTCATACAAATGAAACATCAGAAGAAGCAATTCGAAGATCCAAACTGGAGAAGAACTCTAGTTCAGAACTAAATCTACTATGGCTGATGCCAGCCCTAATCTATGCCCTGAAATAACTACTCCAAGAATGGACTCCACCTACACCTTGATAGCTTCTCCTCCATCAGCGTTGTTGATGACGATGCTTTACTGGCTAAGTAGTATAAGACTCCACCTAGCTTCCTTAGACATCGATGGCTTCTCGATGAAGACTTCCATAGGCTTCAACTCTAAGCAGGGGGTCAAACGGGAACGAATGAGTAACGAGCGTTACTCAGCAAGCTCATGATATATAGTGGGTAGTTTGATGCACTAACTACAGCTTTAGACTCAAAAGAGTCCTAAGCTAATGCAAGTTTTGTAAAACTTTCTTCAAGAGATTGCTTTTACTTCTGAAAACTATGCCCGCCAGACCATCACAGGAGCTAGAACTTCATGGAGTTGCCTTTCCTGTAGCGTTCGCAGTTCCTTCCCGGAACATGGGGTAACATGCCACATCCTTTTACACTCTGCAGAGGTGCGTTACTTTACCCATGGACGACCAAGACCATGTTGCACAACCAGGCGTACATTCCTGTCCACTCCCACTCAGGTGTGGGGCCCGGTTGTTGGTCCAAGCCAAACTGTGCTTCCCCGCACAACGCATGCCCACCCATTTCTGCCAGCAGGTTGAACGCCTGATTCCACCCCTCACGATGGAGATCTACGCGCCCCTGGCAGACACTCATAGACTCCAGAGTCCGTGGGACGTAAGGTCTCCCACCCATGTGCATGCAGTCCCCACGGAACCTACAGCGTATGTTCTATGGCAGTCCGTTGACATGCGAACGAGAGAAGTATCACAGCTGACTTACTCCCCCCATAGAAGACTCATGGTTAACACGAATTTACGGCGCACCGAGTTCTGACGGCATTTGTGATTAATTCCTAGGTAATACGTTCCCGTGCAGATGGAACCTTCCTTTGACCTATTCATCTTACCATGGTTCCATCCGCCCACCAAACAGAACACTACCACTCGGGTAGTCATTCAAGTAGTCATATTGTTATAAAAATAGGATCATGCATTCTTTTGAGAGTAGGTGGTAATATGATAGAGTTTTTGCAATTAGTTTGTTATGAAGTACTGCAAAGGATATGAGCAAGTGATGAACTTGCCTGAGATTGAGATAACCATAATAATCCATGTCTTCGGGGTCAAGGGTCACATAGAATATCCCGACGTCTGAAATATAGCAAAGTAGTCCCGATAAGGACTACAGAAAACACTGGCAAGGATGATATATGCATAGTAATGAGATGCATCGTGAAATACCCTGGAAAATACCCCAGCTTACAAGTGTAAGCTATGTTTGATATGATAACTTAATCTTATGAGTTTTAGGTGAATTGTTTCATTACTTGTGGTGATGTGGTTATTACTTCTTTTAGACTTACATGTGTTTCACTTTTATTTAGCAAACAATTGTTATCTTTTTTAGGTAAAAGTGTTTATTACTTGATTAAATAACAAAACAACAACACATGGAAAATAATTATTGAATAGATAACAGACACATTTTATTTTATGTTCGAAAGTGTGGAGCTAATGATAATGAGTTGAGTTGAAAACGATGAGCTAATAAAACTACTCTATCATCACATAACTTGTTAATGACTAGTGATGATAGGTTTAGTAGGTGCGAAAACATGGGGTTTTATTAATAAGGAAAATAATGTTTGAGGTAGTTGTTTATGGTTATAATGGAATATTACAGAATTCCATTATACCCTTTAAAACAATTCTATAAGTTGAAGAAAATGTTTTATGTTTAACCTATTTTAATTGGAAATTATTTTCTCTTTAATTTGACATATCATGCAATGCCTCTAAAAAGATTTGCACAAACTATTAATTTATTGATTTTAAATGAATTAAATGAATAGGCAAATATTGAACACATGAAAATTTAGTCAAATGGCTTTGAAAACATCATAGATGAGTTGCATAAGTCATTTGGAACATTTTGGTATATAACTTGTATTTTTCTGATTTTATGAATTATTTATTATTTTCCAGAGTTAATGGTTATTATTATTACTACTATTACTTCTTTATTTTATTAAATTAATTAAGTACTTATTGGTTCTCAGAAAACATAGATTATGGAATGTTTTGAAATGAATAAGTATTGAATTAAGTTTTGAGAAGATATAATTTTATTTAGTTATTCTAAATCAAGTTTTTATCATGAAATTATTACTTTAAAATTATAATTTTAAGACTACTAATATTATTGGATTATTTTTCTTAATTTTAATATACAACTATTTTACTAGATTAAGAATTAGTTATATTGCAAAGGTTTGAAATTTGTAGAATTTTATTTATTGTTTTCTAATATTTTTATAATTCTTTTATTTAAGAATTTGGTCAAATGACCGTATTGCCCCTAGGGCTGACAGGTGGTCCCTGGGTTAGGCTTGAACCTAACCCGCTGGTCTGGTCGAGCCGGACCAGACCAGACACACCCACCCCCGATGGCTCCCCTCGTCTCCTCTTCCTCCCTCGCAGGCGACACAGAGGCGATCCCATCGCCTCCTCCCCTCCGGCGATTTCCCCTGTTCCCCTCCGGCCAACCCTGCCGCCGCTACCTAACTCCATCAACGCTCCTCCTCACCCTCTACTACTCCCTCCTCTTCGATCTGGATTTCTTCCCCTGTGTTCCCCGTGGACAACCCCTGCCCTAACCCTATGGTTCGGGTACCCGGGTGCTCCACCACCTCTCCGGTGTCCTAGGCTCCTCGAGGTGGTTCCTGGAGGCTCCTGGAGGCTGAGGTGCTGCTGCTGCTTGTGTGGCTAGGGTTGCGGTGACGTCGCCGCCGGGACGGCCTCCTGGAGGCAACCGCGGCCCGCCGCTGTGCATCGCTCCACCAACTGGCCGTGGTCACCACGAAGGTGACCACCTGTAAGTGCTCCTCTCCCTCTGCCCCCTCACCTCTCTCTCTCTTTCTGATTCCTCCTTCCCCGTTTGGTATGGAGCCTAGCCATCGTGCTAGCTCATACCATGCCTCCCTGTGGTTTTCTCAGTGAACTAGTGATTGATTGGGTTAGCTAAGGAATTTACCACATGATTTATTTGATATGGGAAATCCGGAGATCATGCTATGCTCTGTGATGCACAGGGAATTTTTATTGTGCACCTAAGGTATCTCTGTTGCTAGGTGTTGTGAGATATTTCTGGGTATTGGCCTTGTGCTGGTAGTGGAAATTTATTTGGGAATGTACTCCCAATGCTATTCCTATGATATGACACCCTTTGGGTTGCTCACTGTGATAAATTCTTGTTGCTGGCTATCCGATAACAAACTCAATTAACATGTGCAAGATTTCCAATGTTCTATGGTTGTGCTAGCTTGTTGAGAGGTGTTACTCTGAATATTATTCAGAGAATATGCCCTCAACCCTTGTTTCCAATTTACTGTTTTTATGTCATGATTCATTGGTTCTGAGGTATCAGATCCTTGGATCTGGTGCCCAGCAACCCTGTGTTTTTGTGGCATGATACAGTGAACCTTGGCTAGTGATTTGACTCAAGATCTCTGTGCTAAAACCCTTATGTCTAGTGGATCTGATGCTTCTTTGCATCAATAATAAGAACAGATTATTACACCTGATGGTTTTACTTCTCTAAAATTACTTGATAAGAACAGATTGCTTGCTCTTGCTTCTTTTTCCCCTAAGCCTATGATGCATAGCCTGAGGCCCTTATGCTTGTGAATGGATGCTTGGGAATTAGCATACCTTGTTTAAATAATTCCTAAATTTGTGCCCAAGTGCTTATCTGTTTGCATGTTTGCATACTGAGGTGCTCCTTTAGGATGTGCCCAGGTTTTGCTCATGTAAAACATGAGTATTGCTGTGGTATGATCTAGGATTTGTTAATTTGCCCTCTTTTGACTGTATAACTGACAAGAACAGATCTATGCTTGTTTTAGTTGTCCCAAAGCCAGTGATGTTGCTCTGAGGCAATTTTTCATAGATAAGCACATATATTATACTACTGCTACTGATTTCCCTGTGATGTGATTAGCATAGCAACACTATGCTAGACTGAGGAAAGTAAATCCCAACCCCTCTCTGTGCATAGCTTAGCAATTTCTTGCTAAGTGGTGTGTAGAGATCCACCTGTTAAGTGTTGATGCGGGGTTGTGTTGGGAACTTGTGGATCTGGTGCTGGTTGGTGTTGCTGCCTTGTTGGCCTTCCTCCCTGCAGTCTTGCTGACTTGTTCCTCTAGCTCCAGGCTTGGCCTTGCTTTGCTTTGCTCCAGGTCTGCTTCCCCAGCTTGTGACTTGGCCTTGTGTTGATCTTGCTGGATCTACTATGTTCATCTTTTCACAGCAGGGATTTGGATAACATGGTTGTCCTCGTCCTCGTCCTCCGGTGGTGGCGGCGACGGAGTGCCAGGCTCCTGCTCCAGCGTCGGCGATGGGGCTGTTCCAGGAGGCGGCACCACAGCAGCCTCGGGAACTGCCGGAGGCGGTCCAAAGAACCGAGGGTCTGCACCGCGCCGGGTCTCCTCCCATGACGGCCAAGGGTCCCAACGGGCTTCAGCCGTGTCGGGCGCCGGCCACGGCTTCTGGTCGTCGTCCTCCATGTCGTCGTCCTCCTCCACCGGCACCTCCTCCTCCACCGGCTCCTGCTGCTCCGGAAGCGACATTGTTGGCGTGCAACCGGCGTGGCTGATCGAGTGATCGTGGTCGTGCAACCGCTGTGGCAGATCGTGGGCGATTAAAAAGGGGTCGTCGCGTCGTTTCCCGAGGCGACACGACGGGACGCGAGGCGGCTACAGGCAGGCAAGGCGACGCGAGGCGCCTTCCCAATGCGCGCGCCGTTTCCTAGTGCGCTGCGCGCGCCGCCACTTACCCCACTACGTGCACGTCCCCGCACCCACGGCATCTATAAAATCCCCTCTCGCCGGAGAGGGGATAATTCCTGCACCTTCCCCTCACCCCACTTCTCTGGCGATGGCAAGAGCTCCAAGAGCTGGACGCTTGGCCCGTGGAGGGTGAGGAGGCCGTGGAGGGGGGCTGCCCGCGCTGCCCCCCCCCCCCTCCTGAGCAGGTGGCGCCGCCTATGGAGGTCGAGCCCGACAGCGACAGCGACGACGAAGGAGGAGTTGCCATCCCCGAGTTATTCATCATCCTCTCGCAGCCACTCGGCAACTTGTTGCGGCTAAAGATAGGCTCGGCGTCCTGCTCCAAGGCAGGGAGCCGGACTCCTTCACCCTCCAGCTGGAAGGGTGCCCCCAACGCTGCGAGGCCGTCGTGTTCCGGCACCACGGCCACCTGTTCCTCAGCAACGGGTGGGCTGCATTCACCCGCATGCACCAGCTGCGGCGGGGTTGGATGCTCACCTTCCGCTACGCCAGAAGAGGCAAGCTGCGTATCAAGATGTATGATACCACTTGCCTCCGCCACCCCTGCTGCACGGACGACGAGGAGGAGGGCAGCGACGGCAAGGAGGAGGAGGACGACGACGAGGACCACGACGAGTAGGGCGCCGCATCGCCATTATTTGTTTTTTTTAATAAAACTGAACCTTCTGTGCACCATGGCGTTCGTCCCAGCTTGCCCACTGCGTGTTTGTTTTTATTATTGCAATGGCGGGTCCTAATTTGGGGGGCGCCACTGTGGAGCACGCACACCAAATCGGCGGACACAGGTCCGGTCACCCCCCCCCCCCTCCCCAAAAAAGCCAAAGGAGGACAATTGGGGGGGTGCTGGACACATTTTTGATTGGTGCCTGTGGAGATGCTCTAATTCCTTGTTTGTTTCCGGTTATTTATAATATAAATATTCTAGAATATAATTATCAACAAATAGAGCACACCAACATGCAATCGGCATGTATCAATCTCAGGAATTAAAATTTAATAGTTCTAAGCATCCATCAAAATTCTTAAATGATCACAGGAATAGCAGAATGTCCAATACAAATACACAACATTAACATGGAATTATGAGGCAATAATACTTTCTTTAGCTTGTTCATGCCAAACTTTCCTCTTCGGGTCCACCATCACCAGGCCAGCTTGTGCCGAATGTTCACACACCAAGTAAATCAAGTTTGTGAGCAAAAAAAGACACGTGACTACAACAGCAATATGTTCTCTTTGGTGGGGCAACAAGAGATGGCAATCAGTGTACCAAGGGCTAGGTGGGTCCCGTGGTTAGCATTTGGGCCCACGGAGAGACATGTGCGTGCGCTGCGAGACGAGCTGTGGATGTGTCCCCTGGAATTCCCCAAAGGTCCATCGACACGTGTACTCCCTATTAGATATTTTGTCACTTTAGGCAACAAAAAAAAAACATTTATTCCTTCCTCTCTCACTGGGGACGATAAATATTCTAGAATATAATTATCAACAAATAGAGCACACCAACATGCAATCGGCATGTATCAATCTCAGGAATTAAAATTTAATAGTTCTAAGCATCCATCAAAATTCTTAAATGATCACAGGAATAGCAGAATGTCCAATACAAATACACAACATTAACATGGAATTATGAGGCAATAATACTTTCTTTAGCTTGTTCATGCCAAACTTTCCTCTTCGGGTCCACCATCACCAGACCAGCTTGTGCCGAATGTTCACACACCAAGTAAATCAAGTTTGTGAGCAAAAAAAGACACGTGACTACAACAGCAATATGTTCTCTTTGGTGGGGCAACAAGAGATGGCAATCAGTGTACCAAGGGCTAGGTGGGTCCCGTGGTTAGCATTTGGGCCCACGGAGAGACATGTGCGTGCGCTGCGAGACGAGCTGTGGATGTGTCCCCTGGAATTCCCCAAAGGTCCATCGACACGTGTACTCCCTATTAGATATTTTGTCACTTTAGGCAACAAAAAAAAAACATTTATTCCTTCCTCTCTCACTGGGGACGACGACAAGGTACTGGATCCGGCGACACATTCTCTGATACTGCTGAGGGTGTGGCAACAAAACAATCTGTCTCCAAGTGGAAGGTCAACCATCCGGCCCCGCCCCACCCTCTGCTTCTGCCTTGAGAGTCCACCGTAGTCGCCGCCGCTTTCCGGCCATCCCTGCCGCTGGCGTCCGCGCTAGCAGGTATGGTGATGAGTTAGGGTGCCGGCCCCCCTGTTTTAGCTCTAGAGTAGGTAGTAGATCTAGGTTTGTGCTAGCT
Source organism: Alopecurus myosuroides (assembly GCA_028641055.1). Taxonomy (NCBI): domain Eukaryota; kingdom Viridiplantae; phylum Streptophyta; class Magnoliopsida; order Poales; family Poaceae; genus Alopecurus; species Alopecurus myosuroides. Next base: position 777,915,032 of record CM054057.1, read on the forward strand.
TTGCTTAATAGCGGCGGTATGCCGACGAGGATCTGCTCGTGGAGGTGGCCGGATAACCTCTGCGAGATGGCGGCGACCGATTTCTTCCAGGAGAAGCTCCGGTGGGCGGAGAAGTTCCTGGAGAAGAAGGTTGCTCGGTCCTCCCTCCCTCATAAATCCGAAGGATGGGCATCGGTTCTGGTGCTTGTCGATGGCTGCTTCGAGGAGAAGGATGGCGGCTTCGTTCTGCTTGCGCCCGATGGCTGTGGTGGCGTGGGGTGGATGTTGGATGTTGCTGCTCCCTCTCTCTTTTCGATTCAGCACTTCTCTAGCTGCTTCGTCGAGCAAATCACGCGGTGCCGTTCGGGGGCGCCGCGATCTACGGCCAAGAAGGTGGCCTGCAATCTTCTGCCTCATCGGAGGCAAAACCAGCCAGATGCCGGAGCTCGGCTTCCTGAAGATCTCAAGTGGTTCGTCCCCGAGTTCTTCAAGATTGCCGGCGTCTGCGCTTCATCGCCGGCAGGGAGAGTCCGGGTTTCTCACTGCGCTCCGTTCTCGGCGACTTGGTCGTCTGGAGAACGCCGGCGAATGGTGGTGGCGGAGCACAAGGACTCGATTGCTTTTTATTTTTATGTCCAGGGTGCTCTCTGTAAAATCGCAAGGTCCTTCTTCGAATTTCAGGTCTATAGGGCTGTGAATGTGCTGGACCTTTGTGTAATATGTACCCGCCACGTGTATGGAATCTAGCAGCACCGGGGTCTCGACCCCTCCCTTTGTACAAAAAAAAAAAGATACTGCTGAGGGTGTTAACATGTTTCAAATCGGAATTAACTAATTTGGTGTAATAAAATTCGTCCGAGAAAATTTGCTCTGCCCTCTCGTGTTTCGACCTACGATATCATCATATATAAGGGTAATAACACAAGAAACTTTTTCTTTTTTTGTTTATTTGTACTATTTTGAAAAACCCACGACAATTAATTTGAGACGGAGGTAGCATTATTGGAAAGCGCTATGTCGCTGCTAGTCCTATGTTACTTCAAATTAACATTTTTCATGTATTACCATTTGTCACATGACCTATTTCACCCAAGTGGCTGTTTACCCCGGTTCGAGAAAGTGAGTGGTGGCAAGTAGGTACACCGTGCACGTGTCGCTCCACGCGGAGGCTTCCAAAGTAGGTTACGATAGATAATGCGCCTTGTGAAAAGAAGTTTGCAGTTGGATCGAGAGCTTAACCAATCGAGCCTTAAGACAACATGGCTAATCGAAGTTTACTTAGTCGCTCAAGTCACCACCACTATCATCGTCATCATTCCCGTAAAGAAAGAGTCACTAACCAAAAGAAAAAGAAAAAAAAAACTCCTTTTTGCTCATCCACGTCCACAAAATGAAGCGTCCCTTTCTAATGCTTACAGAAAGTGACCTCGTACAGGCTAGGTCGGGACGGGCACGGTGGCCGGTTGCTCATCTCAGTCCAGTGCACTAGCAAGCTAGCTCACGGATGGATGATGTGTCAGCTACTCAGCTCACGTTCTGGACGTGTTTTGTTGCCTCTGAGATTCTCAGCCAGACCGTGTGGAAGAACAAAAAAAAAAGGTCCATTGGCTTGTCTAGCCCCGTTCCGCCTTTTCGGCCCGCACGAAACTTGAAGCACCTCTTCGACAGACCCGAGAGAAACGGACCATTCGACCGTTTTTCCCCAGCTACCATTCACGCGTGCATTCCCGGGCAGGGTGGGGAACACGAAACAGAGCTCGTGCGACCATGGAGATGACGCGAGCTCTCGCGCGCAAGCGAAAAAACTGCGCCAAAATATTCTCGCGGGCGCCACCTATTTTCAACCCTCTAAATTACCCCCTTCGGGTCACCGCCGCTTCTCCCGCCATCATTTTCCCCCATCGAGCTCTCCACCATTGCTAGATCTCTCACCGACGAGCTCAACAAGGCGCCTCCTCGGCCGTCGTCTCACTACGGCGGCGTCCTTGCTCTACTCCGAGATGCCGTCCTCCTCCGCCGTTGTGAGCAGTGTGGCTGTAAGTAAAACACTAGTAGAGAAGTGGCTACTCGAGCATAACGTGCCGTCGGCGCACCGCACAATGTATCCGCCAGCGCTAATTACTCCCGGCGAACGCGTTTTTACTGCGCCGAAGCTAACGTGATTACCACAAGAGAAGCTCTCGTGTGCGCCGGCGCTAAGGGGCCAGGGCCACCACCCTGTGAAAGCCGCCCGTTACCACCAGCGAAACGACGACTGAGTTCCGGCGCTAAGTGGGCTATATCCACTAGTCGACGACTGATTTCTTTCTCTCCCCTACTCGATCACATCGGCCGCCTCTCTCCCCTCCACCTTCCTCCCCGCCGCCGTCTGCCCTGCCTTCCTCCGCACCGCAGCGCCACCGCCCCAGCTGCAGCCCCAATACCGGCGCGCCCTCTCTCGGCCCTAGTCGCGCTGCCGCCTCTCTCCGTACGCCTTCTTCCCCGCCGCCGCCTCCCCTGCATTCCTCCGGCCGCCGCTCCGCCGCCGCACCCCAGCCGCAGTGCCACCGCGGGCCACTCTCTTCTGGCCGCTGCTCCGCCACTCTTCTCCGCCCCTCCGGCCGGCAGATCGAGGTAGTGCCCCCTCTCTCCCCTGTTTTTTTCTATTAATTTGCATGTTAATTGTTCTGTTTTAGAGTAGAGATCGAGGTAGGTTAACTTGTAAAATTGTTAGAAATAGAATTTTTAGACTAATTTTGTCAATGAAGTGTTAGGAGGTAGCCCTATTATGTGTTAATCTTGTGTTAGGAGTCAGACCCAATTATGTGTTAGGATTTAGTCCCAATTATGTGTTACGATTCATGGATTTTGTTGTAGAGAGGGTATAAATTAGTGGATTAAATTATCTCTTCTCGTAGCCCCAAAGTAGAGAGGGTATAGATAAGTTCAAGATCCATGTAGGACGGCTGGGGCTAAGTTAGTTGATTCAAAAAATATCGTACTAGGTGATGACCCACAAGTATAGGGGTGTATCGTAGTATTTTTGATAAATAAGAGTGTCGAACCCAACAAGGAGCAGAAGGTGTTGACAAGCATGTTGGATAGAGGATTCACTTTAACACTAGCAAACGGGTTTTGGTGGTTTTGATATAGTAGATAAATAAAGTGTGACTAAATAAAAGACAGTAAATATAAATGCAGCGAGTGTCCCAATACTTTTGAGAGCAAAGGACAACCCGGTTGTTCTACTTATGATTACCAAACGTTCTCGAGGACACATAGGAATTTCGTCAAGCGCTTTCGTTTCATACAGTTGATTAATTTTTATTGTTTTCATAGGTGTTGTGTGGGTGAACCTATGCTAATGCACCGCCCAACTAGGGTTCCTCGATGGTTCTCTGAGGCTTAGGGTTCCCGGGGCGTCAAGTACGCGAAAGGAGGCGGTCAGAGGTGGGCCAGGGTGGCCACACCACCCCCAGTCGCAGCCAAGGAGGGGGTGCTGCGCCTAGGCATGGTGTGGGCCCCCTGTGGCCCCCTCCGGGTCTCCTCGTGGCTTGCTCCCTCTTCTGTACTTCTAAGACATCCCGATGCCCCCTTCTTCTTCTGAACTTCTGAAATAGGGTATATTGACGATGTTTTTTCTGTCAGATTTCTTGTCCCGATGTTTATTCTCCAAAAATTATGAAGCATGCAAAATAAGATGAAATAACATAAGTACTACATCATTATATGAAATATATCAATGAATACCAGAAAATTACAATATAAAATAGTGATGTAAAATGGACGTATCAACTCCCCCGAATCTTAGACCTCGCTTGTCCCCAAACGAAACTGAACTCACTAAAAATGACCGCAGGTTTTTGGAGTGAGGTGTCTATAAAAAAAATACGGACAAGAAGCATCACATCTATCAATTCACAAAGTCATTTTAGATAGAAACTTCCTCTCATATAATTAAACTTGAAACAAGTAGATGAAATCACAATAAAGGTGCAAAATGGAAATCATAATTGGTGAGGGCAAACTTCGTTCTTGGTCAGAGAACAATTAACAGAGTACTTATGTTTCGATCAGCGTCTTTATACTAGAGCTTATATTGCAGAGTTTATTATGCTCAATCATAAAAGTCTCTTTGCAGTCATTGGTAACTTTCAAAGTGGTATTCAATCAGATAAACACATTTGTACTAAACAAGTAAGAATAAAGGACATGCTTGAGTAAATAAACATATAGATGGATGGATCACAACAACTCAAATGCTTGCTTAAGACAGAAAGGAGTAGGTTTACTGACTCAACATAAAGGTAAAAGATAGGCCCTTCGCAGAGGGAAGCAGGGATTAACTCGTGTGCTAGAGCTTTTCATTTGATAAACAGAAGTATTGAAAACAATTTTGAGAGTGGTGTATGTTTATGTCAACGAATGGCAAACAGAAAATATAATACGTCACAAGCCAACTAGACTTCACAAGAGCGGTTTCCATTGAAGGACGCAACTGGTATAGAAGGTCATCCCTCTTTCTCTAGACGTGTTTCCTTGCCTCCGAGATTCTCGGCCAGACCGTGTGGAAGGAAAAAAAGGTCTGTTTGCTTGTCTGGCCCGTTCCACGTTTTCGGCCCGCACGAAACTTGAAGCATCTCTTAGACAGACCCGAGAGAAAGGTCGTTTTTCAACTGCATCAGCCTTCGGAAGTTACTTCTTTCTTCTACTGGTCGATTCAACCTTGGTTTCTTTTATGAGGGAAACTTTCTGATGTGCTCATCAAACCTTCCTCTTGGGGTCTCCCAACGAGTGCAAGATCTGCACCATCAGGAGCCCGTCTATATTTTCTAAACTCATAGTCAGCTTCATTAGCTTGTTTCATATTGCAAATACGTATGTTATCATCAAACACTAAAAAGGGGGAGACTGAAAGAGCATATCTCTCCGAATTGTGTTTTGTGTGTTTAATCACAATATTTGTATAATTTAACAATGTGATAATGTTGCTAGGACATCTAGCTATTTTATTGGTGGTGGATATTTCCCAAAAAGGGTAAAAAGATCAAAGAATCAACCTTTGAGGTGGTTGCAGAAAACTCCAGGGCGGAGTCTCCGATGCTCCAGACCAGAGTCTCCGAACTCAGGATTATTCATGAAGAAGGCTGATACATCTCCAACATATATATAATTTATGATGTTCCATGATGATATTATGCCAATTGCTACATGTTTTCTCCCTTCTTTATGTCATTTTTATCGATTTTCCGGACTAACCTATTGACAAGATGCCACGGAGCCAGTTCCCTGTTTTCTGCTGTTTTTAGTTTCAAAATAGTTGTTCTGGAAATATTCTCGGAATTGGAAAATTCGAAGCCCGGAAGTCTTAGAATTCCCGAAGGTTCCACGGAGTCCCGAAGAGACCCGGAGGGGGGCCTCAGGGGGCGCACACCATAGGGTGGCATGCCCCCCTTGGCCGCACCGGGGGCTGGTGTGGGCCCCCAAGGCTCCATCGCCTTTGCCCTTTCGCCTATTTATTCCCCTCCGAAGGAAAACCCTAAGTACCTGATCAAAAATCCCCGAAAAGTTCCGCAGCTGCCATCGTCGTCAACCCTAGATCAGGGGGGTTCTGAAGCTGTCTCACGGCACCCTGCCGGAGAGGAGATCATCACCGGAGGCTTCTTCATCACCATGCTTACCTCCGGAGTGATGCGTGAGTAGTTCATCCTTGGACTACGGGTCCATAGCAGTAGCTAGATGGTTGTATTCTCCTGCTATGACTCAACGTTTAGATCTCGTGAGCTGCCTAACATGATCGAGATTGTTCTTATGTAATTCTATGTGCTGTGCTTGCTGGGATCCAATGAATATTGAACTTATGTCAAATTGATTATAGTCTTTATTGCATATGTTATTTGTGATCTTGCATGTTTTCCGTTGCTAGTGGTTGCTATGGCCAAGTAGTTGCTAGTGACTCCAAGAGGGAGTATTTATGCTCGATAGTTGGGTTCATGCCTCCTTTTCGCATGTGCTCGAGTCACAGAAACGTGACGGGGGAGGATGTGTTGTTTCCACTAGGGAGAAAACATCGCTGTGAGTGCCTGCATGCACAATCATTGCTTACATTACACACATTTCTTAATGCGATTATCTGTTGCTTGCAACTTAATACCTAAGGGGGTTCGGACGATAACCCGAGGGTGGATTATTAGTCATAGATGCAGTTGGATTCCGGTCTATGTATATTGTTGTAATGCCCGCACTAAATATCATAGTACTCATCATGTCATGAATGTACACTACGGTGCAACCTCTATTGGTCAATTTCCTAGCTGTAATTTGTTCACCCAGCATGCTATCTTTTATGGCGAGACACCACTAGTGAACCTTTGAACCCCGGTCCATTTTCCTACACCGTTAAACAAACCACTACAATTCCAGGTTTTCTTTACTTACTGCAAGCATACACTATTTTCCATACTATACGTCTAATCTTTGTTTTCAACAAGACCGGTGAGATTGACAACCTCACTGTACCGTTGGGACAAAGTATTTTGGTTGTGTGGTGTGCAAGTTCCGTGTTTTTGCTCACACCGGTGAGGCACCATCACCACCGTCAATGGCATCAACCTTCCGAAGATCCTCTTTCTCCTACTGGATTGATAACCTTGGTTCTTAACTGAGGGAAATTCGTACCGCTTCACTCATCATACCCTCCTCTTGGGGTTCCCAATGCACCATCCAAACAACAAGAATTTCTAGTGTTGTTGTCGGGGACTTAATCATCATCAACAAGTCTCCCCGTCAAGGCACCATCAACATGTGCATCAAGGAATTTCTGGCGCTGTTGCGTGGGAGAAAGAAGTCTTCTAGCAAGGGGGTCTCTCACTCTCAACCTCTTTATTTTGTTTATTGTCTTGTTTTTATTTCTTGTCTTGTTTTGCTTCTTTATATCAAAAACACACAAACAAAGTAGTGTACTTTATAGCTGTTATTTATTTGCTTGCTTTTATTTTGCTAAAATGAGTTCCTATGAGAATACTAAGTTGTGTGACTTCACTAGCGCAAACAACAATGATTTTATTTCCACACCTATTGCTCCACCTGCACCTATTGCTGCTTTCTGTGAAATTAAACCTGCTTTATTAAATCTTGTTATGAAAGAGCAATTTTCTGGTGTTAGTACTGATGATTTTGATGCTCACCTTAATAATTTTGTTGGACTATGTGAGATGCAAAAATATAAAGATGTGGATGGAGATATTATTAAACTGAAATTATTTCCTTTGTCTTTGAGAGGAAGAGCTAAAAAATGGTTGCTATCTTTGCCTAGAAATAGTATTGATTCATGGACTAAGTGTAAAGATGCTTTCATTGGAAAATATTATCCTCCTGTAAGATTATATCCTTGAGAAGTGACATAATGAATTTTAAACAATTTGATAATGAACATGTTGCTAAATCTTGGGAAAGAATGAAAACTATGGTGAGGAATTGTCCCACTCATGGACTGACTACTTTGATGATTATACAAACCTTTTATGCAGGACTGGATTTCTCCTCAAGGAACCTATTGGATTCAGCTGCTGGAGGTAACTTTATGTCCATCACATTGGGCAATGCAACAAATCTTCTTGATGATATGATGATAAATTATTCAGAGTGGCACACTGAGAGAGCTCCACAAGGTAAGAAGGTAAATTATGTTGAGAAAACCTCCTCTTTGAGTGGAAGTCTTGATGCTATTATGCCTATGCTTGTTAATGGTAAAGCTCAAGTTGATCCAAATAATGTTCCTTTATCCTCTTTGGTTGCTCAAGAAGAGCATGTTGATTTGAACTTTATTAGAAATAATAATTTTAACAACAATCCTTATAGAAATAATTTTGGTAGAAACAATTATAAGCCCTATCCTCCTAATAATGGTTATGGTAATTCTTATGGAAATTCCTACAATAATAATAAAAGCTCTACTTCTGATCTTGAAAACATGCTTAGAGAATTTATTAGCACACAAACTGCTTTTAATAAATCCGTTGAGGAAAAGCTTGGTAAAATAGAGTTTCTCGCCTCTAAAGTAGATAGCCTAGCTATTGATGTTGATTTTCTAAAACTGAAGGTTTTGCCACGTGATGTTAAAGAAATTAAAACTTTGAATGTCATCCAAGTTCGAATTGATAATAATGTTAGGTTGATGGCTGAATTACGTGCTAGGTGGGAAAGAGAAGATGAATTGGCTAAAAAGAATAATATTGCTAGAGTTTGCACTATCACCACCACTAGTAAAACTCAAGCTCCAAGTGCTAGTAAACCTCCTACTATCAATGGTAAACTAGTTGGTGTTAACAAAGTCTCCACCCCTTCGGTGAAACGTGCTAAATTGCCTCAAATTGCTGAAATTGCTGATGATAAAAGTGCTGAAATTTTTAGAGATGTGGGAGATAATGGTTCCATTACTTTTGATGATAATAATTTTTATTTTTATTATTGCAATATCTCTGAAGTTATTATGTTCCTAAAAAAGCTTGCTAGAAGTCCCAATGCTAGTGCCATGAATATGGCCTTTACTAAACATATTACCAATGTTGTCATGAAAGTTAGAAAAGAAAAGCTCAAACTTGAAACATTTATCCCTAGGAAATTAGATGATGGTTGGGAGCCCATCATTAAGATAAAAGTAAATGATTATTATTGCAATGCTTTGTGTTATCTTGGTGCTAGTATCTCTGTTATGCCTAAAAAGCATTATGATATGCTTGATCTACCACCATTGGAACACTGTTATTTGGATGTTCATCTTGCTGATAATGCTAAGAAGAAACTTTTGGTAGAATTGATGATGTTCTCATTATGGTTAACAATAACCTTGTCCCTGTTGATTTTGTTGTTATGAACATTGAATGCAATGATTTTTTTCCTATTGTTTTGGGAAGACCTTTTCTTAAAACTGTTGGTGCTGTTATTGATATGAAAGAGGAGAGTATTAAATATCAGTTCCCACTCAAGAAAGGTATGGAACACTTTCCTAGAAAGACAATGAAGCTACCTTTTGAATCTATTATTATAGAAAGTTATGATGTTTATGCTACTTCACTTGAAAATACTTGAGTTGCTTTCTATGCCTAGCTGAAAGGCGTTAAAGAAAAGCGCTACCGGGAGACAACCCGTTTTATTTCTCCGTTTTCAACCCGTTTTCCTTTGTTTTCTTTTGTTTGCTTTGCACCAGGGTGTTTTCTATTTCTCTAGCAATCACGATGTATCTTTTATTTTGTGTCTTTCTTGAGCCAAGTAAAGCCTCTAGTGGAAAGTTGAGACTATATTTCGGATTTCTGCGCAAGAAACAGATTTCTGCTGTCCACTGTTACATTCGTAGAAAATCACAGGAAATTCAAAATGACCTGATTTTTTGTGTGTATAATACTAGGCTATATACGCAACTTTTCTAATTGAACACTTTTTTATTTTAGCAACAGAACATTTTCGAAAAAAATCATCTTTACCCGTTGTCCTATTTTGATAGATTTCTGCCAATAATTGCATTTGCATATTAATCTCTTTCTTTTTGTGTTCTTTTAAGAAAAATAGTTTTAAAAAGAAGTTGTGACAGTATCTAATGTGTTTTTGAGTGTTAGTCTTGTGTTGAAACTGAACCATGTGAATTTATTATTTCGATTGCACTAACGTTGCTAATGAAGATTGTGAGAAGTTTGGTGTGAAGGAAGTTTTCAAGGGTCAAGAGAAGAGGATGATATGACGTGATCAACAGGAGTGAAAGGCCTAAGCTTGGCGACGCCCCAGTGGTACATCCCAGCAAATTCCAAGAAGAATCAAGTGTCTAAGCTTGGGGATGCCCAAGGCATCCCCTTCTTCATCGACAAATTATCATGGCACTTCTAGTGAAACTATATTTTTATTCGGTCACACCTTATGTGCTTTACTTGGAGCGTCTTTTATTTTTTTCTTTCAGTTTGTTTTTATTTTTGCAATAAGCTTGGTTGGACTCAGCATTTTTTTATTGGAGAGTGACATGCTCCGCTTTTTCATGGGAATACTTTGTATTCTTAATCTTTGCCTGGTTGCTGCATTTATTTATCTCCTGTTTTCCATGCATATCTTATCTAAGAGTTGTTAGTTTTAGTAGTGTTATGTGAGTGCTCTCATTTTTTTATTTCTGTATCATGAAGAGTATTTTTGGTAAAACATATCTTGTATGATGCTTGTTGGAAAAAGAAACCGCTGCTTCAGGTAGATTTTTTAATGGTGCAAGTAGAAGCTTGTATAGACTGTTGCTAGAACTTTTTCATATCATGCTAGATGTTATTTTAGTTTTAAAACTTGTGGATATTGAGTAGCATGATTAGCCTCAAATAGCCGAGAGTGTTTAATGTGCCATTGAAAGATTCATGAGTTGTTCTTGTCATACTGAAGCATAAATTTATGGTATTCTCTTTCGAATGTTTTATTTGGTTGACTTGGCGCATGCTCACACCATGTTTATGACTATGAACCAGTCACTAATAGCCTCTATGATCATTTAGTTTTTGAACTTGTGATACCGCGTATGCTTTGATTAATGATGTTTATGTCGCTATGCATGATTATGGCTCTTATGCTCTCTTGATTTGTCGCTCCCAGTCTTTTGCTAGCCTGCACCTGTACTGAGTATGGAATTCTACTCGTGCATCCAACTCCCTAAAACCAAGTTTTCCCATTGTGTCCACAATACCTACCTACATGTGGTATTTAACTGCCACTCCAAGTAAATTGCTCATGTGTTACCTTTAAAACCTTCAAAATTACTCCTTGTTTGTGTTCATGTTTTTGCTCATGAGGACGTAAATAGAGTTATCTCAGTTGTTGATTGGATTTCACACCCTGGACTAGTAGCTTCATCCGCTTATCCAATTGATAGAAGAGCTAGCAGCAGGGTGCCCAGCCCCAAATTAATACACACACAATCTCTTAACTATTTTTGCCCCTGATTTATTAGTCAAAGCATAATTGTGTAAATAAAAGAGAAAGAGGGATGACCTTCTATACCATTTGCATCCTTCATATGGGAGCCGTTCTTGTGAAATCTAGTTGGCTTGTGGCGTACTATTTTTTTGTTTAGCATTCGTTGACATTAGCATACATCTCCCAAAATATAGATACTCCTCCATGGTTTGTGATTGTTGGCAGGCACCCGAGGATTCAGTTAGCCATGGTTTGTGAAAGATGGATGGGAGGAGTGTCAAACTTTTAATACCTCTGTTTAATAAAATAAAAAGCTCTAGCACATGAGTGATCCCTCTTCCCTCTGCGAAGGGACTTTCTTTTACTTTTATGTTGAGTCTCCATCTTCTAACTTTATGCACAGTTGAGAGAGCATTTTTGTCATTCTGAGTTTTGTGTGCATTTGTCCCAAAAACATTATTAATTGATTCATGATGTGTTATTGCTTGTTCTCAAATTATTTGCTCTAGTCTTCCTCATGAACTTCGAAGGTGTCCTGGCATTTATTTTTTGCCCCACTCTTAAGGACTAGCGAAATACCACTTTGCCATGCTTTCTCTATACTTGAAACAAACGTATATCTTTCTTTGCATAGTTATTCATGACCTTTTATTTGAGATACTTCTCATGATTAAAAGTGATTGCTATGCTTACATATGCTTTTACATTTTTATGATCAAGATTGTGTGGTAGCATGTCACCCCAGAAATTATTTTGTTTATTGTTTACCTACTCGAGGACAAGTAGGAACTAAGCTTGGGGATGCTTGATAAGTCTCCAGCGTATCTATAATTTATGATGTTCCATGATGATATTATGCCAACTGCTACATGTTTTCTCCCTTCTTTATGTCATTTTTATCGATTTTCCGGACTAACCTATTGACAAGATGCCACAGAGCCAGTTCCCCGTTTTTTGCTGTTTTTAGTTCTAGAAAAGTTTTTCTGGAAATATTCTCGGAATTGATAAAATCGAAGCCCGGAAGTCTTAGAATTCCCGAAGAGACCCGGAGTGGGGCCTCAGGGGGGGCCGACACCATAGGGTGGCGCGCCCCTCTTGGCCGCGCCGGGGGCCGGTGTGGGGCCCGCAGGGATCCACCGCCTTTGCCCTTTCGCCTATTTATTCCCCTCCGAAGGAAAACCCTAAGTACCTGATAAAAAACCCTAAGGAAAATAGAGACCGTCTTCGCTGCCTTCATCGCCTGGAGAGGGCGCTCGGTTGCTCGGCCCCGCCTCGTCGTCGTTGGCCGCCGGGGAGAAGCCACAGTCTAGGTCGATCATGGGCATGTCGGTCATCTGCGCGTGGTCGATGAAGGACCACGCGCGCACGTCGCGCTCCGACAGCGCCACCGGCGTGTTTGAAGCTTTCGTCGAAGGCCGCCTTGAGGCCCTTCGGGTCGTCCAGCGTGGCCAGGAAGCGCTGGAGGGCCAGCATCTCGGCGAGCAAGGTGGAGGGGGGCGCCTTCGTCTTGGGCTTTTTCAGCGGCGGCGGTGGAGCGGTGCGGACTCACGGATGAAGGGGCCTCTGGAGCGATACGTCGAGGAGCGCGGCTCCGTCTTGGGGACGCGCAGGAGCGAGGAACCGCCCGCGGAAGAGTGGGAGGAGGAGGAGTGGGCGCGGGAGGAGAAGGGCGTCGCCACCGTGCGCCTCGGCTCCCAGAGGCTGGGTGTCGACCATGAGAGTACGGAATGGTCGCCGCCATCAATGTGTGCCAGCACAAACGCCAGGGTGCGCCCCGGCTCTGACCAGAACGCCGTGTACCCACGCAGGCTGTGCTCGTCGGGGGGGCATCGAGCCGGGGCCGTCCTAGCGGTTCATCCGCTGCGTGTGAAGGCTGCGGAACATGGTCTCGTACCCTGCCGTCGAGGCGGGTTCTCTGGGTCCTCGCGCTGCTCCGCCGTAAGGACCTTGTAGTAGTGGGCGAGGGCCTCTGCGCCCCAGGAGGCGTCGCTGACCCGCGGCGCCTCGGGGATTCGCACGCTGGCACGTCCGATGGTGAAGCCGTGCCCGGCGCGGGGGGGGGGGGGGGCACGGGTACCAGGCGGCGAACAACGCCCATGCCTTGAACTTGAGGAGGGAGCAGCGAGGGGGGCCATAGCGGTTGCGCCGGAGTGGGAGAAGAAGGAAAGATAGAAGAGGTAAGCGGCGCTGGTTTTGCAGAGGGAGAGCGGCAGTGGCAATATGGCGAGAGACGACGCGCGAGGACGGCATTGCATACTGATGTGGCAGGCCAAAGGGCGGCGCGCATTTACCTCGGCGCACGCGTGGGAAACCGGCGCGTCCGCCGCTTGGGCAACGCGACTGGGCGACGAGACGTCTCCATGCGCCGCTACATCGCCACGGGAGAAGACGAAGACCGCGCGCCACTTTGACCTCCCATGTCTCACTGACAGCCCAGGTCCATGGCCACGTGGCGGTGTTTTCTTCCCGTTTAGAGCCCCCATGGGAAGCCCTACGCGGCAGGGTTGGGCTGGGCTTTCCGGATAGGAACTAGGGAGTGTCCGGACCGGAAGGCCCATTGGTGGCACGAGTGGGCGTGTTGGGGCCGGTCCGGACGTGAATGGGCTTGGGGGAGTTTGGTGGGCGCGAGTGGAGAGGGCCTGTTTGGATTTTTTTTTTTATAAATGAAATATATTAAGATCATGAAGATAGCTAGAATTTCTGAAACGACTCAATATTCTAATTGTATTACGGATCTACACAGCCAAAAGAAAAAGAAGCTAAAAAATCCAGCTACAGACTTTCACTGTCAGTCAGGAACCAATCACCACCAAGACAACACCGAAGTCCAAATTCTTAAAAAATGACGTCTTCAAGAAGGAAAACAGTGCAGAAGAGCCTTTGTCGTCTGATAGTAGATCTTGGGTTTTTGACTGAATATAGTCTCCGCTTTCAAAATAATGTCTTTAATAAGGCCTTTACCGGGCACAACAAATTAAGCCCAGACCTAGGATTTTCACTTTGGAAGGCAAGCCTTCGAACTTCCCATGTGTTGTCGCCCTCACTTACATACTGATACGTCTCCAACGTATCTATAATTTCTGATGTTCCATGATGATATTATGCCAATTGCTACATGTTTTCTCCCTTCTTTATGTCATTTTTATCTAACTTTATGCACAGTTGAGAGAGCATTTTTGCCATTTCTAGTTTTATGTGCATTTGTCTCAGACACATTATTAATTGATTCATGATGTGTTATTGCTTGTTATCAAATTATTTGTTCTTGTCTTCCTCGTGAACTTTGAAGGTGTCCTGGCATTTATGTTTTTCCCCACTCTTAAGGACTAGCGAAATAGCACTTTGCCATGCTTTCTCTATACTTGAAACAAATGTATATCTTTCTTTGCATTTTTATTCATGACCATTTATTTGAGATACTTCTCATGATGCAAAGTGATTGCTATGCTTTATTATTAAAGCTCTATTTATCATGTTTGTGTTAAAGTTCTATGATCTCAGCTTACATATGCTTTTACATTTTTATGATCAAGTTTGTGTGGTAGTATGTCACCCCAGAAATTATTTTGTTTATCGTTTATCTACTCGAGGACGAGTAGGAACTAAGCTTGGGGATGCTTGATACGTCTCCAGTATATCTATAATTTCTGATGTTCCATGATGATATTATGCCAATTGCTACATGTTTTCTCCCTTCTTTATGTCATTTTATCGATTTTCCGGACTAACTTATTGAAAAGATGCCACAGAGTGAGTTCCCTATTTTCTGATGTTTTTAGTTACAGAAAAGTTGTTCTAAAAATATTCTAGGAATTGTAAAATTCAAAGCCCGAAAGTCTTAGAATTCCCGAAGTTTCCATGGAGTCCCGAAGAGACCCGGAGGGGGGACTCAGGGGGCCCACACCATAGGGTGGCGTGCCCCCTTGGCCGCGTCGGGGGGTGATGTGGGGCCCCGAGGGCTCCACCGCCTTTGCCCTTTTGCCTATTTATTCCCCTCCGAAGGAAAACCCTAAGAACCTGATAAAAAGTCACCGAAAAGTTCTGTAGCCGCCGTCGTCGTCAATCCTAGATCAGGGGGGTTTTGAAGCTGTCTCCCGGCACCCTGCCGGAGAGGATATCATCACCGGAGGCCTCTTCAGCACCATGCCTGCCTCCGGAGTGATGCATGCGTAGTTCATCCCTCGACTACGGGTCCATAGCAGTAGCTAGATGGTTATCTCCTCCTATGCCTCAATGTTTAGATCTCGTGAGCTGCCTAACATGATCGAGATTGTTCTTATGTAATTCTATGTGCTGTGTTTGCTGGAATCCGATGAATATTGAACTTATGCCAGGTTGATTATAGTCTTTATCGCATATGTTGCTAGTCACTCCAAGAGGGAGTATGTCACATCCCAATTTTGGAATACCTGATAACACAGTTGTTTTGCTAATTGCTTGACAAATAAACTTTGGTTGTGTTTGTTTAAGTGCAACTAAACCAACTAATTATATAAACTTACATGGCTAAGAAATTGAAAACAAAATATTCAACATATTGTTCCAATGACCTTGACAATATTTTTCTAAAGTAAATATTGATCAAAGAGTTTTCCAAAACTATCTTATGAATCCCATACTTGTTGAACATTATTCCAAGGCCTAAATTAAGAAAGAGGAAACACTTAATAAATTTCCCTAAAAGATTATCAGAAAAAGAGGCATTCTTAAATGCTTAACCAAAATCTTATCAAATGTTTTTCCAACCTTGCAAGCTAAAAAACAAAAGTATTGGAGAGCATTGAGTTGCTATCTCTAGTCACATAAATACTTTGGCAAAGCATTGTTAAAGAAAAGCCAAGTGCCTTATTAAATTGAATTTCCAATATTTCCAGAAACATGAAACTCAAACAAGTTACTATCGGAAACTTTCTTCAAATGATCTGAAATTAATACCAGTGTTTCCTTATATCAAATAAGGAACACACACAAGAGGAGACCAAAAATTGAATCCATTAAAGTCCTGAAAACATGATTTTTCTCCACAGCAACAATTGGAATTTTGAACAAGTTTGTTCTACAAACTTTTTTGAAATTCCTTGCAATAAATACCACATGCTCTATATCATAAACAAGGATGAAAACCAAAATAGGTAACAAGTTTTTGAATAGTTTAAGTTGCCAAAAATCCCTGTTTTCTAGACAACACCTTTTTGAAATTTGAACAAGTTTGTTCTATGAAGTAACTCAAAATGCCTTGATTTTTTTACCACACAAGGAACACACCAAATAAGGAATGTGTGCCAAAAATTATCATTTTTGGAATCTCCTAAGTAGCCTAATAAATTCAAGGTCCATTTATGTCAGAATTGAAATTTGAACAACTTTGAACTATCAAGTTTATCCAATTGAGCCAATTTTCACATATGTTGTGCATCTCAACAAATAAGAATTTTGGGCAAAAGGATTTTAAATTTTGACTTTGTTTTCCTAGTGAAAACAGCCTTTTTCAGATAAGACAGGGACCTCTTTGTAAATAGCCAGGGATCAAATTGTAAGCTGAGTCATCTTCTTCTTCCTAGCTCTCTGTAGATGCAGTGCCCCTAGCCATGGCTTCGAGTAGAAGGAACCCTTGAGGGATAAGAGCCCCCCATGTGCTCTTGTCTGCCCAGTTGCTCTCTCTCTCCCCCCACTCGAGCTCTCTCTCTCTCTCTGCGTTTTTCTCCCAAAACCGAAACCCTAGCTATTAGGTCACCGTCGATTCGGCCAGTGGTGAGCTCGCCGCCAGCCGCCGCGTAGCCCATCCCCTCCACCTCGACGTGTTGGACCTCCCTGCAGAAGGAATCGAGGCGGGAGCCCTCGAGGAGCCCGCGCCGTCCACCCTTCTTCTTCGGGTCCGGTGCACTCCGGCGAGGCATCACCGCCGACTCGCCTCTCCTCCGCCCGCGCTGAGTACTCCATTGCGTCTAGGGTGAGCAGGCGAACCTCCCGATACCTTTTTCCCTCTCCCTCTCCCTCTGAATCGCCGCCGAGCCATCCTCGTTGTACGGCCGCCGCGCGCCACCGTCGCCGGCTGCCCTCCGGCCATTCCCAAGAAACGAGACCACGACCATTTGCTTGCCCGCGTCGAGGACATCGCGTAGGTAGTTTTGATTCGAGGAAAGGTGGATGTTTTGCGCCGGATTTTGCCTCGCCGGAGTTTCCCCCGCCGGCGAGTGAGGTCACGACGACGTCAGCAGCCCTTGACCCCGCGCAGGACAGTCAAACCGGCAAGTGGGGTCGTGCTTGCCTGTGTGGCAGCCCCCGTGGCAGCCTGGCCCGCGGGTCAGCGTCTGCGGCTGGCTCTGCCCGCGGTGAGTTTGGATCTGGCCGGCCCAGATTTGGATCTGGCCCATGTGATGTTGTTTTTTTTCCATTTTTTTTCACAGAAGGGTACATGTTTACTTTTGGACTTAAAACTCTACCTAAAATATGAATTTGACCAAGACAAAATTCACAGTGGCACACCAACAAAATCTAAACCATCTCCACTTTGTAGATCTACATTTGGATGAATAGTTTAGAAATGAAAAATTGTTTGGCAACAGGTACCAG
Organism: Alopecurus myosuroides; assembly: GCA_028641055.1. Lineage (NCBI taxonomy): Eukaryota > Viridiplantae > Streptophyta > Magnoliopsida > Poales > Poaceae > Alopecurus > Alopecurus myosuroides. The sequence goes on from CM054057.1 coordinate 777,932,501, forward strand.
AAACAGAAAAATGAGCACCATTTTAATTTCACAACACAGAATGAGGTGTATCCAATTGCATTGGAAATCCCTTGAAATTTCCTATCAGGATCAATTAACCTTGCTTCCAAATTCCTAATATTTTTGAAATGGCATGCAATTTGGTAAAACACCAGAGAGAACTTTGGTGATTTTTATAAAATTATTAAAGATGAATTTTGATGCAAACTCAATTGGATGGTCTTGTATATGTTTATTTCTATCCAAACCTAGATGGGTTTAATTTTTGGAGCATCATAGAAAATTTGGTGTACAGATCTTTAAATTGCTTGTTTCTGCCATTTTGGCATTTTAGGTAATTAAATTGTTTGATTATATTTTTGTGTTGCAATGTTGTTTTCTAGCATGTACAAGTTTGTGAACTTGTTTTCTAAGTGTTACTTAGCTATTTTAGCATGTTAGATTGTGTGGACTTGAGTTGAGAAGAAATAGGATTTTTGTTAATAGCATATGTTTTATCTCTAGTAATATTTGCATAGAATTTGTGAGTGATTAATTTTTGTGCAAGCACTTGGATTGTGGTGTTGAAAGATTAGGTCCAGTACCATGTTGGTACTTATATTTTGTTAGTATAACCTCTTCTAGCTTGCATTTGAATTGGTAGAAAAGCATGAGTAGTTTAGTCATCACTATGAGAATGTTATGGAAAAATTCCCTCATGTGTGGAATTTTTGACATAAGCATTTGTGGTTGTGTAGCCACATATTTTTGGTTGTGTTCATAGGACCAGTAGAATTTTGATTAGGTTTTTATGAGTACTTGACCCCTAGAGTTTTCACTTGTGTGGAAATAATAGCATGAGTAGCATTACCCTGCTTATTTTAGCACCCTGTTATTTTCTACTAGTATGGTTATTGCACTAGAAGCTAGTTTAGTCTTTTGTTAATTTTTAGCAAGTGGACCAGAGGCCTTGTGACCTCTTAATGCTTTGTTATGCTAGTGGAACAACCACTGGTGTCATTGCATTTTTGGTGGAAACATTATTTCCCCCACACTAGATGTGTCTCTGTTATATGGTTCTCTATTTAATGAGTGCCTAGTATTTTTGCCTTGGGATTTTTTTTGAGTGCTAAATGAAAATGTGTATACTTATGTTCGTAAGTGGTTGTAATCATGTGTGGCTTGCTAGGAAAAATCCATCTTTGGAGTGTTGTTTGATTCCTCTAGTAATGCCCTTTTTATTACCACTAGTATGTAGGAGTTGCCCTGCAAATTGATGCCTTGTTTTATCAAATGGGATATTTTTGTTATAGAAAGTATAGATGTTTTTCACTCCTGTTTTTATGACATGGACCCTCTGGTTGTATTTCAATTACTTGATTGAAATGCATCCATTGATTCTTCATGTTTGAGTAGTACTAGTTTCCTTAGCAGTTTTTGTATTGAATTATTTTTCCTGCCAACTTGTGTTTGGTAGATATGTGTGTATCCTTGCATGAGGACATGTTTTCATTTCCCATTATGATAACATGGTTCCTTGTTTGCATTTTAGTACTTTACATATTATGCATGCTTGCATAGCAAACCCTTAGTAGAAGCATGTCTATAGGATTCCTCCTTTTTAGTCATTTGTTTCTATTGCTCTCACTATGAGAATTGTGTGTTTTGTGATGAGTCTATTGCCTTGTTGAAATTATGTAGGCTCACTGATTTGTAAAAGTAACTTTTGTAGATCATGTGTTTTATTTATTCTTGATGTGAATTTAGACTTAGTAAGATAGCTACCTTTTTCTTTTTGTGGTTTGGTTGATAGACCCATTGCCATGATTATTATTGTGCATGTTTTATATACTTTTAGTAGTCTAACCCTTGTGAAACTAAGTGTATTTTGGGTTTATTAATATCTTGGTATGAGAGTGGCACACCCACTGAATCCATGATATTAAGGTTGTGAGACATGTTCCTCCAACCTTGAGTTGCCTTATTAAATGGCATTTCTGCCAAGTGTGTTTGTTTGATTGTTTGCCTCCTTTAATAATTGTGTGATTGGTTATTATTAGTTTCCTTGCTGTATGTATTGTTATGCATTGTTGCTTGCCTTGATTGGTTCTGAATGTGTGTCCTTTATTCTCTTTACGACGTTAGAAAACGAATAGGAAGGAAGTGTCGAGAAGCTCTGTTTCAAGGTTTAGTCACTCCAAAACCAGGGACACAAGGAGTTACCAGGCAAGCCATCCTGATGCTTGCTGATACAATACTTATCATTACCTATCATGCATGTTTTACCTCTGAAGTTTTACCAAAACTTGATTATCAAAACTATTTTTGATGTGGCTATTACTACTATACTAGTATATAGGTTACTATTATGCCAGTAGTTAAACTTGGTAATACCAAGCCCATAAGCCACCATATGGTATTTATTACCATCAAATATACTAGTCTCTAAGGGGACATCCTAAAATTGTGATTCTACAAAATAAAGGCTTTACGGAAAAACCCGGAGAAAAGGCGGATCCTTGTTCTCCGGAGGAATGTGGAAGTGGTCATTTTTGAGAAAGTGGTGTTTTTCAAAAATGACACATAACCTAGTCTTCGCCGGACAACCTTTACCGTACTGCCACCCTACCCCAACATGGGCACGGGCTTAACTGGAAGTTTTGTTCTTGTTAGTGTGTGTTCTATCTCAATCGCTATAAGGGACTCGTACCCGAACCGAATGTCGTGGAGACATATAAAGTGTGGGATTAATTTTCCCTCCGGATGCAGCAGTTGGGGCTCCTGGCTGGCGGGGAATAGCTCGGTGCCGGGGATGCGGACACTCGACTGAAGAGATAGACATATACTAGTTTGAACATAGTGAATGGTTATGATCAGATACCTAATGTTTACATACTGTTGTTACAGTCCGTGGTTGTTCACGGTAGGTGTACTGGATCTGGTGGATGAGTACACCTCTGCAGAGTACAACTTTTTCGAAGAAGCCGCGTCCTCGGATATGGACAATTGAATGGCCATGTAGCTAGCATTGTGTCAATGTTTTCAAAAGAGGAAGTTTTTGAAAATGACTTTTTGGAAAGGAAGTGTTGAACTTGTGAAGTTCGGAAAGGAAGGAAAACGCATACCGTGGAGGTATCGTCGATGATGAAAAGCCAGATGTTGTTATACAAAACAAAATGTTTTGCAAAGAAAACATTTTTTACTCTAAGCAAGAATTCTGGAAACTGATTCCAAGAAGTTTTGCAAAGAGAAAATATTCTTTTAACAAAGCTTAACAAAACCTCTTGTACATGTGATATCTACAAGAGAAATAAAACTATATTATTTTCTTCTGAAGTATCTTCTTCAACGAAGATGCAGATTAACCTGACTGCAACTGTGGTGTCATCATATGAACACCATTGGTAGTGAACCCTATTTATAGCCTACCTATTCCACCATATAAGCATACTTGCATGTTGGTAAGTGATATGATGGATGTCTTGCTGAGTACATTCAAATGTACTCATTATGGTTTCGCCCCTGGTATCTACTTGCCAGACTTTGAGAAGGAACCTCCGAAGTAGATCTATGAAGAGAGTAAGTAGGAGTTGACGGCTTTGCGAACTAGGATCGTCTCCGGGTCAGCAGCCTGTAGGTTAAGGCGTGACTTGGGCTCAACTACGTTGTGTTTTATTTGTCTTCCGCTGTGTTTGATAAGTTGCCTGCCCCATGTGGCAGTTGCGTGAAACTTGATCATGTGATCTTTATGTAATACCTTTATGTATTCGTGTAATGGATGATGTATTTCTGTGTGCCAACTTTGTATGTTGTTCACGACTGATCTTTCTGGGATCGTGAATGTATGCATACGGAGGGTTTCAGACTGCCGGTCTGGGGTCCTTACAGAGTTGGTATCAGAGCCATCCTGACCTTAGGAGACCTTAGTTAGCATGGACGTCAATAGGAAAGAAAAGTATTTTTGAGTAAAAACCTACTATCTAATTATTATCTAAGGGAATTTAAGTATATTTTCCCTCCTTCTGATCTTTTCAAAAGATTCTAAAGGCATATCTCTCTCGGTTAATAGTTTATTTCTTACTTGTTTGCAACTGCTCCGCTCTGTTTTTGAAACATCTCTCGTCTTTGAAGTTTTCTGTCCAGAAAATAGTTGGGGTTTCAAAAACAAATTGTTGCATAGTATTACCTCTCTCAGTTAAAAGATTTATCAAAACTTTACTTCTATTATCTTGTTTCCATCCAAAACCTTGTATACTTGCCGATGTCCCGAGAAGACCAAAATAATTTCCTAGCTCTACAGTAATGATGGTCAGAAGTAGATATAGTTTTTCAGCCACTTCTAGGATTTTGGATCCGTCTAGTTTGGAGTAATTTAGCGATGACCCCATGAGTCGCCTCCCCCGACGTAGCTCCAATGGAGCCTTGCTTGTGTGTTATGGCTTGCTTATGTGTGTCCGTAGGACTTTGTGCTATTGTGTGGTGTAGAATTTGGTTCATCTAGGCTTCTATATGTTTGTGGGGTGCTCAAAATTTGCAGATTTGTGCTTGCGTCGCTCTTGTTTTTGAATCGCCTCTTGTTAAAAATTTTGCAAGCAAAAATGTTTGTATAGTATTCAAAAACAAGAATTTGTTGCTTAGACTTATACTTGTTTTCGCTTCGAAATGCCACCCGTCGTGAACCACCACCATCTCCCCCACAATCAATGAAAGCACCGTTGGGCCTAAATAGAGGACCATCAAGCCACACGAGCTGATAGCGTTGCTACCAGTGATGCACTCCAACAGATAAAGCTCCAACAACGACAACCCTCAAAGAAGAAAATGCGTGAAGAAACCAACCACTACTGACCAAAAAAACCTCTATGTTTGTCTGTTTGCAAAAGACTCGTTTTGCCATGTTGGCTAAATGTTGCACCTTTTTATGTCCCCTTTTAAAAGACCAAACTAGAGAGATCCCTTTTTAAAAGTTATATACCTCCCTCTTCACACGCCATGATGCGCAACCCCCTCATAAGCCAATCAAAAGAGCACAATTCAATATTCGACGTACGATGACGCTAGTCGTATCTTGTCGGACAAACATAATTAAATAGGAAGCTAACAAGACTAACATGCTTTGCCTAATCTTAGGTTGACACCTAACCAAATCATGCAAACTACTGCCAACTCTTTCTAAACCAAGAAATTAAGTGACTTAGGACACCTTTTAATCTAGTTGGTAAAAAGGAGAAGTCACGAGAAAATAAGATGATGACCTATTCGTTTACTAGTCAATAGGATACCGGGTGTATCTACTTTGGAAACCAAATCTTAGTAGACGTTGTAAGTACTATGAGATTCGAGATTTGGAAATTAAGTGAACGATGGAATGGTTATGATAAATCTAGAAAACAACAGTTTTCCTGTTTTTATTTCTGTGTGTGCTCTTGATTGAAATGAATTTGTGTTTTATTCAATCTTGCTTCCTAACTTATATGGAGTTGTTAGGACTTGTTATTATGTTGTTTTATTACAATAAGTCTACCCTAGAAAGTGTGTGCATGATTGGAAACTCGAATAGAAATGAAATAGCATTTGTTACCTTCTAGTTTATTATCTGGAAGTATTGTGAGAGCTAGATCTGTGTATACTTTCTTAGTAGATTTTGTGCTATGTTTCTTTGAGTCCAGTACCATTTAGGTACTGTTATTTTGATGCTTGTACCTATGTTAGCTTGCATGTCTCTTAATAATAAAGCATATGTAAGCATTACTATCAATATGCACTAGTATTGCTTCACTAGATTAAATAGCCTTATATTTTTATCTTGTATGCAAAGTTTTTCATGAGTAACCAGAGGCTTAGTACCTATTTTGCCTTGGTATTAGTAGGCCATAGCCCACTGGTCCCATTGCATTTTGGCTTGAGGATGAAAATCCCCAACCATTCACCTGTGTGAAAATAGCATGTTTCACTATGTGATTGATTTCTATTTTCCACCTTGGAAAATGTAATTGTTTCTTTTCACCTATGCAAGTGAGAAGTTTATTTCTTATTAGTAAATACTAATATGTTTAGGTGTGATCCTTTTGTTAGCATAATATTCCTTAGGGGTATCATGTTAAGAAATGTTTCACTATCGTGTGCTAAAATTAAATTGTTCGCAAATAAAATAAATTCCTCTTGATTGGTAGATTGTTTGTGAATAATTTTAAATCGAGTATATGGATTTTTGAAAAGGTTTAGGTAACTTTTCATTAATTGCATAGCTACTGGTTGTGCGAGTCATACCTTGCTTGTTTGCTAGTAATTGGTTAAAGAAAACAGAAATTGCTAGAAGAAATTTCTGCATGCTTAATGGTTGATTCATAATATTACTCTGGTGCTTGTGCTTATTAACATGAGTAGGATTGGTGTACTGTTATTAGGTACACTTATATTCATGACTTGCTTTTTTAAGTTTAAACATCATGATAGCATTGTTTGCTTCTCTAGGGCGAAACTAGTTTCACCACTAGAAAAATGGTGATTTTTGCTCTAGTATTACCCTCTTTTTATTTTATGAGTATATGTGTTGATATAGCATGTTTAGGAAGTTATTACTTCTGTTATCATGCCATTAATTATTTAGTTGCATGTCCTATGGTTATAGGATATGATTATCTCTTATAGCATGCTGGTGTAGATTTTTCATAACTAGTGTGTTATTTGTGCAGTCCTGTTTTTTTTTATGCCTGTGTAATAGGAGTTTTATCTTGTGTGAAGATGGTGTTTTAGAATATCTTTATGATTGGATTCATTGGTTTTTAGCTACTGGTTGTTTGCTAATTGTTCATGATTGATGGATTCCAAAACCTCTAATAAACAATAACCTAGTGAACAAATAGTCTATTCATCTGTGGTGTTGTTTGGTTGCTTATTGGATTTTGTTTAAATGTTTTACCTTAGCATGAGTTTATACTTGTGTTATGATTGTGCTTAAGAGTATCTTAAGAAACTAAAACATCCAACTAAAATCATGAACATATTAAGTGATAGTTGCTTGTGGGGAGTAACACCCACTGCCGTGGCTATTTGTTCTGTCTGTTTGTTTTACCTTAGCAACCTAACATTTGCACCCACAAGCTATATTTTTAGCTTATTATATACCGTGTTATGAGAGTGGTACACCACTCCATATGTGGTATGTAATATGTGGGATATAGCTAGGAACTCATGTAAAAATTGACGGTACGTTTCGAGGTAGTTCTGCACTAACCTTAATTTTGTTTGTTTCTAAATCGTCCAATACCCAAGGTCAAACTAGGAAACAAAAGTTTTGGACTTAAAACAGTACTGGTGTACTTTTTAAAAAGAATTTTCTAATTTAGGGAAGTACCCTCCCTCCCAAGAAAAGTCAAAGGGGGGAAGCACCTGCACTCCAACGCTAACATTGTGTTTGTTGGCCCTCCCTTAGTCCTCGCTTGCGAATCTCGGGGATGAGATTCTTTTTAAGGGGGGAAGACCTGTCACATCCCAATTTTGGAATACCTGATAACACAGTTGTTTTTCTAATTGCTTGACAAATAAACTTTGGTTGTGTTTGTTTAAGTGCAACTAAACCAACTAATTATATAAACTTACATGGCTAAGAAATTGAAAACAAAATATTCAACATATTGTTCCAATGACCTTGACAATATTTTTCTAAAGTAAATATTGATCAAAGAGTTTTCCAAAACTATCTTATGAATCCCATACTTGTTGAACATTATTCCAAGGCCTAAATTAAGAAAGAGGAAACACTTAATAAATTTCCCTAAAAGATTATCAGAAAAAGAGGCATTCTTAAATGCTTCACCAAAATCTTATCAAATGTTTTTCCAACCTTGCAAGCTTAAAAAAAAGTATTGGAGAGCATTGAGTTGCTATCTCTAGTCACATAAATATTTTGGCAAAGCATTGTTAAAGAAAACCCAAGTGCCTTATTAAATTGAATTTCCAATATTTCCAGAAACAGGAAACTCAAACAAGTTACTATTGGAAACTTTCTTCAAATGATCGGAAATTAATACCAGTGCTTCCTTATATCAAATAAGGAACACACACAAGAGGAGACCAAAAATTGAATCCATTAAAGTCCTGAAAACATGATTTTTCTCCACAGCAACAATTGGAATTTTGAACAAGTTTGTTCTACAAACTTTTTCAAAATGCCGTGAAATAAATACCACATTCTCTATATCATAAAAAAGGATGAAAACCAAAAAGGGCACAAGTTTTTGAATAGTTTAAGTTGCCAAAAACCCCTGTTTTCTAGACAACACCTTTTTGAAATTTGAACAGTTTGTTCTATGAAGTAACTCAAAATGACTTGAATTTTTTACCACACAAGGAACACACCAAATAAGGAATGTGTGCCAAAAATTATAATTTTTGGAAGCTCCTAAGTAGCCTAATAAATTCAAGGTCCATTTATGTCAGAATTGAAATTTGAACAACTTTGAACTATCAAGTTTATCCAATTGAGCCAATTTTCACATATGTTGTGCATCTCAACTAATAAGAATTTTGGGCAAAAGGATTTTAAATTTTGACTTTGTTTTCCTAGTGAAAACAGCCTTTTTCAGATAGGACAGGGGCCTCTTTGTAAATAGCCAGGGATAAAATTGTAAGCTGAGTCATCTTCTTCTTCCTAGCTCTCTGTAGATGCAGTGCCCCTAGACATGGCTTCGAGTAGAAGGAACCCTTGAGGGATAAGAGCCCCCCATGTGCTCTTGTCTGCCTAGTTGCTCTCTCTCTCTCCCCCCACTCGAGCTCTCTCTCTCTCTCTGCGTTTTTCTCCCAAAACCGAAACCCTAGCTATTAGGTCACCGTCGATTCGGCCCATGGTGAGCTCGCCGCCGGCCGCCGCGTAGCCCATCTGATGGAGGGATGATAACCCGGTAGCCCAACGCCAAGGTGTAACTCGGCCCAAAGGACGCTGCGCAAAGACCCGGCTAAGGATAAAGGAGCTTCTGGAAGGCCCAAGATCGTAGGCCTGGTAACCCGGATTGTGGGTTCCGATAAGGAAGTTTAGGGTTTTGTAAGCGGCGTCCGGGTAGGATTCAGAGTATACCTAGGAGCGCAGGCCAGGGGGTCCGGGTGCTATATAAACCGGCCCCTAGGTTAGGTTTAGAGAGATCCAAGAGTTAGAACAAGATTGCTAGGTATCGAGTATCCAGTGTAATACGAGAGTTGGGATAATACATCTAGATCGGAGACTCGGCGACTTGATTGCCGGCTACCAGATCGTATATCATCACCAGCTAAACCCTCTCCCCCAAACACCAGAGTCGATTTGCCCCAAGACAAGTTACCCCTGGTAACGTTTGCCGTGTTTATCCCACGACAGTTGGCGCCCACCGTGGGGCCTACGTCCAAGGGTGTTTACATCACGGGAGAAGCTCGGAAGAATATGGAGAACTTCGTCGTCGGCGAGATCTATACCGACCGCGAAGGAGAGAAGATGGCGGACGATTCCGGCTGGGGGCCAGAATCGGATCTGCTTGAATCCGGATCCGCCGTGACGATCGGCCAGATCAACGTCTTCATCGGTATGGTACGTACATCCGGTTCGATCCCTGACGACTTTGGATTTGATTCTGTGTCAGGGGAGGCCACCTATGCTCAATCAGATGGAGAAGAATCGGTTGGGACGGTGGATCCGACAGAAGAGCCCACCACGAAGAGGGAACAGCCGGAGGAGCCGGCATGGACCCCGCGTGGCCGGGTCGAGAGGGAATATGATACCGAGTCTATCCTGCATCTGCTGGAGAACCGGTATGAGGAAAATAGCAGCTAAGAGGAACAGTATGAATTGGCACCAAGCATTATGCGTCGGGTTGCGGTTTACACGGCTCCTGCGACCAATCTTAACCAGGGGAACATGACCCCGGCCGCAGTTGGAGCAGCACAAACTGTGGCCCAGCAGCAAGGTCCGGTTGACGGAAACCCGATCCTGGTCCGGGTTGAAGGAGAATCGGCATCGGTTACCAGTCAAGCGGCGGAGAACGAGTTGCACGCAAACACGTTCGGATTTCTAGCAAACTGGACGCCAGGGGCGGGTCCTTCCAATCCGCAACACCCGGCCATGTTCAACAACAACTTGATTCTGGATCCAACCGTTTTAGCCACAGTTATTACTCTGGAAAACGCGGCGGAACGCGTCAGAGACCTGGACGTAGCCCGCCGTGCATTGGAGCAACAGAGAAGGCAAGTAGAAGCAGAAAAGCAGGGGATGGCCACCCGCCAACGTGAGCTGGACGCATTGGAAACCCGGCTCCGAGAAGAGATAACCAGGGTGCGTCAAAGGCAGCAGACCATGTTACCAGCAACGGGTGGAGTCATAAATCCGACCAACCTATTCATCACGCCCCAGGATCAACTGATCCCCACGGCAAACCAAGGAACCGTACAGCAACCTACAACTGGAGGAGCACAGCCGGCAAACATACAGGCCGGGTTACCCACATTGCAGACTGGAGTCACTGTCGGCAATACATTACCACCACCACCACCACCATCACGATTTCGCACACCAGCGGGTCATTACAACAACCCCATGGATAACGTGTACGCGGCAACGCTCACATTAAATCGAATACCCGTGAGAGAGTCACCCCATGCAGAGGAGACCCGGCGGGCGATAGATTTCTTGCACACTGCGGTGGCGCAGCAAGCTAATTACCCGGATCACAGAAGTGGAATGCATGGAACACCATATGTCAGTCAGCAACGAGGCAATACCGGCAATATCCAGACAAGTTCGGCACGACGAAGGGAAGAGCAGCAGCAAATGCCGCCTCCTCCCCGTGTTCAGGCAGTACCAGCAGCATCAGCAGCACAAGCCATCGTGGACAGTTCCAGAGCCAGGAGAGCCGCAGTCGGGTCTGCAGTGCATGGGCCACCAGCAGTCCCGCGTCCGGCCGCACCCCCTGCAGGATCGCACGTTTCTCGAGTAAGGCCGGTCCCGACTAATCTTGCTGGGCCTAAATGCCTGTCGGATAACATCAGGGATGAGCCTTACCCGGATAAATTCAAGGAACCGGGTAAAGTAGTGAATTATGAGCCGACTATGGATCCGGAAACATGGTTGGGCAGTTATGAGATGGCAATGTCGATTCGCAACGCAACGGAAAATCTTCAAGCCAAATTTATGTACCTAATGATGTCAGAAGAAGCAGCAAAATTATGGTTCAATACTCTACCAGAGGGATCTATCAAGTCGTGGGAGGAGTTGAAAACTGCGTTTATCAAGCACTTTCATGGGACGTGCAGAAAGCTGTTTACTATTGACGACTTAGAACGATGCGTCCAAAAGAAAAGAGAATCAGCGCGCAGCTGGGTGCGCCGAGTTATGGAGATACTTCACTCGTCTACGGATATCCAGCCCAAAGATGCGTTGCAAGCTATGGCAAAGACGTGCAAGTACACACCTTTAGTACAAAAGTTAACTCGCATGAAATCTAGTCGGAATGCTTCGGAGGTTACGATGGGAGAGCTGATGGACGCTTGCAACAAGCACGCCGCGACAGATACTACAGAAGAGGAAGTCGATGACAAGATAGCAAACGCGAACACAAATAACAGTGGAAGAACCGGCAATGGATCAACGCCGAGTCACAATGGAGGTACCAATGGGAACAACCAGAACAAGCGTCCGTTTGAGGGAGGCTCCGAGTTTGTTGCTAGCACAGAAGCCGGGTCTTCGAGACCTAGGGCAGAAGGAAATTTCAATACTGGAAATAACAGTGGAGGAAATTATCAAGGGCCACCAAGGCCGGGTAACAATTGGGACATCTTCAGAATGGCGTGTCCAAAGCATAGCAGGAATGGTAGGCCGGCTAACCACTCATTGGAGAAGTGCGCGGACCTACAGAGATGGAAGAATGAGGAAGTGAACAGAGCCATGCGAGGTGCAGGTCGGGGAGGAGGACCGGGTGGAAACCCAGGCAACGGCCCACCCCCAGCCGGTAACCCGGCAGCCGGAAATCCGGGTAACAACCAAGGGGGAGCTGGAGGTTTCCAGGCTAACCCCAAGCAGTTGGGTCAATACCACGTGCATACTACAGGAACTTCTAATAAGGACAAAAAGATACTGAAACAAGCGGTAAACTCGGTTTCTTCGGCTCTTCCGAGATACCTGAGATGGTCAGAGCAGGATGTAACATGGAGCAGAAGAGATCACCCGGAAAGGATAGAACACCCGGGAGTCTTAGCATTGGTAGTCGCACCACAAGTTAATGGTTATGAGCTGAAAAAGGTCCTGATGGACGGGGGAAGTATCATCAATATCCTGTATTGGGAAACTTTCCTACGCATGGGACTCAAGGAGTCTCAGCTGCAGAAAAGTTCAACAATTTTTCATGGGATAGTGCCGGGTCACTCAGCGTGCCCCGAGGGAAAGATTGCATTGGAGGTAGCTTTTGGAGAATGAAAAGACAATTATCGAGTTGAGTGGCTCACTTTCGAAGTGGTCAAGTTGTGCAGTCCTTATCACGCGCTATTCGGAAGGCCGACTTATGCTAAATTCATGGCTAGGCCGTGTTATGTGTACCTACAGCTAAAAATCCCGGGCCCTAAGCAGGCCATCACAATACATGGAAGCCGGGACATAGCGGTCGAGTGCGATGAAGGAGATGCAGCAATGGCCGAGCAAGCTTGCAGAAAAGAGGAACTCAAGTATTACCGGTCTCAAGTAGACCCGGATGACAGAACAGCACTAAAAAGACCAAGTACTGAGGATGAAAGAGCAAAGTTCAAGGTAGCGCAAGACACCAAGATGGTGGCTTTCATCGAGGATGATCCTTCCAAACAATTTGCCACAGGAGAAGAAGCCGCACGGCCGTTTACAACCACCGGCGTCACGGAAACGCCTCACCCGGATTGGCTAGCAAACCCGGCACTCATAATAAAAAACACCAACAAGTGGAGAATGTGTATCGATTACGTTGGTTCCGGACAGATTCCCAAGAAGAACTAAACAATGTAACGGGCAGCAGATTTCAGACGCACTCTTTTCCTATCCAGGGTACCTAAGGGGACTGGAGGGTTTTTAATGAGGCGGCCTGCTGACCCAAGCTTTCTCATATCAATAAAGAGATGGTTAAGCAATACATCTTCTTCACATGCGTTATCAAGTCTTATTTTGTTATGATCTTTACTTCGCTTACAGGTAAGTATCATTTATTGTTATCAGTACATCAGTTTCCTTAAGTTTGTTGCATATATCTAGGTCTTGAGGGCTGATTGCTTGAATAGCACAGTTACAAACTCAAAGACCCGGCCTTGATGCCTATGAGTTATAAGGGCCGATTACTCGCAAACGAGTACGGCTGCAATCTTATAACCGGACAAAGGAGCCAAATTTTCTTGACTTTTCTTACTTAAGCTCGATGTGACTCGCACCAAAGTGGCATGATTTGCTCGCTTACGATTACAATCAGCCATGAAGCCCAATGGGACTTGCCTGACCCTGTTTTCATATAGATGTAACAACATGATATCCACGCGAAAGCCGGCTTATAGTACAAGATAGTCAAAAGGGTCATCTAAACCACAAGTTATGCAGAGTACAGGGCTAATAGCCGGAAACTCAACGTTTATTAAGCATAACTTCAATACCTATGTGAAACGGCTCTAGGTTCGGGCTTAGCGCAAGACAACTTGTTCTCTCTGGAACACTACGTATCCTAGACTCGGAATTTCGGGCTTTGGGGACTGGGGATTTCGCAAAAAGAAACAAAGTTGCTTAGTCACTAAGCCCAAAAAACCCAAACATCCGGGTCTTGGGGACTTGGGGACTTAGAGAAAAGTCCACCTGTCAAACTCACGAGACCCGGAAACCGAGTCTCACATACGGAACCATAAAGTAAGTCGGGAATAAACGAGCTTAAAGGCAGACGTGCATCAAGTCCATCCAAAGGCCACAAAGGGCTTTGAAGCCGTTAAAAGTTTCGCAATGTGTCTACATAATGCGATGGTAATATCAAAATGGCACATACGCACTATCAAAAGAATATCTGCTTTTACAAAGGCATCGGGCAAACAAAGTATCAAGATGACATAAGATAATAATCTACTCGGCCTCCCGGGTGGGGTCCACACCTCCAACCTTGTCCTCCGGGTCTTGATCATGAGTTTGCTCATTAAAAGCATTCGCGGCATCATCATCCGGAATTTCAGCATCAGGACGAACATGTGGACGAACGGTTGGCGTAGAAGTAGTTGGTGCTGATTCCAAATCGGCCCCCTTCTTCGCAGCTTCCTCCCTTCGCCTGGCCGAGCCAGCGTTCCATTTTTCCAGGATATCGAATGGCACGGGCGTGTCTTCCATCACAGCCTTGCCCTTAGCATCGTATGGGGACATAAACTTATTCAAATCCATACTGTCGGCAAGAGTAGTCGCCGAATGTCGTACCTCAGCTTGCACGGCCTTGAAGTCCTTGGCCCCAAACCTTGTGCCATCCGCTTTGAACTCCGGAAACCCGGCTATCACCTTTGTCGGCTCAAGTTTGGGAAAGTAAGCTTTAGCCAGCATAAAGGCCCGGGTCATGCCAATCCGGCATGACGAGCGCTTCCAGAGCTCAATCCATGCAGGAACAGTGGAGCATGCATGGATTAGGGTCTCCATACCCGGATACGATTCAGTCGGCCATTGAATGGCGTCCAGGATCCACTTAGTGCCGGCACAGAACCTCCGGAGGACATTCCTCAAGTTCATTATCTTTTGGATATCATTTTCTTCCGAGGGAGCAAGGTTAGAATCTGCAGGACACAACACAAAGGTTACTTCAAAGTATTCCGGGTGTCACGTATCAAGAAACAAAAAACCAAGACACGAACCGGTAAGAAGCAAAATCTCACCAACAAGGACACTGTAAGTGTCGGAAATTTGAGCTGATAGCTCCTTCAGCGTAGCTTGGACGGTGGTGTATTTCTCTTTGTATTTTGTGACATCCTTTTTCAAGGTTGCCACCTCAGCTTCAAGCGCCTCTCTTAGCTTAACCTCAGTGTCCATGAGTTGATTGGTCTTGGCCAAAATCTCCCCGGACCGAGATGCGTGCGCCTAGAGATATGGAAAGTTAAAAACTAATCGGATGTCGCAGTCAGCCGAGTATTGAAAGAAGTACCGAGTGTAACTTTGACAAATTAGACTCGGAACTTGGGGACTAGATGGATATTATTAGATATCAAGTAACGATTACCTGGTGCTCCACTGCCAGACGCTCTAACATACTGCTCTCTGAGGCCTTCATGGCAAGGAGAGCGCTCATCATTTGATCGAAGGTGTCGTTACCTGAGTGGGAAGACCCGGGACCTTGGTAGCTCGGCGAGGGATTTTTCTCCACGGTAGGGGAAGGCGCCCGAGCTGTCCGAGTATCGGACTCTGGTGTGCCTCCCGTGCCCAAGGCGGCGGCCTCCTCCTTGCGTGTGTGCAAGGCTATTGGGTACTCAGCCTCTTGGTCAGCCGAGTTTGTTGGTGGCACTTGTTCTTCGCCGCCAGCTTCGGTAGTCGTATCATCAGTCGGGTTATCCTTACCCGGGTCATCGGTCTCCACATTCTCTTGGTCACTGATAGTGACCGTGGCTCTATGAACAGTATAGATAAGCAGTTAGCATACGACTGGGGAAAGATTGTGGAAAGGCGATAGAGCATCAGGAGAAGAACCTTACCCGGGATTCACCACGTAATCCGAGGGGAGCTCACTGCTAGACCCAGACGAAGCTGAAAATGCCAAAGCAAGTAAGACGTGGAGCTACTCTACTAAGGGGTAAACTGGAAAAACTTTGATATTCAAGAAAGGATCAGATGAGTACCGGCGCGTCGTGTTGAGGATGATGAAATACCCGGGTTAAGAGCGCCTTCACCCGGAAAATTCCGAGTCATTCTACGCTTGGTCAAGGGCGAATCCTTCAGGTACGGCCAGTCGGATAACTCTTGGTTTAGCTTGTGCATGTTATCAAAGGAGAATGGTTTGGAAGTAAGGAGGCGGTATGGAACCTTAAAAAACGACCCCTCGGGGTTTCCTCTTTGTTCCGACCTTGACTGTCGGTTCAGCTTCCCCTTCGTCGTTTGCCGATTCCACCCGGTCTTCCGCTTCTTCTTCTTCTTCTTCGCCCTTGTCCTCTGGTTCTGAAAGTTATCAAGACATATAGTCGGAAAATTACAGAACGAGCAGCAATGAGCTTGTGGAAAGCGAGTGAGGCTCGGAGTGTACCTTCTTCAGAGTTAATCGCGTCTTCTTCCTCCTCTGGGCTTTCTGAGCCAGGGGGAGTTTCGATCCTCCAAAAGTTGTTATCAGCCTGAAATAAGAATACAGAGACGAGAGTTAACAACTGTATCAGGAAGAAAAGCATGGAGGTAAAGTATGAGAGCCGGATCTGTACCTCAGGTGCTGGGTTCTCGCGTGTAAAGGGTTCTAACCCGGCTATATTCTGGATTACCTCCAACTTCTCCGTCAAGAATCCCTTGATGGTCTTGTTGGTCACCGGCCGGTAATCTTTAGATGAGTATCGGAGGGAATCTGTGGTGCCCGAGTACTCGCACATTAGCTTGGAGCGGATAGAGTTGGGTTGGATCCGGAAGTTGACCCAAGTTTTCACCAAGTTGAGCCCAAGGAGACCTTGGGCCGAGAGAGCAGCTATCTTAGCTAAGAGAGGTTGAATGGATTCCCTGTCCGAGTCAGGGGCGAAGGCATTGAAAGACTCAGCGATATCAAGGAGCCCTTCCAAGTAACCCGGCAGTCTCCTCTCGCCGGGTGAAGAGGTGTCTCGGCAGTACAAATAGGTGAGTTGCCAATGCTTAACATGGGAATTCAAGTTAAGAGTCGGCATTGGGGAATTCTTACGGCGCTGGATAGAAACTCCGCCGCAAGCAAGAAGTGCCCCGTCACCGCTTTCGCGGCACGGTTTGCACTGGAAAAGTTCAATAAAGAGAGCCAAATTTGGCGGAGTGCACAAATATGACTCGGAAAGAACGATGAAATGGGTTATGTTCAACATAGAGTTAGGCCCTATGTCGAACACCCGGAGGCCATAATGGCTCAGAACTTCGCGGAAAAAGGACCCGGAGGGCGAAACCCCCGGGTCACGTGCTCAACGAAGCAAATTACCTCGTTGGCGGCAGGAGTGGGCCGGGTCTCATCGCCCGGAACCCTCCAGTGGATATCCTTCTGAGGAGGGAGCACCCCCAACTCGGCCAGCTCCTCCAGCTTGGCCTTGGTGACTGTTGACCGCGCCCAGTTGGCGGATATTGATTGGGTCGTCCGAGTTTTGGCCGGCTGCTTCCCTTGCCTCTTGGGAGCCATTGGTTCAACCTGCAAAGCGCAAGATAAAAGGTATAAGAGGTAAGACCCGGAAATTGGGAGTTATACGAGTATAGGCAAACTGCATCAGCTAGACAAAACAACCAAGAATCATCCGGGTATCATTGAAAAGAGCAAAAAGTCATGGACTGTCCGAGTATCAAGAATCAGAACAGAAATTATGGGGAATTTACGTGTTGGAAAGTGCTTGAGGAAGACGGATGGTTTCCCATGTATCTACTGCAAGCAAAAGAACCGGAAGAAGAGGATTTTCCGGGTGTCAATGAGGAGTGCGGAAAATTTGGGCGAAATGGGTCTAGATCGAAAAGTTTGCGGGCGATTCTACGGAGAAATTAATGATTAACGATGATAGGGGAGTGGTGTGTGATCATCTGTTGAGCTATTGGAGGAGCTAGCAAGCATTTAAGTGGCCTAATCCGGCGCGGCAAGAAAAAACGACCCGCGGATTGACCTAGATCCAATCGGGAGTAAATCGAGAAATCGCAGAGATAGATCAACGGGAATAGAAGGCTTACTGGAGCAGATTGAAGTAAAGCTCGCCGGCGGCAAATAGCGCAGTGTTGGTGCCCCTTTGCGATTCCCGGCGGGCAGGTCGAGGGCGCGGCGGCGGATCTTGGCGGAGGCGTGGGACAAACCGTGGCGGAGCGTAGCCGGTGGCGGATTGGCTCCGGTGACGCGCGCGAGGTCTCCGTGACGGTGCTCTGCGAGCTTGAGCGCGGAAGTGAAGAGAAGGAGGAAGAAGGGGAAATGAACCGTTGGGGGATAGGTTATCCCCTGAGTACTTATTTATAAGGTGCGGGCGGATAGACCTAGTCGAATGGGCGGGAGCCGGAAATTTCGAGATAACAGATACCTTCCCGGATTTTTTGAGATATGCTTTAAGTGTTGGACGGGATATCCAGACAGAGATAAGAAGGAGATCCTCTTCGCAATATCGGGATCAATTATCGAGTAAAGTAAGCCGTATCTCTGACGTTCTTATCAGGGCGTTGACCCGGAAAAAGTAAAGAAGGACCTAGAGAAAGCCGGGTTACTATATGGCCACCTTGGACTTAGGCCTAGTTGTTTATCAAAGCACCTTAACCCGGCCTCTGTGGACTTGTACGTTTGATATTTTTGCAGGGAATAGCGAGCGCTTCAAGGAGGATAATGTGAAGCCCAAGCTATTCTGGGGACTACTGATGGAGGGATGATAACCCGGTAGCCCAACGCCAAGGTGTAACTCGGCCCAAAGGACGCTGCGCAAAGACCCGGCTAAGGATAAAGGAGCTTCTGGAAGGCCCAAGATCGTAGGCCTGGTAACCCGGATTGTGGGTTCCGATAAGGAAGTTTAGGGTTTTGTAAGCGGCGTCCGGGTAGGATTCAGAGTATACCTAGGAGCGCAGGCCAGGGGGTCCGGGTGCTATATAAACCGGCCCCTAGGTTAGGTTTAGAGAGATCCAAGAGTTAGAACAAGATCGCTAGGTATCGAGTATCCAGTGTAATACGAGAGTTGGGATAATACATCTAGATCGGAGACTCGGCGACTAGATTGCCGGCTACCAGATCGTATATCATCATGTTTTTCCCTGAGCAAAACCCTCTCCCAAACACCAGAGTCGATTTGCCCCAAGACAAGTTACCCCTGGTAACGTCTGCCGTGTTTATCCCACGACACCATCCCCTCCGCCTCGACGTGCTGGACCTCCCTGCAGAAGGAATCGAGGCAGGAGCCCTCGAGAAGCCCGCGCCGTCCACCCTTCTTCTTCGGGTCCGGTGCACTCCGGCGAGGCATCGCCGCCGACTCGCCTCTCCTCCGCCCGCGCCGAGTACTCCATTGCGTCTAGGGTGAGAAGGCGAACCTCCCGATACCTTTTTCCCTCTCCCTCTCCCTCTGAATCGCCGCCGAGCCATCCTCACTGTACGGCCGCCGCGCGCCACCGTCGCCGGCTGCCCTCCGGCCATTCCCAAGAAACGAGACCACGACCATTTGCTTTCCCGCGTCGAGGACATCGCGTAGGTAGTTTTGATTCGAGAAAAGGTGGACGTTTTGCGCCGGATTTTGCCTCGCCGGAGTTTCCCCCGCCGGCGAGTGAGGTCACGACGACGTCAGCAACCCTTGACCCCGCGCAGGACAGTCAAACCGGCAAGTGGGGCCGTGCTTGCCTGCGTGGCAGCCCCCGTGGCGACCTGGCCCGCGGGTCAGCGTCTGCGGCTGACTCTGCCCGCGGTGAGTTTGGATCTGGCCGGCCCAGATTTGGATCTAGCCCATGTGATGTTGTTTTTTTTTCATTTATTTTTCACAGAAGGGTACATGTTTACTTTTGGACTCAAAACTCTACCTAAAATATGAATTTGACCAAGACAAAATTCACAGTTGTACAACAACAAAATCTAAACCATCTCCACTTTGTAGATCTACATTTGGATGAACAGTTTAGAAATGAAAAATGTTTTCGCAACAGGTACCAGAAACAGAAAAATGAGCACCATTTTAATTTCACAACTCAGAATGAGGTGTATCCAATTGCATTGGAAAGCCCTTGAAATTTCCTAACAGGAGAAATATTGCATTGCTTCCAAATTCCTAATATTTTTGAAATGGCATGCAATTTGGTGAAACACCAGAGAGCACTTTGGTGATTTTTATAAAATTATTAAAGATGAATTTTGATGCAAAATCAATTGGATGGTATTGTATATGTTTAGGGCTATCCAAAACTAGATGGGTTTAATTTGTGGAGCATCATAGAAAATTTGGTGGACAGATCTTTAAATTGCTTGTTTCTGCCATTTTGGCATTTTAGGTAATTAAATTGTTTGATTATATTTTTGTGTTGCAATGTTGTTTTCTAGCATGTACAAGTTGTGTGAACTTGTTTTCTAAGTGTTACTTAGCTATTTTAGCATGTTAGATTGTGTGTACTTGAGTTGAGAAGAATTAGAATTTTTGTTAATAGCATATGTTTTATCTCTAGTAATATTTGCATAGAATTTTTGAGTGATTAATTTTTGTGCAAGCACTTGGATTGTGGTGTTGAAAGATTAGGTCCAGTACCATGTTGGTACTTATATTTTGTTAGTATCACCTCTGCTAGCTTGAATTTGAATTGGTAGAAAAGCATGAGTAGTTTAGTCATCACTATGAGAATGTTATGGAAAAATTCCCTCATGTGTGGAATTTTTGACATAAGCATTTGTGGTTGTGTAGACACATATTTTTGGGTTGTGTTCATAGGAACAGTAGCATTTTGATTAGGTTTTTATGAGTACTTGACCCCTAGAGTTTTCACTTGTGTGGAAATAATAGCATGAGTAGCATTACCTTGCTTATTTTAGCACCATGTTATTTTCTACTAGTATGGTTATTGCACTAGAAGCTAGTTTAGTATTTTGTTAATTTTTGGCAAGTGGACCAGAGGCCTTGTGACCTCTTAATGCTTTGTTATGATAGTGGAACACCCACTGGTGTCATTGCATTTTTGGTGGAAACATTATTTCCCCCACACTAGATGTGTCTCTGTTATATGGTTCTCTATTTAATGAGTGCCTAGTATTTTTGCCTTGGGATTTTTTCTGAGTGCTAAATGAAAATGTGTATACTTATGTTTGTAAGTGGTTGTAATCATGTGTGGCTTGCTAGGAAAAATCCATCTTTGGAGTGTTGTTTGATTCCTCTAGTAATGCCCTTTTTATTACCACTAGTATGTAGGAGTTGCCCTGCAAATTGATGCCTTGTTTTATCAAATGGGATATTTGTTATAGCAAGTATAGATGTTTCACTCCTGTTTATGACATGGACCCTCTGGTTGTATTTCAATTACTTGATTGAAATGCATCCATTGATTCTTCATGTTTGAGTAGTACTAGTTTCCTTAGCAGTTTTTGTATTGAATTATTTTTCCTGCCAACTTGTGTTTGGTAGATATGTGTGTATCCTTGCATGAGGACATGTTTTCATTTCCCATTATGATAACATGGTTCCTTCTTTGAATTTTAGTACTTTACATATTATGCATGCTTGCATAGCAAACCCTTAGTAGAAGCATGTCTATAGGATTCCTCCTTTTTAGTCATTTGTTTCTATTGCTCTCACTATGAGAATTGTGTGTTTTGTGATGAGTCTATTGCCTTGTTGCACTTATGTAGGCTCACTGATTTGTAAAAGTAACTTTTGCAGATCATGTGTTTTATTTATTCTTGATGTGAATTTAGACTTAGTAAGATAGCTACCTTTTTCTTTTTGTGGTTTGGTTGATAGACCCATTGCCATGATTATTATTGTGCATGTTTTATATACTTTTAGTAGTCTCACCCTTATGAAACTAAGTGTATTTTGGGTTTATTAATATCTTGGTATGAGAGTGGCACACCCACTGAATCCATGATATTAAGGTTGTGATACATGTTCCTCCAACCTTGAGTTGCCTTATTAAATGGCATTTCTGCCAAGTGTGTTTGTTTGATTGTTTGCCTCCTTTAATAATTGTGTGATTGGTTATTATTAGTTTCCTTGCTGTATGTATTGTTATGCATTGTTGCTTGCCTTGATTGGTTCTGAATGTGTGTCCTTTATTCTCTTTACGACGTTAGAAAACGAAGAGGAAGGAAGTGTCGGGAAGCTCTGTTTCAAGTTCCAGTCACTACAAAACCAGGGACACAAGGAGTTACCAGGCAAGCCATCCTGATGCTTGCTGATACAATACTTATCATTATCTATCATGCATGTTTTACCTCTGAAGTTTTACCAAAACTTGATTATCAAAACTATTTTTGATGTGGCTATTACTACTATACTAGTATATAGGTTACTATTATGCCAGTAGTTAAACTTGGTAATACCAAGCCCATAAGCCACCATATGGTATTTATTACCATCAAATATACTAGTCCCTAAGGGGACACCCTAAAATTTTGATTCTACAAAATAAAGGCTTTACGGAAAAACCCGGAGAAAAGGCGGATCCTTGTTCTCCGGAGGAATGTGGAAGTGGTCATTTTTGAGAAAGTGGTGGTTTTTCAAAAATGACACATAACCTAGTCTTCGCTGGACAACCTTTACCGTACTGCCACCCTACCCCAACATGGGCACGGGGCTTAACTGGAAGTTTGTTCTTGTTAGTGTGTGTTCTATCTCAATCGCTATAAGGGACGCCGTGTTGAGAATATGCCCTAGAGGCAATCATGTATGATGTAATTCCCACTGTATTCATAAAGTTATAAAGTTGTCCTTGTTTTGAACATCTGATATATGTCATTGAATATGTGATTCGATTGTGGAACTATATATTCACGTTGTTCATACTAGATTGTCCTTGGTCATTTAGGTTGTGATGGACACACATCCTAGACTAATGTGAGTGTTGGCTGATAACACGGTTCCACTTGTCATGGGCATGGTGATGCCATTCCAACGTTCACGGACTTGGCTAAAGAGTTTAGCAAGTCGGACTGACCCACATTGAGATGCAACGATCAAGTCGTCATTTGCATGTCTCAATCAATGTAATCCTTAGACCTGAGGTTATCGCACAATCCGAGTTGTGGATCGCCGACTTAGGTTCTGTCAAACGTTGTTCTGTGACAAGGCAACTATAAAGGCAGAGTTCGGGTCGAATGAGAAGCAAGCTGCGTGACGTGGATAATCAAGATGGGATTTTGCCCCTCCAAATGGAGAGATATTCTCTAGGCCCTCTCGAGTGATATGATTCAGGAAGCATGTCCATGCGCGACTCAGTTAAGTGTTAACTGTGTCGGTTGACTAAGAGTTAGTCAGATGAATCACATATCACGGATCGAGAAGAGAGTTGAGCTATTTAAGGGATGACGATAAATCTCCTATAGCTCGACAAGGTATATCGTGAGGCAAAAAGGACTAAGATGAATATCACATTGAAAGGTATGTCGTCATGACTCAATGGTACTTGGGAGTCGGCACGTTCTGCTAAGAGCCGCTACCGATTGATCGATTGGGAGTTGGACTCCAATCGTGTCCAAGTCGCCATGAGCCTGCAGGGTCGCACACTTAAGAGCGGGAGCAAGTATTGGATGGGTTGGACCCGAACCGGAAATGGACTGAGTTAGTGAGTCGGACTCACAGAGGGAATGGGCCACAAGTGTTGTGCAGCCCATTACCATACGCTATATATAAAGAGGGCGCAGGTTGCCCAGCGGGCACGTTAGTCCACTCGCCCATGCGTTGGGAACCCTAGCCCCACTCAGTCCAGCCGCCGCACCGGACCTAGCAGTCCGCCGTCGGAGCTCCTCCTCGTACGTGTGGATACCGGCAGAGGTGCTGTACGTTCAGCACTTCGACGTTCGAGGGATTGGATCGGCCGGATCGGATCGTGGGACTGCACTGCCCCGACGCGCTGCATCGATAATCCGCACCTGCGCGTCTAGTGGTAATCATCGTGGCCTTCTACCTCGGCTAGATCTTGGGTGCATTGCGTAGGAAAAGTTTTCGTTTATCTCTACGCGCCCCAACAGTGGTATCAGAGCGGTAGCTTCTGGTATTAGGCCCGAGATCCGTACATATGTGATATGTAGTTAGCGTTAGATGTGATCTAATTGCTGTTCTGGTGGTCGGTCTATGAGATAGATCGGTTTTGTACAAGGTTGATTGGATCAATCGTACTCGGGGTTAATGGATGATCTGGTTTCCGTGATCATACTGCTAAGGTCGTGAAACAACTTACCCCTACCGGTCGGTTTCCGCCATCGGGGTATACCGTGACACATAAATCCAGTTGCGGTGATCGAAGATCAAAGAGTTTGGTCGAATCGGAATACGGATCAGATTCGGGTAAAATCGTTTTATCCGATGAATAAATCCATGATCGGAATGCAGATGAGATCTGCGTTTTCCGAAATCGTTGTCGTAGCGCCTTAGATGTCGTTGCGAGTTCACAACGCCGGTAGATATCGTATCTATGCATAACTTGTTTTTGCAGGAAGTTGTGAATGGTATGGCTTATGTACATGTGATGTGTGTAATCCATACATGATCTGCGTATCATGTTTATGTCAGCCGGCTGCAGCCTAGGTGCTGTCATTTTATTGTATACCAGCCTGCGTGTCGGATTCTCTATGTAAATTTTCATTTACTAGCTAGTGTAGTTGGTTCTAGTGGAATCACTTAGCAACCATCGGAGGGATGTTGGTTCTAGTGGGAGCATAAGTATTAAAGCGTTTAATATGCCTGCTCTTTTATGAATACATGTCTTAAGTGTTTTTGCGTATTTTCTGTTGTAGATCAATGGCACCTAGCAACCTTCCTCAGTTGTCCACTTTTGCGTTGAGGTCAATCCTAGAGAAAGATAAGCTTAATGGAACTAATTTCACCAACTGGTATCGTAATCTGAGGATAGTCCTCAAGCATGACAAGAAAGAACATGTTCTAGAAACTCCACTTCCAGAAGAGCCTGATGATGATGCGACTGTCGCAGTCACAAATGCCTACCGTAAGACTAGAGATGAGTCTACGGAAATTAGCTGTCTTATGCTTGCACACATGGAACCGGACTTGCAGCAGCAGTTCGAAAATGTTGAGGCCTACGATATGATCGAAAGCCTCAAAAGTATGTTCTAGGCTCAAGCAAAGACTGAGAGGTATCAAGTCTCTCCAGCTTTGCTTGGCTGTAAGCTGAAAGACGGTGATCCACTGAGTCCGCATGTAATCAAGATGATTGGTTACATACAGTCTTTGGATCGGCTGGGCTTCCCAATTAACGAAGAGTTCGCTACTGATATAATTCTGAACTCTCTTCCTAGTGCGTACGGTTCGTTCATCTCGAACTATCATATGCATGGTATGGATAAAGTATCACTGAATTACATGCTCAAAACGGCAGAGGCTGATATCAAGAAAGGCACCAGTCAAGTGTTGATGGTGCAGAATAAGGCTAAGTTCAAGAAGAGTTCTTGGACTAAGAAGAAGAAGGATAAGTCAGGAGGTAGCGCCCATGGCCCTGTCCAGAGTGCTCCCTCAAAGACTAAACCTTCTCCTACAGCCGGAGCCAATTGCTTCTATTGCAAGCAAGATGGCCGCTGGAAGAGGAACTGCACCAAGTATTTGGCTGACAGAGCCAAGAGTGGAGGTGTGACTTCCAACTCAGGTACGTTTGTGTGCAATGTTATAGACATTTATCTTGCTGATGCGCCTAATAGTTCTTGGGTATATGATACCGGATCAGTTATTCAACTATGCAACTCGTTGCAGGGACTGGTAAGAACTAGGAGCGTGGCAAGAGGAGAGGTTGATATTCGGGTCGGCAACAAGGCGAGAGTCGCTGCGTTGGAAGTCGGCAGAGGCAACTTCATTTACCTTCAGGATTTATTTTGGAACTAAATAATTGTTATTATGTTCCAGCGCTTAGTCGAAACATTATTTCCGCCTCATGTTTGATGAGACAAGGTTATGAGTCGAATATTAAGAATAATGGTTGTTCTTTATATTTGAAAGATATGTTTCATGGCTTTGCACCCGTTCAGAACGGGTTATTTATTAAATCTTGATAGTGAATCGGTCTATAACATAAATGTTAAAAGGTTGAAACCAAATGATCTGAATATGACTTACTTTTGGCACTGTCGGCTTGGTCATATTGGAAGCGCATGAAGAAGCTCCATGATGATGGACTTCTAACTTCGTTTGACTTAGAGTCATTCGAGACATGCGAATCATGCCTACTAGGCAAGATGACCAAGACACCTTTTGCAAGGAGTTGTGAAAGGGCGTCCGACTTGTTGGAACTAAACATAGTGATGTAGTGGTCCAATGAGCACGACAGCCAGAGGTGGTTATGAGTACTTCATTACCTTCACTGATGATTTGAGTAGGTATGGATATATCTATTTAATGAAACACAAGTCGGAAGCCTTTGAAAAGTTCAAGGAATTCCAGAGTGAGGTACAAAATCAGCTCGGCAAGAAAATAAAGTTTCTACGGTCGGACCGTGGAGGCGAGTACATGAGCCATGAGTTTGATGACCATCTAAAGAGTTGTGGAATAGTTCCTCTCACTCCGCCACACCGCAGAGAAACGGTGTATCGGAACGGAGAAATCGGACCTTGTTGGACATGGTACGATCAATGATGAGTCGGACAGATCTACCTTTATCATTTGGGTTATTGTCTAGAAACTGCAGCTTTCACACTAAACAGAGTACCATCAAAGTCAGTAGAGAAGACACCACATGAGATGTGGACTGGTAAAAAGCCAAGTTTGTCTTTTCTTAAGATTTGGGGTTGTGAGGCATTTTGTCAAGCGACTTCAGTCGGACAAGCTCACACCCAAGTCGGATAAGTGTATCTTCGTGGGTATCCGAGGGAAACCTTGGGGTACTACTTCTACAACCGGGAAGAGGGCAAAGTGTTTGTCGCTCGGAATGGTGTTCCTTGAGAAAGAGTTTCTCAGTCGGGAAGTCAGTGGGAGCACGGTGCAACTCGAAGAAATTCGAGAGGAACCGGCTAGGGGCGAGTCGGTGAACGCCTTAGGCTGAGCCGGTGGTACCTACACCGGTAACAGCACCTGAACCACGGAGATCTGCTTTACAGAGTGCTCGAGATGTTTTACTGTTAGACAGTAATGAGCCGGCAACTTATTCGGAAGCGATGGTGGATCTGATTCCGAGTCATGGCTTGGAGCCATGAGATCCGAGTTAAAGTCCATGGATGAAAACCAAGTTTGGAACTTGGTTTGATCTGCCTGACGGTGCAAGACCCGTCGAGTGCAAATGGGTCTTTAAGAAGAAAATTGATATGGATGGAAATATTTCCGTCTATAAAGCACGACTTGTCGCGAAGGGGTTCCGACAAGTTCAAGGAGTTGACTACGACGAGACTTTCTCGCCCGTAGCAATGCTTAAATCAATTCGGATCATGTTAGCCATAGCAGCCTATTTCGACTATGAGATATGGCAGATGGATGTCAAGACGGCTTTCCTGAATGGAAATTTAACTAAGGACGTGTATATGATACAGCCCGAAGGTTTTGTCGATCCAGCTAATGCTGACAAGGTATGCAAACTTCAGAAATCCATTTATGGGTTGAAGCAAGCATCTCGGAGTTGGAACATTCGCTTTGATGAGGTAGTCAAATTGTTTGGCTTCATCAAGAGCGATCATGATTCTTGTTTATACAAGAAGTTTAGTGGGAGCAAAGTAAACTTTCTAATCTTATATGTGGATGACATATTGCTGATTGGAAATGATGTCATGATGTTGCAAGAAACCAAAGAGTCATTGGAAAGGAGTTTCTCAATGAAGGATTTGGGTGAGGCAACTTACATATTAGGAATCAGGATCTATAGAGATAGATCCAGGCGGCTCATTGGATTGAGTCAGAGTACTTATCTGGACAAGGTTTTGAAGAAATTCAAAATGGAAGAGTCCAAGAAGGGATTCTTACCGATGTCCCATGGTATAAAACTTAGCAAGACTCAGTGTCCTTCGACGACTGATGAGCGAAGTCGGATGAGTGTGATCCCGTATGCTTCGGCAATCGGATCCATCATGTATGCCATGATTTGTACTAGGCCAGATGTTTTTCCTATGCTCTAAGTGTTACGAGCAGATACCAGGCTGACCCTGGCGAAGCCCACTGGGCAGCGGTTAAAAACATCCTTAAGTATTTGAGAAATACTAAGGAAATGTTCCTAGTTTATGGAGGTGATGAGGAATTCAGTGTAAAGGGTTACACGGATGCGAGTTACTCACCGACTCAGATGATTCTCGTTCGCAATCGGGATACGTGTTTGTAATGAACGGAGGAGCTGTGAGCTGGAAGAGTTCCAAGCAAGATACGGTGTCTGCATCTACAACAGAGGCTGAGTATATTGCTGCCTCAGAGGCGGCAAAGGAAGCTGTTTGGATCAGGAACCTCCTGATAGATCTTGGTGTGGTTCAGGGCGCGTCCAATCCTTTGGACGTATATTGTGACAACAATGGTGCTATCGCACAAGCCAAGGAACCTAGACAACACCAGAAGAACAAACATATACTCATGCGGTACCACCTCATTCGCCAGTTTGTCGAACAAGGTGATATCAAGTTATGCAAAGTACACACGGATGCAAACATTGCAGATCCGTTGACAAAGGCGCTACCACAGCCTAAGCATGAGGCGCACACGAGGTATGGGCATTAGATGCCTAGGCATATGATGCCAAGATGATTGACTCTAGTGCAAGTGGGAGACTGTTGGGAATATGCCCTGGAGGCAATCATGTATGATGTAATTCCCACTGTATTCATAAAGTTATAAAGTTGTCCTTGTTTTGAACATCTGATATATGTCATTGAATATGTGATTCGATTGTGGAACTATATATTCACGTTGTTCATAGATTGTCCTTGGTCATTGGTTGCTGGACACACATCCTAGACTAATGTGAGTGTTGGCTAATGACACGGTTCCACTTGTCATGGGCATGGTGATGCCATTCCAACGTTCACGGACTTGGCTAAAGAGTTTAGTAAGTCGGACTGACCCACATTGAGATGCAACGATCAAGTCGTCATTTGCATGTCTCAATCAATGTAATCCTTAGACCTGAGGTTATCGCACAATCCGAGTTGTGGATCACCGACTTAGGTTCTGTCAAACGTTGTTCTGTGACAAGGCAACTATAAAGGCAGAGTTCGGGTCGAATGAGAAGCAAGCTGCGTGATGTGGATAATCAAGATGGGATTTTGCCCCCAAATGGAGAGATATTCTCTGGGCCCTCTCGAGTGATATGATTCAGGAAGCATGGCCATGCGCGACTCAGTTAAGTGTTAACAGTGTCGGTTGACTAAGAGTTAGTCAGATGAATCACATATCATGGATCGAGAAGAGAGTTGAGCTATTTAAGGGATGACGATAAATCGCCTATAGCTCGACAAGGTATATCGTGAGGCAAAAAGGACTAAGATCACATTGAAAGGTATGTCGCCATGACTCAATGGTACTTGGGAGTCGGCACGTTCTGCTAGGAGCCGCTACCGATTGATCGATTGGGAGTTGGACTCCAATCGTGTCCAAGTCGCCATGAGCCTGCAGGGTCGCACACTTAAGAGCGGGAGCAAGTATTGGTTGGGTTGGACCCGAACTGGAAATGGACTGAGTTAGTGAGTCGGACTCACAGAGGGAATGGGCCACAAGTGTTGTGCAGCCCATTACCATACGCTATATAAAGAGGGGCGCAGGTTGCCCAGTGGGCACGTTAGTCCACTCGCCCATGCGTTGGGAACCCTAGCCCCACTCAGTCCAGCCGCCGCACCGGACCTAGCAGTCCGCCGTCGGAGCTCCTCCTCGTACGTGTGGATACCGGCAGAGGTGTTTTACGTTCAGCACTTCGACGTTCGAGGGATTGGATCGGCCGGATCGGATCGTGGGACTGCACTGCCCCGACGCGCTGCATCGATAATCCGCACCTGCGCGTCTAGTGGTAATCATCGTGGCCTTCTACCTCGGCTAGATCTTGGGTGCATTGCGTAGGAAAAGTTTTCGTTTATCTCTACGCGCCCCAACACGCCGTACCCTCGAACCGAATGTCGTGGAGACATATAAAGTGTGGGATTAATTTTCCCTCCGGATGCAGCAGTTGGGGCTCCTGGCTGGCGGGGAATAGCTCGGTGCCAGGGATGCGGACACTCGACTGAAGAGATAGACATATACTAGTTTGAACATAGTGAATGGTTATGATCAGATACCTGATGTTTACATACTGTTGTTACAGTCCGTGGTTGTTCACGGTAGGTGTACTGGATCTGGTGGATGAGTACACCTCTCCAGAGTACAACTTTTTCGAAGAAGCCGCGTCCTCGGATATGGACAGTTGAATGGCCATATAGCTAGCATTGTGTCAATGTTTTCAAAAGAGGAAGTTTTTGAAAAGGACTTTTTGGAAAGGAAGTGTTGAACTTGTGAAGTTCGGAAAGGAAGGAAAACGCATACCGTGGAGGTATTGTCGATGATGAAAAGCCAGATGTTGTTATACAAAACAAAATGTTTTGCAAAGAAAACCTTTTTTACTCTAAGCAAGAATTCTGGAAACTGATTCCAAGAAGTTTTGCAAAGAGAAAATATTCTTTTAACAAAGCTTTACAAAACCTCTTGTACATGTGATATCTACAAGAGAAATAAAACTATATTATTTTCTTCTGAAGTATCTTCTTCAACGAAGATGCAGATTAACCTGACTGCAACTGTGGTGTCATCATATATGAACACCATTGGTAGTGAACCCTATTTATAGCCTACCTATTCCACCATATAAGCATACTTGCATGTTGGTAAGTGATATGATGGATGTCTTGCTGAGTACATTCAAATGTACTCATTATGGTTTCGCCCCTGGTATCTACTTGCCAGACTTTGAGAAGGAACCTCCGAAGGAGATCTATGAAGAGAAGTACGGAGTTGACGGCTTTGCGAATTAGGGTCGTCTCCGGGTCAGCAGCATGTAGGTTAAGGCGTGACTTGGGCTCAACTACGTTGTGTTTTATTTGTCTTCCGCTGTGTTTGATAAGTTGCCTGCCCCATGTGGCAGTTGCGTTAAACTTGATCATGTGATGTTTATGTAATACCTTTATGTATTCGTGTAATGGATGATGTATTTCTGTGTGCCAACTTTGTATGTTGTTCACGACTGATCTTTCTGGGATCGTGAATGTATGCATACGGAGGGTTTCAGACTGCCGGTCTGGGGTCCTTACAGAGTATTTATGCTCGATAGTTGGGTTCATGCCTGCTTTTTGCCTGTGCTCGAATGACAGAAACGTGACGGGGGAGTATGTGTTGTTGCCACTAGGGAGAAAACAGCGGTGTTAGTGCCCACGTGCACAATCATTGCTTACATTACACACATTGCTTAATGCGATTATCTGTTGCATGCAACTAAATACCTATGGGGGTTCGGATGATAACCTGAGGGTGGATTATTAGTCATAGATGCAGTTCGATTACGGTCTATGTATATTGTTGTAATACCCGCACTAAATATTATAGTAGTCATCGTGTCATGAATGTGCACTACGGTGCAACCTCTTTTTTGTAATTGCCTAGCTGTAATTTGGTCACCCAGCATGCTATCTTTTATGGAGAGTCACCACTAGTGAACCTTTGAACCCCGGTCCATTTTCCTACACTGTTAAACAAACCACTACAATTTCCCGTTTTCTTTACTTACTGCAAGCATACACTATTTTCCACACTATACGTCTAATCTTTGTTTTCAGCAAGACCGGTGAGATTGACAACCTCACTGTACCGTTGGGACAAAGTATTTTGGTTGTGTTGTGTGAAGGTTTCGCGTTGTTGCTGACACCGGTGAGGCACCATTACCACCGTCAGTGGCATCAACCTTCTGAAGATCCTCTTTCTCCTACTGGATTGATAACCTTGGTTCTTAACTGAGGGAAATTCTTACCCCTGCACTCATCACACTCTCCTCTTGGCGTTCCCAACACACCATCCATAGCAAAGAATTTCTGGCGCCTCAAGGCACCATCAACGTTTGCATCAAGGAATTTATGGTGCCATTGCCGGGGAGAAAGAAGTCTTCTGGCAAGGGGAGTCTCTCACTCTCAACCTCTTTATTTTTTTATTGTCTTGTTTTTATTTTTTTTGGCTTGTTTTGCTTCTTTATATCAAAAACACAAAAAAAAAACTTAGTTCACTTTATAGTTGTAATTTATTTTCTTGCTTTTATTTTGCTAGAATGAGTATTCTTGAAGTTGAGGTTCGTTCTTTTAGGCAACAGGGGGAGACAATTTAAAAGACGCTTGGTATAGAATAAACGATGCTCATAATAGGTGTACAAAAAAATATTCCACCTTGACACTCCTGAGGAATTTTTATGTTGGTATTACTGGCTGGTATAGGTATGTGTTAGATACTCTGACGGGTGGAAATTTTCTAAGAACTCCTGCCTTGGAAGCCTGCAATTTGATTGAAAGTTTGGTAGGAGCACGCCCCCCACTATAACTGTTAAAACTGAGACCACTTTGGAGGGGTTATTAATAAAATAAACTCTTTGGAAACGAACTTACCAGCATTGCTTGATAACGCTAGCAAAGTTAATGAATCAATAATAACTTTTGATAAAAGAATCACTGCTCTAGAAGCTGGCAACACTCATGATGATCAAAATTCTAGGATTGGTAAACTAGAGGAGGCTATGGGGACTTTAAGCTCAAATTTTTCATCTCTTAAATTCAAAAAGGAGAAAGCCTTTGTGGGAAAAGAGCAAAGATTCATGTATGTTCCCAACATAACTAAACCCAAATCTCAATATGTGCTGAAAATTGCTAAAACGATCAATGAAACTAAGAGTGACCTTCATGTTGAATCTTCAGAAACACCTAGAGTGCCTATGGCTGCAAATAATGATTTAGAGGAAGTTACAGATGTTGATGCTTCACTTGAAAATACTTGAGTTGCTTTCTATGCCTAGCTGAAAGGCGTTAAAGAAAAGCGCTACCGGGAGATAACCCATTTGATCTCTTCGTTTTCAACCCGTTTTCCCTCGTTTTCTTTTGTTTTCTTTGCACCTGGGTGTTGTCTATTTCCTTAGAAACCATGTTGTATCTTTTCTTTTGTGTCTTTGTTGAGCCAAGTAAAGCCTGTAGTGGAAAGTTGAGCTATATTTCGGATTTCTGCGCAGGAAACAGATTTCAGTTGTCCACTGTTAAATTCGTATAAAATCACATAAAATTCAAAATGACCTGATTTTTTTGTGCGTAACCCTAGGCTATATACGCAACTTTTCTTAGTTGACCAATTTTTTATTTGAGCAACAGAAGATTTTCGAAAAAAAAACATCTTTACTTCCTCTCCTGTTTTGACAGATTTCTGCCAATAATTGCATTTACATCTTAATCTCTTTCTTTTGGTGTTCTTTTGAGAAAAATATTTCTCAAAGAAGTTTTAAAAGTAGCTAATGTGTTTATGAGTGTTAGGCTTGTGTTGAAACTGAACCATGTGAATTTATTATTTCTATTGCACTAACGTTGCTAATGAAGATTGTGAGAAGTTTGGTGTGAAGGAAGTTTTCAAGGGTCAAGATAAGAGGATGATATGACGTGATCAAAAAGAGTGAAAAGCCTAATATTGGGGATGCCCCGGTGGTACATCCTAGAAAATTCCAAGAAGACTCAAGCGTGTAAGCTTGGGGATGCCCAAGGCATCCCCTTCTTCATCGACAAATTATCAGGTCACCTCTAGTGAAACTATATTTTTATTCGGTCACATCTTGTGTGCTTTACTTGGAGCGTCTTTTATTTTTGCTTTCAGTTTATTTTTATTTTTGCAATAAGCTTGGTTGGACTCCAGCATTCTTTTATTGGAGAGTGACACGCTCCGCTTTTTCATGGGAAAAACTTTGTATTCTTAATATTTGTCTGGCTGCTGCATTTATTTAGCTCTTGTTTTGTATGCGTATCTTATCTAAGAGTTGTTAGTTTTAGTAGTGTTATGTGAGTGATCCCATTTTTTCTTTCTGTATCATGAAGAGTATTTTTGTTAAAACATATCTTGTATGGTGCTTGTTGGGAAAAGAAACTGCTGCTTGAAGTAGAATTTTTAATGGTCCAAGTAGAAGCTTGTATAGACTGTGGCTAGAACTTTTTCATATCATGGTAGATGTTATTTTAGTTTTAAAGGCTTGTGGTTATTGAGTAGCATGATTAGCCTCAACCAGCTGAGAGTGTTTAATGTGCCATTGAAATATTCATGAGTTGTTCTTGTCATAGTGAATCATAAATTTATGGTATTCTCTTTTGAATGTTTTATTTGGTTGACTTGGCGCATGCTCACACCATGTTGATGACTATGAACCAGACACTAATAGCCTGCATGATCATTTAGTTTTTTAACTTGTCATACCGCTTATGTTTTGATTAATGATGTTTATGTCGCTATGCATGATTATGGCTCTTATACTCTCTTGATTTGTCGCTCCCAGTCTTTTGCTAGCCTCCACCTGTACTGAGTATGGAATTCTACTCGTGCATCCAACTCCCTCAAACCAAGTTTTCCCATTATGTCCACCATACCTATCTACATGTGGTATTTAACTACCACTCCAAGTAAATTGCTCATGTGTTACCTTAAAAACCTTCAAAATTACTCCTGCTTTGTGTTCCTGTTTTTTATCACGAGGACGTAAATAGGGAATCTTTATGTCACTTGTTGATTGAATTTCACACCCTGGACTAGTGGCTTCATCCGCTTATCCAATTGATAGAAGAGCTGGCAGTGGGGTGCCCAGCACCAAATTAATACACACAAAATCTCTTCACTATTTTGCCCCTGATTTATCAGTCAAAGCATAATTGTGTAAACAAAAGAGAAAGACAGATGAACTTCTATACCAGTTGCGTCCTTCATATGGGAGCCGCTCTTGTGAAATCTAGGTGGCTTGTGACGTACTGTATTTTCTGTTTACCATTCGTTGACATTAGCATACATCTCCCAAAATATAGACACTCAGTGCCAAAATTTTAATACCTCTGTTTAATAAAATAAAAGCTCTAGCACATGGGTGATCACTGCTTCCCTCTGCGAAGGGCATTTCTTTTACTTTTATGTTGAGTCTCCATCTTCTAACTTTATGCACAGTTGAGAGAGCATTTTTGCCATTTCTAGTTTTATGTGCATTTGTCCCAGAAACATTATTAATTGATTCATGATGTGTTATTGCTTGTTCTCAAATTATTTGTTCTTGTCTTCCTCGTGAACTTTGAAGGTGTCCTGGCATTTATGTTTTTTCCCACTCTTAAGGACTAGCGAAATAGCACTTTGCCATGCTTTCTCTATACTTGAAACAAACGTATATCTTTCTTTGCATTTTTATTCATGACCATTTATTTGAGATACTTCTCATGATGCAAAGTGATTGCTATGCTTTATTATTAAAGCTCTATTTATCATGTTTGTGTTAAAGTTCTATGATCTCAGCTTACATATGCTTTTACATTTTTATGATCAAGATTGTGTGGTAGTATATCACCCCAGAATATATTTTGTTTATCGTTTACCTACTCGAGGACGAGTCGGAACTAAGCTTGGGGATGCTTGATATGTCTCCAGTGTATCTATAATTTCTGATGTTCCATGATGATATTATGTCAATTGCTACATGTTTTCTCCCTTCTTTATGTCATTGTTATCGATTTTCCGGACTAACCTATTGACAAGATGCCACAGATCCAGTTCCCTGTTTTCTGCTGTTTTTAGTTTCAGAAAAGTTGTTCCAGAAATATTCTCGAAATTGGAAAATTCAAAGACCGGAAGTCTTAGAATTCCCGAAGGTTCCATGGAGTCCTGAAGAGACCCGGAGGGGGCCTCAGGGGGCCCACACCATAGGGTGGCTCCCCCCCTTGGCCGCTCCGGGGGGTGGTGTGGGGCCCCCAGGGCTCCACCACCTTTGCCCTTTCTCCTATTTATTCCCCTCCGAAGGAAAACCCTAAGCACCTGATCAAAATTCCCCGAAAAGTTCCGTAGCCGCCGTCGTCATCAACCATAGACCAGAGGGGTTCTGAAGCTATCTCCCTGCACCCTGTCGGAGAGGAGATCGTCACCGGAGGCCTCTTCATCACCATGCTTGCCTCCGGAGTGATGCTTGAGTAGTTCATCCTTGGACTACGGGTCCATAGAATTAGCTAGATGGTTATCTTCTCCTCCTATGCCTCAATGTTTAGATCTCGTGAGCTGCCTAGCATGATCGAGATTGTTCTTATGTAATTCTATGTGCTATGTTTGCTAGGATCCGATTGTCGAGACATCGTAGTAGATTTCATAGACGGGGGTGCCATGAGACTACCGATAGAGACGTGGGGGGACGTGATTGTGCGATGATCAAGGACACAGGGTTTTTACCCAGGTACGGTACGACGCGGTAACGCGGCGTTCCTACTCCTGCAATCTCACTATTCAGGACTAAAGCCTGGGAGTACAGAGTACAACGTGAGGTTCTATTAGCGGCTCGTCAAGGATCAACCTCTCGGCGAGTTAGTCTTTTGCTTCTTGTGTATCTATCTTATCTCCCGTCCGGCTTTATATAATAGCCGGATTAGGGCATACAGAGAAGAAAACCTAGAAGACTACAGTAACTATTAACTTGGAAAGTAAGGAATCCGCCTTCTACTCCAAGCCAGATCACGTGGGTCGTGATCCGGGTT
Organism: Alopecurus myosuroides; assembly: GCA_028641055.1. NCBI lineage: Eukaryota > Viridiplantae > Streptophyta > Magnoliopsida > Poales > Poaceae > Alopecurus > Alopecurus myosuroides. Next base: position 777,968,953 of record CM054057.1, read on the forward strand.
CTTCTAGAATCCGGCTTCTGCGCGTCAGCTTACTGGGCCGCCCAATGGACCGTAGCCCACTACCATTTAGGCCACCCTGGTAGTCCGGCACTTTAGACCACCATATGATATACCCCTAGTTGGTATATATCCGACAGTAGCCCCCAAGAAGGATTAAGACTCCGATTTGTCGTCCTTCGTCAAGTGTTGCATGCTGTCCGAGAAATATAGGCTCTTTGTCTTGATTCTTCTTTTTATCAGAATAATGTCACAACACAAAACTCAGATTTCGGAAAATCCGGCTTTTCTTCCACGAATCTTCGCGGAGAAGGAACTTCCTACGTAAGCGCTTTAATCTTGCTGACGTCAGGGACGTTTGGGTGTCGAGCGGGAAACCCTGAAACGTATCTCTAACAGATTCTCGCGGGAAACAAGGACATAGCAATAATCACCTGTCGTTTCATTTCCCGGAATTTCCGGCGAGTGACACGCGTTGATCATCCAACGGTCAAAAGAGCCGTTAGCACGCATCGTGACGGGTTTCCGGCTATAAATTGTCGTCTCCGTCCTCTCCGGCAAACCTTATGCTCCCAGCTCTCTTCTCGCCTTCACAGCGCCCAAGCTTACTGCGAGTAGAGCGAACCTCTCAACGAACGCACGAACAAGCGCCTTACGGGACTTCACCGGAGCTCACGATCTTCACCGCGCCGCCAAAAGATGGCCTCACCGAACTCCTCTCCGGCCCGCTCCGTCGCGGTGGAGATCGACGAGATTATCAACACCAGGGATCCCATGGTGCATTCCCCACTACGTGCAACCGGCGACGAGCCGGAGAAAGCTTCCAGCGGCGCAGCGGGCGAGGATATCCCTCTCACCGCCACAAATCTTGCGGGGTTCTCCTCCGCGCCATCCCCGCTGTTCGCACCCGAGACGGCGGAGGAAAAAATCATCCTCATTGGGGACGAGCTCGCAGCCGCGTCCGCCGCCGCGTCCGCCACCGCCGGGGTGGAAGACGAAGGGGAAACTGTCGGCAATTGGAGCCAGAGCAGTATTCCGCCTTCCCTCCTTTCGACAATGGAAAAGGAGGGACTGCTGAAAGGAAAATGGCGGAGCCCGGAGGACGAGTCCGAGCCAACGCCGAAAGACGGGGAACGCGTTCTCCTTGCCTCCCACATTGTCAGAGGTATGGGGTTTCCTCCATCCGCCTTTTTTCCAAATCTTAGCTCACTATAACATCCAACCCCACAATCTGCCTCCCAACTCCATCCTGTACTTAGCCGGATTTCGGGCCCTTTTCGAGGGATATCTAGGTTTAGTTCCTAGGTTAGATTTCTGGCTATATTGTTTTGGGGTTAAGCGGAACTCCTCTGAGGGCGCACTCCCAACTTGAGGAACCATATCCTTCACCCTGCGTAGATTCAGGGAGGATTGGTTCCCCAGGATCAAGACATCGGAATCCGTCAAATTCTGGACGGGTTCCTTCTTCTACCATCCTGACGTTCCCTTTCCTAGGAAAACCACCGGGGTTCCACCTTTTTCGAGTACCGTTGCCGTTCCCCAAGAAAATTGGGGAACAGAAGCAGTACAATCCCTGCCGCCGGATCTTCTCAGGATCAAGCGGCGCATCGCGAAACTCGTCGCCTCTGATCCGCCTCTGACTGGCATGGACATTGTCCTATGCTGGTTGGAAAGGCGGATTCAGCCTTTGGCCGATCACGGCAATCGCCTCCTCTGTGATTACACGGGAACCGGCGATGTCATGCGGACAACGAGCAAAGTTTGGTCGGTAAAAGATTTGCGGAGACGCGCGAATCAATTGGTCGCTTCACGCGACCAATATGAAGAAAGCCGGCCAATGTATATAGCTTCGAATACGGCTCCCAAGGTACAATTATTTGCCTTCCGGGTTTAGATTCTTTTCATTTTCTCGGTTTCGTGTTTTTAACTCGGCTTTTGCCTTTTTTAACAGATCACCGAACTTCCTGAGTCGGAACTTGCTTCTGATGCTAAGCTAGAAACACTGCGCTCCAACTTTGCCGGCGGACGCAAGCGCAAGAAGATCTCCACTCCACAGGAGATTATTGATCTTGGCGGGGTTCCCATCGCAACTTCCAGGTTTGTGCGCCTAGGTTATTCTTTTTTGTCGGAATTTTTTCCTTTTGTCTCGGAGTTTTAACTTTTCCGGCATTTCTCTTTTTTAGCTTGGCCCCCACAATTCTGAAGCCTAAAAAGCTAAAGAGGCACAAATCTGTGGCCAGCAGAGGTCCACATCCTTCCCCTGCTACTGCTCCAGATACCCCAGTAGTAGCTACAGAGGAGCATGCTGCTGCCCCCAACGTCGAAACCCACCAGACCAGCCAGCCCATTGTGCCGGAAACGGACACGAGGGAAAGGGCGGTCCCAGAGGTGGGAGGTCCTTCTCGGATAACGGAGGAGGAACCCATTCCCACCTTTGATAAAGAATTCAAGAATATCAACGAGGGCCTTAGCGCTGCTGGGACTCTTTTTGCCGACTACGCAAAAGAGTTCACCGAAAATTTGGCAGGTTTACAGCGGATGAGCCAGGTAATATCTCTAGCCCCCAAGAAATAAGTCAAATGCATCCTTTTAACTTAATGCTTTCAACTTTATCATGCTTGTTTCTAACTTAAGCGTTCCGGTTCATTTCCGTGTTTCAGCAAACCGCTGAAAGCACTTACATGGAAGTTTTCAACAAACTAACTGTCAAGAATAAGGAGGTTAGAAGCCTTCTCTCTATTCTTGAAGTTAAGGAAGCAGAGCTGGCATCGTCTCAGCAACAGTTGGAGAAAACAACAGGTATTTTAGTCCTCTGAGGTTTTCACTTTTATGCTTTTTTCTCTAAGTACTTTTCCGAGTTTTCTTATCTCGGGCTTTTTCCCCCGCTTTTCAGCTGCTTTGGCTAAAGCCAAACAGATTGCTGAAGATGCCGGCAATGCCGAGAACATCCACCGGGAGAACCTGGACCTTCATAAGAATCTTATGAAGGTTCAAAAAGAACTGGAGGCCAGCCAACTGGCTGTTGGCATTGCTCAGTCCAATGCCTCCCAGCAAGCTGACAAGGACAAGGCAACCATCCGAGATTTGGAGAATGCCTTGACCCTGCGCCTGGAGGAAGGATCTGAGATGGATAGGATTCTCGGTAAGTCATTTACTTTTACCGGATTTTTCCATGTTTTGATTTTTTTCTCTGCTTTTTCATTAACCCTTTGATTTTTTATCTGAAAAAACAGGAGATGACCCAGCACTTACTCGGATTGAAAAAATCCGAGCTTTTAGGAAGGTGTTCACCGCGATCAGAGCTGCGGGCATGCAGCTGATCAACAAGTACCTTCCCGCAAGAACTAGGGAATTCTCGGAAGTTGAGAAACTTCCGGAAGCTATCTTGGAGGTGGCGGAGTCCAAGGAGTCCACCTTGCGCTCCGCAGCACGCGGTGATGCACGCATGGCTTTAGGCCTTATGCGTATGCACTATCCCACTGCTAAATCTTGGCGCGTGGCGTCCGGCATCCCTCAAGGATATACGGAGACCCAGCGGACCACCATCTTTGATGAGATCAAAGGTCACGCTACCAAGATTGTTTCTATGGTGAATATCTCCATCACCTATCCGGAAGAAGAGATTCCAGAAGCCCCCGAGGAGTCCAGCAGCGAAGATGACTCGGATGCTTGAAGAATTTTCCTTGCCCTGGATAGGAAAGATAGGAGATAGGAGCATTACTGAACTTTTAGAATGTAAACCTTATTGTAATGCTTATATCCATTTGTATGAAAAAGTACTCCGCCTTTGGCAGTTAATATTATTAATTCTTTGCAAGTTTTCCGGGTTGTATATTCCTTTATCTTCTAAGTTATCTGGTTTATGTGCTTTAACTGTTCTTAGTGTTTGAAATGGCTCAGTAGTATTTTAATCTTCATGCCAAGTGACTGGGTAAAACCGATCAGCTCAAACTCGGAAAACATGGATCATACTAAAGGCATTTTTACTTACTAGCTCCAGTGACCTAGCACATAAACAATCAGATAATACTTAGAGAATAGTAAGGAACTTTTTTGGATGAAACTCGGGCACGCAGGCACAATCCGAGTTTCCTTTAGCCTTTAGTAGGCTGAAAATCATTCAGTTTTTTAAATGCCGAGCACGCAAGCACAATTCGGGTTAACATTGAGTATTTTGTAATATCATTGGGAAATAGATAAGACGGAATCATGCTTTGTACTATAATAAACTTGTAAAAACATGGATGTAAGAATTTCGACAACTTTATTTCATGATCTCAAAGATGTTTACAAAGAAATTGAACTAAGTATAGAAGGGACGTAACTGCTAGATACTCCAGGGCCTCTTTGTCTCTCCTAGTTCATCATCTATCTTTCTCTTTCTTTTGCGATTCGGCTTCTCGGGATCATTTTCCGTATCTCGAATGTCTACAAGATAGTATGATCCATTCTTCATGGCTTTACTGATGACGAATGGTCCTTCCCATACTGGGGCCAGTTTGGGTGCTTTCTTTGCTGCACCAATCTTAGCACTAGGTCACCTTCTTTAAAAGAACGATGCCTGATTTTCCGACTATGATAACGTCGTAAACCTTGCTGATAGATGGCGGATCTTTGAAGCACAAGTTCTCTTTCCTCTTCTAAGAGATCGACGGCATCCTGCCGTGCGCTTTCGGCATCTGATTCATCGAAATCCTGCACTCTCGGGCTGTCATGGATCATGTCCGTTGGGAGAATTGCTTCCGCACCATAAACTAGGAAAAACGGGGTTTGCCCTGTTGACCTATTTGGCGTCGTTCGAATGCTCCAAAGCACAGAGGGTAACTCTTCCACCCATGCTCCCGCTGCTCTATGAAGAGGAGATTCGAGTCTTGGGCGTATTCCTTGCAGAATTGAACTATTCATTCGTTCAACCTGTCCATTGGATTGCGGGTGTGCCACAGATGCGAGATCTAGGCGAATTCTCGTTTGTCCGCAATATTTTGCCAACTCTCCAATAGAGAAATTTGTCCCGTTGTCAGTTATTATGCTATGTGGAACGCCATATCTCATGACTATGTCAATAATGAAATTTCTGGCAGTTACACCGTCAAGTTTTTTGATGGGTTTGGCCTCCACCCACTTGGTATATTTATCCACTGCAACGAGTAGATGTGTAAGTCCGCCTCTTGCAGTTTTGAATGGTCCCATCATATCTAGCCCCCAGACCGCAAACGGACATGTAATGGGGATAATTTTGAGTGCTTGGGCTGGCATATTTGTCTGCTTGGCGTAATATTGACACCCTGCACATGTATTTACTATGTGCTCAGCGTCTGTCTTGGCTGTTAGCCAGAAAAACCCTGCACGGAATGCTTTTTTGACTATGCTTTTTGATTGAGCATGATGTCCGCAATCTCCGGCATGGATTTCTTGCATGATTTCTCGTCCTTCTTCTGGTGAAATACATCGAAGAAAAATTCTGGTAGTACAACGTTTATACAGGCAATTGTTAATTACGCTGAATCTGTCTTTGCAAGACTTTGTCTGCTCCATCCGGATACTTCTGATCAACTAAGAAGTTTAAATATGGAATTGTCCAATCCGGGTTAACGAGCATGACCTCAATTGACTCGGAAGCCAGAGGATAATCAACATCTCCACCTTTTATCGATGGTTCATACAAGTGTTGGACGAACACACCAGGTGGTAGAATTTTTACCCTTTCTGACCCCATGCGAGCTAATGCGTCCGCGTTCCAGTTTTCCTCCCTTTTTACATGAAGTACTTCCAATCCAAAGAAATAGATTGCAAACTCGTCCACCGTTCTCCGATATTCAGCCATGATGGGGCTTTTGGCATCCCAAGTTTGGTTGAGCTGATGTTGTACCAAATCTGAGTCGCCATAGCACAAGATGTGTTTGACACCTATTTCCTTTGCAATATGCAAGCCATGAAGCAGAGCTTCGTATTCTGCCACGTTGTTACTGGCGTTGAAATGTATTTGTAATACATACTCCATTGTATCTCCTTTAGGGGATTTTAGGACTACACCAGCTCCAGCACCCTCCTTCATCTTGGATCCGTCAAAGTGCATGATCCAGTAATCGGATTCCGGCATTGGTGTTTTTTCCATTGCTTCCGTCCAGTCGGCGACAAAATCTGCCAAAACCTGGGATTTTATTGCCGTCCTGGGTTGGTACTTAATGTCGAATGCTGCTAGCTCGATGCTCCATTTGGCTACTCGGCCAGTTGCCTCCACATTGTTTATTATATCCCCTACCGGTGCTTTACATACCACTGTTATGGAATGTCCTTGGAAGTAATGACGAAGTTTCCGAGATGCGAAAAATACGCCATATGCCAGTTTTTGATAGTGTGGGTACCTTTGTTTGGACTCGGAGAAAACTTCGCTTACATAGTATACTGGATGCTGATCTGGTATGCTTTGTTCGTCTTTCTTCCTTTCCACCACTATTACCGCACTAATAACCCGGTTTGTAGCCGTAAGGTACAGTAACATAGGTTCTTCGTCTTTTGGGGATGCCAAAATCGGACCTTTCATCGAAGTTTCTTTCAACTGGGTTAATGCTGCATCTGATTCTTCTGTCCACTCAAATTTGTCGGATTTCTTCAAAAACTTTTATAGTGGCAGAGCTTTGTCCCCTAGCCGGATAATAAACCTGCTAACGGCTGCTGCAGAACCCGTCAATCTTTGTACATCTTTTACGCACGTAGGCTTGGAGATGTTTAAGATTGCTTTGATCTTTTCTGGGTTTACTTATATTCCTCTATGAGAAACGATGAAACCCAGAAGTTTTCCTGAGGGAACCCCGAATACGCACTTTAATGGATTTAGCTTCATCTTATAAGTGCGCAAATTTTCGAAGGTTTCTTGCAAATCCTCAAGGAGCGTGCCTTTTTCCTTGCAAACGACAGCAATGTCGTCCACGTAAACATGGACATTTTTGCCAATTTGACTATGCAAACATCGTTGCATGCAACGCTGGTAAGTTGCACATGCGTTCTTCAGGCCGAATGGCATGGTTATGTAACAGTACGTCCCATATGGGGTTATGAAGGAAGTTTTGATTTGATCTTCTACCTTCATGCGTATTTGATGATACCCGGAATATGCATCCAAAAAGCATAAGAGCTCAGAGCCTGCAGTAGCATCTATTATTTGATCGATTCGCGGTAACGCAAAGCTATCTTTTGGACACAATTTGTTCAAGCCGGTGTAATCTATACACATCCTAAGGGTAGTACTATCTTTCTTCGGGACTAATACTAGGTTTGCTGACCATTCAGTATGTATAACTTCCCGGATAAAATCTGCTGCCAAAAGCCGGATAATCTCCTTACCGACGGCCTTCCGTCTTCTTCCGTCAAATCGACGGAGACCTTGTTTGACGGGTTTGGATCCTGGAATCACCTTAAGTTGATGCTCAGCAAGTTCCCTGGGTACGCCTGGCATGTCTGCAGGACACCATGCGAAAATGTCCCAGTTCTCACGGAGGAACTTGATGAGCTCGCCTTCCTATTTGTCGGTCATCCCAGTTCCTACTACGACAAACTTTGTCGGATCTTTAGGATCTAGGATTACCTGTCTTGTGTTCTCGGAAGCTTTGAAGCTGTCTGCGGGCTTTCGAATTTCCTTTCCTGCCGGCATTTCTGTCGGCGATACTTCTTTTGCCAGCTCTTTCAATTCTTCCTTTCCTATCACTTTTTCAGCGCAAAGGGCGTTTTATTTGTCCAGCTCGTTTGCCAGCTTGAAGTCTCCTATTATGGTAATTACTCCTCCTTTGGGCCCTGGCATCTTCAGCTTGTTATAAATATAACATGATCTTGCCATGAATTTGGCGAAAGCTGGACGTCCGAATATTGCGTGATACACGCTTTCGAACGGCACAACCTCGAAGGATACTTTTTCCTGACGGAAGTGATCTTTGTCTCCGAAGGTTACATCTAGGGAAATTTCTCCTAGGGATCGTGCTTGTCTTCCAGGGACGATGCCGTGAAAACGTATGTTGCTATGATTGAGTTGGGTCTCCGAGATTCGCAGATGCTTCAGTGTATCCAGGTACATTATGTTAATGCTGGATCCTCCATCCATCAGCACTCTTTTTACCCTAATGTTTCGAACAATACGACTTACAATTAGAGCTTGCGTGCCGGGTTCAGGGATATTCCCGGGATGATCAGACTGATCCTAGGTAATTGGTGTATTTGAGTACTTCAAGAATTTCGGGGTTGCAGGGACAACCGCGTTTATTTCTCGAAGCGTTCTCTTTGCCACCTTTTCTGAGGGAGTTGCCAGGAAATTTAGGTTGCATTCTCCATCAACCCTTGGAAACTTAGGCTCGCCTTTTCGCTGCTGTTCCTAGATTTTTTCATCAGTGTCCGTTTTACTGTCTTCTTTTTCAGCTTCTGGCTTTTGCTTGGAGAATTTCCTCTTGGAGTTCTTCCCTTTGTTTTCGGATCCTGCACTGCCTTTCATATGCTTGTTCAAGCGGCATTGTGCGTTAGTATGGGTGGGTTTCCCAAATTGCGAGTGGTGGACACAGTTTTCCGACTTTATTTTTTCCCACTCTTCTTTGGTGTAGTTTATCGGCTCTGTGCTTCGTCCTTTCCACTTGTTCCCATTTTCTCTTCCAAAGGCTATGTTAACTTCTTTGGGCTTTTGTGTTGCATCTGAAGTTCCTTTTTTCTTAGGGCGAGGGGTCTTTTTGGCCTGTATCAGTGTATCGATATTGCCACCTCTCGCTCTGATGTCGTCTTCGGCCGCTGCATGCTCATTGGCGGTTGTAAGCATAGATCCGAGATCTTTGTGCTTTTTGAACCGATCATGAACGGTACGAGTCCGGGTTTTAGGCCATTGACGAAAGCATGCATTGCTTGAACGTCAGTTACTCCAGAGCAACTATTCTTCATTGCAGTCCATCTTGAGATGAAATCAACGTATGGTTCATCCTCAAATTGCGTGCAGCGGTTTAACTGGTTGATGTTGTTTGGGCGCTTGTAAGTTCCCCGGAAATGCTGAGTAAAGACCCTAGCCATATCATCCCAGCTATCAACAGTCCGTGATGGTAATCCATTGATCCAATCTCTGGCTCCATCCAGTAACATTAGGGGGAGGAATTTTACTGCCTCCAGGTCTGTCCCATTGTTGATCTGAACGGCTGTATAGTAGTCTGAGAGCCAGGTATCCGGGTTTGTTCTACCGGTATACTTTTGGTATGTTGGACCAACTTTGGCAAAGCCAGAATGCGGAGTTATTCTTCGGATCCTATCAGTGAAACACTTGGGTCCAAAGTATAAATCGTCTCTTTCCGCTCTGTTTATGTGTGCGGAGTATCTGCCGGCTGAATGGACAGAAGGGGATCTACTCCTTTCTTTTCCATTGTGGCGCATACACGCTTTTCCGGGATTGTCTCTGTTTACTCCGTGATCGTGCCCTTTGGCATAAGGTGGAGTTCTACTCCTGTATCTTTCCTTATTCCTGGGGGGCGTCCGGGATCTCTCACGCCTGTGAGGCATATCCTGTCTTCCAGCATTTTCTGCCGGGCATCTCGGAGGCGGCATTGATTTTCCGTCCTTCCGATTTTTCTCTTCCCAATCACGGGGGTTAATTCCATCTTTCAGGAGATGGGATCCGGTTCTGGACGCTTCATCCCTATTGTCGGGTTTTTTCTTGTCCTTTCTCGGATCTGATTTCTTCTCTTTTGAATTGTTCGAATCTCCGGGTTCTTCAGGTCCAGGTGCTCCAGCGGCGCATGTAGCTGTCTTGCATAGGGCAGAATCTTCATGTAATTTCCCTGATCGCTCTTGCGCTCGCTGTTGTTGTTGCAACGCTTTTCCTAGGAAAGCGTACACCCCTTGAAGTTTTTCACCGTTGGAGTACATATCATTGTTGAGGATGGCGAACGCCGCTTCCGCGTTTTCTGCTGCAGTTTTATATATTGGCTCGCCTCTGGAATCTTTCCGTTTACCTGCTTTTGCCAAGATGGGTTGTGGAACCTTTCTTTTGGCGGCAGTACTTCCGGTTTTGCGATTCCGGGTAACCGCGTAGGTTTAGTGCCAGATCTATTATTTCTCTCGTATTCCTCAATATCTTCCCGCATGAGCTTGATGTCAGCCTGGGTTTTTTGGAGGTGTTCTCGAGTTCGAAATAGATGTTGCTGTTGCCTTTGGAGAGCCTGTCTCTGGGCTTCCAACACTTCAGGGGGCTCATGCAGTCCCACTGGTGTTTGGAGTAATTCCTGTTTGTCTTGTTCTGTCATTGGTGGAACATGAATTTCCTTCGTTTTCTTCTCCGCAGGTTTTACTCCACTTGCGTCTCCTACTTCCGGGCTTTCATTGGCTGGATCAGCCGATTTCTTCTTCCGGAGCTTATACTGGAGCTTTTTAGCAGCTTTGTGTTTCTTCTTGGAAGAGGGAGGTTTCCTGCAGGGTTCTTCCTCTGTCAATTCCTTGACGTCGGGGAATTTTGGAGAGGTTTCTCCTTCTTCTCTCTCTTCCTCTGGCGGAGGCGTTCTAGGGCTTTCTTGACTGTCGGCATCCGTGTTTTTAGACGGTTTTGCCATCAGTACTTCGTGGAATCCCTCTTGGAAGGATTTTACCTTTCTTTCGAAAGAGTCTTCCTATTCGTCTTCGGTGTCGAAGTGATCCGATCCGGGTTCTGACTCAAATATCGCCGCAATGGCGGCTAGTACAGAGTCAGCTTCCGAGTGCGTCGTGATGTCGACGGATGTCAGATCTTCCACCTCTGTTGTGGGAGTGTTGTTTTCTGCCTCTTGCACAGGATTACTTTCATCCGTGTTTTCGGCGATCTCGGGCTGCACCATGCCGATAAAGTGCGATCTAGCAGTATATCGACGATCTGAGCAAAATCCGGCATCATAGTCGTCTTCGACTGGGTATAGGGCGGGTGGGATAAATTTGCTCCCACCACAGAATCCCATTGCTTCTGCAGTTAATCCGATAAAGATGTTTGCAGATCCAATCAGTAAAACGCAGGCACTTACCAGGTGATTCCGCGCCGGCATGTACGATCCGTTGTCGATGAAGCGCCCGACGTCGTTGTCGAATTCCAGGCTTCCGATAGTTATAGTACTGCCTATTCCGCCGAGTATCCCCGATCTAAACATAACGCCTGACGTCGCTGGCCCAATGGTGGGCGCCAACTATCGAGACATCGTAGTAGATTTCATAGACGGGGGTGCCACAAGACTACCGATAGAGACGTGGGGGGGCGTGATTGTACGATGATCAAGGACACAGGGTTTTTACCCAGGTTCCGTACGACGCGGTAACGCGGCGTTCCTACTCCTGCAATCTCACTATTCAGGACTAAAGCCTGGGAATACAGAGTACAACGTGAGGTTCTATTAGCTGCTCGTCAAGGATCAACCTCTCGGCGAGTTAGCCTTTTGCTTCTTGTCTATCTATCTTATCTCCTGTCCGGCTTTATATAATAGCCGGATTAGGGCATACAGAGAAGGAAACCTAGAAGACTACGGTAACTATTAACTTGGAAAGTAAGGAATCCGCCTTCTACTCCAAGCCAGATCACGTGGGCCGTGATCCGGGTTCTTCTAGAATCCGGCTTCTGCGTCAACTTACTGGGACGCCCAATGGACCGTAGCCCACTACCATTTAGGCCACCCTGGTAGTCCGGCACTTTAGACCACCATCTGATATACCCCTAGTTGGTATATATCCGACACCGATGAATATTGAACTTATGCCAAGTTGATTATAGTCTTTATTGCATATGTTATTTGTGATCTTCCATGCTTTCCGTTGCTAGTGGTTGCTCTGGCCAAGTAGTTGCTAGTGACTCCAAGAGGGAGTATTTATGCTCGATAGTTGGGTTCATGCCTCCTTTTCGCCTGTGCTCGAGTGACAGAAACGTGAGGGGGAGGATGAGCTGTTGCCACTAGGGAGAAAACAGCGGTGTGAGTTCCCGCGTGCACAATCATTGCTTACGTTACACACATTGCTTAATGCGATTATCTGTGGCTTGCGACTTAATACCTAAGGGTTTCGGATGATAACTCGAGGGTGGATTATTAGTCATAGATGCAGTTGGATTACGGTCTATGTATATTGTTGTAATGCCCGCACTAAATATCATAGTAGTCATCATGTCATGAATGTGCACTACGGTGCAACCTCTATTTGTCAATTGCCTAGCTGTAATTTGTTCACCCAGCATGCTATCTTTTATGGAGAAACACCACTAGTGAACCTATGAACCCCGGTCCATTTTCCTACACTGTTAAACAAACCACTACAATTTCCTGTTTTCTTTACTTACTGCAAGCATACACTATTTTCCACACTATACGTCTAATCTTTGTTTTCAGCAAGACTGGTGAGATTGACAACCTCACTGTACCATTGGGACAAAGTATTTTAGTTGTGTTGTGTGCAGGTTCCGCGTTGTTGCTGACACCGGTGAGGCACCATTAGCACCGTCAGTGGCATCAACCTTCCGAAGATCCTCTTTCTCCTACTGGATTGATAACCTTGGTTCTTAACTGAGGGAAATTCTTACCGCTGCACTCATCACACCCTCCTCTTGGTGTTCCCAACACACCATCCATAGCAAAGAATTTCTGGCGCCTCAAGGCACCATCAACGTTTTCATCACATACTGCCGCTAGTAAACTTAAAAAAGTCAAATAAAGTTCCTCAATATGGCAATAATATGGTATCTCTATTCCCCAGGTGTTCCTCATCTTAGACCTGTCATTCCCTATATCAACGCTAGCAAAACGTATGCCGATGTTAACAAGGAAATCCATCAGTTCTGCATAATTTTTGTCACCACTGCAATAAAAAATGGATCAAATGTTAATACCGCTGCAACAATTATATTGTTTCAAATACAGCCAACAAATGAAACAAATGTTATGCAACAAGTATATATTTCAACACAACAATAAAATGGAACAATTGTTAAACACCGCTGCAACAAATTTATTCATACACGTACATGTTGCTATCTGTGAAATTTCCAATACATAATTTGCTAGCATACAAATGGAATTTCCAATACACATTTCTATATGAATACGTGCACATGTGGCTACATGCACATACATGTTGCTATCCTATGCCATTTCCAATGAATACAAATGGAATTTCAAATACACATTGCTATATGAATACACATGGATACACGTACATGTTGCTATCCTATGCAATTTCCGATCCTATATATATATATATACATAATCAAAATAAGATCGAGGAGAAAAGAAAGAGAGAGGAGAAGATCGATCGGAGAAAGTTTGTGTTTACCTTGCCCACTGGAAGACAAGGACACGCCTCTTGTGAGTAATTTGGATGACGGCCACAATATCTTGATCAGCTGTGTACTCGAGATCAAGGCCAAGAAAATCCCCGGCCATCCTCGCTAAGACATTGCTTCAAGAAGTCAAGAAAACCCAGAATCCTCCTGCTCTCGTTCGTGTATGCGACTTCGAGCTTCCGACCATGTGTGGTCACATTCAAAATCTCTAGTACCATGGTGGAGAATGTGGAAGGATGAAGAGAGGAGAGGAGAGGAAGAAGAGAGGGGGCGCGGTACTGTAGCAATTAGGTGTTTCTCTGTTTTTAAGCTTCTCCCCGACGATGGAAATACTTCCAAAGCGCGGGAGGCAAACAGTTTGGGTATTTAGTCCCGGGCCGTATTACGACCCGGGACTAAATGCTCCCAGGCCAGGCGAACGGTTGCCACAACGACTTTTAGTCCCGGGCCGTGTTACGACCCGGAACTAAAAGTGTGCGAGGCGACGCGAACGGTTGCCAGACGACTTTTTGTCCCGGGCCGTATTACGACGCGGGACTAAAAGCGTTCGAGGCGACGCGCACGGTCGCTCCGTCCCCCTCTGGTCCTGGTTGGTAAGCTATTTGAGACTAGAAGTGAAAAACTATAGGGGGTTTTCTACTAGTGCATGCCCCCCTCCCCCGGCCGCCGCGGCTATCGTTGGCGGCAGCGGCCGCAGGGAGGTCACTTGCCCTGTGATTTTCGGTGGATAGGGTTTCGCCTCGGTGTCACCTCAGGGGACGACACGTTAGCTCTTTATCTCGTCGTATTTGCCCACTTGGATTGGGGGTTGCAAATTACGGAATGGAAATTTTCACCCCTTTTGTGCCGGATTTTGGACGTGACATCTGTAGGTCCGTAAATAATTTCCAGAGTATTAGATTCAAGCAGGGCTTTAGTTAAATTGGGGTGTCATAAAATTCGTTGGTCATATATCCTGAGAAAATCGATGGGAGGCATGGGTCTCCATCGTTAACTTGTCGGATTTCGAGCCATGGTCATTTTCTTTAGGCTTCTCATAGTGGGTAGTAGGTAACATGCATATGACACTGACACCACTCTATGTTACTAGCTTCATAGTGGCTTCAAGCTCGGGGGGAAATCCGGCGAGCCGGAGGCGGAGACGGAGTTCCAGCATCTACGACGGCGGCCTGGGAGCATGGTTTGCTCCGCGACCGAGTGAGGGTGTCAGAAATCCTCCTGTCCACTTCAATGAAGATCCAGATGTTGAGGAACCAGCACGCTCTGTGAGTTTTATCCCCCTTGTTGATTTCTGTCTTTTTGCTCAACTTGCTGGGATGGTTGCTCCTGCAAAAATTGCTCCCAAATGCTGTGATGGTTGCTGGTAGTTGAGTCCAATTTGTTGTGATTGTTGTTGGTACAAAAAAATTGCTCCACTTGCTGTGATTGATGTGATGGTTTGCTTGTAGAAAAATTTGCTCCAATTTGCTGTTATTGTTGTTGGTACAAATGTTTGCTCCAATTGATGTGATGGTTGATGGTAGATGTGTTCACTTGATGTGATTGGTTCCTGGAAGAAGTTATGTAGCAAATTATTGGTACTGACAGTGGTATTAGCATCGAAATTGCTTGGGCAGGAAAAGAAATTAGCATGCTGAGATTGATCCATATATTGAACACAAGTGTTGGCATCGATTTATTGTTGCTGAAATTGCTACTTATGGACATGCTGGTTGCTCCAAATTCAAAAAAAATTGTGTCTTATATAGAATCAAAAATAAGATATTGTTGTCTTTGTGGAGCAAATAACCTTCCAAGTATGCTCATAGACAATGTCCACTGTTGCGAGATGAACCTTTTTTGACATGCTGACTTTATTTGTGTTGTGTAGCAAAAAAACAGTAGCAATAATAATTAATAAGAAGAGCATTTGAACAAAGATAAAAATGCATCGTCCAAGTAAATCATGGTTAGAGTAAATTTGTGAAAAATTGCTACCATATCTCGGGAACATGTTCTGTTCATGCATCTACCATTTCTTTTAGTAGTTTGTGAGCAAACTAAATTGATCAGATTTGTTTGTGTTGTTGCAGGGATTTGTTGCTGACAGCATATTGGAAGGATTTGACCTTAACACCACCCCTGGAAGAGAGGATCAGAACCACTTCGATTGTCAGGACACTACTTCGAATGATTTCGTTGATGGGCCTCGTAGCGCAAATAGTGGGACTGTTTCAAATGTTGTTGAGGAAGCTGGCGAGGAAATAACATCACAGCCAGTGGAGCCATTTGTGGGGATGATTTTTTATGATATTGAGGAAGCACAAAAAGTTTACAATGACTACGCGATGAAAATGGGCTTCGGCACACGCGTTGGAAACACAAAGTATAGCTAGGCGAGAAATGCTCCTCCGGACACTATATTGAGCAGAGTGTTTGAGTGCGTGCACACTGGTAGACCTCCATATGAGAAGAAAAAGGCTGGTAGCAAAAGTGGTTGCAAATCGCCATTTGAAGAAGATAATGACATGAGCATCCACAACGCGCAAAAGTCTCGTAGCAAACAGGCATCTGAGCAGGTTGACATGTCGGACACAAGGCAACGAATGAAGATCATTCGCCATGATTGTAAAGCTCACATGATCGTTGGCATGCGTAATGGAGCTTGGACTGTAACGGTTTTCAGAGCAGATCACACACACGCCATGGTTAAACAAGTAGGGAGGCGCAGGTTCTACCGTTAACATAGGAAGGTGCCGGAAGAGGACAACCAGTTTATACAGACATTGCATAACCAGAACATAACCACATCACAACTGATGGGAGCTCTTGGCAGTGTGCACGGTGGTGACCCGAGGTGCTTGGGGTATGTGAAAAGGGATGTTTCAAAAATCCAGACAATGCTACGGAATGAATTTACACTGCAAGACATGGAGATGACGTTGGAGTACTTTAAGCAGAGGCAAGCTAAAAACATCAACTTTTTCTATGCAACCCATGTTGATAAAGATGGTGCTGTGAGGGCCTTATTCTGGGTGGATCGTCGAACAAGGTCAGTGTATCATAAGTACAAGGATTGTGTGTTTTTTGACACAACTTTCTGTACAAATAGATACAACATGCCATTTGCTCCCATTGTTGGTATCAATAACCACACACACACACACACGATTGTGCTAGGCTGTGCTCTGTTACCAGATGAGAAAATAGAAACATTCAAGTGGGTGTTCGAGCAGTGGATGCTTGCAATGGATGGTGTCCACCCGGATAACATAATGACAGACCAGGATCAAGCAATGGCAGAAGCAATATCTCAGATTTTCCCAAACTCGATACACAAGTGTTGTCTCTACCATGTCCTACATCTTGCGACGAAAAAGTTCGGGCCAAACTTGGCAGAAGGTAATCCTTTTAGTGATGCTTTCTATGGGTGCATCTATGGAACCGACACGGTGGAGCAATTTGAGGATTGCTAGGAGCATATGCTGACAGAGTTTGGCATGTCTGAAAACACTCATCTACAAAATATGTGGAAGTCTAGAACAACATGGGCCCCTGTTTATTTCAAGAACAGATTCTTCCCTTTCACGAGCACTACTGGAAGGTCTGAAGGTATGAATTCGTACTTCAAAACACTGATACGGCCAGGTGACTCGGTGTACAATTTTGTGCAACAGTATGAGATTTGCCAGACATTGATGCTTGATCGGGAGGATAATGCAGGGTTTACAATGGAGACAGCAAGAAGATCACTTTGGGGAAGGTAAGCAAAAAGCAGCATTTTAATACAACACCATTGTAGCACACCAAAAGGTACAAAAATGTAAGATAGTGTGTAGAAACTAGTGCAAAATGAATGGACTAGAATAATAATCTAAGCTCCAAAATTGAAAAGCAAAATCTTCTTTCTACTGTACAAAAGGTTGAGAGCCAATCTGTAGCAAAAAGAAATTTCTGCCTGCTGTGTATATGTAGCATTAACTAATAGTTAAAGTAGCAACAAAAACCTACTGATGTAGCATTAATTTTCATCTAATGGTGCAAAAATAACTTGTTTGCAGTTATGCAATTGAGAAGCAACGACAAGAATTCTACACGGCAGAGATATTTGAAAGGTACCATAAGCTTGTTGCTGCATCGACAAAGTTCTATCCGGTACAGGCAGATGTAGAAGGCATTGGTTTTGATCTAGTTCCAAACCCTGGCCTAGAAGTGAGAACATACCGGGTTCAAGTTGTGATGGAGGGATGATAACCCGGTAGCCCAATTCCAAGGTGTAATTCGGCCCAAAGGACGCTGCGCAAGACCCGGATAAGGATAAAAGAACTTATAGAAGGCCCAAGATTGTAGGCCTCGTAACCCGGATTGTGGGTTACGATAAGGAAAGTTAGGGTTTCGTACATAGTGTCCGGGTAGGATTCAGGGTGCGCCTTGGAGGGCAAGCCAGGGGGTCGGGTGCTTTATAAACCGGCCCCTAAGTTAGGTTAATTGAGATCTAAGAGCCCTAGCAATATCGCTTGGTATCGAGCATCCAGCGTAACACGAGAGTTGAGTTAATATCTTGAGATCGGAGACTCGGCGACTTGATTGCCGGCTACCAGATCGAGTTCCATCATGCTTTCCTCTGAGCTAAACCCTCTCCCAAACGCCTGTGTCGTCTTGCCCCAAGATCAGTTACCCCCGGTAACGTCTGCCGTGATTATCCCACGACAGTTGGCGCCCACCGTGGGGCCTGCGTCCAAAAGTGTTTACATCACGGGAGAAGCTCGGAAGAATATGGAGAAACTAGTCATCGGAGAGATCTACATCGACCATGAAGGAGAGAAGATGGTGGCCGATTCCGGCTGGGGACCAGAGTCGGATCACCTCGAATCCGGATCTATTGTGACAATCGGCCAAATCAGCATCTTCATCGGTATGGTACGTACATCTGGTTTTAAAGGACAATATCATGTGCATACTACAGGAACTCCTAATAAAGACAAGAAGATACTGAAGCAAAGCGGTAAACTCGATTTCCTCGGCCGTTCCGAGATATCTGAGGTGGTCAGAACAAGATGTAACATGGAGCAGAAGAGATCATCCGGAAAGGATAGAGCACCCGGGAATTTTAGCATAAGTAGTTGCACCACAGGTTAATGGTTATGAGTTGAAAAGGGTCCTGATGGACGGTGGAAGTAGTATCAATATCTTATATTGGGAAACTTTTTTACGCATGGATCTCAAGGAGTCTCAGCTACAGAAAAGCTCAACAATTTTTCATGGGATAGTGCCGGGTCACTCAGCATGCCCCGAGGGGGAAATCGCGTTGGAAGTAGCTTTTGGAGAATCAAAGGATAATTATCGAGTCGAGTGGCTCACTTTCGAGGTGGTCAAATTGCGCAGTCCTTATCACGCGCTGTTCGGAAGGCCGGCTTATGCTAAATTCATGGCTAGGCCGTGTTATGTATATTTACAGCTAAAAATCCCGGGTCCTAAACAAACCATCATACATGGGAGCCGGGATATAGCAGCTGAGTGCGATGAAGGAGATTCGGTAATGGCCGAGCAGGCTTGCAGAAAGGAGGAACTCAAGTACTATCGGTCTCAAGTAGACCCGGATGATAGGACAGCATTGAAAAGGCCGAATACTGAAGACGAAAGAGCAAAATTCAAGGCAGCGCAGGATACCAAGATGATAGCTTTTGTTGAAAGTGATCCCTCTAAGCAATTTACTATAGGATCTAACTTGGACAGCGAGCAGGAGAAAGCACTTGTGGAGTTTATTCTTTCTAACGCGGACGTATTCGCCTGGACGCCTAGCGATATGCCGGGTATCCCCACAGAATTGGCAGAACACAGTTTGCACGTAGACCCTAAGTCCAGGCCTGTGAAGCAGGGCCTGCGGAAGATGAACGAGGAAAGAAGGAAAGCTATAGGAGAAGAAATCGCGCGGCTGCTGACAGCCGGCTTCATTATGGAAGTATTTCACCCGGTTTGGTTAGCAAATCCGGTTCTCGTGATGAAAAAGACCAATGAGTGGAGGATGTGCATTGATTTTACGAGTCTCAACAAGCATTGCCCAAAGGATCCGTTTGCGTTACCAAGGATAGATCAGATCATAGACGCGGTAGCTGGAAGTGACCTATTATGTTTCCTGGATGCATATTCCGGGTATCATCAGATTAAGCTCAAGAGGGAGGATTGGGAGAAAACATCATTTATAACCCCTTTTGGGGCCTTTTGTTACAAAACTATGACGTTTGGATTGAAGAACGCTGGCGCAACTTATCAGCGGTGTATACAGAAGTGCTTTGAGGATCAAATTGGACGCAACGTCCATGCTTACGTGGATGATGTGGTTATCAAGACCAGGAAGGCAGAAACATTTATCGACGATCTAAAGGAGACGTTCAAGAACTTGAGGAGGTATCAGATGAAGCTTAACCCAACGAAGTGTGTATTTGGAGTTCCAGCTGGGAAGTTACTCGGCTTTATCGTTTCCGAGAGAGGAATTGAGGCAAACCCAGATAAAATAAAAGCTATCCAGAATCTGAAAAAGCCGGAAAATTTGAAACATGTTCAAAAGCTCACGGGCTGCGTAGCAGCCTTGAGCCGATTTATATCCAGACTCGGAGAAAAAGCAATACCCCTGTACCGGCTCTTGAGGAAATCCGATAAATTCGTGTGGGATCAAGAGGCGGACGAGGCGTTCGAGGCATTAAAGAAGCAGTTGTCCGAAGCACCAGTCCTAGCGGCCCCGGGTCCTAAAGAGCCCATGTTGCTGTACGTAGCAGCGGGCCCCCGAGCCGTTAGTGCAGTAGTTGTTGTGGAGCGTAAAGAGGATGGGAAAGGTTACCCGGTCCAGAGACCGGTTTATTACGTCAGCGAGGTACTATCAGAGGCAAAGCAGCGCTATCCGCACTGGCAAAAACTGGTCTTCGGGGTCTTCATGGCCAGCCGGAAACTGAAGCCGTATTTTCAGGAGAACCCCATAACAGTAGTAAGTTCGATACCAATGTCGGATATCATCAGAAACTCAGATGCAACAGGAAGAATAGCCAAGTGGGCGATAGAAATGGGGGATTATCACATCAACTACGAGCCCAGGTCAGCAATCAAATCTCAGGCTTTGGTCGATTTCGTTAATGACTGGACGCACACAGGCATGACCACCATGGCTCCAAACTCCGACTCTTGGATTATGCACTTCGATGGATCCAAGCAATACGAGGGATCAGGAGCTGGAGTGGTGCTAACATCACCCAAAGGAGACAAATTGAGTTACGTGCTACAGATTCATTTTGATTGTTCCAACAACGTGGCCGAGTATGAGGCCCTATTGCACGGCTTAAAGGTAGCCAAGGAGATGAACATTAAGAGGATATGATGCTTTGGAGATTCGGACCTTGTAGTACAGCAGGTATCAGGAACTTGGGATAGAAAGGACGCAACTATGGCAGCATACCGCAGAGAGGTTGACAGGGTCGCAGGATGCTTCTCCGGATATGAGGTGGAGCACATAGACAGAAGAAAGAATGAGGCAGCAGACGCCCTCGCTAGACTCGGCTCGCGCAGAGAGCCGGTTCCACCTAACGTCTTCCTGGATGAATTATGGCGACCATCAGTTAAAACCGAGTCTGAGGAAGAACTGGCAAGTCAAGACCCGGATTTGGAGCTCGTGGCCACCGTACGCGCTGTTCCCGAGTGGACAGAACCGTTTTTGGCCTACCTATCACGAGGCGAGTTACCACAGCAGGAGGTGTTAGCAAGGCAAATTTTGAGAAGAGCAAAGGGATATTCTATCATCAATGGGGAGTTATACAAGAGAAGCACAGCAGGAGTCTTTTTGCGCTGTGTAGCACCAGAAGAAGGACGACAGATTCTTAAGGAAATCCATGAAGGTGATTGTGGGCATCATGCATCCACAAGATCCCTTGTGGCCAAAGCTTATCAACACGGATTTTTCTGGCTCACGGCGCTAGCAGATGCGGAGCGATTAGTGGCAAGGTGTGACGGATGTCAAAGGTACGCTCGCCAAACCCACGTGCCGGCTATGGAATTACGGACAATTCCGTTAACCTGGCCGTTCGCTGTTTGGGGCATGGACATGGTTGGTCCCTTTCACATGTCACCTTGCAAGAAGACACATCTTTTGGTGGCTATTGATAAGTTTACCAAGTGGGTTGAGGTTATGCCAGTCACCAATTGTGAAGCAGTTACAGCAGTCAAGTTCCTAAAAAGAATTATCTATCGGTTTGGGTATCCCCACAGTATAATTACCGACAATGGAACCAACATGTCCCTTGGCGCAATGGAGAAGTTTTGCGGTAACAATGGAATCCGGCTTGACGTAGCATCAGTGGCTCATCCGCAGGCCAATGGACAAGTGGAAAGGGCAAACCAAGAATTACTTCGTGGACTAAAACCACGACTGCGGGTCCCTTGCATTAGGGCTGCGGGTGCATGGGTCAAAGAACTACCTTCCGTGGTCTGGGGTATTAACACTACACCTAACAGATCTACTCAGATGACACCATTCTTTATGGTCTATGGTGCGGAAGCAGTGCTGCCAAGTGATATTATTCATGATTCACCTCGAGTATCAGTTTACGTCGAGGTAGAGAACGAGAAGACCCGGCAGGATGCCGTAGATATGTTAGAAGAACACAGGGAACAAGCCCTGGAAAGATCAGCCATATATCAGCAAGATTTACGGAGGTATCATAGCCGGCGCGTGAAAACCCGGGTATTCCAGGAAGGAGACTTGGTTCTACGCCTGGTACAGTCAAACGAAGGAAAACACAAGTTGTCACCACCATGGGAAGGGCCGTTTATCATAAGCCGGAATCTGCACAACGGATCGTATTACCTGATAGATGCAAGGGAAGAGTCGGCTACAGTTAATGACACCGCCCATTCCACTTCGTCTATGCAGGAAAGAGACAGACCATGGAACGTGGCTCAGCTACGTCCCTACTATACTTAGTATAGACTATATTGGCAAATGGAGTTGCACGATGTAACAGGCGGCAGGTTTCAGACGCACTATTTTTCTATCCAGGGCACCCTTGGGGACTGGGTGGGTTTTTAATGAGGCGGCTTGCTGACCCAACATTCTCATATCAAGAAAAGAAGTGGTTATTCTCATGTTCTTTAATCTCAGTACGTTGCATATATATAGGTCTTGGGGGCTGATTGCTTGAATAGCACAGTTGCAAACTCAATGACCCGGCCTTGATGCCTATGAGTTATAAGGGCCGATTACTCGCAAACGAGTACGGCTGCAATCTTATAACCGGACAAAGGAGCCAAACTTTCTTGACTCTTCTTACTTAAGCTCGATGTGACTCGCAATAAAAGTGGCATGATTTGCTCGCTTACGATTACAATCAGCCATGAAGCCCAATGGGACTTGCCTGACCCTGTTTTCGTATAGATGTAGCAACATGGTATCCACGCGAAAGCCGGCTTATAGTACAAGATAGCCAAAAGGGTCATCTAAACCACAAGTTATGCAGAGTACAAAGCTAATAGCCGGAAACTCAACGTTTATCAAGCATAACTTCATTACCTATGTGAAACGGCTCCGGGTCTGGGCTTAGCAAACAACAAACTCGTTTTCTTCGAAAATACCACATATCCCAAACTCGGAAATTCGGGTCTTGGCGATTCGGGATTTTGGAAAAAGAAAAAGTTGCTTAGTTGCTAAGGCTCAAAAAACCCAAACATCCGAGTCTTGGGGACTTGGGGACTTAGAAGAAAGTCCGCTCGTCAACACCCATGAAACTCGGAAACCGAGTCTCACAAAAGGGATCGTAAAGAAAGTCGGATATCAAGAACAAGTTGACTCAAAAGTGGGTAAATATAAACGATCAGAAGAAGCACAAAGTGTATCAAGAACCTACAGTGCATTACAAACTTCGGTAAATAGTATCAAAGGTGCACAGGCGCACCATCCAAAAATAGTTGTTTTAACAACACATCGGCCGACTGACGCGTATGAAGTAGCATCCGGTATCAGTCGGCGTTCTAGGCCGCGGCGTCCATCTTCGCCTTACCCTTGCCATCACTTGGGGTAGCAGCAGCACCCGGATCAGCAGTACCGGCTCGCGCAGGAGGAGGAATGACTGGTGTGGAGGTAGCGGGCGTAGAATCGGCTTCAGCCTTCTTTTTGGCAGCCTCCTCCCTCAGCTTAGCAGCTTCCTCCTTCCATCGGGCCAGCATGTCATACGGCTCGGGAAGATCCGACTTAACCGCTTCACCAGCAGCATCATATGCAGGAACGAGGGAATCGACATCTAAGCCGTCAGCAATCACGCTGGCCGGGTAACGGACCTCCTTCTGGACGGCCTGGAAATCCTTCACGGAGAACTTGGACCCATCAAGCTTGAATTCCGGGAAACCGCCCATAAGGTTGGCTAGCTCGCTTAGGGAAGTAAGCCTTGGCAAGCGCAAGCCCCCGGGTTACTCCAACTCGGCAGGACGAGCGTTTCCAGTGCCAAATCCACTCGGGGATAGTGGAGCAAGCGTCTAGCATTCTCTTCAGGTCGCCATGCCCTTTACCCGGCCACCGTATTTCTTGAAGGATCCATTTGGTTCCGGCGCATAGCTGCCGGATAACGCTCTTGATAGTTTTCAGCCTGGCAATATCATCCTCGTCCGGCATCACTTCATCCGGACTTGCAGAAAGAAATGGAAACATGAGTAAGGAAACTCCGGCTATTTATCAGAAGGACAACCCGGATGAAGAATCGTACCAAGCAAAGCACGATACGTATCAGCAATTTGAACAGAAAGGCTCGTTAGGTCTTCTTCTGTGTGAGCCCTCCGCCTATACTTCTTCATTATCTTCCCACTCCTCCTGGCTTCAGCCTCGGCCTCCTCACGCAGAGCCACCTCCTTTTCAATGAGCTTGGTGGCCTTTGCCAGTTCCTTCTCAGATTGAGTCACGAAGGACTGCACGGATGCAAGGAAGGATTAGCCGGGTAAAGGGGCAAGTTATCAGTCGCTTATACCGTAAAGTTCCAAGCAAATTGTGAATCAATTCACTCGGAACTTGGGGACTAGATAAGGACACAAGCAATATTAGTCGGGTTTACCTCGTGTTTGGCTATTAAAGCCTCCAAGATGTTTTCTTCATTAGCCCTCAAAGTGCGCAGGGTTTCGAGCATCTGGGCAAACGTCAGGTCCTCGGGTCGGACACCAGAAGAGCCGGCAGCCTGGTCGCCTGATGGGGGAGCTTTCCCCGCCCTTGGGGTCGAGACCCGGACAGTCTGGGTATCCGGGTTGGGAGAACCCATCCTCGTGTCCGAACCTCGATCTCCTCGTCCACTGGTTCGGATGACGCGGGAGACCCGGCGGCTTGGTGAAGTGGATCGCCCAAGGGGCCTTGTTCCTGGTTGCTCTCAGTATCACCGCCAGTTGCGGCGTCTATGTTCTCAGTCGGCTTCTCTGCCTCCCGGTTATCCATCTCCACATTCTCCGGGTCACTAACTGTGACTTGAGCGCTAAAGAAAGGGAGGAAGAGCAGTTAGCAACAACAATTGAAAGTTATCAGGTATGAAAGGATGTCGTATAATAAAGACTCACCCGGTATTTACAGCGTAATCAGGCGGGAGTTCGCTGCTGGAAGCAGATGAAGCCGCCAAAGGGACCGATAGTGGGACCCGGAATTGCCCCGCGAGTGGGTGATTGGGAGATGGATGGCGCTGAGGAGATTTGGAGGGGCGAGGAAGAGGAATATCGGCACGGAGGTTTGGCGAGGAGGAGATACCCGGGTTAAGGGGATCGTCCCCTGGTGAACTCCGGGTCACTCTGCGCTTGGTCGGGATAGAATCCTTCAAGTGCGATGAGTTAGATAGTCGTCGGTTAAGTCTGTGCATGTTATCAAAAGAATAGGGTTCGGAAGACATGGTGGAATAGGGAACCTTGCGCACCACTCCTCTGGTTTTCCTCTTGGCCCCGACTGTTATTTCTGGATCGGACTCGGTGGCCTCCGGGTCTTCGTCATCATTCTCATCCTCGTCCTCTGGTCCTGCAAGCCGAGTATGTGTCGATGGAAAAGGTTAAAATAAGGAAATTTATGCAAATAAAGATGACGTAAGATTCGGATAATTACCCTCATCAGTGTCAGCCGGTTCGTCTTCCTCCTCCGGGTCTCCGGCAGCAAGAGAAGTTTCAACATTCCAGAAAGGGTTATCAGCCTGAGATAAAAACAGGAAGGTGGGAATCAGCAATTGCATCAAGTTGAAGACGTATGAATAAAGTTGCATATGTCGAGTCTTACCGCTGGGGCCGGGTTTTCCTGGGTAAATGGCGGCAACCCGGTAATGTTCTTGATCACTTCCAGCTTTTCCGTCAAGAAGCCTTTGATGGTTTTGTTGGTGTCGCCGGCTGCAAAGCTCTTGGTGGAATATCAGAGTGCATCCGTGGCATGCCCCGAGTACTCGCACATCAATTTGGTACGGATAGAATTGGGTTCGATCCGGAAATCAACCCAAGTTTTCACTGGATTGAGCCCAAGAAGGCCTTGGACAGAGAGGACGGCTATTCTAGCTAGTGAAGGCAGGATTGCTTCCCTGTCCGAGTCAGGGGCGAAAGCATTGAATTTCTCGGAGATATCAAGGAGGCCCTCTGAGTAACCCGGCAACCTCTTTTCGCCAGGTGGGGAGGTGTCCCGGCAATAGAAGTATGAGAGTTGCCAGTGTTTGACGTGTGAATTAAGAGTAAGAGGTGGCATTAGAGAATTCTTGCGGCGCTGGATAGAGACTCCGCCGCAAGCAAGAAGTGCTCCGTCGCCGCTTTCGCGGCACGGTTTGCACTGGAAAAGTTCGGTGAAGGGAGCCAAACTTGGCGGGGTGCACAGGTATGACTCGGACAGAACAATGAAGTGGGTAATATTCAACATAGAGTTAGGCCCTATGTCGAATATCCTGAGGCCATAATGGCTCAGGACCTCACGAAAGAAAGGGTGACCCGGAGGACGGAATCCGGGTCACGTGCTCTATAAAACAGATTACCTCATCCTCGGCAGGTGTGGCCGGGTCTCATCACCCGGCGCCCTCCAATGAATGTCCTTCTGAGAAGGAAGGACCCCCAACTCGGCCAGCTCGTCCAGCTTGGCCTTTGTGACTGTGGATCGCCCCCAATTGGCGGATATGGATTGGGTTGTCTTCGCCTAGGCCGGCTGTTTCCCTTGCCTTTTGGGAGCCATGGGATCAACCTGCAAAACACAAGGCAAAAAGGTGCAAAAAGTAAGACTCAGAAACCATGGGCTATTCGAGTATCTGTGAGTGGTGACAAGAAAGTACGGAAGTTAAGCATTATCCGGGTGTCATTTTAGAAGGCAAGGTTACAAATTATCCGGGTATCAAGCATCATTATACAAACTATGGGGTACTTACGTATTCAAAAGTGTTTGAGGAAGACGGATGATTGCCCATGAATCTACTGCAAGCAAAAGAACCGGAGGAAGAGGATTTTCCGGGTGTCAATGACATGCGCGGAAAATTGGAACGAAATGGATCTAGATTGGAAAACTTGCGCGCGATTCTACAAAGAAATTAATGGTTAATGATGATAGGAGAATGATGTATGGCCGTCAATCAAAGCTATTGGAGGAGTTATCGAGCATCTAAAGCGACCCGACCGAGCATGACAGGAAGAATTGCCCGCGGGTTGACCTAGATCTGATCTAGAGTAAATCAAGGGATTGTGAGGTTGAATTGATGGGTACGAGAAACTTACTGAAGGGGATTGGAGTAGCACGCAACGGCGGTGAACGGCGCGGTCTGGATGATCCCTCGCAACTCCCGGCGGTCCGAATGAAGGTATGGCGACGGAGCTCGGCGGCGGCGCAGAGTGGCGCGAGGATGAATGCGGCCGTTGGCGGCTTGACTCTTGATGGGGGGATGATAACCCGGTATGCCAAACTCCAAGGAGTAACCCGGCCCAAAGGACGTTGTGCAGGATCCGGCTAAGGATAAGGAAACCTGCGAAGGCCCAAGCTTGTAGGCCCAGTAACCCGGATTGTGGGTTATGGTAGAAGAAAGTTAGGGTTTGTGCGCCGTGTTCGGGTAGGATCCAGGATGCGCCTTGGAGAGTAAGCCAGGGGGTACGGGTGCTTTATAAACCGACCTCCAGGTCTAGTTTAGACAGAGATCTAAGAACCCTAGCAATATCGCTTGATATCGAGCATCTAGTGTAATCCCAGAGTTGAGTTGTTATATCAAGATCGGAGACTCGGCGACTTTGATTGCCGGCTACCAGATCGAATTGCACCATGTTTTCCTCTGAGCTAAACCCTCTCCCAAACGCCTGTGTCGTCTTGCCCCAAGATCAGTTACCCCCGGTAACATCTGCTGTGATTACCCCACGACAGTTGGCGCCCACCGTGGGGCCTGCGTCCAAAGGTGTTTACATCACGGGAGAAGCTCGGAAGAGCATGGAGAATCTTGTCATCGGCGAAATCTACATCGACCGCAAAGGAGAAAAGATGGTGGACGATTCCGGCTGGGGGCCAGAGTCGGATCACCTCGAATCCGGATCCGTCGTGACAATCGGCCGGATCAGCGTCTTCATTGGTATGGTATGTACTTCCAATTCGATCCCTGACAATATTGGATCTGATTCTGTGCCAGGAGAAGCCACTTCTATCCGATCAGATGATGAAGAATCGATTGGAACGACACATCCGGCAGAAGAACCCATCGCGGAGTGGGAACAGCCGGAGGAGCCGGCATGGACCCCGCGCGACCGGATCGAAAGAGAAGATGATACCGGGTCTATCCTGGATCTGCTGGAAAACCGGTATGAGGAGGAGAACGGCGAGGAAGAACAGCATGAATTTACGCCGGATATCGTACGCCGAGTTGCAGTCTATGCGGCTCCCGCGGCCAATCTCAACCAAGGAAACGCAACCGCGGCATCAGTCGGGGCGGCTCAGGCAGTGGCCCAGCAGCAGGGCGCGGCTAACGGAGACCCGGTTTTGGCCCGGGTTGATGGGGAGTCGGCATCAGTAACCAGCCGTGCAGCAGATGAGGAGTTGCATGCAAACACGTTCGGATTCCTGGGAAACCGGACACCAGGGGCGGGTCCTTCGAACCCGCGCCACCCGGCCCTATTCGATAATAATCTGATTCTAGATCCCACGGTTCTTGCAACGGTTATCACTCCGGAAAACGCAGCGGAACGTGTCAGGGATCTGGATGTGGCTCGTCGTGCGCTGGAACAGCAAAGAAGGCAGGTAGAGGCAGAAAGGCAAGGGATGGCCGCGCGGCAGCGTGAGCTGGATGCGCTGGAAACTCGGCTCCGAGAGGAAACGTCTAGAGTACATCAAAGGCATCAAACCAGGTTACCAGCAACGCGCGGGGTTATTAATCCGGCTAATTTATTTGTCACACCTCAGGATCAGCCGATACCAGTGGTGAACCAGGGAACCGCACCCCAACGGCGACAGCAGCGACACATCCGGCAAATGAACGGACCGGGTTACCCCCACCACAGACTAGAGTCACAACCGGCAACGATCTACCACCACCGTCACCATCACGATTCCGCACACCAGCCGGTCACTACAGTAACCCCATGGACAATGTGTATGCGGCGACACTCGCGTTGAATCAAATCCCTGTGGGAGAGTCGCCCCATGCAGAGAAGACTCGGCAAGCCATCGATCTGTTGCACACTGCGGTGGCACAGCAAGCCAATTATCCGGATCATAGAAGCGGTATGCACGGGACGCCATACGTCAGTCAACAGCAAGGGAATATCCAAACAAGTTCAGCACGGCGGAGGGAAGAGCAGCATCAAATGCCGCCTCCTCCCCGCGTTCAGGCAGCATCAGCAGCACAGGCTGTCGTAGACAGTTCCAGAGCCCGGAGGGCCGCGGCCGGGTCTGCAGCGCATGGACTTCCCGCCGCATCGCGCCCAGCCGCGCCCCCCACACGTTTCTAGAGCAAGGCCGGCCTCAACCGTTCTTGCGGGACCCAAGTGTCTCTCGGACAATATCAGAGCTGAACCTTACCCGAAGAAATTCAAAGAGCCAGGGAAAGTAGTGAATTATGAGCCAACTATGGATCCAGAAACATGGCTAAGTAGTTATGAGATGGCAATGTCGATTCGCAACGCATCAGAGAATCTCCAAGCCAAGTTCATGTACTTGATGATGTCAGAAGGAGCAGCAAAGTTGTGGTTCACCAATTTGCCGGAAGGATCGATCAAGTCCTGGGAGGAATTGAAGACCGCGTTTCTCAAGCACTTTCACGAGACGTGCAGGAAATTGTTCACTATTGATGATCTAGAGCGGTGCGTCCAGAAGAAGGGAGAATCGGCGCGCAATTGGGTGCGCCGGGTCATGGAGATACTTCACTCGTCCACGGATATTCAGCCCAAGGATGCACTACAGGCCATGGCAAAAACATGCAAGTACATACCTTTAGTGCAAAAGTTAACTCGCATGAAGTCTAGTCGAAATGCGTCGGAAGTTACAATGGGAGAATTGATGGATGCGTGCAACAAACACGCTGCGACAGATACTACAAAAGAGGAAGTTGATGACAAGAAGGTAAAAGCAAACACAAGTAATAACGGAAGAACCGGCAATGGATCAGCACCGGTTAATAACGGAAATAGCCAGAACAAGCGCCCGTTTGAAGGAGGCTCCGAGTTTGTCGCCAACACAGAAGCCGGGTCTTCGAGGCCTAGAGCAGAAGGAAATTTCAACGGAGGTAATCACAATGGAGGAAACTATCAAGGACCGCCAAGGCCGGGTAACAATTGGGACATATTCAGGATGGCATGCCCGAAGCACAGCAGGAACGGCAGGCCAGCTAACCACTCTCTGGGGCAGTGCGCCGACTTACAAAGATGGAAAAATGAGGAAGTGAACAGAGCTATGCGAAGTGCAGGACGGGGAGGAGGACCGGGTCCAGGGGGAAGCCCGGGCAACGGCCCACCCCCAGCTGGTAACCCGGCGGCTGGAAATCAAGGTAATATCCAAG
Organism: Alopecurus myosuroides; assembly: GCA_028641055.1. Classification (NCBI taxonomy): domain Eukaryota; kingdom Viridiplantae; phylum Streptophyta; class Magnoliopsida; order Poales; family Poaceae; genus Alopecurus; species Alopecurus myosuroides. The sequence goes on from CM054057.1 coordinate 777,999,211, forward strand.
GGGGGGCAGGAGGTTTCCAGGCTAACCCCAAACAACTGGGTCAATATCATGTGCATACCACAGGAGGTTCTAACAAGGACAAAAAGATACTGAAGCAAGCGGTCAACTCAGTTTCGTCAGCTGTCCCGAGATACTTGAGATGGTCATAACAGGAGGTAACATGGAGCAGAAGGGATCACCCAGAAAGAGTGGAGCACCCGGGAGTCTTGGCATTAGTAGTCGCACCGCAAGTCAATGGGTATGAGCTGAAAAAGGTTTTGATGGATGGTGGAAGCAGCATCAATATACTGTATTGGGAAACCTTCCTACGCATGGGCCTCAAGGAGTCTCAGCTACAAAAAAGCTCAACAGTTTTTCATGGGATAGTGCCGGGTCACTCAGCGTGCCCCGAGGGAAAAATCGCATTGGAGGTAGCCTTTGGGGAGTCAAAGGATAACTATCGAGTTGAGTGGCTTACCTTTGAGGTAGTCAAATTGTGTAGCCCTTATCACGCGTTATTTGGAAGGCCGGCTTACGCCAAATTCATGGCTAGGCCGTGTTACGTGTATCTACAGCTAAAAATCCCGGGCCCCAAGAAGACCATTACCATACATGGAAATCGAGACATAGCAGCTGAATGCGACGAAGGAGACGCAGCGATGGCCGAGCAGGCCTGTAGAAAGGAAGAACTCAAGCATTACCGGTCTCAAGCAGACCCGGAGGATAGAACCACCTCAAAAAGGCCGAGTACTGAAGGCGAAAGAGCAAAATCCAAAGTAGCGCAAGATGCTAAAATGGTGGCTTTTATCAAGGATGACTCCTCCAAGCAATCCGCTATAAAGGAAGAAACTGCACGGTCGCTCACAACCAGCCGTGTCATGGAAGCACCTCACCCGGGTCGGCTAGTACACCCGGTACTCATCATGAAAAAGTCCAACATGTGGAGAATGTGCGTCGGTCACGCCAGTCCGGGACCGGTCCCCATGAAGAACTAAACAATGTAACGGGCAGCAGGTTTCAGACGCGCTCTTTTCCTACCCAGGGTACCTAAGGGGACTGGAAGGTTTTTAATGAGGCGGCCTGTTGATCCAAACTTTCTCGCATCAATAAAGAGATGGTTATCAAATCTTATTTCGTTACAGCCTGGTTACAAGTAAGTAATATCCATGTGACATCAATATTTCAGTATCATTAAGAACGTTGAGTATATATAGGTCCCGGGGGCTGGTTGCTCAAGTAGCCCAGCCACAAACCCGAAAGACCCGGCCTTGATGCCTATAAGTTATAAGGGCCGATTATTCGCAAACGAGTACGGCTGCAATCTTATAACTGGACAAAGGAGCCAAATTTTCTTGACTTTTCTTACTTAAGCTCGATGTGACTCGCACTAAAGTGGCATGATTCGTTCGCTTACGATTACAATCAGCCATGAAGCCCAATGGGACTTGCCTGACCCTGTTCTCGTATGGATGTAACAACATGGTATCCACGCGAAAGCCGGCTTACAGTACAAGATAGTCAAAAGGGTCATCTAAACCACAAGTTTATGCAGAGTACAAGGCTAATAGCCGGAAACTCAACAACTATCAAGCATAACTTCAGTACCTACGCGGAATGGCTTTAGGCTTGCGACTCGGTAAAAAACAATTTGTTCTCTGAGAAAGGCCACACCCCCATGACTCGGACTTTGGGTCATGGGGACTGGGGACTTCGAAACAGAAACAAACTACTTGGCTATCGAAGTTCGAAAGACCTCACCATCCGAGTCTTGGGGACTTAAAAAAATGTCCATTTATCAAAGCCCCTGGTATTCGGAAAACCGAGTCTTACGAAGGGAGCCAAAATAGAGAGTCGGGTATCAAGAAAAAACTCAAAGAATAGACAAGCAATACGGTTATCAAAAGGCCAGGAAAGCCGCAAAGTATATCACGGACCAAAAGTACGTTACAAGTTACGACATCAGTATCAGGGGTGCACAGGCGCACCATCAAAAGCATAATAGTTTGAATACAAAGCATCACGTAAACAAGGTATTATGATGGTACTGCCCTATTCGGCCTCCTGAGTACGGTCTTCCGGGTCTGGGTCCTGGGCTTGCTGCTTAGCCTTCCCGGCACCCTTACCCGGACTGACTGCACCAGGGCGGACAGGTGGAGGGACGGCTGGTGTAGAGGCAGACGGACCTGATCCTAACTCGGCCTCTCTCTTCGCAGTCGCCTCCCTCTTCCTGGCCGAGTTAGAAGCCCACTTCTCCAAGATATCAAAGGGCGGGGGTGCTTCCTCCGTAACAACTTTGCCATCAGCGTCGTATGCACTCATAATCGTGTTTAGATCCAAACTATCGGCCAAAGTGGTAGCCGAGGGGCGCACTGCAGCTTGTATGGCTTTAAAATCCTTGGGTGTAAATTTGGAACCGTCCGCCTTGAATTCGGGGAAACCCGGATATTACTTTGCCGGGTCAAGCTTTGGAAAGAAGCCTTGGCCAGGGTGAAAGCCGGGTCATTCCAATCCGGCATGACGAGTTTCCAGATTTCATCAGCCAGGCACAGTGGAGCAGGCTTGAATTAGATTTCTTCACATATACTTCGTAGGCCACTTCACGGCATCCAGTATAAATTTTGTGCCGGCAAAGAAAGTCCGGAGCACGGTCTTTAGGGTTCTAGCCTTGACAATGGGCATCCTCCTCTGGGCCGCAAGGTTGGCACCTACAGTTGTAACAAAAGAGAGAAGTATCAGTAATCCGAGTATGATATAATAAAGCAAAGACATGAAGCCAATCGCAGCAAAAACTTACTAAGCAAGATTGATAAGTATCGGCGACTTGGTCCGATAGTTTCTTCAGTGCGGTCTGGGCAAGATTGCACTTCTTCTTGTATTTGGAAACATCCTTCTTCAAAGTTTTCATGTCTCCTCAAGGGTTTCCCTTCGTTTTATCTCGGCAAGAAGAAGTTGTTCGGTCTTAAGTAAAGTTTCATCAGACGGGTTATCTGTGCCTGTAAGTAGCAAGGAACGCAAGTATCAGTTGGATATCATGGTAAGCTGAATATGGCGTTAAAGTGCCAAGCATAACTTTTGCAAGTCATACTCGGAACTTGGGGGACTAGGTATGCAATGAGATACAAGTGTCCTTACCTGGTGCTCCGCAGCCATGCGCTCAAGATCTGGCTCTCCGAAGTCTTCATAGTAAGGAGAGTGTTCATCAATTGATCAAAAGTGTCTTCACCCGTATCAGAGGACCCGGGGCCTTGGAAATTCGAGAAGGAGCTTTCTTCTTAGTGGGAGGCGGAACCCGGGTCATTTGTGTGTCGGAATCCGACGCTCCTTCTTCTGCACCCAAGATTGTGGCTTTGTTCTTCTTGCTTGCATGGAGCAATCGGATACTCGGCTTCTTGTGTGTCCGGGTTTGTCGGCGACGCTTGTTTTTCGCCGCTAGACGCTGTAGCCTTGTCAGTCGGGCTCCCTTACCCGGGCCCTCGGTCTCCATATCCTCTTGGTCGCTGATAACGACCGTGGCCCTATAGATGTTGACAGTGAGCAGCTAAATACACAGTCAGAAAAGGTGATGAAATGTGGTGAAGCGTCAGGAAGGGGATTTTACCCGGTGTTCACCGCAAAGTCACAAGGAAATCCGTCGCTGGACTCGGGAGAGGCTGGAAATTATCAAGTCAGACGTCATGTGGGAATGGTTCAAGGAGAATGTTTTGACCGAGAAATGATAGGGTAAGTACCAGCCGCCGAGTCGGGATCGATGAAATACCCGGGTTAAGGGCATCATCACGGGTGATTTCGAGTTGACCTGCGCTTGGTCATGGGCGACCCTTCAAGCATGGCCAGTGGAAAAAACGTCAAGGTAGCTCATATATATCATTAAAGTATACGAATTGAATGCGAGGAGGAGATATGAAACCTTGGAGGTGGCCTTTGGGTTTTTCTTTTTGATCCGACTTTGATTGTCGGCTCCAGTTCCTCCTCGTCGCTGGCAGATTCTACTTTGCCGTCGGAGTATTCTTCCTCGTCATCTTCTCGTTCTGGATATCATCAAAAGTTATAGTTGGAAATGAAGGGGTTATGGTGAGCTTAAAGGAACCAAACAAAATCCGGAAAATACCTTCGTCGAGTTAGCAGCTTCTTGCTCCTCTGGACTTTTGGAGCTAGGAGAAGTGTTGGTTTTCCAAAAATCATCATCAGCCTGAAAGTGTCAGTACAAGGGTTATCAACTGTATCGAGTGGAAAGAGCAAGAAAAGGCATCAAAGTCGGGTTTTCACCTTGGGGGCTGGGTTCTCGAGTGTGAAGGGCTCCAATCTGGATATGTTCCGGATTACCTCAAGCTTTTCTGTCAGAAAACCCTTGATGGTTTTGTGAGTGTCGCCAGCTGCGAAGATGTTGTCAGAGTACCGGAGCGGGTCTGTAGATTGCCCCAAATACTCGCACATCAACTTTGTGCGGATGGAATTGGGTTGAATCCGGAAGTCGACCAAGTCTTCACCAGGTTGAGCCCGATGAGGCCTTGGGCCGTGAGAGTGTTGATTTTTAGCTAGTAGAGGTTGAATTGCCTCCCTGTCCGTCAGAGGCGAAGGCACTAAATTTCTCGGAGATGTCAAGAAGACCCCAGAGTAACCCGGCAGCTTCTTTTGGCCGGGTGGGGAGGTGTCTTGGCAGTAAAAGTATGAGAGCTGCCAGTGCTTGACATGGAGTTAAGGGTGAGGGGTGGCATCAAGAATTCTTGCGGCGCTGGATGGAAACCCCGCCGCAAGCAAGAAGCGCCCCGTCACCGCTCTCGCGGCACGGTTTGCACTGAAAAAGCTCAATGAAAGAGCTATACTTGCGAAGTGCACAAGTATGATTCGGAAAGGACGATGAAGTGAGAGATGTTTAATACGGAATTAGGCCCGATGTCAAAAACGCGAAGGCCGTAATGACTTAGAACATCACGGAAAAAAGGGTGACCCGGTGGGCGGAAACCCCGGGTCATGTTCCACGAAACAAATTACCTCGCCTTCTGTCGGGGTGGCCGGGTCTCCTTGCCCGACACCCTCCACTGGATATCCTCTTGAGGAGGAAGAACTCCCAGCTCCACCAGCTCCCTCCAACTTGGCCTTGGTGACCGTTAGACCGCGCCCAGTTGGCGGATATGGAGTTGGTGGCTTTAGCTTTGGTTGGAGTTTTCCCCTGCTTTTTGGGAGCCATGTGGTTGACCTGCAAAGTACAAGGTAAAAGTATAAGAGGACTAAGACATGGAAGCTGTGAGCCGGCCGAGTATCGGCAGGGTAATATTGAGACACGAAAATTGCGTGTAATCCGGGTGTTAGCTCGCAGAGTAAAGTTCGAATTATCCGGGTATCAAGTGTTATGGCAAAAATTATGGGGGTCTAAGCGTTGAAGGAACTCTTGAGGACGATGGATGGCTACACGGGTACTTAGCGCGAATAAAAGGAACTGGAAAGGGGAAGACTAGCCGGGTGATTGAAGCCAGGGCGGAAATTTTGAGTGGTTTGGGCCCAGATTGGGAATTCTATCTTCAGATTTGTGGCGAAGATAACAATTGCAGGTAGTAGGAGAGTGGATTGGAGCATGCGTTTTATCTATTGGGCGAGCTAGAAAGGCTATTAGTAGCCTAATTCGGCATGGCCGAGAAATCCTTGGCGGACTGATTTGGATCTAATCTGAGGTAAAATCAAAAAATTTCAAGGGCAAATTAATGGGAGTAGGAGGCTTACCGGAGGAGATCTGAGTGAAGCCTTGCGGAGGCAGATGGCGCAAGCCTGGTGTCCCTTCGCGGTTCCTGACGGGCCGGATGGAGATTTGCCGGTGGATCTTGGCGGCGGCGCGGGGCGAGCTGTGGCGGAGCGCAGCCTCCGGCCGATGGGCCCCGGTGATGCGCGCGGGATTTCCGTGGTGGCGCTCAGTGAGAATGAGCTCAGAGGGAGAAAGGAAGCGGAGTGGGGGGAAATGAGCCGTTAGAGTTCGGGTTACCCCCAAGGCGCTTATTTATAGTGCGAGTGGATAAGCCCGGTTCAGTGAGCGGGAGCCGGGAGTTGCGGAAGTAAACGGCTATTTGTTTGAGTTTTGGCGAGATGTGCTTTAAATGCTGAGCAGGGAATCTGAACGAAAGGAAAAAAGAGATCCATCCCGTGATATCAGGTCAATTATCAAGTATAAAATCTTGACATTTTGGGGTTTTACCTGGGAAAGTAAATTAGGTAATTGAGAAAGAGCCGGGTTACTATATGGCCACCATGGAGTAAGGCCTAGCTATCTATTGAGGCACCTTAACCCGGCCTCCACATACTCGTGTGTTTAATATCTTTGCAGGGAATAGCGAGCGCTTCAAGGAAGGATCCATGAAGCCCAGGCTATTCTGGGGACTACTGATGGGGGGATGATAACCCGGTAGGCCAAACTCCAAGGAGTAACCCGGCCCAAAGGACGCTGTGCAGGATCCGGCTAAGGATAAGGAAACTTGCGAAGGCCCAAGCTTGTAGGCCCAGTAACCCGGATTGTGGGTTATGGTAGAAGAAAGTTAGGGTTTGTGCGCCGTGTTCGGGTAGGATCCAGGATGCGCCTTGGAGAGTAAGCCAGGGGGTACGGGTGCTTTATAAACCGACCTCCAGGTCTAGTTTAGACAGAGATCTAAGAACCCTAGCAATATCGCTTGATATCGAGCATCTAGTGTAATCCCAGAGTTGAGTTGTTATATCAAGATCGGAGACTCGGCGACTTTGATTGCCGGCTACCAGATCGAATTGCACCATGTTTTCCTCTGAGCTAAACCCTCTCCCAAACGCCTGTGTCGTCTTGCCCCAAGATCAGTTACCCCCGGTAACATCTGCCGTGATTACCCCACGACAACTCTGGCAAGAGGCGTGAGGTTTTTTCGCAATGGTGTTGCGCAATCACGAGAGAAGGGGAAAGGAGAAGAGTTGGAATGGATTGTTGGAAGGTTGGGTTGTTTCTCGGGCACCTATTTATAAGGTGCGGGTGGATAAGATCTAGGCCAATGGGAGGGAGCCGGAAATTTTGGGATAACGGTTTCCTGCGCGGATTTTGCGAGATACACTTTAAGTGTTGAACGAAATATCCGGACGAAAATAGGAAGTAGATCTTCTCCGCGACATCAGGGTTAATTATCAAGCAAAGTAAGCCAGATCTTTAACATTCTTATTAAGGTGTTAACCCGGAAAACTAAGCAACGTACTTGGAGGAAACCGGGTTACTATATGGCCACCGTGGAGTTAGGCCTAGCTGTTTATCAAAGCAATTTACCCCGGCCTCCATTAAGTTTGTAAGTTTGATAGTTTTGCAGGGAATAGCGTGCGCTTCAAATAGGATTTTGTGTGAGAAATTAGCTGTCTGGGGACTACTGATGGAGGGATGATAACCCGGTAGCCCAATTCCAAGGTGTAATTCGGCCCAAAGGACGATGCGCAAGACCCGGATAAGGATAAAAGAACTTCTAGAAGGCCCAAGATTGTAGGCCTCGTAACCCGGATTGTGGGTTACGATAAGGAAAGTTAGGGTTTCGTACATAGTGTCCGGGTAGGATTCATGGTGCGCCTTGGAGGGCAAGCCAGGGGGTCGGGTGCTTTATAAACCGGCCCCTAAGTTAGGTTAATTGAGATCTAAGAGCCCTAGCAATATCGCTTGGTATCGAGCATCCAGCGTAACACGAGAGTTGAGTTAATATCTTGAGATCGGAGACTCGGCGACTTGATTGCCGGCTACCAGATCGAGTTCCATCATGCTTTCCTCTGAGCTAAACCCTCTCCCAAACGCCTGTGTCGTCTTGCCCCAACATCAGTTACCCCCGGTAACGTCTGCCGTGATTATCCCACGACAAGTTGAGTTCGAGGAGGGACTGTACTCCTGCGACTGCAATGGGTTTGAAATGTGTGGACTGATATGTCCACACATCATCAGGGTCATGGTCCACCTAAATGTCCAGAAAATACCAGAAAGGTACTTAATGTACAGATGGTCTTCGGTACCAACAACACCAGCGCCTGATCCCAGGGGCAACGGACTCAGATTTGGTGTCCCACCAACAAACACACTAAAATACAACTCACTATGCAGAAAAATGAATGAGCTTGCCTCGGGATGCTTGTTTTGTGGATGAAGCTTATGAAGTTGTTTCCAGAATGGTGAGTGAGGCTAGCAAAAAGGTTGTTGCGATCTTAAGAGCAAAAGAAAATGTGGTTGAAGGCGGTGACAAAGAGGATGCATGATTGGATGAAGACCAGCATAATGGACCACAGCAAAATGAACCAACAACAATGGTTGGTGACAGCGAGAAATTTGCTACCGGCGGTCAAACACTGAAAAATCCTAAAAGGGTAAAACCTAAAGGACGCCCCACAATGAAAGAACAGAGGCGAAAACTTTGGTTGAGCTACGCGATGCAGAAACTTTGAAGAGACGCAAGCAAGCTGACGATGCCAAAGCAACAAACAAGAAACCGGTGAAGAAGCCCAGGCAACCTAGAAATAAGAGAGTAATGAAGTGCCCGTGGTGTCATGAGGAGGGAAATGCGGTGAAAGATTGTGTTTCTAAACAGGTGGAGGATTAACGAATGGCAGCTGGGGCTGAACTAAGGTTGTAGTTGTTCTATGTTGATTTTTTTGAAAACAATTGCTACGAAGAAGTTGTTAGGGTGAAAACTTAATTGTACATGGCATTGGTACTATTGGTATAGAATGATTTGAAACATAGTTACCTTGTATTGGAGCAATTATTGGAATTTTATAGCAAAAAATTATTCTGTGGATAACTTGTATTCTTGCATTGGAGCAAATGAAAAATGTACTCAGCTATATGAAACGTAAATTATCTATTTTTGATTGTGAAAAAATGTTGGTAGCAACATTTTATTGTGTATGAAGCAGTGAAAAACTGTTATTGGAGCAAATAATTTACTCTGCGTGAGCAAAAAAAAACTTTTCTGTCCAGGGGTTTCAATAGCTTTCTGTAGGATAAAAAAAAAGTTGTTCTGTAGCAACCAGATGTCTCTATTATAGCATTAAAAATTTACTTTTGAAGCAAACAGATGCCCCTAATGTAGCAAAACATGGTAATCACCAGGAAACAAAAAAACCAAAAAAAGGTAACAGAAAAACAGAGAATTCATTTGATATAATGTGTAGCAAAACAAAGTAATCACCAGAAAGGTATAATTCATTTGATACCATTTGAACCAAGCAGGAGAAAACTACATTCATTACCATGGTTAAACATAGTCAACTCTGTCATTGATAGCCAGAATCATTTGTTCGACAAAATGACACAATCCGGGATCAGTATATTCCAACAAGGATAACATATGAAAAAACAGAAAACATATAAGGGTTGTTTCATCCCAACTTTACACTAGATGAGGCTAATGCGAATTTACACGTCGTGATTGTCACTCCAGGCTACATGAAACTACTAATGGCTACCCTCCGCCTGAGGCTCCAAGCAAGCCTCCATGAGGTCCACGATGTTGCCTTTGTTCTCTCTGTCCTGGATGAGCTTCGCTGCAATAGCCATGCGATATGTAGGAATGTCATCCTTGGAGAAAGACATCATGCTTTTAGCGTCGAAGTGCCGAATGAACAACATTGTGAAGAAACCACAGTCATAGCTGGAAAAGAGAAAAGAAAGAAATGAACATAGTTAGAAGCAAACTCGTAAAATGTATAATGACTGGATACATGAAGGTAGCAATAAGTTGAAACTGTTGTAGCAGACATAAACTTCTAAAAGAGTATATAAACCTAAGTATGGGAGCATTTCTGCCCAAAAAACAGAAACTTCTACAATTGGCTTGAAAACTATAATTGCATCAACGAAAAAGGATCTTACATCGTCTTCTGCTGTGGACGGGCGGGTGTTGCAAGTGTGTAGAGGTCCATGTCTATGTGTGAAACTCCAGAAGCTTTGTAAAGTGCCGCAAAGTTACAAAACTAGAAAATCAAAAAAACATGAAATCAGTGTGATACACGCAAAAAATGTAATCCTTAAAGAAACTTATAATACACTAACCAGGTTGTTTGCTACTTCCGCCAAAAAGCTCTTATCCTTGTGGTTCATTGAATCAAACACATGGAACTGGTCGTGTAGCAAGTTGACAGTGCAAACCATCCAGCGGTTGTCCTTGACTACGGGGAAGTGTAGCTAATGTAGCGGAACAAAATGAAATACAAATTAGCACAAACAGGGATTCATAAAATAATACCGATGTAATTACAACGTAGCGAAAAAATGTAGGAAGAGGAAGGCATAACTCACAAGGTCTTTTTCATGATCTTGAGCTTCACATTTTGACTTTTGAACTCTCTCACAACTTCAGCAGGGTTAAACTTGTCTGGATCAACTATGAGCTTTTGCTACTCATGACGAAACAAAAAAGCAAAAGTTATATTAGGGTGAATATGTCAGCTAAGGCGTGCAGCAAAAAGTCTTAAGACATAACTAACCGTTGTGTAGCAATTGAAAACATATCTTTTCAAAGCAGATGTGTTGTTTTCCTCTTCTCTTTTGGCTTCCTTATTGAAATTCTCATACCAAACACACATGACCTGAGTGTCAAGACACTTCCTGGGGCCTAGAGAATTGTGAAAACTCTTGTAGTCACAGTGAGACCGCCCAATTAGAATGAAAGGAGGCCTGAAAAAATACATGAAACATAATCAGAGTTGTCCAGGTTGCTGCAATAACCAAAAATAAAAAAGCAAAAAAGGAGTAGCTAGTAGCAAAACAAAAATGTCACGTAATTGCAGTACTGTGATAAAAAGGCAAAAAAAGACTCGCGGGTCATCTTTTCCTTTCTTTTGACGGTCAGACTTGAGATTGCAAGAATGACGCACAAACTGTTCGTACAGTGCAACAACATCTGGAGAGGGCTTCTTCATATTTTTCGCCACTGGAGCTTTTACATCATCTTTCATTGCCCTTTTATACCTATTCCTCCATTGAAATGTAGGACACCAGTGCTACCATCCTTCTCTACAACACCTGAGCTGCCACCATTGTCTAGGAAAACAAAAATAATAAGCTAGTGGAGAAAGTTACAAAAAGAGAAGTGCTCTATAGCAACAAAGAAAATGCGGGGAAATTTGTTTGGGAGCATGTAAATATAGAGAGTAGATTGAAGGGTTGGTAAGGTAGCAAAACTACAAAAGAATGTAAGATCAATATTTAGCAAGTAGAGTTATCTAAATAGCAACTAGAAATGTCTAAATTAGCAACTAGAATTGTCTAAAGTAGCAACCAGAATTATGTAAAGTAGTAACCAGAATTATCCAAAGTAGCAAAACCCCAACACTAAGATAGCATTTTTAAAATCGAACAGAAGAAAAAAATGCGCAGGGGGAGAAAGAAAACATGCAGTGTCCCCATGATCAGGTGTTGCAGCGTCAGGATTCTCCTCCAAGTTTTCCTCAACTAGTAAGCCATCATTCATAGGGATGCGGGTGTCAAGGCATGGTTTGGGAGCTACACAACAAAGGTCCATCAGAAAAAATAATTTGAAAAATCTTGTTTTGGGCAGTGGACACAAATCCATGATGAAAATGCAAAAAAAAAGAAAGAGAAAAGGAAAAGGAGAACATACACGTGGGAGGAACCTTGTCTCCACCTATCGGAGCAAAAGCATCCTCCGCCTTTTCTGCACACACAACATCGTTCTTGTCAGGGGCTTGGGTAGATTCATTGTCTTGGCTCCACACATTAAATTTCGGACAGTCATCCCAGTAACCTGTTGATATGTTACGCCGAGGTGTGGGAGAAGCCGGCCTAGGAACGAATGTACTATCCACAGCAGCTCTAGGTGGGATAAGGGAAGTGGGTATGGGTGGAGTCACCATAGCAGATCTGGCTGGACTACCAACAACAGCTTTATCTGGACTACCAACAGCATCTCTAATTGGACTGCTCACAGCCCCCTGATCCTCACCATCGGCGTCCGTGTGAGAGGAATCTACAACAATTGCTGGTTGCGGGACATCGTTGTCCTCCGTAGCATTGGTCTGTTCATTCTTAGCTGAACCAGCATCACCCTCAACAACGTTATCTTCACATACATGAGAATCACACTCCATAGGATCCACAGCAGCAATTTCCTCTTCAATATCAAGTTCATCGGACTCCGAAGAAGACTTGTCACCATCCATGTTGCCCTGCCCGTCTAGTCCTACCCCAGAAGCTGGAAAGACAATACTCGGCCATCATCTTCCTTCAAGGCAGCTTCAACATCTTTCAACAGCAAAGCCATTTTTTTGGACTGCATTGATTTTAACCCTACACCAAGACTCCTGAGAGTAGCATCCACATTAGAAGCAAAACTGACCCTGTGCTTGTCATATAGGTTCTTGAACCGAGATGGTACTTGTGTTCAACAAAAAAACATGAATTAGTGTGTGAGGAAGCAACAACTCTAAAATAAAGAAGCATCATCTGGTCGTTAAAGAAGCAAAAAACCAGCAAACTGAGACATAAACATTGGCAGAACAAAACAAAATAACTGATGGTGCAAAAAAAATCATTATAGTAGCAGACATTGGAAGCTATTATAGAAAATTATAGAAAATACAACTAAACAGAAAAAGTACACACAAATAAATAATGGAGCAAAAGAAACTAACTAAAACAGCAGTAATTAAAGCCTAATGGAGCAAAAGGAAATATGTAAAGTAGCCAAATGTGGAAAAAGCACCTTGCTACAAATGCAAGAAAAAATGCTATATGAACAAACAAAATGAGCTACAAGAGCACATTAGAAACTATACAAACCTCCATTTGCTCGATGGTGGGGAAAACAAGCCATTCATTAAGCGATGCAGACGGATTGACATCAATATCTTCGGGCATTGAACTGTCCACATGACACGGCCCATACACTGTTTTGGATAACGGAAGGAACTGTCCAACCAAAAAAACAATCAAGGATGAGTTTAAACAAATTGAAACGTGGCAGGGTAAGGCAAACAACGAAAAGCAAATGAAAACAACCAGAGAGTCTACCTACAGGACACCTCCCAAAGATAGTCTTGTTCAACAGGATTTTATTGTCACGGTCGATCTTGACAACGAAACTGAAATCTTCACTGGTCACAAAACAAACTCTAGGAATCCCATTGTTTATAAAGTGCTCATTCTTTGGGATGAGCAAGTGGTCCATGTACACCAGCTATAGATGCAAAAAAAAAACACAAAATTAAGCTGCAGCTGATTGGACATTCATGAAAGCAACTGAAAGCTATTACAGTAGCAGAAATTGAAAGCTATTAGAACAAAATGTATAAAATACAACTAAACAGAAAAAATACACACAAATAAACAATGGAGCAAAAGAAACTAACTAAAGCAGCAATAATAAAAAACTAATGGAGCAAAAAGAACTATGTAAAGTAGCAAAATGTGAAGAAAAAAAAAAGCACATTGACAAAGCATTACATGTATGTACATTCATAAAAGGAAGAAGGCAGCAACCAGAATGAAAAAAATGATGAAGCAAAAAGGGTAAAACTTACAGCGAGAACAGAAAATGGGCCGGACATTCAGAATTCAAACATGTTCTTAATCTTCTTCTTTTTCGATGGACCGGGTGCGGATGCTACTGGTTCTTCCGACTCACCCCTTGCTCGATGGTGGGGAAAACAAGTCATTCATTAAGCGATGCAGACGGATTGACATCAATATCTTCGGGCATTGAATTGTCCACATGACACGGCGCATACACTGTTTTGGATAACGGAAGGAACTGTCCAACCAAAAAAACAATCAAGGATGAGTTTAAACAAATTGAAACGTGGCAGTGTAAGGCAAACAACGAAAAGCAAATGAAAACAACCAGAGAGTCTACCTACAGGACACCTCCCAAAGATAGTCTTGTTCAACAGGATTTTATTGTCACGGTCGATCTTGACAACGAAACTGAAATCTTCACTGGTCACAAAACAAACTCTAGGAATCCCATTGTTTATAAAGTGCTCATTCTTTGGGATGAGCAAGTGGTCCATGTACACCAGCTATAGATGCAAAAAAAACACACAAAATTAAGCTGCAGCTGATTGGACATTCATGAAAGCAACTGAAAGCTATTACAGTAGCAGAAATTGAAAGCTATTAGAACAAAATGTATAAAATACAACTAAACAGAAAAAATACACACAAATAAACAATGGAGCAAAAGAAACTAACTAAAGCAGCAATAATAAAAAACTAATGGAGCAAAAAGAACTATGTAAAGTAGCAAAATGTGAAGAAAAAAAAAGCACATTGACAAAGCATTACATGTATGTACATTCATAAAAGGAAGAAGGCAGCAACCAGAATGAAAAAAATGATGAAGCAAAAAGGGTAAAACTTACAGCGAGAACAGGAAATGGGCCGGACATTCAGAATTCAAACATGTTCTTAATCTTCTTCTTTTTCGATGGACCGGGTGTGGATGCTACTGGTTCTTCCGACTCACCCCGCTGCTTCTCCTTCTGAAGATTAACACCATCAAGCACAAGCGGTTGCTCCTTCTTCTTCTGAATTTTTTTAATGTAATGCATCAACAACTCCAGAATGTGCTCCTCCTAGTCATACTCGTGGGTCTTATTTGGGTCACTCATGCACCCTATGTACTCTAAGCACATCATGTTGTTAGTGGATGGATTCAGAACAGTCGCCCAGCACAAAAGGTCCCAGGTCCTAATTATGGCATCCTCTTCACCGTCAAGCTCTCAACATCGTTGCTGCATTTTTCTATGGGTATCCTCGACAACGCACCTTTGTATGACTCTCTAATTTCTGAATGGACACTCTTCGTCAGCAACTCAACTGCTTTGATCCTGATACGTATAAAACACCTTCCTGATAATCTCTCTTGTGAAAACAATCCGTTTTGCTCCATAGTGAAACTCACGAAGCTCGACCACAATGTTCATGGCGACAAAATCGATGAGCTCGTTAGGGACATTGAAAGGTGAAATGTTGAGTAGTGAGGCAAATGTGTTGTGCTTCTCAATAATTTCTCTCTTGTGTGATGTTAGATCATTTGCACACTTGAGAAACCGCTTCGCATCAAAACTGTCCTTGGTACACCAATACTGCCCCTGCTGAGCAAAAACCCGAACACTTAAAAGAAAAAAAAAAGACACAAAAGAAGCACACAAAAATATACAACAGAAGCAAACACAATGCAGTAAAAAAGCACATCATGAATATAATTGTAGCAAACACAATTTATTTACACCAAAAATTGAAATACAGTGAACAATTATAGAGAAAATGTGGCACACACGATCATAAAACATCATGCCAGCAACAAAAAGGAAACACAAAAAATACTACCTAAAAACATCGTAGCAGCAAAACAGCTAACGACTTGCTACATAAAACATAAACAAGAGGATGTGAATCAAACTGACACTGAATTAAAACAGATAAGGAGATGAACTATTGCATCCCTAAGACACACAGGCAACATCAAAGCAAAAATGAACCACTAAGAGCAGGTCGGGGGGGGAGCGGAGGATGGGATTTGGAAATAAAACAAACCTCCATTGCTGCTACTTACAGATTGCGAGCAGGTCTATTATGTGGCCCAGTCAGTACACAATTGCCTGCAAAAAGCATAGATGATTTCAGAGTTAATTCTATTTGCACAGACGGTTCCAACTAAAACAAATTTTGCTACAAACGGGGGATATGCACGGGGGGTGGATTGTAGTGGAACTAGACGGAGGAAGGGCGCACATCGATGAAAATCTGCTCGGAACCCCGACCTAGAGCAACAGGACAAAGGGGCGCGGGCACAGAGGATGATTGGGGCACGGGGGCCATCGCCGGACTATGCGCGGACCCGCGACAGCGCCGCCGCTCGCGTAGCCTAACTACAGAAGGGGTGAAGGGGGAACCTCACCAGAGAAGAGGGCTGCTAGCAATAGGAGGAGAGGCGCGAGCGGAACCTCACCAGAGAACGCGCGGAAACTCGGTACGGTCGTCGACGGCGTCGCCTCTCGTCGTCGCCCGCGTCGCCTTCGTCGCCGTCCACCTCGCCTTTGTCGCCGTCCACCTCGCCTTTGTCGCCGCCCGCGCCGCGCGCCGAGAGCGTAACGGCAGAGCCAGAAATGGGGAACCGCAGAGATGCTATTCGGGGGTTGTAGTAATCCCTAACGAAACGGGGGGGGGGGGCGTGGGTACTGAGCGAACCGCTCATCCGCGTCGATCCAACGGCCAGCGACCCGGGGGACGGAACGCAACGTTCCCCCGGGTGATTACAAGCGTTTTCCTTTTTCAAAGGTGGAAGCATGAGCCGTGATCAGACCACTCACATAAACGTTATTTATGATTTACCACTTTCCTATCTAGAGTAGTATTTTTTTCACCCAAGTGAGATGCAATACGAGTCCCACCAATTAGATAACATATTAACATGGTTTACTTAGTCGCGCAAGCCACCATCATCATCATCATTCCTTAAAAGAAAGAGCCACTAACAATCGGTCCCTCAAAACAAAAACAAAAAAGAGAGAAAAAAAACACACTTGTTCCATGTCCACGTCTATAAAATGGAACGTCCCTTTCTGCCCTCAGAAAGTGGCCTCGTCGTACAGCTAGCCGCGCACGGTGGCTCCATGGAGGCTACACGCTCCTTATCTCACCTTCCAGCTCGTGTTCATGGATGCCTCAGCTCCGTTCTGGAACCGTATAAAGGGCCATCGCAGTCGTGACAAATATCTGGACGACCCATCATTGGAGAGTTGATCGTATCATAGATATTTTCGTACATACTGTCGTGGCCTCCCGCCGACCAGGGCGCGCAAAGCCTTGCTCTCGCAGAGGAATATTTTCGTGCTTTCTGTCTTATCTTGTATGTTTGCGTTTTTATAATAATCATTTATTTACAGAATATTCAGAAACAATAGGCAGATTTAGGAATTTTAAAACATAATGCGGCCTCCAGAGAAACCGATTAGTTCCGGTCGGCATCGGCGATGCTAATTAGTTTCAGTCGGCATCGGCAATGCCAATTAGTACCTATATATCCCGATTTTCATAAATATTGTTCCCACCTTCTAGAAACCCCACCGGCTTTGCCTAGGCCGCTAATTGGCATGGGCAATGCCGACCAGAACTAATCTGTTTGCCGAAACCGAGGCCTCAATATTTTCAATTATCTTCCAAATCTATGCAATATTTCTGGAATTTATGAGGGAAAATGTATTATTTTAAAAAATAGCTATGTTTACTAGGTCACTTAAGTGGAACACGCGACAAACGACACGATACATAGTACATTCTTTTAGTTGAGTGAAGATTTCTAGCTCCAGAGCACCGGTGATCTTGGTGGGTTAAAAATTTCAGAAATCCAATTTATAAGTTTCAAATAAACTTGGAATAAAAAAATCCCGAGTTGTTTTCAACGATCTATCCCATGAACACGTAAAGTTTCAATTTAAATAACTTTGTATATTGAGCTAGACAGAAATAACAAATGTGCACATCAACCTACAATGAAAAGGGATATTTTCAAAATATACATATTTTTTCATTTTTGTGTAACACAAAATACAAAGTATTTCAAGTTGAAATTTTACACGTTCATGGGATACATCATTGAGAACAGCCAGTTTTTTTTTTCTTATTTCTCTAAAACTTATAAATATTTTTTAAAATTTTAAAACATTGAGATCGGTGGTTCTTGAGAGCATAAGTGAGTTTCCGCTTATAGTATTATTATTAGTTGCGGTAAATCAAGGTGGACTGAAAGTGGATAACCACTGTAGACTTTGGAGCACAGATGAACCACGTAGGGCAAAAGCGGACAGAATACGTAAATATCGAGGCCAAGGCAAGACGAGAAAATATCTGAAAAAATATCTGTGATATCCATCTGAGTTTAGTTCTTCTTCTTCAGGGTGCGGACCTACCACAGAAAAGCGCTTGAGCACAAAAATATCTTGAAACACACCCACGTGACATCCGGCCGCCCGAAACAAGCGCTTGTGTGCACGTGTCACTGACAGGATGGTCCCCGTTCGTTGGAAACGTTTCGGTACAAGCTTGCTCCCTACCTGATGTTACTAGTAGCCGCCCTCGGAAAATCACAAAAGCTCGTGAAAACACTTATTTTAGCTTTAAATTTTATACTTTTCTATAAAAATATTAAAAAAAATATGCCGGCCTTTCACTTTGTGAAACACGTAAGATGTTAAAATCTATGCGGGAATTTTTTTCACAATTTTCTTGACATTTCGAAACATGCTTAAAGTGTGTTTCAAATAAAGGGCACGAATCTACCTGTGTCGACATAGGATCCACTCTAAAATTGTCGTGATCAACCTCGGGAGAATCTAAGGGCATACTCAACGGCCCCAAATTAGACCCAATCGGTCTGCTTTTAATCATTTCTGGAGCGGATCACGGACCGAATTTGGCCCACACATTGGATTTGGGGTGTATTCATCCCAACGTCTGTCCTCCCCTGCCCCCCTTCCCCTAAATTTTTTTGAAAGCTCAAATAGGCAAATTCAACTAGAACTGAAGTAAAAATTACTAAATTCAGGGCATTTCATAGATTCAGGGACATTTCATACATTTAACCAGAGTATTACTGATATTAACAAGAAAAAGCCCTGTACTAGTGAGCTACGTCGTTGGTGCCTGCCCACCGAGGCCGGGGAGGTGCCCATGGGGGCGCCGACTTCGCTCGTGGCTTGCGCCTGGGTGTCAGCGTGAGCGGAGTCGTCCTAAAGGGCCGGAGCGAGGTATCGCTCGTGTAGTTCGGACGCCTCAATGTTGAGGCTCGGCTGCTCGGCCCCCTCCTCCTGCTCGTTGTGGGGCGACGCGGGAAGGAGCAGCTTTACGGGAGGTATCCTCGACACGCGTCCAGAGCGAGAGGTGAAATAGGCGTGGCAACGAGTGTCCAAGACAACGTAGGCGACGAACCACCGCTGACCATGCCGAACGCAGGGCCATCCCGCTAATACACTTCCTACATGTATCAAACCAGCAAATGCTTTCTAATTAGTTGATTGATTAAAACTAGCTCGGTACTGTTTTTTTGTGCGCTTTTGTAGCTACCTGGTGCGGCCCCTACCTGGCAGGACGCTAAAATATCGTGGACAGCCGACGATGGGCGAAAATATCTGAGAGAAATATGGTGGACGAGTGAGTGGCGGCGGAATATGCAAAGTCTTGTCTTCCCGTCCGGCCATTCCTAGGACGAGTGGGAACCTGGCTGACTCCCACGCAAAAAGGGCAAAATAAAACGAATAGAAAAAGATAGAGATACAGCCGTCCGTCGGAAAGCCTGAAAGCTACGTACCGGGCAGAAACGGAAAGAAAGAACGGACAGCATCCCAGGCCCACGCGACAGCGACTCGGCGACGGGACCCCACGTGCTCGCATCGGTGGATGCTTTGCTTGCTTTCTCGGCCGAACAATACCACCACGCGCCCTTTCCTCCACGGGGTTCGTTTGAAAATATCCTGCTAGCCCCGACACCTGTCAAACACCGCAAATTTTTTTTTTGCCAACACTAATTTTTATTCAAACTTTAGGACATTTATTCACAACGAAATTTAAATTAGCAAGAAGTTAATAAGCACGAGATCGACGGACGATGTGGGAGCGGGCTCGACGACCTCCTTGTCCTCCTTGCTTTCCCGTCCGCAAGCGAGCGGCGTGCGTGGGTCTCCACCGTGAGTCTCTTGCCTTCTCCGTCCGCCGAGGAGAAGGCCCATTTACGATCGCAGGGTAGGCTGCTCCGCCTACCTCGTACACACGGCGTGGCCGAGATAAGGTTCACTTTCGCCATGCTCGCGACGCTACCTAGTATTATGGTGCCGCTCATGCTCCATCTATGCTTTTTTTTACCGCGGAATGGTCAAGAGGAGCCCGAAGCTTCATTCATAGCGGTTGGCAACTTTTACATGGAGGGCCCAAAAGAAAAAAATTATAACATAGTCCTAAAAAATAACAAAAAAGACCTTGCCAAAGATTGAGGAAACCGACCAGGTCCTTCTCCACCGACGTTGACTTGGAGCCTCGAAGCCACGGTCGCGAATCACATCATCAGGGAACGAAACACTTGATTCCATGATTACGTTGAACACCAGGTGAAGCTAAAGATCCTCCCAACTAGAGGACAGAGATTCGTCGGAGTAGACAACTCCGAGGGACGGAGTGCCCCCCGGGCCATGGATAGCGACAACGAAACATGGCTACCGCTTGAGAACATACACATCTAAAGTTTGAACACACATCCCGACAAACCGGAGCACTGGCCACCTCCTACCACTTGTCGCCACCGCGACGACTAGGTTGAGAACAGGCGCCCAAGACCTAGGCTCCACACCTGCAACCCCCAAAAGGAGTTCTCCTCGAGCTTATTCAAGCATGTACCTTCAGACATGCTATCCCAAGCAACGTCCACCATGGAAGCACACCAGGTAGAAGCTTCTGCAGGCCATGGTCGCCGCTCAGGAGTGACATAGCGCCATACACCTCGAAGGATAAAACAAAGCGTAAACATCAACCTAGACTACTCTGTACATGAAGGGGCCGACACCCTAAGTCATCTCCGCACCAATCAGCAAGAAAACCGGCGGCGAGCAAGGCCAAAGACGGAGAACCACAGTTCCACATGCGACTCTCAAAAGGGAGGAAGAGGAACAGCCAGAGAGAGATCGTAAATGCTCCTAGTACCACGTGTGTCGGGGCGTGCGCGATGTCCCTAGGCCGACCACAGAAAAAAAAAAGTCAATCTTCACGAAATGATGCGTGCACACTTGTAAAATGTCGTGATATACACACCACATTTCTGTTCGAATTTTTTGAAACAATTCAAAATGTATTTACCGGAATTTGGCAGTGAAAGTGGGGTAGTAGGGAAATGACGGGGTACCCTAGGAAAAGCCCAAAAGCGGGCACTGGTACATTCCTCGCTTTCCGGTGGCTGGCCCACCCAGCCCAGTGTGTGGGCCCCACCACCCGCCTCATATCTTTCCCTCTCTACTTGTACCGCACCCCTGTTCTCAAACAAAAAAAAAAACTTGTTCATCCCGCATCTCCGTCTCTCTTATCTCTTCTAGCTCGTGTCCACTCCTTTGTCTCTCTCGCTCTTCGGAACCAAGAAAGGCAGATTTTTTTTAATCCTCCGGAGAGGCTCTCGAACCGGAGGAGGAGGATTCTCGTCGCCGACCAGCCGGGGGTGGCCTCGGCCCAGATCTGAGGAGGACTAGGAGCTAGCCGCGGCTGCTTGCTCTGCTTGTTCAAGGTGCGTGCCCGATGGTTTCTCTCTTAATCTTATATTTTCTCAAGCTCCGCGTGCCTGGATTCGGGAGCTGGATTCAGCGGCCCCGACCTGGGCGGCCTCTTGGATTGGGATCGAGCTTGCTCGCTCGCTCGCTTCTGTTGTCCCCTTGCTGCCTCTTGGTTTGATTTGATCTGATCGGGGGCTCCCTTTTCGCTACCACGGGGAGACTGGCTGGCCGGCTGGCTGAGGTTTCTTCCTTCCTTTCTTTTCCCTCGTGGCTCCGGAGGATTTTGATTCCTCAGATTCCCCAAGCTCCTGCCCTTGTTCCGGCCACGATTTCCGGTTTAGACGAGAGCAGGTCGGGCGGTTTGTCGGGAGCTCCAGAGAATTTCTTAGATTTTTTGTTACGTCGCCGCAGCGACCTCCTGATTCCTGTTCTTGTCTTCGCCTGCTCCGAGAAATTTCTTCACGCTTCTTTTTCGTACTGTACTGATATGTTCACTCTTCCCAATACTAGCGGTGAAAAAAAATCTATATGCATATGCACATTTCGTACCATGTGCAAAGTAATCCATGGGATTTCTTCCAGCTAATTACCACCTCTTTGTGTGTATGTGTAGTTCTACGCTTCCCAAAAAATAAAAAAATATCCGCCGTCTCTGCACGAAATAAAACTCTGAAACAGGCCCGTAGAAAACAACCTAATTTTTTTCTATTTTGGAGTATTTGTTTGTGTGGGATGCAAAAGCTCCTTTTGGTTCTTGCTGCCGCTCTGTTTGCACGCACAATAATTCTAGTCCGTTTCGGCAACGTGGCCGAATACGCACCAGCGCTAGTCTCAGTCTTTTCTACTCCTACTTTTCACATTTTCAGGCTGTCCTTCTGTCCGTGATAACGATTTTTCGAGCTACAGATCGACCCTTTAAAATCACCTTTCTTTCTGAAATCTAAATAAAAGACAAAACAGTCGCCTGTCTGACGATTCTTTTCGATTTGCATCGTCCTTTTTTTTGGGGTTCTCTACGATGACATGATTTGATGCCGCTACAAATCGACCCTTAAGAGGAACTTATTTGACGATTTACAATGCTTGTTGGACACCGCATATTCTCCTTATTAGTTGCTCGGAAAAGTCTAGATAGAATATTGTATTTTTCAAATGTAAAAAATGTTATGGTTGCAGCACCTATTGACCAGTGGAGGAATATATACTCTCAAACAGCCACTGGGAACTATAAAACTTACACAGAGACCAAAAGATCCCAAGGCTAGTGGTCTGTACTTTTACGGTGCGATCCCGAGTTCTTTATGCTGGTCGGCGGATTCGGGCGGAGTCCACGGGTTTCTACCAGCCCACCGAAACCTCTACAAATTCTTGTTAATGCAAATGGCGGCCAGGTGTCACGGTTACCCAGTTGATCTATGTTATCCAGGGTTTTATATTTTTACCATTAGCTGATGCAGGGCGTCCGTGTGGTGCAGCATGATTGTTGCCGTGTGTCCCGAGCGATGTTTTTGGGGTTATGCTGTTATTTTTATTTTCACCACATTGAGTTGTACTATTAGTACACAATTTTTAATTCATTGCTTGTTGTCATCACTACTCAGGATTCCAGTGAATTTGGGCGATCCTGAGAGCTGTGAAGAAGGCTAAGCTGGCTTGAAGTTTCGTCAACAGCAACAAACAAAAAAAAACATCATGGGCGCTCTCTGCGATTACTGCGGGGAGCACAGGTCCATGGTGTACTGCCGGTCGGACTCCGCGGCGCTGTGCCTGTCGTGTGACCGCAACGTGCACTCGGCCAACGCGCTCTCTCGGCGCCACACGAGGACCCTCCTGTGTGACCGGTGCTCCTCGCAGCCCGCCATGGTCCGCTGCCTGGAGGAGAACGCCTCGCTCTGCCAGAACTGCGACTGGAACGGGCACAGCGCTGGATCCGACGCTGCTGGGCACAAGAGACAGAACATCAACTGCTACTCGGGGTGCCCATCGTCTGCGGAGCTTTCGAGGGTCTGGTCGTTCATTTTGGATATCCCTGATGTGGCCCCTGAGCCGGACTGCGAGCAGGTGATAAGCATGATGAGCATCGGTGAGAGCGCTGTCAGTAACGGAGACGATGCTGCCGCGGACAAGGGTGTGTTGGATATGGCTAGTGCCGCACTTGAGAAAGATCTTAATAATGTCGACGACAAGCAAAAGTCTGTGATGGGCTCGTCTTCTGGAGCTGGCCCAAACCTTCTTCCACGTGCTAATGATCAGGCAGCCGCGTCTGTGGATTTGACGACATCGAAGGTGCGATAATTATCCTGTGTTCGTGTTGCATATATTAACCCCCCCCCCCCCCCTCTGCCATGGGTTTAAGATAGCCAACTTTCGTCCATTCAGTTGACAATTTACTTCACTACTTTACTATTGGTGATATACTACCACGTAGAAGGTAATAGGTAACCATGTGAAATCCTGTACCTGACCGGTCAATATGGGTAATGGATCGCCCAGAAGAAAATTGGGGCACCGTAAAAATCTCCTAGGTGGATTCATAACCTAGGAAATTGTGTATTGCCTGCCCCTTACTCTTCCTTGTGGAGCAAGAGTTAATGGGAAAATTCACAGAAATATGATCTTCTCATTCATGTATTTTGTACTCTCCCTTAATACTTTCTTCTGTCTCACATATGTGTAGTCTCTAGGCTTCTTCTCTGTAATTCACCCATTGCACCATGTCTTCTCTGTAATTCATCCATTGCACCATGTTTCCTCAAATATTAATTTGTCACTAATGTGTGCTTATGGATTCCTATTGCAGTATACGCCAGACAAACATATGTTCAGCAAGGACAGCATATATGAAGATTTCTCCATGGATGATATTGACCTGAGTTATGAAAATTATGAAGAACTATTTGGTAATTCTCATGTTCAAACTGAGGAGCTCTTTGATGATGCTGGGATTGACAGTTACTTTGAGATGAAGGAAGTGCTCGCTGGGAGCTCCGATGAGGTTAGTTATAAAGGATTTTTTTTATTGATGTTCACATTCATGTGCTGATGGTCTCATAACTGGATTCGCTCATTGTTTGAACAACCACATTTCTATGATACCAATTTTGTGTTCCTCCCTTGAGGACATACTTAAGTAATAAGTACTTATATGAATTTCATGCTCCCTTGTCAAAATTCTGTTTAAGCCTTTTATTTGAAAATGAGCATTTATGTCCCTTCTGCAAATACAATCATTGCTGGGAAAAGCTTCAGTTGTCATTGTTTTCTCAAGGTCCTTGATGGAAAAAAAAATGTTTTCATATTGAAACTCGTGCTCTTTTCTCTTTTAGGGCTGACCTCAAGATATCTTTGTTTTCAGCAGCCCAAGCACAAGCCGATGCAGGCAGTGGCTAGAAATGCACTATCTGCTGACTCTGGAGTAAAAGACGAGTCCAGTCTTTGTATCCCTGTGAGGCAAGCTATTTCCTATTCTGGCTTTACGGGTGAGAGCATTCCTGTAGAATACCAGGATTGTGGGATATCACCAATGCTCCTTATGGGCGAGCCTCCTTGGCTTCCTCCTGGCCCTGATGGATCATTTGCCGGAATTAGAGACAGTGCCATCACACGGTACAAAGAGAAGAAGAAGAGAAGAAAGTAAGTTCATTTCTTGCTGCACATTTACATTTTTTTGCTGTTTTGAAAGGCATTGCACGTTTAATTGTAACCATGCAAGAAATTTGAATTTGTAGAATTTTTAGCAGTCATTGATTCCAACTTTTTGTCTGATTCATCAGACCTCCCACGCTAACATGTTTAATTTTTCTGACATGCTAGCATGGTACTGCCGATGTATCTTTATCTCCTAGTTTCCTTTTTGTCAGCTAGCTGACTGTTCTTCATATGTTGTCCCTTTTGATAGATTTGACCACAAGATCAGATACGAATCTCGCAAGGCCAGGGCGGACGTGCGAAAAAGAGTCAAGGGGCGGTTTGTTAAGGCCGGCGAAGCATATGACTACGATCCGCTCGACACAACGAGCTACTGAATGCATGCATAAGACCGTTATGCGGAGTTAGATTAGCAAAATTAAAGCCAGTGCCTATTGCGTCTGGGATGTAATCACAGGCACTTGAGCAATCATGGTGTACCCACCTCCGGAAAGAAAGAAGCAACCGGTGCGAATGACAAGAAAAAGATTTGGACGTCCCGCAATTTTTTTCGACGCTGCTCCTCCTGGTTCTCCTGTACAGCGGATGGAACTCGCGTCTCTCTCCAGTTTTTGGTGCATGAACCGACACAACTAGATCTCTACTTTGTACTGACAATGTGGCCCTTTCGGTGTTGTCCTCGGCTGTGTGCTTCCAGATTGTTGCTCTCATAGGGGAAAGGTGGCTGTAGTCGTGTGAAGTACCCTGCTGTGTTATTATGTCTTTATATGAAGAATTCTGCTGTAATCCGGAATTTTGTTCTGCAGTAATGCCTTGACTGCCTTGTAAATACCAGGTCGGAAAATAAGCCGGTGGTTGTATTTGAAGATTGTTCTTTTGAGTTGTTGGCGACGGTGATGGAGCCCATGTAACTTGCCACTGATTTTTCTGTGCTCTCTCTGCCTGAATAAGTCAAACCTTTGAATCGACTCAATGCTACGTTTGTAATCTTGAGCATATGCTCGGACGTCTTTTCAGTCATATGTTTGCTCTTTGATATTCTGTTAAAATTATTGGTGCTGTACCATGTAGTACAAGTTATTAGTGTTGTAGACCTGTAGTTGCTCTGAAAAATGTTACATTTATCATGTAGAATCTCACTGAGCCTGAAGAAACTTGATACAGCAACACAAAATATGGACTTGGCTTCTCAGTAAACAGTAAAAAAAAAATATACAACGACACAGTAGAAACTAGTGTAAATACACAATATAAACATGTAAAGAATATTACAAGTAGAAATCCCCAGAAAAAGTTTGTAGGAGACCAAAAAAATAGGATCCACGGAATACCCAAACCATTTACTCAAATCTTAAAATTAATCACCATGCTGTGAAATTTCCTCCAAAAAACATGCCAGGCAACTCTTGTGCCTCAAAGAACTAGCAAGTAGAAGAAGGAAACCAATTGCTCTATTCCTTTAATCTTCTTTCTGTTCATTTGAAGTACACGTGTCGAAAAGAACAGTAATTCACCTATGGTAGGGATTGTCAACTCCTGGTGTATCTAATCTAACATGAAGGCTATATCTGAACATTCGATCGAACCGCATTCAGTACATCTGTTGATTATCGCTATGTACATTTCTCGCTGAAACTCAAAATCAAAGCTATAACACATTCACATGACAGCGACGGCGCTTTCTGGCGGTCCATCCATCCAGATGCACGCCGGCAAAAGTAGGATGCGAAAAAATGGCTCCTATTTCGCCGCCATGAATTCCTTCTCTAGCTGGCCGAATATCTTCTTGAGGCGAGAAGACATTTTGGCTGCCACCTCTTGCGTGATCTTCTTTTGATGCTTGCAGCTCTTTAACCATGAGATGCCCACAGATACCTGGACAGTGCATGACTTCTGCTTTGACGGGGTCTGCTCCAGCTGGTACCGAATGTGGAGCTGCAGGAATAAGAATGAGGGTGTCACGTCTGGGTGACAAGTCATTTTTACGACTAAATAGATTAAACTACAGCTGCATTTACTCATGTTCAGGTGTGAGTGTGATACATATGCAATGCTGTGTATTGCGCAGTAACAAAATTATCTCTTCACCACAATAACCAAACCAATTTTATTGAAAGGCTACAAACAGAGCAAGCAAGGAGGAACAAATGACAGATATGCACTGATTAGTTCTATGTGTGGTTTCGATCTAACAGATATCTTTGGTCATGGCCATCTAGGTGGTCTGTAACTTTTACCGCTCTTTTATTTCTTCTATTACAAAAAACACGTGCAATTTGGTGCGCGTTGGAGAAAAAAACTGCAATATGTGCAAATATACTTCAAATATAAAGCCTACGTTTAGATGTATATGATAAAATAAATAATTGAATGACAGGAAATCGTCTCTTACATTGAAACATTCACCAACCGGGATACCTTCAAATGTCACCACTTCTTCAACAAGCCATCCATTCTTATCAGGCAACGGGGACTTTTGTTGGGTGCTCATTACTTCCCCCTCATGGCCTGCCGATTTCTTGCCAATCCTATAATGGACATGCCTCTGGTGAACATCTGCCCTGACTGGTTCCCATGCTGTAACAGAGTAGTCCATACAACCAACTTTCTCCAACGCTCGACGCTCCACAGGACCACCCTCAAATATCTCCATGAGTGTTGCCACCTAAATGAAACGTATAAGTTGGTTTGTTTGCAATGTAAATTCATAATCGTCATACTTGACATAGTGGTTTGCACATCAATGTCAGAATGGAATAAGGAATCTTACATCCAATTGTTTTGTAGATTTAAATATTTCTGACATTTTGGCTTCCTCTATCTCCAAGAAAGATCCACTCTCCTCATTTTGGAGGTCTTCAACTTCTGATTCCTCTTCTACCAGTTGAATTTTTTCCTCAGGGGTCAAGGATCTCGCCTTCCACAGCGCCATTATTGTCCTACAAAGCATCCAACTGGCAATTTAGAAAAACATGCTCATGAAAGAAGACAATTAAATTGGACAATAAATTTGTGTCCTATAAACTAAAGTAGTTTACTGCGACAACCAGGAGCCAAGAAAATGAACTTACTTATGTGCCGCATTGAATGACACAAAAGATTGGAGATGAAACTTGAGCCGCCCTTCATCATCCAGTTGCTTTGCTCCATGCCTTGCATCCAATCCTCTGCCCTTGCGAAGAGTAATCAACAGACATGGGCTTCCCATTGTAGATAGGGTTGCAGAGACCAATTGGATATTTTCAATATCTTCCCAAAGAAAGAAGAATTTTGTTTTGTGACCAAAAATATTTGTATAAAACCCAATAATTCTTGGAGATAAAAACAAGCGACCCTGCAAGACAGGCATCATAAGCTAAGCACTCAAGTACAGTTACATGAGAAAACGGAAGTATATGTCTAATTCTGGTGCAAATTCAGACTCACAGTACCATGGCCATGTCAAATGTGACACTATTTACTGGTAATCATCTCAAAGTATTGTTGGCAGGCAATGTTTTGGTAATATTTGATGGTCAGGGACCAGGAGAATTAAAACAAAGCATGCAGATGAATAAGTAATGTTATACTGTATTGTTCAAACTGGGTTCAGAAACTGAATAATTTTTTGTGGAATCTTTGTACTACGAATCTACGATGCGGCCAAAAGCTGAGACTACCATATGTAGATTACTACATTTGCATATTTTACAATCTTAAATGACAATTGCGTTATAGCCGGCTCTTTAGTTTGAGAATACTACATTTTTGTCACTACAAGGTACTGTATTAGTAAATGAATAAGGGCTCGCCCGCAGTAAGACAGAAAAACAGTTTGAGGAAACAGGGATAAGCAAATAAACCTGTGTGAGCATCTTGCGCTTTAAATGGCAAGTAAAATCATTGATAAGGAATTCTTCTGGTGGCAAAGAAAATATCTTCTGAAACTCTAAGTTTGTGTGGGGTGACCGCATAGCAATCTGCATAATAAGATTTGCCCACGTTAGTCAGACATCAACTATATGATCCTATAGACACCTACTTCTGATCTTCGTACTTGCACATTTCAAAAAGTTCTCAATACAATTGTAGGCAGGTGTATACAAAGTCACTTTGCAGAAGTGGCAACAGGAATATACTAAAATGAAAAAGAAAAATGTACAAACTTTGGTCTTTTCGGACAGTGCACATATGATTATATTCTTAAACAAATGTTAGCAAGTGAAGATATTCTAGATTTATGGATTTCTTGAAGTAAGCAATTCTAATATTTTTATGATAGACGCACATGATCTTGAGTAGATTTAGTTTTCACCGCTTGACGATGGGGAATAGAGTCCTACCTTTCTGCCAACCTCTTTCTCCATCCTGTCTAGGTAATCCTTCACGATTTCTGTACCCCTTGTATTGTTCAAGAAGATTCTCAAATGCAGTTTTGACTGACATGCTTGAGCCAGTTTTCCCTTGAGAGGAATCCATATGTCGGCAAGCTCGGATATATTGTATTTCAAGAAATTTACTTCAGCATGACCAAGGGAGGCAACTTCATCAAAGGGTCCATCAAAATCATACACATTTATTTCCATCACTGAGGGTGGATCTTCCATGGCATCAAATTCGAATATTTCTGCATATTTGAAAAAGGTTGTAAAAGGATCCTTAGAGCCCAATAGTATAGTTGGTTATTGACACTTCTAAAGCTATACAGTACATGAATAAAATGCTGGCAAATATAAAATAGGTCAAAAGAAGCTGACTTCGAAATGCATATCTATCAAGTTATGCAATGGCTGGCAAATATTGCAACAAAGTAAACTGCAGTTTTACCATTCCACTGAGGCCCGAGGGTGTGAAACTTGATCGAACTTGTCTTTGTCTTTCCATTGCAAGTAAACACGACATATGGATCAGACAAACCAGATGATTTGGTCGCTGCTAAGTTGGTCCCATCAATCAGGGCAACAGTCAGCAACCAGCCATCCCCTTTTGCTTTGACTCCAGGATCGCTGCCTATGCATTCCAAAAGGCCATTGTAAGCAAATAAAGTTTGTTGATATGTGCAGATTACGAAAGTATATGACTGGAACAATAACTGATGGTTTTGCTGAAGAAAACAAAAGGTAAGAAACGGCTTAATTATATGGTAACTTGTGAGCTTTGAGTGTCATGAACTGCAGGATTTAACTGCTAGAAATTCATTACTCACAGTGCACATAACAGTTGGAGTTTATCTATCCATACAGGGAAAAGAACAACGGCAAAAATAGAAAGGAGAGTTATGTGCTACCTCTTTGCCTCTTTGCCTGGACGAACCGTGCAATCATTTTAAGAACACGTTGTCCTTGCAGGACAAGAATCCCGCAAACCACAACTTCACCGATAGAATCTGGCAAGTCCAAGCCAGGGAACTCAAGGCCTTGGATAATACTAGGACTCGCAAGGACGATGTGTGCAAATACATAAATGAAAGCAAACACCGAGGACACGACAGTAACATTTCCGAAGATCCGAAACGCTAGCTTCCAGTCAGATTCTGTCTCCGGCTGCACCGAAGACAGGCTTTGGATATCCGTCGTCGCCGAATCCTTTGCGTCAACTGGCCTGATATGCCGGGCCAGGAGCTCAGAGAACTGGCTGAAGTTGTCCTTGAGTCCTTGCCTTGCGCCGTTTTCGATCATCCCCTTCATCATAGTACTCTGCAGGAAATTCAGGCGCCAAGAGATCACGAGACGCGAAGACCTCTCACCGTCTGTTGCTAGCTCAGGCCCTGGTGTTATAGAGGTCAAAATCTCTACCCTGAAATTGCTGCCAAAAGGAACATCAGGAGTGCTGACGTCCGCTAATACCGCATATATATCCCCATCCACCTTCAGATACGTCACTTCTTCCGTCGCCTTCACGGCCTTAATCAACTTAGTAGCAGCCTTGGTGTAGCTCACAACCCTCTTCAAGACCTCACCGTCATTTTCGAGCCTCCACTGTTGAATATCCAGACCAGTGGTTCCTTGCATCTCCGCCAGCGATTGCAGAAAGTCTGAGCTCGGCGAGAAGAGAAGCACATTGAGGTCACTGGGTGAAACAGCATAAAGCTGATCGATCAGAACACCTGACAGATTCTCAGGCATATCGCTCCCTTGGTGCCGAGATGCATAGGCCTTGAGCAGTTCATCGAAGGACATATTTCTTGTACTGGTCTCAGAATCCTGCCCGTCAGAAACTTGCGAGCTAGTCGACGGTGTCTCTTCTTCGAGGACATCCAGACCGCGGTCATGCTTGGAGACAGGTAGAACAGAGGCTTCGGCGTCTCTCGGCTTGGCCGAGAAGATCTGCTGCAGCCGGTTGACGAACGATGGACCGACGACATTCAATCTGTCGACCTCCGTTTCATCGCTCCCTGGTGGTGACGATGTGGATGCTTCTATAGGAATGTTTGGCAGCGATGATCCCTTCCTCAGCTCGGCCGATTTGTCGGAGCTCGAAGTGAAATCGTCTGAGCCCCAGTGCGCGAGCGTCGTCGTCTCTTCGGGGCAGCTTTGAGACAGCGATATCGTAAGACGGATTTCCCCTACATATGACATAAAGCAGCATGTCAATACTTGTTAAACACAGCACAGTTTACCACCATGAAACAACTGACCGACTGACAGAACAATATGAACTGACACCAAAACAAGGCTGTGTACCGTAGTCCCTGAGGGTCTTGGACTTGCTGCTGCTCTTGGGCATGAGCCGGAACCACTGCGTGCCGAGGGAGCGGCCGTCGGCGTCGAGGACGGCGGAGAGGGGCACCTTGACCTGGCCGAGGAAGTCGTCGGAGAAGTACTTGTCCTCGTCGACGACGGCGACGCGGAGCTCCTCCTTGAGGTCCCCGACGCGGAAGGCGAACTCCTCGTCCCAGGCCGGGGTCGGGGTCCGCCTGATGGCCTTGGTCCGCGCCCGCTGCCGGCCCAGCTGCAGCCGCGCGTACGGGTCGCCCGGCGCGGCCTCCGCCGCAGCGGACGGCGGGAGAAGGTTCCGGGCCTCGAGCACGCGCACCAGCAGCCTCATTTTCCGGAGAGGAGAAGAAGGAAAGATTTGGATTTGGGAAGAGGACGGCGAGAAGCTTCCCCGAAGCGAAGCAAGAAAAGGGAAGGAGATCCCCGGAAGATTATAATTTGGAAACAGAATCAATCATCAAGAAAGAAACATTGAATCGCCGACGGGCCACCTGACCGAGCAGAGCGGGGGGTTTTGGGTTCCCCGGAGAGCGGGCGGCGGGGGGAGGAATGGGCGGTGGGTCTCGGCCGGGCATCGACGAAGACTCGTTCGACTTGGGGGAAGCGGGGAGGGGAGGGAGACGGAAAGTGAGGATTTTTTTTTGGAAGTCCCCGCGTCGACCGTGCTGACTTTCAAACTACCTCCAGTCAGGTCGTGCGCCCGTTCCATCATCAACGGGAAAACAAAACAAAAGTTTTACAAGTAAGTACTCCCTCCGATCCCGACATTTTTTTTTAGGATGGGAGAGAGTACATTTCTTCCTATGCAAGAACAAGTGAATATTCTTATTTCGAACACCAAATCTAGTGTGACCATTCATCATCATGTCAACATCATCACACACAAAAAAACACAAGTATGCAACTTGCTCATCAACCCGCCGAGCATGAAGAATACCTTCACATATGATGTTCATGTTCAACTCCAAAATAATTTGGTTTGGTTAAGCATATATGGATCCAGAAAGAAAAACCAATAGTCCTCAATTAATGTCCATATTGGCCAATTCATCGAAATGTGAGATTCATTGGAATTTATATTTGAGATTTGAGTTATCATGTGAACTATGTCGTTTGGATATTTTACTTGTTGTATGATTCATTTGAGCGTTAAATTCAGCTAGGAATAGTTTGAATGTGAAAAAAGATAAAATGGTCGAAATAAGGAGAAACAAACCAAACCAGGACACATATCCCTACACGGCCAAAAATGGAACACAAAGGGTACAAAAAAAGAAACACAATTTGGGGAGATGGTGGCCCCGTTGGGCTTGCCCCGTTGTTTCAAAATATAAAATGTTTTGATAGGCCAATTCGGCGGGTTGTCATGCTACGAGGAGCGGGAAATTAGAAGGGTGAACTTTTTTCTGGGGAGAATTTTGCATAATTAACATCGGCCAAAACTGTTCCGGCAAGTTTAGGGCAAAAGGTGACACACCTAAATTAAAATTGGGACTGAAATATGCCTTCTTGAACAATTAGGACCAACAACAAAAAAGGTCACTGTTCACAGCTGAATTTGTCTTCCTTTTCTTTTCTTTCGCCGTTTTTAGACCGTGTTTTTGCCTGAAACCTTTGTGGGACTTTAGACACGTATCTTCCCAACTCACTCTTTTCAGAATCTTTACAACTCCTAAAGAAAACATATACTACAATATTGTCAGCAGAACTCATGGTGGGCACAATAAGTTGGGTATGCCAAACGAAACTTCCGAGACAAGGAAGGAAAAACAAATATGGTTGATAGTTGTGCTTACAGCTGATATTATTCTGAAAGATACGCAGATCATTTTCAGTTCCTTTCGCTTTCGAGAAGAGAAAAATCTATTTGACTAGGCCAAGGAAAAAAAAGATTGAATTTGACTAATCTGGATTGATCACAGGATGCAGGTGTGCTAATCAACAGCTCACGATTGGCTGTATGAAGGAGCAATAGGTACAGAATACATGTATTACGATCAGTCACTGATAATCAGGTATTATGCGCCTACTCAAGAAAGCCAGGAAGCTGTCACGGAAAAGCGCGGTCCGGTAAAAAAAAGTACCAGATGCAAATCACCATTGCATGATTACAAGTAGATTAGAATTAAGTACAAGAAATGTACTACTCCAATGTTAATTAACAAAATAAACTAAACATTTGGAACCTTCCAGGAAGAAACTACACAGCTGCTGCTGCTCGTACGCCTGCGTGACGGTTGACCAGACTGGGTAAGAGGAGGCAGCTAGACAGAAGATGATATTATTCATTCAGTTGTTAATGTTTGATGATGACAGGGGCATGGGTGTGATGTCAACGTCGATAGATATCTCATGAACAGCCTAACAAACAAGATGAAGATAATGTTTGTTTAATAGATTCTCTGGACGACCTATAACCTCATCGGTAAACAGTCATTGCTCCTTCTATCGGATTTTAAATTTTAGTTAATTAATAAGTGAACTGCATCATTTGAATGATCATTATTGTACACAGTTTAATCGTGTGTTAAATTTAGCTAGCAATAGTTTGTACGTCAAAAAGTGAAATAGGCTGAAATGATACGTTCGGGGGCGCCATCAGGTGCAGCAGGCGAACAAGTGGTGGACATAATTTGGAGGGCGCCGTTGCTGGCATCAGGATCATTCTACTCGAAAAAGCTGGGAGCTGTCACATTAAGGCGCAACCTCAGCTAAAAAGAATCTTGCTTGATTAATTTGTGCGTTGGTCAAGACTAATAAATCAGATTACGAGTAGTACAACATAAATACTATTAGCCCAATGTCACAAACTAAACATTTGGAACCTTCCAGGAAGAAATTTACACATACGCATGAGTGACCGTGGACCAGACTGGGTAAGGAGAGCATGGGTGTCAACATCGATAGATATATCTGATGAGCAGTCCCAGAGACAAGATAATTAATACTTGGTTAACAGCTACCGTGCTCTAGAAGAGTCTAGACAACCCATAACATCGCGAGTGAACAGTCCTCGCTGTCCTTTTTTTCCCCTTTCTAGAATAAATAAAAGTTACGACTAGTCAAAACGGACAATAAATAAAAACTGATAATATATACTTTCTTAGGTTCTGGAGACTGATTAGATATTAATGATCCCCATGATGATAAGGAAGTTAGAAAACATACCACTAATTATGAAGGCACTTCTTCTTTTGGAAGGAATTGGGGCTTTCCTGCGAGATGCTGCAGAAAGTAAGCTATCTCCAGCCAGAATCCAGATCACTCAAAGGCAAGTTTATTGACATCAAAAGTAAAGCTTCAATGCCTTTTTTAGCTCACAAGCTAGCACCAAACATAATACATTAATCAACAATCAGTACTTGCTACAACAAACACTGTCACAAACCTGGACCAGCTGCAATGCTTTTTGCCTCACAGGTTAACACCAAATGTAATATGTAAATCAACATTTAATACTAAACCTGGTCCGGAAAAAATACAGTAGCTGGTGCTGGTACAGTATTATTACAAGCACTTGCACAAACCTGGCTGGAGCAGGGGCAGCGAAAACAGTCCATCCTGAGCTAATTTAGCTGTCTGAAAAAGTGTGTGGCACCGGGTCTGCTCTG
Source organism: Alopecurus myosuroides (assembly GCA_028641055.1). Classification (NCBI taxonomy): domain Eukaryota; kingdom Viridiplantae; phylum Streptophyta; class Magnoliopsida; order Poales; family Poaceae; genus Alopecurus; species Alopecurus myosuroides. Next base: position 778,034,381 of record CM054057.1, read on the forward strand.
TTGTGCAGGTAAACTGATACGAGAGTATCTGGCTATGGTGATCTCTTCTGAACTGCTTGCTATCAGATCCTTTCAGTTACGACAGCATGAATTGTAAACAGCAGCAAAGGAAAACAATGACTATCGAACAATCAGCAGTACTTCTACAGAGAATTAAAAAAGTGGATGCACGTAACAAGGTGTGTATGATCCATCCCAATGACACTTATTTTGAGGCGGAGGAAGTGCACCAGCACGAACCTGGAGCTGGGTCAGGGTAACTGCTCAAAACAAAATTTAGAGAGCCACAACAAGGACAGAGGTATTGAACTATTGAACGCACTCACACGAGCTTGGATCAGGCAGGGGTAGCAAAAAGAGTTCTTTCAGGGTTGTGAACAACAGCAAAAGAAACAATCACTATATAGTATTAACAGATAACTAGAAAGTTGGATGAAGGTAACAAGGCATCTAAGAACTAGACGAACAAAAGGTCAACAGATCACTAGTTCTGTTTGGTTTTGATTGAGCTTACCATCATCATTACTAAAATACTGTACAATTTTCGGTGTCAACCAAACAGAGGGCCAATCCCCACAACACCAATCAAAACCAAGCCTATGCAAAAACCCAACAGATACCAAGTTGAACTACAGAGAGGGCAAATTACAACAAGAAGGAACGAATCTCGACTGATGCTGTATCTTTGTATACTCAGGTATGGTACAAGGCGAAAGCCGACATGGAAATACAGAGTACAGGTTCCCCACGCTTCAAACATTTTTGCATTCCATCAAATGCTAGCTGCTCGTCTCCTCTGTATCAGCAAGCACAAACTCGGTGTACAGGTTCTTCAATGCGATCACAACCGTCATTATAAGCGGACCTAATATCGCACCCTGAATAAAGCACACAAATAGTCAGCTCAAAGTGAGTACCGAGAAGGTCAATTCTCAGATGCAGAACAGAATGGCAGCACGGTACACTGGCATGTCCTCAGAATCAGATGCACAGTATAACAGTGGCAGGATGATTTACTGGAGTGGATGTTGTCAAAGCACAAATACATACTCTATGGAGAATTGATCGACATAACATCTTAGTTGAATCTGTTAGAAGACTATAAGAACAATCATATTACAATGCAGCTAAACACATCTGTTAGCAGACTACAAGAACAATTATAGTACAATGCAGCTAAACATATACAATAATACTTCTCATAACCGGCAGGATGAGCTGAAAAATTTAAGATATGTGGAGTTACATGCACATGGAGGAGAGTAAAGGTGTAACTAGCAGGAGAAGAAAAATAATTCCATAATGTGTGTAGACTCTGATAAGTCCACAAGTCTCTCAACGACTTGATACACGCTACTGATATGCAGCACAAAACACAAAGAAAGATAAACATGGATAAAAACCATACCTCAAGAGCATTAGGAAACAACGCCATGCCACCAATTATGCTAAGACCAGTGAGATAGCCATTGTACCCAGGTATATCCTCTTGAATGACCGTGGTTCCGTAATCCATGATAACCAGGTGTATCACTGTTACCATAACTGAGAGCACGTATCTCCCTTCCATCAGCAGCTGCCCTGCGGCGAATAGTGAGGACAGCCATGCTGGTAGTATCGGGAAAAGCGCGCTGATGATGGTGAGCACGGTCGACGTGTACACGAAATGCACCTTGAAGAACTTGAGCAACAGCCATGTGAGGCATCCTTGGAATATAGCAATCTTGGCAGTGGCCAGCAAGACACTGCTGATGGCATGGTCTATGACCTCGACGCAGCGCTCCTTGACTAGTTTGGACACCGGTAAGAGGTCAATGACCTGCTCGGTCGCCCCGCCACTCTCGACGGTGATGAGGTAGTACAGTACCCACAAGAAGACCATCAGTTGCGACACAAAATTGAGCACCTCAGCTGCACCAGAGACGATACGGAGAGCGATGGAGAGCATCAAACTGGCACTACCACCGAGCACCGATGTGCTGCTGGACAGCAGGCTCTTTGCGATCTCCGTGCCCTGCAATGCCAGGCCCTTGGCCCTCACCACCAGGTCCTCCCTTGTGATGAGCAGCTCCCTGAAGAAGGAGTCGAGCTCCTTGTAGATCTCCACCCACTCCCGGCGCTTCACGCGCGCCGCGATGGCCTGCAGCTTCATCGAGTATGGGTGCGGCTCGGAAGTGATGAGCTCCTTGCTCTTGGCGCCGGACGGGCTGGCCCACTGGCTGATGAGGAAGTGCTTGAAGCCGCTGGTGAAGTCGGTGAGGTTGTACTGCACCGCCACCTGGTCTACCTGCTCCCAGACGGTGTCGTAGAGCTTCTCGGAGTACTGCTCGACGAGGCCGGCATTGTCGTCGAGCAGCTTCTTGAGGCCGATCTTCTCGGAGTAGTTGCCGTTCTCGACGTGCGTCTTGAGGGACATCACGGCGTCCTTGCCTTCGAGACCGATCTTGTAGGAGAAGAAGACGCTGCCGCCGAGGAAGCCGGCGATCATGCCGAGCATGAGGCCGATGGCGACGAGGGTCCTGAGGTGCCGGAGGATGCCGCCGGTGAGGAGGAGCCCCCGGGAGGAGGGCGCGCGGGAGCCGCCGGGGATGCGGGAGGAGGCAGCGCGGGAGATGAAGGAGGAGGGCTTGGAGGAGGCGGCGCAGAAGGCGAGTGGGAGTACCAGCGCGGCGGCGAAGAAGAAGCCGAGGCGGTCGAGGAGGATGAGGAAGGAGAAGGAGGAGGCGAGCCAGCGCAGGAGGCGCGGGAAGGACGGGGAGTGCGGGAGCGGGCGGCGCAAGATGGCGGCGCGCGCGTCGGCGAGCGTGGCGGCGCAGGAGCGGAGCGCGGCGAGCGGGAGCGCCAGCACGGTGGCGCTGAGGCCGGCCCGGAGCGGGGGCTCCCAGAAAGCGACGAGCGCGCGCTGCGTCTCCCGGAGCGGGACGGAGCAGAGCAGCGCCCACTGCAGCGGGCGGAGGAAGTCGGCGAGGAGGAGGTAGAGGCCGTAGAACAGGAGCAGCGCCGTGGCGAGCCCCGCGTGCGCCATCGCGATGTAGAGCGCCAGCCGTGCGTGAGGCTCCAGGGAGAGGCCCCCCTCGGCCTCCGGAGCGGCGGTGGCGGACGCCTTCTTCCCTGAAGGGGTCGGCGGCTTGGGGGGCGGGTCGTCCTCCACCGACTGCTTGGGCCGCCGGACAGAGGCGGAGCGGAACATCTCGGACCAGGGGATGGTGGCCTTGCAGTCCGCGGCCGGGTCGCCGCCGCTGGGCACGAGCGCCATCCCGGGCTCGTCGGAACGCGGCGGCGCCTCCGCTCCCGTCCGCGGCGGCGGAAATGGATTTTGGAATCGGCGAAGGGGAATGGATTTGGTCGGTGATTAACGCGGGCGGGGTAACCATAATTGACGATTAGTAAAAGGGAATTAATGTCGGTCGTGTCCACGAAGGAAGGGGTTAAACATGTGGGGCCCACGTGGTTTGATTCCACGTAGCTGGCTGTACCGACAGCTGTTATCTACCTGGTCTCTCTTGAAGCTGAAAAAACTTCAGTGTGTGATCCACCCACTGAAAAATAGGACAGCGCTGGGCGTCATCCTCCGAGGATTTGGACCAAAAAAAAAAAAACGGGTCGAAAGCTGACACGTGTTCAAAATTATTTCCAAACCCTGCCATTTGCTGATATAAGAAAAAACGATTTATTGAAATAACAAATTTGCACTATTGTACTAATTTTTGGTTTTAATCCTCGGAGAATGCTCAACATTGTCTAGGAAAGAACCCACGTGGTTCGATTCCACGTACTACCTGTCCGCCACGTTGGCTGTAACGATAACTATTATCAACCTGGTTTGTCTTGAGTCCGGTTTTCCCTAACCCCCGCCCCCCCCCCCCCCCCCTCTTTGAGAGTCGTCGGTGAGTTCTCCACCTACCCGGCCCATGCCCGGATCTTCTTCGCTGGCACTGCTGGTTGGAGGCGATATGGGGGTGGTGCATGTCATGGATACACAGAATGGGGTATCCTTCGGCATTCAGAGGACCGGACTACAAGGGTGGCTCAAAGGTAATATGGCAGGAGGCTCCATAATCCACAAGTGTAGAAGATCGCAACAGTCTTCGAGTTTAAATGTAACCCATTTTATTAATTCGACACAAGGGAAGTCAAGAATAACTATAATACATTAATACTTAGTAGTTGAGTTGTCAATTCAGACACACCTGAGAAACACTTGGCAAAATATATTAGTAATAAACGGTGCCATAAAATAGTTGTTGACATGGTGATGGGATGATTCTCTTGCGTCCTCAACACACCTAATACAATGGTAATTGTATAGATGCTCTGGTTTGGCGAAGAGACGGTGAAAACAGTGTAATATGGAGTGAAACAAGTGATATATGTAATCTGTAATAAACAGACCAGCAATATAACAAGTAGTAAAAGCATGTGAAAACAATAACAATAATGGTAAAAGATGAATTGGGGTTCATACTTTCACGAGAGATAACTCTCCAAGCAACAAGTGTTGGGTGAACAAATTACAGTTCGACAATTGACTAAAATTGAACTAACTCATGATCATGTATTATAGCTAATAAATCACACGTAGGCATTTGTTTCATATATAGTTGTATCTACTCGCTATCAGAATTCGCTCGCGTCCGTCTCGGACGCAATGGCCTGGCTGGTCAGCAGGGGATACTCTTCCTCCCTTGCATACTGGTTTTCTCCTCCTGGGGCAGCTCGGGTAGCAGGAGTTGCAGCAGGGGATGGGTGCACTCCCTTGCCAGTAGCTGCCTTATGTCTCTTCAGTTTCTTTGGCTTCAGAGAAGTAGCAGCAAGGCTGAAAAAGAAAGGAAGTGAAAGAAATTCCGAGAAATCAGTTTTCCGAGAAAGTAAAAAGACTCCTCTGACCAAAAGCAGATAAAAACGTAAACCCAGATGATTACCTGGAAGTGGCGACGGGAATTCCGTCAAGTTCCACCACCTCTTCAGCAGTTGATGACTTCTTACGTTTCCGACCACCAGAAAACTTGGCACGCATTGCGTACAGTTCGGCATCGGTTGCAAGATCTTTGTCGGTGAGGTCGGCAAACTATGGAAAAAGAGTGATATCCGACTAAGTCAGGAAAACCGAGAAAGATAAAAATCCGAGAAATTGCTCAAAGAGTAAAGAATATTACCTTTGGAATCGGGTTTCCTTCATGGTACATCTCTCGGCTTTCTTCATATTGGTTGCGTGTGGTGACCAAATGATTAACCCGCTTTTTGAAGTCCCTCTTCGAGAACGACTTATCCGTTCCCCTCATTGTATCTTCCGGACCCTCGTATTCGCACAAAAGCCGGGTACGATGCGCCAGAGGTTGGATGCGTCTTCCGAACCAACACAAGATGGTGTCGGTTCTAGTAAGAGGATGTTTGGAAGAGACGAGTTTGGCGATGCGTCATTTGATTTTCATCAAATCATCCGTCAGAGTCTGGACTGCCTCCACATCCCAGTTGTCCTGGGGAGTGGAAGCGCAGTTGGCGAAAGGTGGAATCCCCGTTTCCTTTCTAGGAAACGGGATGTCTTGGTGGTAGAAAAAGGAACCCGTACAAAAATTTGACGGATTCCGATGTTTTGATCTTGGGGAACCAATCCTCCCTAAATCTACGTAGGGTAAAGGATATGGTCCCGCAAGTCTGGAGTGCGCTCTCAGAGGGGCTTCTCTTAACCCCGAAGCAATACTGCCAAAAGTCTAACCTAGGCTCTAATCCTAGATACCCTTCAAAGAGGGCCTCGAACCCGGCTAGATAAAAAATGGAGTTTGGTGGCAGGTTGTGGGGTTGTATGTGGTAGTGGTTAAGAACTTGGAGAAAGAAAGCGGAAGGTGGAATTCCCATACCTCGTGAAAGATGCGAGGCTAGGAGAACCCTTTCCCTGGCTTTGGGCAAGGGCTCGGAGTCGTCCTCCTCGTGCTGCCACTTCCCCTTCACAATCAGCCCCTCCTTCTCCATTGTCGGAAGGAGGGAGGGGGCTAAGTTACACCGGCTCCAATTCCCGGATAACTCGCCTTTGTCTTCGGCTCCGGCGGCGGCGAGCTCCTCTCCGACGAGGAGGATTTTTCTTCCGCCGTTTCAGGTATGAAGGGCGGAGGCGGCGCGGACGAGGAAGCTGACAGGTTCTCAACCGCAAGAAGGGGATCCTCACGGGCCTGGTCGCCGGAAGGATTCTACGGCGTGTTCGCGGCGGCGCGGCTCGGAGAGTCGAGCTACGGGTCGATGTCGTTGATGATGTCGTCAATGTCATGGGCGATGACGTTCTCCTCTACGGCGTACAGTGAATCGCCGGATGCCATTTGCGGGCAGTGTAGTGAGTATTGCGAGCCTCCGATGGTAGATTCTGGGGATGGCGCGGTGTGCACGGGCTCTGCTCGCTCTAAGTCTTTGGCTCGGGAGCAGTGGGCGCTTGAGGGCTTGGAAGATGGAAGAGAGAGCAGAAGAGCAACCAGAGTGCCCGTGGATGGCTATTTATAGCCGGAAATGCGTTACAATACGTGCTAACGGCTCTTTTGACCGTTAGATCTGCGACGCGTGTGACGCCAGAAAATCCGGGAAATGAGGAGGCGGAATGATAACTGCTATCTCCTCGTTTCACGCGAGTATCTGTCAGAGATACGTTTCAGGATTTGACTGAACCCAAACGTCCGTGATGTCAGCACGCTTTTATCGCTGACGTCACGAGGTTCCTTATCCACGAAGGCTCGTGGAAGAAAAGCCGGATTCTGGAAAATCCGAGTTCTGGGTTACATGTCAAGGAACTCCTTCTCCACGTCCGAGAGAGAGAAAGCTAGATTTTTATGAAATTCGAGTTATGCATTATGGAATCTTAAGAAAAAGAAGAATCAAGACAAAGAGACAACATTTTTCGGAGCAGAATGCGAGTTGACGAAAGGTGTCAGGATCAATTCTCAATCCTTCTTGGGGGCTACTGTCGGATATATACTAAGTAGGGGTATATCCGGCATGGTCCTAAAGAGCCGGATTACCAGGGTGGCCTGATTGGTAATAGATCACAGTCCATTAGACGGCCCAGTAAGTGGACGCACACAAGCCGTATTCTAGAAGAACCCGGACCACGGCCCAAGGTGGTGCGGCTTGGAGTAGAAGACGGATTCCTGCTTTCCAAGTTAGGATACTTTCCGTAGTCTTCTAGGTTTCCTTTCTGTAAGCCCTAACCAGGCTATTATATAAAGCCGAACAGGAGAGAAGAACAGAGAGAACAATTTAGCTAGAAGCTAACTCGCCGGGAAGTTGATCCTCGCCGAGTTAGCGAAACCCTACTCACATTGTACTTTGTATACTTCAAGTTTCATCCCCGATTTAGTGAGATTGCAGGAGTAGGAACACCGCCTAGTTGCGACGTACCGAACCTGGGTAAATTTGATGTTCCTGGTTGTTGTTCTATCACGTCCCCCCACGTTTCTACCCGTAGGCTCATGGTACCCCAGTCTATGAACTCTACTATGTCTCGAAAACCCTAGATCAGGGGGGTTCTGAAGCTATCTCCGGCACCCAGTCTATCGCACCCGGACTTCTAGGGGATACTCGTAGTTCCGTTGAACAACAGATGATTGGATTACGGGGCCTACCTGCACCCGCATCTCTTACGAGTAGGCCAACACACGTATGTGTGACAACCAAACTCTACTGTTCATCGTCTACGTAAACCATCCCATAGAAATCAGGATGCTTCCATTGACGTACTTCAAAACATACACACATGGTACGTCAACGGCATTTGAACAAGTGATATCACAACAGATCTCTACGACACAAAAGATTGAAATAAGTTGCAAATAGCTCTCATTAGAGCAGAGATAGCAAATACAATCATCCAGAGGACACATGTCCCAACAATTCATCATTACATCACAGCGGAAGCATTCAACATGTCTGAGTACAGACAAGATCCAAATAGTCCTAAGAGGCCGGAAACGAAAAGACGGAGCCCATCCACGAAGTCTCGGATCCTGCTCGGGTCCGCTATCTACTCGCCAGCAGTCTCGTCATACTCCACGTAGTAGCCACCATGGTGATCCTCGAAAACGTAGTCTGCGGAAACCACAGCCCCAAAGGGGTCAGTACATAAACGTACTGGCAAGCAAGACTCACAATTCACCAAAGTGTAACCCGTCAACACCAAGCACAGATGCCTTGGGTTCAACGGAAGAAAGGGGATATAAAAGATGCTGCAACTGACTGCTCTAACCAACTACAGAAGTACTACCACTTCCGGCTAAACAGAAATGGGATAAGATAGCGTATCGTAACCAACTATAACTAACCACCAAACAAACCCATCATGGATCTCGCCCCTTATCCAAAGAAGCAATCCGAGGATAACTCACACAGTTGGATTAATGATGGATCAAGTTATTGTGGCAATAAGGCTATTACTAGTCAAGTTATCATTAGTTAGGTGTAAGTTGTTCTGAGTACTTGTTAGCCAGTACTTTCACCAAGTAGTCCATAACCGCGGAAAACACGGCTTCTCGAGAAGATTTATCCCTGCAGGGGTGCACCAATTTGGCCGTACACGTAAGAATAACCCGCCAGATGGAACGGCCATTCCACCAAAGGGGCACTCAACACAACTCAACTCTTCTTCGCATCAAGCCAAAGAACCCCGTGCAATTGAGGCACGGCTAATCAAGCCCCACGAAGAAAAGGGGACCCTCATAGCACTCTAAGAACGTGTCTCCCTAAATGCCGACTACAAAAGTTTCCACCCTGGCCTCGAGTTCGTACCTGCATATGCGTGCGGCAAATGAAAAACCCGAACTAAATGAGGCGATTTGGACGAGATGCGAATCGAATCAAATTGAGGGGGGCGCCCATACACGCTTCCCACATGCGGTTAGTGCGCTCATCATGGATCAGTAGACAAGACCCTTTTCCTATTAGGGTCGACACTAGCAGGCCTCAAAACCACGCCGGGCCTCCTGCCGGTGCCTTATCAGCAAATTGTTATTACCTCAAAATTAACAGGTTGTTGTTTAACATCGAGCCCCAGAACACAGTAGAATATGATAACAGAAAGTAACGGACAGCAGACTCGAGCAAAAACAACCCTAAGCATGCTAGTAAGACACGGGCACAAGCAAAGGGGTTATAGGAGTGGAGGTGAGGCAATATCAGGGTTAAGGATAACATGTGATAGACTCGAACAGAAGCAACGATTCAAAAGGCTAGCAAAATAGACAACGGAAAGTATCGGTATCCAATGTTGAAAGGAACACAATGGTTCATGTGAGTGAATACTTGCCTGCAAACTCAGCAGCCTGGTACTGAGCTAAAATCCTCTGAAGTAGTATCGTAAGTATCGTCGGTCTCAACGTCGTCGTTTATCCGAGAAGAAGCAAACAAACAACGCAGAGAACAAACAATCAATAACATGGCATAGTGCACAATCATGGGATGATGCATGTCAATTTAATTGATGCATCAGAAATAAACTAGTTGACTAGATAACAACATGATTAAATGGACCCACATGCAATTTGGATTGCATATGGAAAGCCCATGAATTATGGTTGAATTAATTGTTCTACAACTAATCATCATGTGTAGGTGAATTAGCATGATGCATGGATGAGGAAAACAGCAAAATAAAAACCATAGAAACAAGTAGAAATGAAATTTACCAAGTTTGGAAATTTGTTTATTAAGTTAAGAAATTTTGGTTACTTAAAGGTGTTACACAAGCATTTGTTGTTTTCACCAATTTTAAATTGTTCAAAATATATAACAAAGTTCATATTTGAAAAGAACACACAATTTTGGGTGGATTACATGTTTCACTTGCTGAAAAAGGATTTGGAAATAATTACTTATGAATTAAACAAGTTAAACAAGATTTAATTGAATTTAATTCAAGTGTGAATTTATTTGAATTTTTATTTGTTCAAAACATTAAGTGGGAGTCATATTTGAAAAGTTTATACTTTGATGGTTTGAAAACATATTTTATATGTTCAAAAAGAAATTAATTTGACCAAGTTATTAATTTAGCAATTTTAAATGATTTAAACAAGGTTTAATTTATTTAACCAATTTTAATTATTCAAAACAGAAAACAAAGTTTATATTTGAAAAGGTGGTTCAATTTAGCATGGAAAACATATTTTATTTGTTGAAATTGGATTTAAAATGAGCAAGTTATTATTTTGGCAATTTTAAATGCAATAATTAAGAAACAGTTGTTTTCAGCCATTTAAATTATTCAAAACAGCAAACAAAGCTGATATTTGGAAACTACATGAAAAATTGATTGGAAAACATATTTAGTTTGTGGAATTTGGAATTTTTATGCCCAAGTTATGAATTTTGCGAAATTAAGTGAATTGAACAAGAATTCAAATATTGCACCAATTTAAAATATTCAAAACAGTAAACAAATTTTATATTTGGGTAGAGCATTTAATTTGGTATTGAAAACATATTTAAAAAGTTGAATTTGGAGTTAAGATGAATTATTTAGGCAATTTACAAAATTTGGTATTATTCTGCCATTTTATATTAACTAGGGACTTAGAAAATAAATAGTAGGGATCTAGAAAGAAATGGCAAGGACTTGGGTGCAAATCTGGGATTTGTGCAGGGCTTGGAAAAACAAAGGAATAAAAGGGTTTATTCCGCGGGGGTGGGATTCGAACCCACCCCCTCGCTGTGCGCGCAAAGGGTCACTGCCACTGCGGTGGCTGTCGATTTGTGATAGGTACAGGGAACACGGGGAGGTATTCTTCAGTTTAACAGTTAACTGAATTTTTGTGGTTGCAGTTGCGCTTCTGAACCTCGACGGAGGAGGCTGCCGGCGGACGTGCTGCTACGCCTCGACGTGATTGTGTGCGACGTGCGTGTGCTGGGTGTGCTGCGGCCGCGAGAGAGAGGAGGGGAGGGGAGCGAGAGGGAGAGGTGATGCGCTCACCTCGAGGGGTCGGTGGGAGGAGCAGGTCGACGGGCGGAGCAGAGGGCGACGGTGGCGAGGGGAGGATGGCGACGGCGCCACCTTGGCTTCCGGCCCTCGCCGCGGGGTGGAGGAGGGAGAGGGTGGCCGGGGGTTTCCATTCCCGGCCTCGCCCTGGCCGGTGGATGGCCCAAACGCCGGCGATCACCGGAGGAGGAGGAGGGTTTCGGTGAGGAGGTTCAGGTTCATAGAAAAATTGTGCAGAGAGAAGAGAGCAGAGGGGAGAGGAAGAGAGAATGGAGGCGGAGAGAGGGAAGAGAGGGGAAGGAGAATTAGGGTTAGAGGGCTAGGGCACCCTAGGGTTTATAGGGAGGGGGGCGAGCTCCCTACCGTTGCTTCTCCCTGCTCTGCTACGTGGATGGAGGGGATGGACGCCGTACAGAGGAAGAAGAAAGCGAGGTGGGGGGTATGGGCCTAGGGGAGAGGAGTTGGGCTGGGCCTCCTGCCCCTCTCTCTCTCTCTTTGCTTTCTTTTTATTATTTCTTCTCTGTTTCTTTTTTTTTGCTGAATAGAAAGGGAAGAAAACTAGGGTTTTTGGGTTAGAAATTTTAGGGAATAATTTTTGTAGATTGTTTATTTATTTCAGCAGCACAAAGTGCAACTTTTGGTTTTTAAAAATGAGTTGAATTTAAGTGATGTTTGTAATTTGTTTAAAATTTGAATGACATTTAATATTAATTGAAATACTTGATCTTAAGCAAAATAAGTTTTAAAATTCAAGTTTAATTGGAAACAAGTGAATGAATTGTTTTGTAATTTTGATAAGTTCAAATTGGGTGCTGTTTGTAAATTGCAATTGAATTTGAACATCATTTGAGTTAAGTGAAATATTAAAAGCCATCATTTTAAATAGTTTTGAACCTTATGGTTTGATGGAAACAAATGATGGAAGTGTTTTGTCATTTTCATAATTTTCAAAGGGGTTGCTGCTTTTGGAAATTAATTGAATTTGGAAATGGTTTGGTATTAAATGAATTTTTGATTAGAAATAAATCAACAGTTTTGAAATCACAACTTTAATGGAAACAATTGATTGTTTTGATTTGAAATATCATTTTGGAAATTGTAACATCACAAGTATGAAACAAAAGATTGAAATTTGATTTGAAATTCAAATAGAAAACAGAGGAAAACAAATGGAAAACAAGCAAAACAAATGCAATGAACATGATGTCATGATGCAAAACATAAAATAACAGAGAGCAAACATTCTAATGGCTATTTTTTATACTTGGGATGTTACAAAACGCCCCCCCTTGAAGGAATCGCGCCCCGAGATTCCTACTGAGAAAAGAAAAGGTCCGGATACTTCTTGCGAAGATCCTCTTGAGCTGTGACACGTGAAACACATCGTGCACCTTGGATAGTTTTTTCTGGAATTTCAAAACGATAGGCATTCTTGGCAACTCTTCTGGAAAGACGTCAGGGAATTCGCAAACCACCGGAACATTTTTTAGTAGAGGGAGAGGTTTTGTATCGAGGGTGTATAGCTGGATAGAACTTGATTCATTTGGAGAATAGACTATCTGGCCAGAAGGGTGGAACAGAGTTATTGATTAGACGCCGGTAGAATAACTGAAGTGGAAAGCAACAACAAGGTTTGAACGGACGAAAATGATGTTGAGAAGAACAGGATATCGAAGCAACAACGGGAAACACGAGAACAAAACACTCCTGAGGTACTACGGAAAACCCATCCGGGCTTCTAAAGTATCAATATCTACTGCTTAAGGAATAGAGGATCTGCTTCCGGGGCTTACACGCCTCCGTTCTCAATCATGAGTAGGCAACATGATAAATCATGTCACAACCACCTCCATTCCTATGGTCTAGTAGATATAACCATCCTAGAGAAACCAGGATTTGTGAAATCCTAACTTGAAAGTTTAGATGAGGAGAGAAAACAACGTTGCACTTCCTTACCAGACAAAGGGTGGGTGGGTGGGGAAAGAAGAAAAAGAACAGAATTCCTACTCTCACGTTTCCTTTTTCCTATATAGCTACAAAATAGTTTCTAGACTCAACTGCGACCAGTAAAAGGGATCCTACAGGCAGACAGGCTCTGATACCATTTGTCGCACCCGGACTTCTAGGGGATACTCGCAGTTCCGTTGAACAACAGATGATTGGATTACGGGGCCTACCTGCACCCGCATCTCTTACGAGTAGGCCAACACACGTATGTGTGACAACCAAACTCTACTGTTCATCATCTACGTAAACCATCCCATAGAAATCAGGATACTTCCATTGACGTACTTCAAAACATACACACATGGTACGTCAACGGCATTTGAATAAGTGATATCACAACATATCTCTACGACACAAAAGATTGAAATAAGTTGCAAATAGCTCTCATTAGAGCAGAGATAGAAAATACAATCATCCAGAGGACACATGTCCAAACAATTCATCATTACATCATAGCGGAAGCATTCAAGATGTCTGAGTACAGACAAGATCCAAATAGGCCTAAGAGGCCGGAAACGAAAAGACGGAGCCCATCCACGAAGTCTCGGATCCTGCCCGGGTCCGCTATCTACTTGCCAGCAGTCTCGTCATAATCCACGTAGTAGCCACCATGGTGATCCTCGGAAACGTAGTCTGCGGAAACCACAGCCCCAAAGGGGTCAGTACATAAACGTACTGGCAAGCAAGACTCACAATTCACCAAAGTGTAACCCGTCAACACCAAGCACAGATGCCTTGGGTTCAACGGAAGAAAGGGGATATAAAAGATGCTGCAACTGGCTGCTCTAACCAACTACAGAAGTACTACCACTTCCGGCTAAACAGAAAGGGGATAAGATAGCGTATCGTAACCAACTATAACTAACCACCAAACAAACCCATCCTGGATCTCGCCCCTTATCCAAAGAAGCAATCCGAGGATAACTCACACAGTTGGATTAATGATGGATCAAGTTATTGTGGCAATAAGGCTATTACTAGTCAAGTTATCATTAGTTAGGTGTAAGTTGTTCTGAGTACTTGTTAGCCAGTACTTTCACCAAGTAGTCCATAACCGCTAAAAACACGGCTTCTCGAGAAGATTTATCCCTGCAGGGGTGCACCAATTTGGCCGTACACGTAAGAATAACCCGTCAGATGGAACGGCCATTCCACCAAGCGGGGCACTCAACACCACTCAACTCTTCTTCGCATCAAGCCCAAAGAACCCCGTGCAATTGAGCGCACGGCTAATCAAGCCCCACGAAGAAAAGGGGACCCTCATAGCACTCTAAGAACGTGTCTCCCTAAATGCCGACTACAAAAGTTTCCACCCTGGCCTCGGGTTCGTACCTGCATATGCGTGCGGCAAATGGAAAACCCGAACTAAATGAGGCGATTTGGACGAGATGCGAATCGAATCAAATTTAGGGGGGCGCCCATACACGCTTCCCACATGCGGTTAGTGCGCTCATCATGGATCAGTAGACAAGACCCTTTTCCTATTAGGGTCGACACTAGCAGGCCTAAAAACCACGTCGGTTCTCCTGCCGGTGCCTTATCAGCAAATTGTTATTACCTCAAAATTAACAGGTTGTTGTTTAACATCGAGCCCCAGAACACAGTAGAATATGATAACAGAAAGTAACGGACAGCAGACTCGAGCAAAAACAACCCTAAGCATGCTAGTAAGACACGGGCACAAGCAAAGGGGTTATAGGAGTGGAGGTGAGGCAATATCAGGGTTAAGGATAACATGTGATAGGTTCGAACAGAAGCAACGATTCAAAAGGCTAGCAAAATAGACAACGAAAAGTATCGGTATCCAATGTTGAAAGGAACACAATGGTTCATGTGAGTGAATACTTGCCTGCAAACTCAGCAGCCTGGTACTGAGCTAAAATCCTCTGAAGTAGTATCGTAAGTATCGTCGGTCTCAACATCGTCGTTTATCCGAGAAGAAGCAAACAAACAACGCATAGAACAAACAATCAATAACATGGCATAGTGCACAATCATGGGATGATGCATGTCAATTTAATTGATGCATCAGAAATAAACTAGTTGACTAGATAACAACATGATTAAATGGACCCACATGCAATTTGGATTGCATATGGAAAGCCCATGAATTATGGTTGAATTAATTGTTCTACAACTAATCATCATGTGTAGGTGAATTAGCATGATGCATGGATGAGGAAAACAGCAAAATAACAACAATAGAAACAAGTAGAAATGAAATTTACCAAGTTTGGAAATTTGTTTATTAAGTTAAGAAATTTTGGTTACTTAAAGGTGTTACACAAGCATTTGTTTTTTTCACCAATTTTAAATTGTTCAAAATAGATAACAAAGTTCATATTTGAAAAGAACACACAATTTTGGGTGGATTACATGTTTCACTTGCTGAAAAAGGATTTGGAAATAATTACTTATGAATTAAACAAGTTAAACAAGATTTAATTGAATTTAATTCAAGTGTGAATTTATTTGAATTTTTATTTGTTCAAAACATTAAGTGGGAGTCATATTTGAAAATTTTATACTTTGATGGTTTGAAAACATATTTTATATGTTCAAAAAGAAATTAATTTGACCAAGTTATTAATTTAGCAATTTTAAATGATTTAAACAAGGTTTAATTTATTTAACCAATTTTAATTATTCAAAACAGAAAACAAAGTTTATATTTGAAAAGGTGGTTCAATTTAGCATGGAAAACATATTTTATTTGTTGAAATTGGATTTAAAATGAGCAAGTTATTATTTTGGCCATTTTAAATGCAATAATTAAGAAACAGTTGTTTTCAGCAATTTAAATTATTCAAAACAGCAAACAAAGTTGATATTTGGAAAGTACATGAAAAATTGATTGGAAAACATATTTAGTTTGTGGAATTTGGAATTTTTATGCCCAAGTTATGAATTTTGCGAAATTAAGTGAATTGAACAAGAATTCAAATATTGCACCAATTTAAAATATTCAAAACAGTAAACAAATTTTATATTTGGGTAGAGCATTTAATTTGGTATTGAAAACATATTTAAAAAGTTGAATTTGGAGTTAAGATGAATTATTTAGGCAATTTACAAAATTTGGTATTATTCTGCCATTTTATATTAACTAGGGACTTAGAAAATAAATAGTAGGGATCTAGAAAGAAATGGCAAGGACTTGGGTGCAAATCTGGGATTTGTGCAGGGCTTGGAAAAACAGAAGGAATAAAAGGGTTTATTCCGCGGGGGTGGGATTCGAACCCACCCCCTCGCTGTGCGCGCAAAGGGTCACTGCCACTGCGGTGGCTGTTGATTTGTGATAGGTACAGGGAACTCGGGGAGGTATTCTTCAGTTTAACAGTTAACTGAATTTTTGTGGTTGCAGTTGCGCTTCTGAACCTCGACGGAGGAGGCTGCCGGCGGACGTGCTGCTGCGCCTCGACGTGATTGTGCGCGACGTGCGTGTGCTGGGTGTGCCGCGGCCGCGAGAGAGAGGAGGGGAGGGGAGCGAGAGGGAGAGGTGATGCGCTCACCTCGAGGGGTCGGTGGGAGGAGCAGGTCGACGGGTGGAGCAGAGGGCGACGGTGGCGAGGGGAGGATGGCGGCGGCGCCACCTTGGCTCCCGGCCCTCGCCGCGGGGTGGAGGAGGGAGAGGGTGGCCGGGGGTTTCCATTCCCGGCCTCGCCCTGGCCGGTGGATGGCCCAAACACCGGCGATCACCGGAGGAGGAGGAGGGTTTCGGTGAGGAGGTTCAGGTTCATAGAAAAATTGTGCAGAGAGAAGAGAGCAGAGGGGAGAGGAAGAGAGAATGGAGGCGGGGAGAGGGAAGAGAGGGGAAGGAGAATTAGGGTTAGAGGGCTAGGGCACCCTAGGGTTTATAGGGAGGGGGCGAGCTCCCTGCCGTTGCTTCTCCCTGCTCTGCTACGTGGATGCAGGGGATGGACGCCGTACAGAGGAAGAAGAAAGCGAGGTGGGGGTATGGGCCTAGGGGGAGAGGAGTTGGGCTGGGCCTGCTGCCCCTCTCTCTCTCTCTTTGCTTTCTTTTTATTATTTCTTCTCTGTTTCTTTTTTTTTTGCTGAATAGAAAAGGAAGAAAACTAGGGTTTTTGGGTTAGAAATTTTAGGGAATAATTTGTGTAGATTGTTTATTTATTGCAGCAGCACAAAGTGCAACTTTTGGTTTTTAAAAATGAGTTGAATTTAAGTGTTGTTTGTAATTTGTTTAAAATTTGAATGACATTTAATATTAATTGAAATACTTGATCTTAAGCAAAATAAGTTTTAAAATTCAAGTTTAATTGGAAACAAGTGAATGAATTGTTTTGTAATTTTGATAAGTTCAAATTGGGTGCTGTTTGTAAATTGCAATTGAATTTGAACATCATTTGAATTAAGTGAAATATTAAAAGCCATCATTTTAAATAGTTTTGAACCTTATGGTTTGATGGAAACAAATGATGGAAGTGTTTTGTCATTTTCATAATTTTCAAAGGGGTTGCTGTTTTTGGAAATTAATTGAATTTGCAAAGGGTTTGGTATTAAATGAATTTTTGATTAGAAATAAATCAACAGTTTTGAAATCACAACTTTAATGGAAACAATTGATTGTTTTGATTTGAAATATCATTTTGGAAATTGTAACATCACAAGTATGAAACAAAAGGTTTGAAATTTGATTTGAAGTTCAAATAGAAAACAGAGGAAAACAAATGGAAAACAAGCAAAACAAATGCAATGAACATGATGTCATGATGCAAAACATAAAATAACAGAGAGCAAACATTCTAATGGCTATTTTTCATACTTGGGATGTTACACAGTCGGAGAGGAGATCATCACCGGAGGCCTCTACATCACGATGCCCGCCTCCGGAGTGATGCGTGAGTAGTTCATCCTTGGACTACGGGTTCATAGCAGTAGCTAGATGGTTGTCTTCTCCTCATGCCTCCATGTTTAGATCTCGTGAGCTTCCTAACATGATCGAGATTGATCTTATGTAACTCTATGTGCTGTGTTTGCTGGGATCCGATGAATATTTAACTTATGCCAAGTTGATTATAGTATTTATTTCGTATATTATTTGTGATCTTGCATGCTTTTCGTTGCCAGTGGTTGCTCTAGCCAAGTAGTTGCTAGTGACTCCAAGAGGGAGTATTTATGCTCGATAGTGGGTTCATGCCTCCTTTTCGCCTTACTCGAGTGACAGAAACATGAAGGGGGGGATGTGATGTTGCCACTAGGGAGAAAACAGCGGTGAGAGTGCCCGCTTGCATAATCATTGCTTACATTACACACTTTGTTTAATGCAGTTATCTGTTGCTTGCAACTTAATACCTAAAGGGGTTCGGATGATAACCCGAGGGTGGATTATTAGTCATAGATGCAGTTGGATTACAGTCTATGTATATTGTTGTAATGCCCGCACTAAATAGCATAGTAGTCATCCTGTCATGAATGTGCACTACGGTGCAACCTCTATTTGTCAATTGCCCAGCTGTAATGTGTTCACCCAACATGCTATCTTTTATGGAGAGACACCACTAGTGAACCTATGAACCCGGTCCATTTTCCTATACTGTTAAACCAACCACCACAATTTCCTGATTTCTTTACTTACTGCAAGCATACACCATTTTCCACACTATACGTCTAATCTTTGTTTTCAGCAAGACCGGTAAGATTGACAACCTCACTGTACCATTGGGACAAAGTATTTTGCTTGTGTTGTGTGCAGGTTCCACGTTGTTGCTAACACCGGTGAGCCATCAACACCGCCAGTGGCATAAACCTTCTGAAGGTCCTCTTTCTCCTACTGGATTGATAACCTTGGTTCTTAACTAAGGGGAAAACTCCTACTACTGTGCTCATCACACCCTACTCTTGAGGTATCCCAACGAGTGCAAGATCTGCACCATCAAGGGCTTTTTCTGGCGCCGTTGCCGGGGAGAAGGAAGTCTTCTGGCAAGGGAAGTCTCTCACTCTCAACCTCTTTATTTTGTTTATTGTCTTGCTTTTATTTTTGTTTTGTTTTGCTTCTCTTTATCAAAAACACAAAAAAAATTAGTTCTTATTCTAGTTGTTATTTTTGTCTCTATGTTTTTATTTCTCATCATGTTGTTCCCTAAGTTTATCTTGAAAGATTTGCCGGTAGGAAGTGGTTCTATACTTGGAAAGGACACTATCAAAGAATTCTTTGATCATGTTAGTAAGCATGATAACTTTGAGGAAAAATCCATAGTAGAACTTGCTCCCAATTACGAGACTGCTGCAACTTATTTAATTCACATGCTAGAAGCTAGGTTTGTTAACCTCCATCCCATAATACAACATATGTTCCTCAACTTTAATAACATTTAAGATGTTGAGAAAAGAAACTTCATTTTAGAAACTATGCTTAAAGAATTTGCAGATGTTGTTATAGAAGCTAGAAAAGTCTTTGATCGTTTCAATATGCTTGGCTCATTTGTAGACATTGTTGGTGCTCTAGAAAAACTGAATCTAATAATTAAAAAATGATAAAATACCAATCCCTTTTAAATTAGTGGCACTGCACGAAGCCCAAGAAAAGAATTTTGATTGGATTGTTCCTGAGAATTTATTTGATGAAGATAGTAACCCTAAAATTACTAAGAGAGGAACCTCTGAAACTCACTTAGATAAAATACAATGCATTATTAAAGAATTTCCAAATTTGATTTGAATGCCTCACTTGAAAATACTTGAGTTGCCATTTTATGCCTAGCTGAATGGCGTTAAAGAAAAGTGCTACCGGGAGACAACCCGTTTTATTTCGCTGTTTTCAACCCGTTTTCTTTCGTTTTCTTTGGTGTGCTTTGCACATGGGTGTTGTCTATTTCCTTAGCAACCCCTCTGTATCTTTTCTTTTTAGTTTTTGTTGATCCAAGTAAAGCCTCTAGTGGAAAGTTGAGCCTATATTTCGGATTTCTATGCAGGAAACAGATTTCTGCTGTCCACTGTTTATTCCATATAAAATCACAGAAAATTCAAAATGACCTGAGTTGCTTTGTGCGTAATCTTGAGCTGTATACGCAACTTTTCTTAGTTGACCACCTTTTGATTTGAGCAACAGAAGATTTTCGAAAAAATCATCTTTACCTGTTGTCCTGTTTTGATAGATTTCTGCCAATAATTGCATTTGCTTCTTAATCGCTTTCTTTTGGGAAAAAGAGTTTTGAAAGAAGTTGTGATAGTAGATAATGTGTTTTTGAGTGTCAGACATGTGTTGAAACTGAACCATGTGAATTTTTTATTTCGATTACACTAACATTGCTAATGAAGATTGTGAGAAGTTTGGTGTGAAGGAAGTTTTCAAGGGTCAAGAGAAGAGCATGATATTATGTGATCAAGAAGAGTGAAAATACTAAGCTTGGGGATGCCCTGGTGGTACATCCCAGCAAATTCCAAGAAGACTCGAGCGTCTAAGCTTGAGGATGCCCCAAGGCATCCCCTTCTTCATCAACAAATTATCAGTTCACTTCTAGTGAAACTATATTTTTATTCGGTCACATCTTATGTGCTTTACTTGGAGCGTCTTTTTTTTCAGTTTGTTTTTGTTTTTTATTTCAGTTTGTTTTTACTTTTTCAATAAACTTGGTTGGACCCCAGCATTCTTTTATTGGAGAGTGACACGCTTCGCTTTTTCATGAGAATACTTTGTATTCTTAATCTCTGTCTGGCTGCTGCATTTATTTAGCTCTCGTTTTGCATGCATATCTTATTAGAGCTGTTAGTTTTAGTAGTATTATTTATATTATTTGTTTTTAGTTTATGTAGAGAGTTTTTGTTAAAACATATTGTGTATGGTGCTTGTTGGGAGAAGGAAACTGTTGTTTAAAGTAGAATTTATACTGGTGCAAGTAGAAGCTTGTATAGGCTGTTGCTAGAACTTTTTCATGCCATGATAAATGTTATTTTAGTTCTAAATCCTTGTGATGTTGAGTAGCATGAATAGCCTCAAATAGTTGAGAGTGTTTAATATTTCATTGAAAGATTCTTGAGATGTTCTTGTCATAAGGAAGCATAAATTTTTGGTATTCTCTTTCAAATGTTTTATTTGGTTGACTTGGCGCATTCTCACAACATGTTTATGACTACAAACCAGTCACGAATAACCTCCTTGACCACTTAGTTTTTGAACCATGATACTTCTTATGCTTTAATTAATGATGTTTATGTCGCCATGCATAATTATGGCTCTTATGCTCTCTTGATTTGTCGCTCCTAGTCTTTTGCTAGCCTCCACCTGTACTGAGTATGAGCTCTACTTGTGCATCCAACTCCCTTAAACCAAAGTTTTTCCCATTGTTTCCACCATACCTACCTACATGTGGTATTTAGCTGCCACTCCAAGTAAATTTCTCATGTGTTACCTTTAAAACTTTCAAAATTACTCCTGCTTTATGTTCCTGTTTTTGCTCATGAGGACGTCCATAGAGAATCTTTATCTCACGTGTTGATTGGATTTCACACCCTCGACTAGTTTCTTCATCCGCTTATCCAAATGATAGAAGAGCTAGCAGCGGGGTGCCCAGACCCAAATTAATACACACAAAATCTCTTCACTATTTTTTCCCCTGATTTATCAGTCAAAGGATAAGTGTGTAAACAAAAGAGAAAGAGGGATGACCTTCTACCCAGATGCGTCCTTCGCATGGGAGCCGCTCTTGTGAATCCAGTTGGCTTGTGACGTACTGTATTTTCTATTTTCCATTCGTTGACTTTAACATACATCTCCCAAAATATAGACACTCCTCCACGGTATGTGACTGTTGGCAGGCACCCGAGGATTCGGTTAGCGATGGTTTGTGAAATATGGATGGGAGGAGTTCCAAACTTTTGATACCTCTTTTTAATAAAATAAAAGCTCTAGCACATGAGTGATCCCTGCTTTCCTTCGCGAAGGGCCTTTCTTTTACTTTTATGTTGAGTCTCCATCTTCTAACTTTATGCACAATTGAGAGAGCATTTTTGCCATTCTTTGTTCTACATGCATTGTCCCATGAACATCAATAATTACTTCATGATGTGATATCATTTTTTTCTTAAATTATTTGTTCTAGTCTTCCTCATGAACTTTGAAGGTGTCCTGGCATTTATGTTTTGCCCCACTCTTAAGGAATAGCGAAATATCACTTTGCCATGCTTTCTCTATATCTGAAACCGACGTTTATCTTTCTTTGCTTTGTTTCTCATGATCCCTTATTTGAGATACTCTTCATGATGAAAGGTTATTGCTTTGCTTTATGCCTTTACATTTTTATGATCAAGATTATGTTAGTAGCATGTCACCTCAGAAATTATTGTTTTATCATTTACCTACTCGAGGAAGAGTAGGAACTAATCTTGGGTATGCTTGATACGTCTCCAACATATCTATAATTTCTGATGCTCCATAATGATATTATTCCAATTGCTACATGTTTTCTCCCTTCTTTATGTCATTTTTATCGATTTTACGGACTAACCTATTGACAAGATGCCAGAGAGCGAGTTCCCTGTTTTCTGCCGTTTTTAGTTTCAGAAAATTTGTTCTGGAAATATTCTCGGAATTGGAAAGTTCGAAGCCCGGAAGTCCTATTTTCCCCGGAAGCATCCAGAAGACCGAAGAGGAGACAAAGAGGGGCAACAGGGATGCCACACCATGTGGTGGCGCGCCCCCACCCATGGCCGTGCCAGGGGGTGGTGTGGGGCCCCCAGAGGTCCACCTCCTCCTTTCGCTTATTTAATCCCCCCGGATGGAAAACCCTAAACACTTGATCAAATATCCCCGAGAAGTTCCACAGCCGCCGTCACTGTCAACCCTAGACCAGGGGGGTTCTGAAGCTGTCTCCGGCACCTTGCCGGAGAGGAGATCATCACCGGAGGCCTCTACATCACCATGCCTGCCTCCGGAGTGATGCGTGAGTAGTTCATCCTTGGACTACGGGTCCATAGCAGAAGCTAGATGGTTGTGTTCTCCTCATATGACTCCACGTTTAGATCTCGTGAGCTGCCTAACATGATCGAGATTGATCTTATGTAATTCTATGTGTTGTGTTTGCTGGGATCCGATGAATATTTAACTTATGCCAAGTTGATTATAGTCTTTATTGCATATGTTATTTGTGATCTTGCATGTTTTCCATTGCTAGTGGTTGCTCTGGCCAAGTAGTTGCTAGTGACTCCAAGAGGTAGTATTTATGCTCGATAGTGGGTTCATGCCTCCTCACCACCTTGCTCGAGTGACAGAAACGTGAAGGGAGGGATGGGATGTTGCCATTAGGGAGAAAACAGCGGTGAGATTGCCCGCGTGCATAAACATTGTTTACATTACACACTTTGTTTAATGCAGTTATCTGTTGCTTGCAACTTAATACCTAAGGGGATTCGAATGATAACCTGAGGGTGGATTATTAGTCATAGATGCAGCTGGATTACGGTCTATGTATATTGTTGTAATGCCCGCACTAAATATCATAGTAGTCATCATGTCATGAATGTGCACTACGGTGCAATCTCTATTTGTCAATTGCCCAGCTGTAATTTGTTCACCTAGCATGCTATATTTTATGGAAAGACACCACTAGTGAACCTATGAACCCCAGTCCATTTTCCTATACTGTTAAACCAACCACCACAATTTCCTGCTTTCTTTACTTAGTGCAAGCATACACCATTTTCCACACTATACGTCTAATCTTTTTTTTCAGCAAGACAGGTGAGATTACAACCTCACTGTACCGTTGGGACAAAGTATTTTGGTTGTGTTGTGTGCAGGTTCCACGTCGTTGCTGACACCGGTGAGCCATCCCCACCGTCAGTGGCATCAGCCTTCCGAAGGTCCTCTTTCTCCTACTAGATTGATAACCTTGGTTCTTAACTAAGGGGAAAACTCCTACTGCTATGGTCATCACACCCTCCTCTTGGGTTATCCCAATGAGTGCAAGATCTGCACCATCAGGGACATCATCGAAGAATTATTCCACCGCTGCCTCAGGGCGGAAAACAACAGAGAGAGAAAAGCTCTTCGGCAGGGAGAAATCTGACGGGGAAATTCCTCCCCGGAGAGGGTAAGTCATCGCTATCGTCACCGTCATTACTCCGAGCTTCATCGAGATCATCATAATCATCATCCGCATCACCAGCACCATCACCGCCATCGTCCACCTTCATCCTGCTGTAACAATTAGTTTTTTTTTATCGTTGCTCTTCTCTAGATCTGTCTCCCCGTATGGATTACTTGTTAGTAGGTGATGCTTGTGAGATTTATCGGTGTTTACACTTTATGACCAGATTGTCATTATCCATTATATCACCTTTGATTATGATCCATATGATTACTTGTGAGTAGTTCGTTTAGTTCTTGAGGACATCGAGAAGTCATGATGTTAGTAGTGAAGTTATGTTGAAGTAATATCTCGTGGTTCGGTATTTAAGTTGTGGTGCTATTCTTTTAGTGGTGTCATGACTACATGATACTTCACCTTTATGGGCCTAGGAGGATGCATTGTGTGTTTGGCTACTAATTTTGGGGTTGCCGGAGTGACAGAAACCTAAACCACCGTTAGGAAACCAATGCACGAGGGAGTGTAGGATCCCGGAGTTTTAAAGTTGTGGCTAGATTTATCTTAATTACTTTCTCGTGTTTGCGGATGCTTACGAGGGGTATAATCACAAGTGTGTATTAGCCCTAGTTGGGCGGTGCATTAGCATAGGTTCACCCACACAACACTTCACGAACCAATAAATATTGATCAACCGTAATGAAGCGAAAGCACTTGACGAAATTCCCATGTGTTCTGGAGAACGTTTGGTAATCATAAGTAAAACAACTGTCTTGTCCTTTGCTCTCAAAAGGATTGGGCCACTCGTTGAAATATAATTGACTACACTTTATTTACTCGCACTTTATTTATCTGCTATATCAAAAACCACCAAAAACCCATTTGCTAGTGTTTAGCGTGAATTATCCATCCAACCTGCTTGTCAACACCTTCTGCTCCTCGTTAGCTTTGACACTCTTATTTATCAAAAGTACTACGATACACCCCCTACACTTGTGGGTCATCAGGACCCAAACGTGCAATGATCTCACTTTGATGCAGGAAACAAGAAACACATAATGCTTGGGGCGTTTGCACATGTTAGATGCCGAGATGGCCTTCGAAATGGCATTTCGGGGGGTTTAATTCGACGAAACCACCATGTAGGAAGGCCAAACTATTGTCAACCCATGGTGTTTCCATAAGAATGTGGAAATCACAAGATTGTGTACATTTTGTGTGTATTGAAAGGAGTTTTGGTGCAATGAGGTAATGGTGTGAGTCGAACATGCTTTGAAGTGAGAATTCCCCTCCCTGAGAACCCAGAAAACCCTAGGTAGTGTATGTGCTTGTGGCACGCATGGCTCAGATTGAGCTGTAACTTTATTTGTTTGATGGAATAAGTAGATGGTTGGCCCATGCAAGTTTGTAGATTTTTGTGGTAATCCTAGGTTGGTGCTCAATTTTTTTAGCCGAAAAGGCCCAAAAAATAGCCACGACACATGTTTTGTACCAAATTTGGATTGAGCACTGGTTCTTTGGGGACCCAAACGTGCAATGATCTCACTTTGATGCACGAAACAAGAAAAACACATTGCCTGGGGCGTTTGCACATGTTAGATGCCGAGATGGCCTTTGAAATGGCATTTCGGGGTCGGGAGGGGGGTTAATTCGACGAAACCACCATGTAGAAAGACCAAACTGTTGTCAACCCATGGTGTTGCCATAAGAATGTGGAAAGCACAAGTTTGTGTAAATTTTGTGTGTATTGAAAGGAGGTTTGGTGCAATGAAGTGATGGTGTGAGTCAAACATGCTTTGAAGTGGGCATTCCCCTCCCCGAAAACCCTAGGTAGTGTATATGCTTGTGGCACACACGACTCAGATTGAGCTATAACTTTATTTGTGTGATGGAATAGGTAGATGGCTGGCTGATACATCATAAAGATATCCTTAATTTCTGATGTTCCATGTTTTTTTTATGTTGTTTCCCACATGTTTGCTATACACTTTATGTCATTTTTATCGATTTTCCGGACTAACCTATTGACAAGATGCCACAGAGCCAGTTCCCTGTTTTTTGCTGTTTTTAGTTTCAGAAAAGTTGTTCTGGAAATATTCTCGGAATTGGAAAATTCGAATCCCGGAAGTCTTAGAATTCCTGAAGGTTCCACGGAGTCCCGAAGAGACCTAGAGGGGGGCCTCAGAGGGCCCACACCATAGGGCGGCGCGCCCCCTCGGCCGTGCTATGGGGTGGTGTGGGGCCCCCAGGCCTGCAGCGCCTATGCCCTTTCGCCTATTTATACCCCCCCGAGACGTAAACACTAAATAGATACCACGTCGTCCCAAAAAATCACCTGAGGCCGCCGTCATCATCATCCCGAGATCGGGAGGGGAATTCATCAACGGAGGGGTCTACACCACCATGCCCTCCACCGAAGTGATGCGTGAGTTGTTCATCACTGGACTAAAGGAACATAGCAGTAGCTAGATGGTTGTTCTCTCCACTTTGTACCTCATGTTTAGATCTCGTGAGCTGCCTCACATGATCGAGATCATCTTTATGTAATTCTAGATGTTGTGTTTGCTGGGATCTGATGAATGTTGAATGCTATGTCTTCTGATTCTCAATCTATCATGTTATCTTCATGCATATGTTATTTATGATGTTGCATGCTCTCCGTTATTAGTAGATGCTCTGGCCAAGTAGATGCTAGTAACTCCAAGAGGGAGTATTTATGCTCGATAGTGGGTTCATGCATCCTTTGCATCTGTGCTCGAGTGACAGAAACTTGACGGATGGAGGATGTGATGTTGCCATTAGGGAGAAAACAACGGTGTTTACCTAGTTTACATTGTTTACATTACACACTTTGCTTACGGCGATAATCTATTGCTAGCAACTTAATACCCAACCTTTGTTCGGATGATATTCGGAGGGTGGATTATTAGACATAGATGCAGTTGGATGATAGTCTATGTATTTTGTTGTAATGCCCGCATGAATCAAGTAGTAATCTTTATGTCTTGCATATGCAATACGGTGCAGCCTTCACTTCTTTCAATTGCCCAGCTGTAATTGTTTCACCACACATGTTATTTATCTTTCACGGAGAGACACCACTAGTGAACTGTGGACCCCGGTCCATTTTCCTCATACTAGTAAAACACCTATTGCTTTCATACTATTTTCCTATTGTTTTCCACACCATACGTTTGACATCTTTGTGTTCAGCAAAACCGGTGAGATTGACAACCTCACTGCTTCGTTGGGGCAATGTGATTTGATTGTGTTGTGTAGGTTCCACGTTGCTGCTAAATCGGTAGTGCGCCCTGCCATCTCAGTTGCATAAATCTTCAGAGATTTCTTGTCCTCCTACTGGTCGATTCAACCTTGGTTTCTTTTCTGAGGGAAAACTTGTCGCTGCACTCTTCACAACCTTTCTCTTGGGGTTTACCAACGTCAGCCTTCAACAAGTTTTCTCGCGCCGTTGTCGGGGAGGAAGAGAATTTCTGCAAGGGGAGTCTCTCATTTCCAATCTCTTTACTTTGTTTTTTTTTCTGTTTGCTTAGTTTATTTTATTTTGTCGTGTTTGCTTCTCTTTATCAAAAACACACAAAAATTAGTTCTTATTTTAGCTGTAGTTTTATTCTAGTTTTTAGCCTTGTTAAAATGAATACTCCTGTTCCTGTTACCTTGTCGCATGAGGAAATTATTTCCACTTTCAAACAAAGGAATGATGGGAGTTTCAAGGAAGCTTGGTCTAGAGTTTTTGATTCCTACTGCAAAATTGAACCTAAAATGACTCTAAGCCTGTTTCTGGGTAGCTTTTATTTAGGTATTGTTCTTTACTATAGATGTGCTTTGGATACTGTGGTAGGAGAAGAATTACTTCGTTGTGATGAAGATCAAGCTTTTGATGCTACAAAAAAAATTAATTACCACCTATAATTCACCTAGTAGCTCTGATAGAGGCTTTGCAAGTATTTATGCTAGATTGAATACTCTTGAGACACATGTTTCTTGCTTAAGTGAGGGTCATAACCGGATTTGTGAACACCTTGATCATGTCCCAATAAACTCTAAAGCCTCAAATATAATCCCAACTGTGAAGGTTACATTTAATGGCAAAACTTTTCATGCTCGCTGTGATATTATGTCTGAATTTTGTCTTATGCCTAAAGAAATTTATGAATCTTTGAATACTTGGAGACTTACTGAGGGAGGAGAAGAAATATGTCTCACTAATAATACCACTATATTTCCCATTGGGATAGATGAGGGAACATTTACAAAAAATCCTAGGAAGAATGGTATCCACTGATTATCTTGTTATTGAATGTGTAGGAGAGGGCCAAATTACTCTTGGAAGAAATCTGTTGAAGCTCTTAGGAGCAACTATTGATATGGGGAGAGGTACCATGACTTTTACTCCAAAATCATTTGCAGACCATCAGTTCCCTAAAATCAAGAATAAGGGTAATAAAGGTAAACGTAAGCCTTGTAACAATTTGGATACTTCTTCACTTGAAAATACTTGATTCCACTTTTCTGGTCCTAGCTAAAAGGCGTTAAAGAAAAGCACTTCTTGGGAGATAACCCATGGTTTTATTTTTTGCTTTGTTTTTCCCTGTTTTATTTGAGTCAAGGGGTTGTATACTTCTGTAGAAACTCCTTTGTATCTTTATTGTCATGTTTTAGTAGTGCCAAGTAAGGTTTCTGGCGAGAGTTGGAGTTGGTTTTCGGATTTCTGCGCAGGAAACAGATTTCAGTTGTCCACCGTAAATATCGTAAAATTCACAGAAATATCAGAATGACCTGAAATTTCTTGTTCTTATTCCTCGGCTAATTCCTCAACTTTTTTGTTCTTTAAGTGTTTCGATCTGAGCAACGTAAGTGCCTCGAAAAAATTTGTCTTTACAGACTGTTCTGGTTTTGACAGATGCTGCCATTTTCCTTGCATTTGCTCTTTTGCGATGTCAAGTGGATTTCTTTGCTTCACGAAACATCAGTGGCTGTAGCTAATGTTTAAAAGTATCAATATAACTTTTGCCATGCACAACCAATGGATTTTCTATTGTTGCACTAACCCTCATGCGAATTACTCTTTGAGTGTGGTGTGAAGGAAGTTTTCAATGGTCAAGAGAAGAGGGCGATATATGTGATCAAGAAGGGTGCAAGGTAAAAGCTTGGGGATGTCCCCATGGTTCATCCAAGCATATTTTAAGAATACTCAAGCATATAAGCTTGGGGATTCCCAAGGCATCCCCTTCTTCATCAACAATCTATCAGGTCACTTCTAATGAAACTATATTTTTATTCGGTCACATCATCTAAAGTTTTCTTGGAGCGTGAAAGTGCATTTTGCATCTTTGATCTCTTTTAGGTTTTGGAGTTGATAACAACACCACTAAGCATCTAACAGTGCGTCAAGTATTTTAGGTAATATCAAATAGACGCAAAAAAGGTGAAGAGATTTACAAGACAAAGCCACCAAGATACATATGGTCCAGCGGCAGTACCGGGAGTACCGCTCTGCACAGCGAGCAGTAGTACCGCGCACAGTACCGGCAGAAGTACCGCCAGGATAAAATTTTGTACTGCATCCAGCGGTACTGAAGCGGTACTGGCTCGGTAGTACCGCTTAATTAATATCTATCTTGAGCAAATCCTTGCTCAGCGGTAGTACCACTACTGGATGGCGGTAGTACCGCTCCCTACAAGAAGCGGTAGTACCGCCCTCAGTACCGGCCGTTGTTGGCTCGTTTTTGCTCGCAGTAACCTTTACGGTACTGAGGCGGTAGTGACCTAGTACTACCGCCAGCCACTTCGATTTTATTCGAAGTTTGTGGCCAGCGGTAGTACCGGTGTCCCCTCGCGGTAGTACCGCTGCTGGAGTACCACGGTACTTTAGCAGCATTACCGCCCGCTGAAAGCGCATGGTTCCCCCATATGTGGTTTTGGTAATTAATGACAATCCTTATGGACTAATGTTTGCATTGAGTTATCCTTGTAGATCTTGTCCAAAGGAAATAATGGAGTTCATGTGTTGAACTCTATTAGCTTCCTTGATGGCCATTGTTATATTCATGGATTTATATGAAGAATGGTCATGATAGGAGTTGAGCTTATTGCTAGTGTGTCTTGAAGTAAAGGATTAGGTGATCTTTCATTATCATCTTGAAGACATCATCATTTGAAGTTAGAAGCAAAGATACAAGGTTGATCAAGCAAGCGATCAACACACAAAGCTACAATTTGTACCAAGTGGGATTGTGTATCTCATGGTACGGTAAGCAATTGTATATATAGCTTTGTGAACTAACCCATGATATGTATGTGTGGCATTTCTATGTGTGGTTAGGTATCTTTCCATGGGCATGAACCAAAAGGAAGATTTCATATAGCCCATGGTCTATGTCGTCGTCAAGCGGTGTTCGTCATCTTACTTGACGTGGAAGCTCAAGTGAAGCATATAGAAGATATCCTATGCTTGATGCTTGCAACCCTTTTGGAGATTATGGCCTTGTGAAGATTTGCCGAGAAGATTCTCCCCCGTAATGGTGTATGGGGGAGCTAGTCTCTCCCATAATGGTGTATGGGGGAGCAACTTGCAAGTCTTCATCAAGCGGAGCTTGTGCTAGCAAGCGCAATCAAGAAAGAAGATCCAACTTGAGAGAGTCAAGATCGTCATCATCTAGCTCAAGTGGAATGCTCAAGGCAAAGGTATAATCTTGATAGGTTTTCTATTTTACCGGTCTCGTGTCTTTGGGAGACTGGGTTATAGGATAGATAGTCGTACTATCAAGAGGGGCTCTCAAGTGAGTAACGTGATCGAATTGTTGTGGAGAGCTCAAACCTTTGCATACTTTGCATATCATCATTCTTGGTTCTTATTTGGCTTTTCTCTCCTTTGGGTCTTAGTGCTTGTTGTGATCTTGATCACAAGCCGTGGTTTCTCGAAAACGGATTTCGTAAGAAAAACTTGTTGCGTTTTCGGTGGTGAAAATATTCCGTTCATCTTTGAGAATGTTCCCACACCTTCCATGTGTGGTTACTTCTCCATATTTTGAGGTACCAATATTTGGCTACTCTTTGCTGTTATCTTTCCATTGCAATTGGATTTACCTCGTTCGGAGTTCATATGCAAAAGTTATAGCATTTCTCGTATCAGTTTTCACTCTCACTGTTGCAATCCGGAATTTTCCGGGATCCGGATTCAGTCCGGATGATTACGACCGCAACGGGATTTTCTCTGTTACAATCCGGATTATTCCGGATGATTCCGGGATCCGGATTCTGTCCGGATGATTCCGACTGCAACGGGATTTTCTCTGTTGCAATCCGGATTATTCCGGATGATTCCGACCACAACGGGAATTTCTCTGTTGCCATCCAGATTTCTCCAGAATATTCCGGGGTCCGGAATATTCCGGGCCATTCCGGCCTGGTCGGAAAAAGCAGAAAAACGGCTAGTTTTGTGGGGACCTATTTAAGGGGGTCTTCTTCCCCATTGGTTCCCAAGTCTACCAAGCACGAAATATCCTCTCTCCCCCACCATTGTTGACCTTGGAAAGCTTGTCCCTCTCCCAATCCCTCCTATGATTCTTGCATATCTTTGAGGGAGAAGGTAGAGGAGATCTAGATCTACATTTCCACCAATCCATCTTCCTTCTTAGTGAGGGAAACTTAGTAGATCTTGATCTTGGAGTTCTTGGTGTTTCTCCTCCTTTGTTCTTCCTCTCTTATTCCCCCATAAGCATTTGTTGATTTATTGGAATTTGAGAGTGGAGGATTTGAGCACTTGTGCTCTTGCCATTTGCATTGGTTGCATCGGTTTGCTCTCTCCACGAGGATTCGTGGAAGTGAAATATTGTGAGATTGTTACTCTTGGGTCTTGGACCCTAGACGACTAGTGGTGTTCTTGGGAGCCTCCAATTGAGTTGTGGATGTGTGCCCCAAGATTGTGGTGACAGCGAGAGCCTCCAATTAAGTTGTGGATGCGTGCCTCGGGTTTGAAGGTTTCCTATAGTGGAAGGTGAACTAGGCCTTTGTGGCGGGTTCATCGGAGAATAGGGTGGGGCCTTTGTGGCGTTGAGTAGGCCTTTGTGGCGAGCTCACACCCCTCCAAACGAGACGTACTCCCCTTTGTGGGAGGAACTCGGGAATACATCATCGTCTCCGTGTGCCTCGGTTATTTCTATACCCGAGCTTTTTACTTATGCAATTTACGTTGTGATAGCCTTCGAGCTTGAAGTTATATATCTTGCTATCACCTTGTTACTTGTCTTTCTTAGCATAAGTTGTTGGTGCATCTAGTTGACCCTAGAATATTTAGGTTGTATGCTTGTTAATTTAAACACCTAGTTTATTTCCGCATTTAGCAAGCTTTAACCGGAAAAGTTTTAATCGCCTATTCACCCCCTCTAGGCGACGTCGTTGTACGTTCACCCGCGCCCTGTCACTGGGACGCCCTAGTACCGCTCAGGTTACCAGGAGGCGGTAGTACCGCTGGGACCAGCGCTAGTACCGCCAGGCTCGAAAATGGGTCAAAAGGCTAGTTTGGGGAGGGGGCTATAAATACCCCATCCCCTTCTTCCCCAAGAGGTTGCTCGCTCCAGCATTAAAGTCAAGCATTTATTGAGCCTCCAAAGTTAGATCTCTCACAATCCCTCCACCCAAACTCGTTGATACTTGGAGGATTGAAGGAGAAGACCCGGATCTACATCTTCACCGACTCGTTCTTCATTTCCCCCTCTCTAGCTAGAGGGATCTAGCCTAGGGTTTCCTCTTGTGGAGAACCTAAGCATCTTGCTACTTGTTGGTGATGCAAGGATTGTTGGGAGCCCCCAATTTGGTTGTGGGTGTGTGCCTTAAGTTGTTTGTAAAGGACTCGATTCCCGCCTCAAAGGGGATCAATAGTGGAAGGTGAACTAGCCCTTTGTGGCGGGGTTCATCGGAGAATAGGGTGAGGCCTTTGTGGCGTTGATTAGGCCTTCGTGGCGAGCTCACACCCCTCCAACGAGACGTACTCCCTTAACAAGGAGGAACTCGGGATTACATCGTGTCTCCGTGTGCTTTATTTTGGTTACCTCGTTCCCTCACTCCCTTTACTTACTTGCATTGTGGTTATTGCTATCCTTGTCATATAGGTAAATTCACCATAGTCGCATTATCTAGAGAATTTACCTTTGTGTCAAGCCTAATTGTTAAAGAAAAAATAAAATTGGTCATAGCACCTATTCACCTATTAAAATTAAAGAGCGGAAGCCTCGACTCTTCTATCGGGCTTAACCGCCTAAGAGTTTAAGTATGGGTGAAGATTCGGACGCCGAAGGTTCCGTGGCTAGGGTGTCCATGGATGATCTCAATGAGTTGAGAAATTCATTGACCTAATCCATAGACACCAAATTTGATGAGTTGCATCAACTCTTGGCGGAACTGCTCAAAGCCAAAGCACCGAAGGTCGCCGACTCTACTCCTCCGGAAGTTCCTCCGGAGGGCGCCAAGAAAGGGGTAGATGGTGATCCATCTAAAAATGCTTCCGCCAAAAACTCCACCGAGAAGGGCACGGATGGAGATGGAGAATATCACTCCGTCAAAGGACAATATTCTCCCGATCCCCACGTCCCTCATCCTCATATAATCCCTAGGCGAGATCCACCTAAAATTGATGCTTTTTCTTTCCGTGAATGGCAATATTAGATGGAGACTCACTTGGACTCGTCTTGTATAGAGCTTTGGAGGGTCACTCATGACCCCAAGAACCTTACAAGAAGGGAAGCCGTAGATTGTCAACTCAACTACACCGCCTTGTCAATTCTTCAACAAGCCGTGGGTCCTAACCACATGCCGCATCTTCAACAATATTCCACCGCCAAGGAAACATGGGACGCTCTTGTCATCATGTTTGTGGGCAATGAGAGTATGCAAAGGAATAGATATGATGCCTTGAACAATGAGGCCGAAGGGTTCTATATGCATGATGGAGAGGACCATGTAGACATGTACCGAAGACTCAAAACTCTTGCCACTTCCTTATCAAATGTTGGTGCCAAGTACATTGATGATGCTTGGATCAAAAGGAAGTACATGATTGCCCTAATTCCATTTGAGGGCGCGGACTTGAGGAGAATTCAAGGAAGACATGATTTCTTTTCCATGACCTCAACTCAAGTGATGCAAGAAATGTGCTCCTATCAAGTGCAAACCAAGAATTCTCTTGACAACCGTGATAGGGCCATTGGAATGCACAAAGAGGCATCGGTGCTTTGAAGGCCAAGGTGGTGTCAAGGGAGGTTGAGGTTGAAGAAGAAGGAGAAGAGGCGTTGCCTCCCTTGAAGGAACAAGACTATGATCCTGTACTAAAGGATCTCATTGCTCTCACCGTGCAAAAGTTTTGGAGGAATCCTCCCAAGGGAAAGAAGTTTGTTGAGGAGAATACCAAGTCTCGCTATGGAAATGATGGGGCTCAAACAGTGAGGTCTTGCTTCAACTACCAAGATAAGCACCACTTCATCGCGGAGTGTCCCTATGAAAATAGAGAACTCCATAGTGGCAAGCTCATTCGCAAGGACAAGTCCAAGGTTGAGTACAAGAAACCTCATTTCAAGAAGAAACCATTCAACAAGAAGTCTCCCACCAAGTTTGTGCTATTGACTCAAGAGGAGTATGATTCCGGGAGTGATGAAGAAGAAGAAACCACAAATGAAGTGGCCGCTCTAGCTATTGCTTCTACTCCATCATCTTCATCTCTCTTTGAATCCCCCAATGACAATCATCCTCAACGAAA
The DNA here is from genome assembly GCA_028641055.1 of Alopecurus myosuroides. Classification (NCBI taxonomy): domain Eukaryota; kingdom Viridiplantae; phylum Streptophyta; class Magnoliopsida; order Poales; family Poaceae; genus Alopecurus; species Alopecurus myosuroides. The sequence continues at coordinate 778,069,149 of CM054057.1, forward strand.
TGCCAAGTGCTTCATGGCTAAGGCCACAGAGGTAACACCTTCCTCCAACTCTAAGACCCCTAGTGAACTAGAACATCTTTCTAGTCTTAGAGTAGAAGATGAGAGGCTCTCCTTGGAACATTTTATGTCTAACATGCAAGGGGAGACCAAGAAGTACTTGAGCATCTAATGACCCAATTGGGAGAGGCCCAAGAAGCTCTTGAGAAGAAAGGTGAGGTTGAAAGAAGGGATGCAGATGAAATTGCATCCCTCTGTATGACTCTTGAGGAAGAGCATGATGGTAGAGTTTCTCTCGAGGGGGAACCTGAATCTATCGAAGAAACTCATAATGAACTTGTGTCTAATATCACTAAGGAACGTGATCTTTCTATTGCTAAATATAAAAAGGCTAAAAAGGATAAGGTCGAGTTTGGGGTTGGTCATGGTAAACTAACCGAGGAGTTTGAAACTAACCGAGGCTCACAAAGCTTTGGAGAGTCAACATTCTTCCCTCAAAGAGTTGCATGAACAACTTCAAACTCAACTTAATCAACTTAACAACCCTAGCACCTCTACTTCTTCTTGTGATCATGCAAATATTATTGAGGAAAATGCTAGGTTGAAGATTGAGCTTGCAAGGCTCAAGGGCAAAGGCCCTCAAGTTGAGAAGGTTGTGGTCTCTACCCCACAAGTGGTGGCCCCTAGCTCAAATGTGGTCATTGATAGACCACAATTGAGTTCTCCAAGGCCACAAGTGGGCAAGCAAGGTCTTGGCTATGTTTCCAATAAAAAGAACAAGAAGAAGACCAACAATGGTGCTTCTAGTGGTATTGTCATTAGGGACAACACTACTCACCATTTCTTATATGTTGATTATTATGGTGTTGTGCAAGATAAATATGTTGGTCCTATTGAGGGTTACATTGACTATGCTATTTGGGTTCCAAAGACCCTTGTTACTAACATGAAGGGACCCTCCTTGGGTCCTAAATCTAGTCAATGATCTCTTGCAAGACTATGCTTCCGGTGGGACTAAATGGATAATTGATAGTGGATGCACTAGCCATATGACCGGAAGCAAAGAACTTGTGATGGAGTTGCGCCAAAATGACATACAAGCAACCGTCACTTATGGAGACTCGTCCTCGTCTAAGGTATCCTGGTTCGTCAAGGTTGTGGTTGCTCCCGATATCACTATCGTGAACGTCATACTTGTCGAACCCCTTGGTTACAATTTACTTTCCATCCTCTCTCTTGGAAAGATGGTTTTCTCCGTCTTTTTTTATGTTGATATTGTGGTCCTTTTGAGGAGCAAGACTCTTGACGTTGCTTAGGTGGGACATGTTGAAAATGAGTTGTTCGTGGTGGACTTTTCGAAGTCTACCAACTCTCAAACAATGTGTCTTTTCGAAAAGGCGGACGTGGGATGGTTGTGGCATCGCCGCTTATCCCATGTCAACATGAGAAATTTGCAAAATCTTCACAAAAGTGGCCTTATTGTCGGACTAAAATAAAATGTTTTCTTTTCAAAGGATCGCGTTTGTAGGTCGTGTGTTGAAGGAAAGATGCATGATAAGGCGCACAAGGCCAAGACTATTATTTCATCAAAGAGGATCTTGGAGCTTCTCCATGTTGATCTCTTTGGTGCCGTGCCCAAGGAAAGTCTTGGTGGCAAGAAGTATTGCTTGGTGATTGTCGATGATTATTCAAGATACACTTGGGTTTATTTATTCAAGTGCAAGAGTGAAACTCAACAAACCATCATCGACTTCTCCAACGAAGTGCACCGTCAACACAATGTGCAAATCATGGCTATTAGGAGTGATAATGGTTCGGAGTTCAAGAACTACACTTTCAATGAATTCCTTAGTGAAGAAGGCATTCATCATCAATACTCCGCCACTTACACTCCTCAACAAAATGGTGTTGCCGGAAGAAAGAATCGCACTCTCTTGGATATGGCAAGGACCATGTTGGCGGAGTACACTTCTCCCAATATTTATGGGCCGATGCCATATCCACCGCATGCCACTCCTCCAACCGCCTCTACATCCACAAAGGCTTGGACAAGACTCCATATGAGACCCTCACCGGCAACAAGCCCAACGTCTCCTACTTCCGTGTATTCAGTTGTAAGTGCTTTTATTTGATCAAGGGTGTTAGGTTGTCTAAATTTCAATCCAAAACTATTGAGGGTATATTTGTTGGTTACGGTGCCGAATCCCACACTTATAGAGTCTTTGACAAAGCCTCACGGATTGTCATAGAATCTTGTAGTGTGGGTTTTGAGGAAAATGATGGCTCCCAAGTGGCGCAATTCCATGTTTCTAATGTAGATGTTGAAATACCTCAAGAAGCCATAGGAAGGATGGGTGTGGGATTTTTCCGCCCCATTGAGGGACACCTTATGGCGACTCGAGAAGCACTATGCTCTACTCAAGTGGAGCCCTCTTCTACAATAGAAGAACAAGCCAAGGAGCCAAGTGCTTCACCTAACCAAGAACATGTTGAAGACCCTCCTCCTATTGACCAAGTTACTACGCAAGGTGCAACCACTCCTATCATTCATGCTAGTCAAGGTCAAGGCCAAGATCATCCATCCTCTCCTCAAGTTGAAGCTAGTGTTGAAGATATTATTGTTGTTGTTGATGATGATGATCAAGGACAAGTTGGTCAAGATGGGGACCCAAATGATCAAGATGATCAAGTGATACCTCCGCGCAATAATGCGTAGATCGAATCCCTTTGTGCTAGAAGGATAAGAAGAGCTTTGAAGAATATTGATGCCCAAGACAACAAGGTCTTGGAAGATATTCAAGCTCAAAGATCCACAAGAAGGCAATTGGCACATTTTAGTGAGCATCAAGCTCACATATCTATGGTCGAACCAAAGAAAGTGTTTGAAGCTCTTGAGGACTCCGATTGGGTTGAAGCAATGCATGACGAGCTCAATAATTTTGAGCGCAACAAGGTTTGGAGATTGGTTGAGAAGCCCAAAGATTTCCACAATGTTATTGGCACTAAGTGGATATTCAAGAACAAGAAAGATGAACATGGCATTGTCATAAGGAACAAGGCAAGATTGGTTGCTCAAGGTTACACTCAAGTTGAAGGCATTGACTTTGATGAAACCTATGCACCCATGGCTCTGCTTGAGTCCATCCGTATCCTCCTTGCTTATGCATCTTCGCACAATTTCAAATTGCAACAAATGGATGTTAAAAGTGATTTCTTGAATGGTCCACTAAAATAGGAGGTATATGTTAAGCAACCTCCGGGGTTCGAGAATCTCAACTTTCCTAACCATGTCTACAAACTTGACAAGGCTCTCTATGGTCTCAAAGAAGCACCACGTGCTTGGTATGAGCACCTTAGAGAGTTGTCGGATGACCGTGGTTTCGAAGTTGGGAAGATTGACCCCACTCTCTTCACCAAGAGAGTAAAGGGAGAGTGTTTCACATGCCAACTATATGTGGACGATATCATCTTTGGCTCAACTAACCAAGCTTTCAATAATGAGTTCTCTAAGCTTATGACTGACAGGTTCGAGATGTATATGATGGGAGAGCTTAAATTCTTTCTTGGTTTTGAGATCAAGCAATTGGCTCGTGGAACTTTCATTTCTCAAGCCAAGTATACCCAAGATATGATCAAGAGGTTTAACTTCCAAAATGCAAATATCAAGTCTTCTCCCATGCAAGTCAAGTGCCACTTATCACGTAACCCGAAGGGTAAAGATATGGACCAAAATTTGTATCGTTCTATGATTGGTTCTTTTCTCTATCTTTGTGCATCTAGGCCCGATATCGTTTTGAGTGTAGGTGTGTGTGCAAGGTATCAAGCGGCTCCTAGGAAAGCCATTTGATGGCGGTCCATAGGATCTTTTGTTATTTGGTTCATACCCCAAGATTTGGTTTGTGGTACCCAAAGGGGGCACAATTTTCTCTCAAGGGCTACACGGATTTCGATTGGGCGGGTGATCAAGATGATAGGAAGTCTACTTCCGGGGCTTGCCAATTTCTTGGTAGGTCTTTGGTGAGTTGGTCTTCCAAGAAGGAAAATTTCATACCTCTCTCCTCCGCCGAAGCCGAGTAAGTAGCCGCCGCAAGTGATTGCACTCAATTGCTATGGATGAGGCAAACTCTCAAGGAATATGACGTTCATTTGGATAAGGTGCCTCTTTTGTGTGATAATGAAAGTGCCATCAAGATCGCCTACAACCCCATGCAACATACAAGAACGAAGCATATTGAGATCCGCCATCATTTCATCCGAGACCATGTGGCAAGAGGGGATATTGCTCTCTCATATGTGCCCACCAAGGATAATCTTGCGTATATTTTCACGAAGCTACTTGATGATGTAAGATTCATGTTCTCGAGGAATGAACTAAATTTCATTTATTCTAGGAGTTTGACTTTAGGATCTTGCACACACCCCTATAGATGAAACGTGTTTGGGTTTAGGTGTAGGCATGGACATAGGGGGAGTGTTATCCTAACAGATTGGGTTCTCCCTCCCCCCAGTATGCCCAAAGCAAATACTCATTGTTATCTCTCTTTTTCTAATGTTGAATTGTGAGCTTCAATGTCGAGAATTGGCAATGTACCCAAGATATATCTTCGCGGTAACATACCATGATCTCTTACATGGTGGCTTAGGCCACCAACCTCTTCTCTTGAAGAGTTGGTTTGTGTATTTGGTTTTATTGTGGTGTTTTCGTTGTGTTGGTTTGTGTTTGTGTTGTGTCGTGTTGGTTTGGGAAACACACTCCCTCCTTTCCTTATTTGATTTTTGAGTTTGTTTGAAAAAGTTGGAGTGTGTAGTACCATCTCAGCTAGTGTTCTAATCCCAAGCCCATACAATTCCCCCTTAGACATTTTCTCTCTAAATTTTTTCAATCGATTTGATCCCTTGGTGAAATGAGGTCCAGGCTAGCGGTACTACCGCCAGTTACCAGCGGTACTACCGCTATAACTGACAGTAGTACTCAGCGCGTACTACCGCTGAGCGTAGCGGTACTACCGCTGCGGCAAAATCCGTGGGGTTAAAAGGGATCTAGGAAAAGGGGGTTGCCCTCATAACCCCCCACTCTCCCTCTTCTCCTCCCCACTTTGGATCTCGTCGCCGCCAAGTCGTCCGTCCACCGGGGAGGGCTCTCTCCAGTTCTTGAACGCTCCTCTCTCGCTGGAGAACGCCCGGGGACCACTCCCAACTCCTCCTCCTCGATGATGAGCTCCGGTACCCTTCCTATCTCTCTCCCTCGAGAAATCTTGAGAGATGAGGATTCCTAGGGTTTAGAGATCTCCTAGTCTAGGGTTAGTTAGTTGTGTTCCCTATGTAGATGGAATCATACTAGCATTACTTGTGTTTTTGACTCGTGATGGTTTCAGTAGTCCCTTTGGGCGCCATGGTCGAATCCGCCAGCAGCGGTACTACCGCTATGGCGGGAACCGCTGGCAGCAGCAGTACTACCGTGGACCCCAAGCGGTACTACCGCTTCCTGGAGTCTGAAACATTTTGAGTTCTAGTTTGATTCCCTCTCGCAGATCTTTTTGATTGATGTTTTTCCTTATCTTGTGCTATCCCCCTATTGCTTTCTTAGGAGCAGGTGCTAGTGGTTCGAAGGGTGGAGGTCGCAAGCGTGCGGTAAAGAGAGTCCGTAAGAACCCCGAGGAAGATGAATCCATCGAGGTTATGACACAAGGAAACCTGACAAGGAGACAGAGATCTTTCAACATGAAATCAAAGGCAGCTAGTGAAAAGTCCATTGCTAATATGCGAGATGAGCAGTTTCGTAGGGAAAGGAGGACCAATCCCTATAATCATCGTAGGGAAGCTAGAGCAAACGAGTGTTTCTGGACTCGTTTTCAGGAGAGGATCTTCTAGGAGGAGTACCCACTCAACAAAAATAAGGCGGTTACTCAGTTTTCTATCAATGTGGCTTTCATGAGATCCAAGATGGACTATTTTGGTGAGGCCCTGGAGATCATTGAGGAATTTGGACTTCTGGACTTTATTGAGCTCAATGAGGATTATAATGAGCATCTTGTGGGCCAGTTTTATGCCACATTGTACTTCCACACTGATGAGAGGAAGATCCCCTGGATGACAAAGGATCAGAAGTTCTCTGCTTCTTGGAGTCAGTTTGCCGCTCTTCTGGGTATGCAGGACTTTGGAGAGACACCTGATGCTTCTTTTCACAACACTTTCTTCCGGGTTCCTTATCCGGAGAAGTCCATGGCTCCCACTGAGATGTATGATCTATACATACCTGGACGTGCTGTGGTTGGTCAGTCCAAGCACCTGCTGCCTGTCTATGATATTCTCCACGGGATTTTGATGAACACCTTGACTCCTCGTGTGGGTAACTTTGATCAAATCCATGGATCACTCATTGACTTGATGGTGTACACTCATAGGCGTCGTGGTGATGGCCTAAGGCTAGATGTGATGGACATTATGTGGAATGAGATGTACAACTGCGTGATGAGGAGGAGAGTTCCTGTGTTTGCTGCCTTGGTCTACAAGCTCATTTCCACACTTGGCGCAATGCCCAGTTTTCTGAAGCTCTCTTGGATAATGACCAAGAACTTAAGACTCATTCCATCAAGGATATTTGTTTCAAGAAGCATGACACTCCTCTGCTTGGTCCGGACACTGATGGCTCGAGTGACTCAGACTTCGAGATGGAGGGGAGAGCTCAGAAGAACAACTTTCGCACGTGGATGTCCTCAACCTTGAAGAAGGTTTTCTGTTGCCAGCTTGATATGGAGGACAAGGCATATCGTGCTCATTTCCGTAGCAAGGAGGAGCATCAGCTTACCCGTGACAGGTTTGCCCATCTGGGGGTGCCTGTTCGTGCTGGGTTTGAGGATAGGATCACTACTTCCAGGGAGTGGAAGTCCAAGCAAGGAAATGTGTGGTTTGATCCAGAGCTACTTGATGATGCCACTACTTCTGACGAGCCTTGGACTCGTGGTGAGACTGACGAGGAGGTTGAAGATGTCGACTCGGAGGATGAACTGTAAGGACCCCAGACCGGCAGTCTGAAACCCTACGTATGCATACATTCACGATCCCAGAAAGATCAGTCGTGAACAACATACAAAGTTGGCACACAGAAATACATCATCCATTACACGAATACATAAAGGTATTACACAAAGATCACATGATCAAGTTTAAAGCAACTGCCAAAAAGGGCAGGCAACTTAACAAACACAGCGGAAGACAATTAAAACACAACGTAGTTGAGCCCAAGTCACGCCTTAACCTACAGGCTGCTGACCCGGAGGCGATCCTAGTTCGCAAAGCCGTCTACTCCGTACTTCTCTTCGTAGATATCCTTCGGAGGTTCCTTCTCAAAATCTGATAAGTAGATACCAGGGGCGAAACCATAATGAGTACATTTGAATGTACTCAGCAAGACATCCATCATATCACTTACCAACATGCAAGTATGCTTATATGGTGGAATAGGTAGGCTATAAATAGGGTTCACTACCAATGGTGTTCATATATGATGACACCACAGTTGCAGTCAGGTTAATCTGTATCTTCGTTGAAGAAGATACTTCAGAAGAAAATAATATGTTTTATTTCTCTTGTAGATATCACATGTACAAGAGGTTTTGTAAAGTTTTGTTAAAGAATATTTTCTCTTTGCAAAACTTCTTGGAATCAGTTTCCAGAATTCTTGCTTAGAGTAGAAAAGGTTTTCTTTGCAAAACATTTTGTTTTGTATATCAGCATCTGGCTTTTCATCATCGACGATACCTCCACGGTATAAGTTTCCATTCCTTTCCGAACTTCACAAGTTCAATACTTCCTTTCCAAAGTTCCCTTTTCAAAAACTTCCTTTTTGAAAACATTGACACAATGCTAGCTACATGGCCATTCAACTGTCCATATCCGAGGACGCGGCTTCTTCGAAAAAGTTGTACTCTGCAGAGGTGTACACATCCACCAGATCCAGTACACCTCCGTGAACAATCACGGACTGTAACAACAGTATGTAAACATCAGGTATCTGATCATAACCATCCACTATGTTCAAGCTAGAATATGCCTATCTCTCAGTTGAGTTTTACCACATCCCCGGCACCGAGCTAATCCCCGCCAAGCCAGGATGCCTCAACTGATGCATCCGGAGGGAAATTAATCCCACACTTTATATGTCTCCACGACATTCGGTTCAGAGGATCCCATCCCCTATAGCACATTGAGATAGCACACACTAATAAGAACAAACTTCAAGTTAAGCCCCTTGCCCATGTTGGGGTAGGGTGGCAGTACGGTAAAGGTTGTCCGGCGAAGACTAGGTTATGTGTCATTTTTGAAAACACCACTTTCTCAAAAATGACCACTTCCACATTCCTCCGGAGAACAAGGATCCGCCTTTTCTCCGGGTTTTTCCGTAAAGCCTTTGTTTTGTAGAATCACAATTTTAGGGTGTCCACTTAGGGACTAGTATATTTGATGGTAAATAAATACCATATGGTGGCTTATGGGCTTGGTATTACCAAGTTTAACTATTGGCATGATAGTAACCTATAACATAGTATAGTAGTAATTTCCACCTCAAAATAGTTTTGATAATCAAGTTTTTGGTAAAACTTCAGAGATAAAACATGCATGATAGATAATGGTAAGTATTGTATCAGCAAGCAATCAGGATGGCTTGCCTGGTATCTCCTTGTGTCCCTGGTTTTGGAGTGACTGGAACTTGAAACACAGCTTCCCGACACTTCCTTCCTCTTCGTTTTCTAACGCCGTAAAAGGAATAAAGGACACACATTCAGAACCAATCAAGGCAAGCAACCATATGTAACAATACATACAGCAAGGAACTAATAATAACTAATCACACAATTATTAACTTAGGCAAACAATCAAACAAACACACTTGGCAGAAAATGCCATTTAATAGGACAGCTTAAGGTTGGAGGAACATATCTCACAACCTTAATATCATGGATTCAGTGGGTGTGCCACTCTCATACCAAGATATTAATAAGCCCAAAATACACTTAGTTTCACAAGGGTGAGACTACTAAAAGTGTATAAAACATGCACAATAATAATCATGGCAATGGGTCTATCAACCAAACAACAAAAAGAGTAAGGTAGCTAAGCTACTAAGTCTAAATTCTCATCAAGAATAAATGAGACACATGATTTGAAAAAGTTACTTTTACAAATCAGTGAGCCTACCCAAGGGTAACAAGGTAATAGACTCAACACAAAACACACAATCTTCATAGTGAGAAACAATAGAAACCATGACTAAAAAGGAGGAATCCTATAGACATGTTTCTACTCAAAGTTTTCTATGCAAGCAAGCATAATAAGTAAAGTACTAAAATGCAAACAAGGAACCATGTTATCATAATGGTAAATGAGAACATGTCCTCATGCAAGGATACATAATTATCTACCAAACACAAGTTGGCAGAAAAATTAATTCAACACAAAAACTGCTAAGGAAACTAGTACTACTCAAACATGAAGAATCAATGGATGCATTTAAATCAAGTAATTGAAATACAACCAGAGGATCCATGTCATAAAAACAGTAGTGAAAAATTATCTATACTTGCTATAACAAAAATATCCCATTTAATAAAACAAGGCATCAATTTGCAGGGCAACTCCTATATACTAGTAGTAATAAAAGGGCATTACTTAGAGGAATCAATCAACACTCCAAGGATGGATTTTTCCTAGCAAGCCACACATGATTATAACCACTTACAAACAGAAGCATACCCATTTTTGTTTAGCACAAAATTCCCAAAGCAAAAATACTAAGCACTCATTAGTTATAGAACTATATGAAAGAAATACATCTAGTGTGGGGGAAATAAGGTTCCACCAAAAATGCAATGACACCAGTGGGTGTTCCACTAGCATATCAAAGCATTAATAGGTCACAATACCTCTGGTCACACTTGACAAAATTAACAAAAGACTAAACTAGCATCTAGTGCATTAACAATACTAGTAGAAAATAATAGGGTGCAAAAATAAGCAAGATAATGCTACTCATGCTATTGTTTTCACACAAGTGAAAAATATAGGGATCAAGTACTCATAATAACATCATCAAAATGCTACTGGTCCTATGATTACAACACAAAAATATGTGGCTATGCAACCACAATTATTAATGCCAAAAATTCCACACATGAGGGAATTTTTCCAAAACATTCACATAGTCATGACAAGGCTACTCATGATTTTCTACCAATTCAAATGCAAGATAGCAGAGGTGATAACAACTCAAATTAAGTACCAACATGGTACTGGATCCAATAAAAATCCAAGTGCTTGCACTTCAATTCATCACTCAAAAATGCTATGCAAATATTAACTAGAGAATAATCATATGTTAATAACAAAAATCCTATTTCTTCTCAAATCAAGTCCACACAATTTAACATGCTAAAATATTTAAGTGACACTTAGAAAACAAGTTCACACATATTATACATGCTAGAAAAAAATATTGCAACACAAAAATATAATCACAACAATTAATTAGCTAAAAAGCCAAAATGGCAGAAATATGCAAAACAAGGATCTGTCCACAAAATTTTCTAGGATGCTCTAAAAATTAAACCCTTATAGGTTTGGATATCCCTAAACATATACAAGACCATCCAATTGAGTTTGCATCAAAATCCATTTTTAATAATTTTATAAAAATCACCAAAGTCCTCACTGGTGTTTTACCAAATTGCATGCCATTTCAAAAATACTATGAATTTGGAAACGAGGTTAATTGCTCCTGTTAGGAAATGTCAAGGGCTTTCCAATGCAATTGGCCTCACTTCATTTGGAGTTGTGAAATAAAAATGGTTCTCATTTTGGTGTTTCTGGTACCTGTTGCCAAATCATTTTTCATTTCAAATCTATTCATCCAAATATAGATCTACAAGTTGGAGGTGGTTTAGAATTAGTTGAGGTACAACTGTGATGTTTGGTTTGGTCAAATTCATTTGTTTGGTTGCCTTTTAGAGCCAAAAGTAACTATGCAACAATCTGCAAGAAAAATAAATGGAAAAGAACATTACATGGGCCAGATCTGAATCTGGGCCGGCCAAAACATTTGTCACCGCGGCAGATCCCAGCCACAAGTCGCTGACCCGCGGGCCAAGCGCCACGGGGCTGCCACGCGAGCAGAGACTCGGCCCCACGGGCCAGTTTGACTCCTCCCGCGCGGGTCAAGGGAGGCTGACGACCGCATGACGTCGCGGTGACCTCATTCGCCGGCGGAACAACTCCGGCGAGGCCACAATTCCGCGTTTCCGTTCACCAACTTACGAATCGAAGGCACCCACGCATCGGTCTCGATTAGGGGAACCAAAAGAAGGTAGCGCCGCTTCCCGGGAGGGCGCCGGAGAGCGGCGGCGTCGAGGACTCGCGGTGGCCGGACGGCCACCACGGCACGGCCACGCTCCAGAGGGATAAGGAAGGGGAAAAAAGTCGTCGAGGGTTCTCCTGCTTACCACGAGTGCACGGGAATGCACGGAGACGGAAGAGAAGGGTCGTGGCGGCGGGAATCCGTCGCCGGAGTGCGCCGGGGTCGGAGAAGAAACGGGGACGGCGCGGGCACTACGGGTCGTCCCACCTCAATTCCTTTCGCACCGGGCACCTTCTCAACGAGGCGGAGACGATGGCTCCAACGGCTACCGGCGGCAAGGTCTTCTGCGGCCGAATCGGTGACGAGCCGAAACCTAGGGTTTTCGGTTTTGGGTTCTTGAACTAGAGAGAGAGGGAGAGCTCTAGGGGAGAGAGAGGGGGGCATGTGGGCAGACAAGCACATGGGGGGGCCTCTTATCATCAAGGTTTCCTTCTACTCGAAGCAATGGAGTAGGGGTGCTGTTTGCTACAGAGAGCTAGAGGTTGAAGATGGTGTGACTCAGCTTTCAATTTGGTCCCTGGAATTTACAAATAGGTCCCTGTCATCTCTGAAAAATGCTGTTTTCCCTAAGCAAACAAAGTCAAAATTTGAAATCCTTTTGCCCAAAATTCTTATTGGTTAAGATACACAACATATGTGAAAATTGGCTCCATTGGATAAACTTTATAATTCAAAGTTGTTCAAATTCAAATTCTTACACAAATGGACATTGAATTTATTAACCTACTTAGGAGCTTCCAAAAATGATAATTTTTGGCACACATTCCTTATTTGATGTGTTCCTTATGTGGTAGAAAATTCAAGTCATTTTGAGTTACTTCATAGAACAAACTTGTTCAAATTTCAAAAAGGTGCTGTCAAGAAAACAGGGGTTTTTGGCAACTTAAATTATTCAAAAACTTGTTCCCTTTTGGTTTTAATCCTTATTTATGATATAGATAATGTGGTATTTATTTCATGGAATTTGGAAAAAGTTTGTAGAACAAACTTGTTCAAAATTCCAATTGTTGCTGTGGAGAAAACTCATGTTTTCAGGGCTTTAATGGATTCAATTCTTGGTCTCCTCTTGTGTGTGTTCCTTATTTGTTATAAGGAAGCACTGGTATTAATTTCAGCTCATTTGAATAAAGTTTCCAAAAGTAACTTGTTTGAGTTTTCTGTTTCTGGAAATATTGGAATTTCTATTTAATAAAGCACTTGGCTTTTCTTTATAAATGCTTTGCCAAAATATTTATGTGACTAGAGATAGCAAGTTAATGCTATCCAATACCTTTGTTTTTAATCTTGCAAGGTTGGAAAAACATTTGATAATATTCTGGTGAAGCATTTAAGAATGCCTCTTTTTCTGATAATCTTTTAGGGAAATTTTATTAAGTGTTTCCTCTTTCTTAATTTAGGTCTTGGAATAATATTCAACAAGTATGAGATTCATAAGATGTTTTTGGAAAACTCTTTGATCAATATTTACTTTAGAAAATATTGCCAAAGTCATTGGAACAATATGTTGAATATTTTTAGTTTACTGCTTTGCTATCTTTTTAAGTTTGCAAGTTTATATAATTAGTTTGTTTAGTTGCACTCAAACAAATACAATCAAAGTTTAATTGTCACAAACAAAGTTTAATTGTCAAGCAATTAGCAAAACAATTGTGTTAACAGGTATTCCAAAATTGGGATGTGACAGGTCTTCCCCCCTTAAAAAGAATCTTGTCCCCGAGATTCGCAAGCGAGGACTAAGGGAGGGCCAACAAACACAATGTTACTGTTGGAGTGCAGGTGCTTCCCCCCTTTGACTTTTCTTGGGAGGAGGGGTATTCCCCTAAATTAGCAAATTCACTTTAAAAAAAACACCAGTACTGTTTTATGTCCAAAACTTTTGTTTCCTAGTTTGAACAAAAATTAAGGTTAGTACAGAACTACCTGGAAAATGTACCGTCAATTATTTCATGAGTTTCTAGCTAAATCCCACATATTACATACCACATATGGAGTGGTCTACCACTCTCATAACAAGGTATATAAGAAGCTAAAAATATAGCTTTGTGGGTGCAAAGGTTAGGTTGCTAAGGTAAAACAAACAGACAGAACAAATACCCATGGCAGTGGTTATTACCCACCACAAGCAACTATCACTTACTATGTTCATGATTTTAGTTGGATGTTTTAGTTTCCTAAGATACTCTTAAGCACAATCATAACATAAGTATAAACTCATGCTAAGGTAAAACATTTAAACAAAATCCAATAAGTAAGCAAACAACACCACAGATGAATAGACTATTTATTCACTAGGTTATTGTTTATTAGAGGTTTTGGAATCCATCAATCATGAACAATTAGCAAACAACCAGTAGCTAAAAACCAATGAATTCAATCATAAAGATACCCTAAAAAACCATCTTTACACAAGGTAAAACTCCTATTACACAGGCATAAGAAAAACAGGACTGCACAAATAACACTAGTTATGAAAAATCTACACCAGCAGGCTATAAGACATAATCATATCCTATAACCATAGAACATGCAACTAAATAATTCATGGCATGATAACAGAAGTAATAACTTCCTAACATGCTATATCAACACATATACTCATAAAATAAAAAGAGGGTAATACTAGAGCAAAAATCACCATTTTCTAGTGGTGAAACTAGTTTCACTCTAGAGGAGCAAACAATGCTATCATGATCTTTAAACTTAAACAAGCAAGTCATGAATATAAGTGTACCTACTAACAGTACACAAAACTTACTCATGTTAGTAAGCATCAACATCAAAACAATCCCATGATACAACTATTAAACATGCATAAATTAATTCTAGCAATTTATGTTTTTCTTAAACAATTACTAGCAAACAAGCAAGGTATAACTCACACAACCAGTAGCTATGAAATTAATGAAAAGTTATCTAAACCTTTTCAAAAATCATACACTCAATTTAAAATCATCCACAAACAATCTACCAATCAAGAGGAATTTATTTTATTTGCGAACAATTTAATTTCAGCACACGATAGTGAAACATTTCTTAACATGATACCCCTAAGGAATATTATGCTAACAAAAGGATCACACCTAAACATATTAGTCTTTACTAATAAGAAATCAACTTCTCACTTGCATAAGTGAAATTAAACAATTATATTTTTCATGGTGGAAAATAGAAATCAATCACATAGTGAAACATGCTATTTTCACACATGTGTATGGTTGGGGATTTTCATCCTCAAGCCAAAATACAATGGGACCAGTGGGCTATGGCCTACTAATACCAAGTAAAAATAGGTACTAATCCTCTGATTACCCATGAAAAACTTTGCATACAAGATAAAAATATAATGCTATTTAATCTAGTGAAGCAATACTAGTGCATACTGATAGCAATTCTTACACATGCGGTTTTATTAAAAGACGTGCAAGCTAACATAGGTACAATCATCAAAATATCAGTACCTAAATGGTACTGGACTCAAAGAAAACATAGCACAAAATTTATCAAAGCATTCACACAAAGATCTAGCTTTCACAATAATTCCAAATAATAAAAACTGGAAAAATAGCAAATGTTACTCATGCTTTGCTATAAGATCACATGCAAGTTAATGAAGATAACAGCATATAAATAACAGTACCAAAATGGTACTGGATCTATCATAACCATAACAAAAATCTATGTACAACAAATCTATAAGGATTTGCCCACTCAACAATCCAAATAATAAACTAGAAGGTAACAAATGCTATTCATTTTTATTCGAGTTTTCAATCATGCACACACTTTCTAGGGTAGATTTATTGTAATAAAACAATATAATAACAAGTCCTAACAACTCCATATAAGTTAGGAAGCAAGATTGAATAAAACACAAATTCATTTCAATCAAGAGCACACAAAGAAACAAAAATAGGAAAACTGTTGTTTCCTAGATAACCATAATCATTCCATCGTTAACTTAATTTCTAAACCTCAAATTTCATAGTACCTACAACATCTACTAAGATTTGTTTTCCAAAGTAGATACACCTGATGTCTTATTGACTAGTAAATGAATAGGTTATCATTTTATTTTCTCGTGACTTCTCCTTTTTACCAACTAGATTAAAAGGTGTCTTAAGTCACTTAATTCCTTGGTTTAGAAAGAGTTGTCAGTGGTTCACATGCTTTGGTTAGGTGTCAACCTAAGATTATACAAAGCATGTTAGTCTTATTAACTTTCTATTTAATCATGTTTGTCCGACAAGATACGACTAGCGTCATCGTACGTCGAATATTTAATCGTGCTCTTCGGATTGGCTTTTGAGGGGGTTGCGCCTCATGGCATGTGAAGACTTATTTTGCACCTTTCTCCAGAGGAGGGAGGTATATAACCTTTAAAAGGGGATTTCTCTTGTTTGGTCTTTTAAAAGGGAACATAAAAAGTGCAATGTTTAGCCAACAGGGCAAAACGAGTCTTTTGCAAACAGACAAAACATAGAGGTTTTGGTCAGTATCGGTTGGTTTTCTTCACGCCTTTTCTTCTTTGAGGGTTGTCGTTGTTGGAGATTTAATTGTTGGAGTGCATCACTGGTAGCTATGCTATCAGCTCGTGTGGCTTGATGGTCCTCTATTATTAGGTCCAATGGTGCTTTCATTGATTGTGGGGGAGATGGTGATGGTTCACGACGGGTCGCATTATGAAGCGAAAACAAGTATAAGTCTAAGCAACAAATTCTTGTTTTTGAATGCTATACAAACCTTTTTGCTTGCAAAAATTTAACAGGCGGCGATTAAAAAACAAGAGCGGGGCAAGCACAAATATGCAAAATTTGAGCACCCTACAAACATATAGAAGCCTAGATGAACCAAAATTCTACACCACACAATAGCACAAAGTCCTACGGACACACATAAGCAAGCCAAAACACACAAGCAAGACTCCATTGGAGCTACGTCGGGGGAGGCGACTCATGGAGTTATCGCTAAATTACTCCAAACTAGACTGATCCAAAATCCTAGAAGTGGCTGAAGAACTATATCTACTTCTGACCATCATCACTGTAGAGCTAGGCAATTATTTTGGTCTCTCGGGACATCGGCAAGTATAAATTTTTTTGTATGGAAACACGATAATATAAGTAAAGTTTTGATGAAACTTTATGCAACAATCTGTTTTTGAAACACAAACTATTTTCTGGACAGAAAACTTCAAAGACGAGAGATGTTTCAAAAACAGAGCGGAGCAGTTGCAAACAAGTAAGAAATAAACTCTTAACCGAGAGAGATACCAATCCTGTAAGGCCCGCCCTTCGAACCACTGTTGAAGGACGCCCTTGATATGCATTTAGAATCTTTTGAAAAGATCAGAAGGAGGGAAAATATACTAAAATTCCCTGAGATAAAAATAATGTAGATAGTAAATAGGTTTTTACTCAAAAATATTTTTCTTTCCTATCTGACGTCCATGCTAACTAAGGTCTCCTAAGGTCAGGATGGCTCTGATACCAACTCTGTAAGGACCCCAGACCGGCAGTCTGAAACCCTACGTATGCATACATTCACGATCCCAGAAAGATCAGTCGTGAACAACATACAAAGTTGGCACACAGAAATACATCATCCATTACACGAATACATAAAGGTATTACACAAAGATCACATGATCAAGTTTAAAGCAACTGCCAAAAAGGGCAGGCAACTTAACAAACACAGCGGAAGACAATTAAAACACAACGTAGTTGAGCCCAAGTCACGCCTTAACCTACAGGCTGCTGACCCGGAGGCGATCCTAGTTCGCAAAGCCGTCTACTCCGTACTTCTCTTCGTAGATATCCTTCGGAGGTTCCTTCTCAAAATCTGATAAGTAGATACCAGGGGCGAAACCATAATGAGTACATTTGAATGTACTCAGCAAGACATCCATCATATCACTTACCAACATGCAAGTATGCTTATATGGTGGAATAGGTAGGCTATAAATAGGGTTCACTACCAATGGTGTTCATATATGATGACACCACAGTTGCAGTCAGGTTAATCTGTATCTTCGTTGAAGAAGATACTTCAGAAGAAAATAATATAGTTTTATTTCTCTTGTAGATATCACATGTACAAGAGGTTTTGTAAAGTTTTGTTAAAGAATATTTTCTCTTTGCAAAACTTCTTGGAATCAGTTTCCAGAATTCTTGCTTAGAGTAGAAAAGGTTTTCTTTGCAAAACATTTTGTTTTGTATATCAGCATCTGGCTTTTCATCATCGACGATACCTCCACGGTATAAGTTTCCATTCCTTTCCGAACTTCACAAGTTCAATACTTCCTTTCCAAAGTTCCCTTTTCAAAAACTTCCTTTTTGAAAACATTGACACAATGCTAGCTACATGGCCATTCAACCGTCCATATCCGAGGACGCGGCTTCTTCGAAAAAGTTGTACTCTGCAGAGGTGTACACATCCACCAGATCCAGTACACCTCCCGTGAACAATCACGGACTGTAACAACAGTATGTAAACATCAGGTATCTGATCATAACCATCCACTATGTTCAAGCTAGAATATGCCTATCTCTCAGTTGAGTTTTACCACATCCCCGGCACCGAGCTAATCCCCGCCAAGCCAGGATGCCTCAACTGATGCATCCGGAGGGAAAATTAATCCCACACTTTATATGTCTCCACGACATTCGGTTCAGAGGATCCCATCCCCTATAGCACATTGAGATAGCACACACTAATAAGAACAAACTTCAAGTTAAGCCCCTTGCCCATGTTGGGGTAGGGTGGCAGTACGGTAAAGGTTGTCCGGCGAAGACTAGGTTATGTGTCATTTTTGAAAACACCACTTTCTCAAAAATGACCACTTCCACATTCCTCCGGAGAACAAGGATCCGCCTTTTCTCCGGGTTTTTCCGTAAAGCCTTTGTTTTGTAGAATCACAATTTTAGGGTGTCCACTTAGGGACTAGTATATTTGATGGTAATAAATACCATATGGTGGCTTATGGGCTTGGTATTACCAAGTTTAACTATTGGCATGATAGTAACCTATAACATAGTATAGTAGTAATTTCCACCTCAAAAATAGTTTTGATAACCAAGTTTTTGGTAAAACTTCAGAGATAAAACATGCATGATAGATAATGGTAAGTATTGTATCAGCAAGCAATCAGGATGGCTTGCCTGGTATCTCCTTGTGTCCCTGGTTTTGGAGTGACTGGAACTTGAAACACAGCTTCCCGACACTTCCTTCCTCTTCGTTTTCTAACGCCGTAAAAGGAATAAAGGACACACATTCAGAACCAATCAAGGCAAGCAACCATATGTAACAATACATACAGCAAGGAACTAATAATAACTAATCACACAATTATTAACTTAGGCAAACAATCAAACAAACACACTTGGCAGAAAATGCCATTTAATAGGACAGCTTAAGGTTGGAGGAACATATCTCACAACCTTAATATCATGGATTCAGTGGGTGTGCCACTCTCATACAAAGATATTAATAAGCCCAAAATACACTTAGTTTCACAAGGGTGAGACTACTAAAAGTGTATAAAACATGCACAATAATAATCATGGCAATGGGTCTATCAACCAAACAACAAAAAGAGTAAGGTAGCTAAGCTACTAAGTCTAAATTCTCATCAAGAATAAATGAGACACATGATTTGCAAAAGTTACTTTTACAAATCAGTGAGCCTACCCAAGGGTAACAAGGTAATAGACTCAACACAAAACACACAATCTTCATAGTGAGAAACAATAGAAACCATGACTAAAAAGGAGGAATCCTATAGACATGTTTCTACTCAAAGTTTTCTATGCAAGCAAGCATAATAAGTAAAGTACTAAAATGCAAACAAGGAACCATGTTATCATAATGGTAAATGAGAACATGTCCTCATGCAAGGATACATAATTATCTACCAAACACAAGTTGGCAGAAAAATTAATTCAACACAAAAACTGCTAAGGAAACTAGTACTACTCAAACATGAAGAATCAATGGATGCATTTCAATCAAGTAATTGAAATACAACCAGAGGATCCATGTCATAAAAACAGTAGTGAAAAATTATCTATACTTGCTATAACAAAAATATCCCATTTAATAAAACAAGGCATCAATTTGCAGGGCAACTCCTATATACTAGTAGTAATAAAAGGGCATTACTTAGAGGAATCAATCAACACTCCAAGGATGGATTTTTCCTAGCAAGCCACACATGATTATAACCACTTACAAACAGAAGCATACCCATTTTTGTTTAGCACAAAAATTCCCAAAGCAAAAATACTAAGCACTCATTAGTTATAGAACTATATGAAAGAAATACATCTAGTGTGGGGGAAATAAGGTTCCACCAAAAATGCAATGACACCAGTGGGTGTTCCACTAGCATATCAAAGCATTAAGAGGTCACAATACCTCTGGTCATACTTGACAAAATTAACAAAAGACTAAACTAGCATCTAGTGCATTAACAATACTAGTAGAAAATAATAGGGTGCAAAAATAAGCAAGATAATGCTACTCATGCTATTGTTTTCACACAAGTGAAAAATCTAGGGATAAAGTACTCATAATAACATCATCAAAATGCTACTGGTCCTATGATTACAACACAAAAATATGTGGCTATGCAACCACAATTATTAATGCCAAAAATTCCACACATGAGGGAATTTTTCCAAAACATTCACATAGTCATGACAAGGCTACTCATGATTTTCTACCAATTCAAATGCAAGATAGCAGAGGTGATAACAACTCAAATTAAGTACCAACATGGTACTGGATCCAATAAAAATCCAAGTGCTTGCACTTCAATTCATCACTCAAAAATGCTATGCAAATATTAACTAGAGAATAATCATATGTTAATAACAAAAATCCTATTTCTTCTCAAATCAAGTCCACACAATTTAACATGCTAAAATATTTAAGTGACACTTAGAAAACAAGTTCACACATATTATACATGCTAGAAAACAATATTGCAACACAAAAATATAATCACAACAATTAATTAGCTAAAAAGCCAAAATGGCAGAAATATGCAAAACAAGGATCTGTCCACAAAATTTTCTAGGATGCTCTAAAAATTAAACCCTTATAGGTTTGGATAGCCCTAAACATATACAAGACCATCCAATTGAGTTTTCATAAAAATTCATTTTTAATAATTTTATAAAAATCACCAAAGTGCTCACTGGTGTTTTACCAAATTGCATGCCATTTCAAAAATACTATGAATTTGGAAACGAGGTTAATTTCTCCTGTTAAGAAATTTCAAGGGCTTTCCAATGCAATTGGCCTCACTTCATTTGGAGTTGTGAAATAAAAATGGTTCTCATTTTGGTGTTTCTGGTACCTGTTGCCAAATCATTTTTAATTTCAAATCTATTCATCCAAATATAGATCTACAAGTTGGAGGTGGTTTAGAATTAGTTGAGGTACAACTGTGATTTTTGGTTTGGTCAAATTCATTTGTTTGGTTGCCTTTTAGAGCCAAAAGTAACTATGCAACAATCTGCAAGAAAAATAAATGGAAAAGAACATTACATGGGCCAGATCTGAATCTGGGCCGGCCAAAACATTTGTCACCGCGGCAGATCCCAGCCACAAGTCGCTGACCCGCGGGCCAAGAGCCACGGGGCTGCCACGCGAGCAGAGACTCGGCCCCACGGGCCAGTTTGACTCCTCCCGCGCGGGTCAAGGGAGGCTGACGACCGCATGACGTCGCGGTGACCTCATTCGCCGGCGGAACAACTCCGGCGAGGCCACAATTCCGCGTTTCCGTTCACCAACTTACGAATCGAAGGCACCCACGCATCGGTCTCGATTAGGGGAACCAAAAGAAGGTAGCGCCGCTTCCCGGGAGGGCGCCGGAGAGCGGCGGCGTCGAGGACTCGCGGTGGCCGGACGGCCACCACGGCACGGCCACGCTCCAGAGGGATAAGGAAGGGGAAAAAAGTCGTCGAGGGTTCTCCTGCTTACCACGAGCACACGGGAATGCACGGAGACGGAAGAGAAGGGTCGTGGCGGCGGGAATCCGTCGCCGGAGTGCGCCGGGGTCGGAGAAGAAACGGGGACGACGCGGGCACTACGGGTCGTCCCACCTCAATTCCTTTCGCACCGGGCACCTTATCGACGAGGCGGAGACGATGGCTCCAACGGCTACCGGCGGCGAGGTCTTCTGCGGCCGAATCGGTGACGAGCCGAAACCTAGGGTTTTCGGTTTTGGGTTCTTGAACTAGAGAGAGAGGGAGAGCTCTAGGGGAGAGAGAGGGGGGCATGTGGGCAGACAAGCACATGGGGGGGGCCTCTTATCATCAAGGTTTCCTTCTACTCGAAGCAATGGAGTAGGGGTGCTGTTTGCTACAGAGAGCTAGAGGTTGAAGATGGTGTGACTCAGCTTTCAATTTGGTCCCTGGAATTTACAAATAGGTCCCTGTCATCTCTGAAAAATGCTGTTTTTCCTAAGCAAACAAAGTCAAAATTTGAAATCCTTTTGCCCAAAATTCTTATTGGTTAGGATAAACAACATATGTGAAAATTTGCTCCATTGGATAAACTTTATAATTCAAAGTTGTTCAAATTCAAATTCTTACACAAATGGACATTGAATTTATTAACCTACTTAGGAGCTTCCAAAAACGATAATTTTTGGCACACATTCCTTATGTGATGTGTTCCTTATGTGGTAGAAAATTCAAGTCATTTTGAGTTACTTCATAGAACAAACTTGTTCAAATTTCAAAAAGGTGCTGTCAAGAAAACAGGGGTTTTTGGCAACTTAAGTTATTCAAAAACTTGTTCCCTTTTGGTTTTAATCCTTATTTATGATATAGAGAATGTGGTATTTATTTCATGGAATTTGGAAAAAGTTTGTAGAACAAACTTGTTCAAAATTCCAATTGTTGCTGTGGAGAAAACTCATGTTTTCAGGGCTTTAATGGATTCAATTCTTGGTCTCCTCTTGTGTGTGTTCCTTATTTGTTATAAGGAAGCACTGGTATTAATTTCAGCTCATTTGAATAAAGTTTCCAAAAGTAACTTGTTTGAGTTTTCTGTTTCTGGAAATATTGGAATTTCTATTTAATAAAGCACTTGGCTTTTCTTTATAAATGCTTTGCCAAAATATTTATGTGACTAGAGATAGCAAGTTAATGCTATCCAATACCTTTGTTTTTAATCTTGCAAGGTTGGAAAAACATTTGATAATATTCTGGTGAAGCATTTAAGAATGCCTCTTTTTCTGATAATCTTTTAGGGAAATTTTATTAAGTGTTTCCTCTTTCTTAATTTAGGTCTTGGAATAATATTCAACAAGTATGAGATTCATAAGATGTTTTTGGAAAACTCTTTGATCAATATTTACTTTAGAAAATATTGCCAAAGTCATTGGAACAATATGTTGAATATTTTTAGTTTACTGCTTTGCTATCTTTTTAAGTTTGCAAGTTTATATAATTAGTTTGTTTAGTTGCACTCAAACAAATACAATCAAAGTTTAATTGTCACAAACAAAGTTTAATTGTCAAGCAATTAGCAAAACAATTGTGTTAACAGGTATTCCAAAATTGGGATGTGACATGAACGTAATCTTGGCAGCTCGGCTCGTGCCTCTAGCTCCGACGAGTGACCTCCAGGGACGTTAGCATCGCCTCTTCCCTTTTTGGTGCCTTGATGACAAAGGGGGAGAGAGTTCTATTAGGATCGATTCATTTGCTTGGGTTGTGTTCGTTTTGTCAAACTTTGTGTCGTGTGTGCTTGTGAGTTGAACTATTTGGTGTTAAGTTTGTGTGGTTGAACCATTTGATGTTATGGATTTGGTTTTTATGGCTATTTTATCGTTATTTACTAAGCAAGTATTCAAATTATCATATCTTTTGTACCCTTGCTAGGTTTCAAAGAGCTAGGGGGAGCACACATTCGAAAAGAGAACAAAGTTTGCCTCATAAGCAAATTTTCCTATGCATCACTCTCTCTCAATGTGCTCGTCCAAAATTCTTTGTACCTCTCTTAGTGGTGTTGTCATCAATCTCCAAAAAGGGGGAGATTGAAAGTGCATTTTGCATCTTTGATCTCTTTTACGTTTTGGAGTTGATAACAACACTACTAAGCATCTAACAGTGCGTCAAGTATTTGAGGTAATATCAAATAGACGCCAAAAAGATGAAGAGATTTACAAGACAAAGCCACCAAGATACATATGGTCCAGCGGTAGTACCGGGCGCAGCAGCGGTAGTACCGCTCTACACAGCGAGCAGTAGTACCGCGCCCAGTACCGCCAGAAGTACCGCCAGGATAAAATTGCGTACTGCATCCAGCGGTACTGGATTAGTAGTACCGCTGAATTAATATCTATCTTGAGCAAATCCTTGCTCAGCGGTAGTACCGCTACTGGATGGCGGTAGTACCGCTCCCTACAGGAAGCGGTAGTACCGCCCTCAGTACCGACCGTTGTATCGCTGGCTCATTTTTGCTCGCAGTAACCTTTACGGTACTGAGGCGGTAGTGACCTAGTACTACCGCCAGCCACTTTGATTTTATTCGAAGTTTGTGGCCAGCGGTAGTACCGGTGTCCACTCGCGGTAGTACCGCTGCTGGAGTACTACGGTACTTTAGCAGCAGTACCGCCCGCGCCCTGTCACTGGGACGCCCTAGTACCGCTCAGGTTACCAGGCGGCGGTAGTACCGCTGGGACCAGCGGTAGTACCGCCAGGCTCGAAAATGGGTCAAACGACTAGTTTGGGGAGGGGGCTATAAATACCCCATCCCCTTCTTCCCCAACAGGTTGCTCGCTCCAGCATTAAACTCAAGCATTTATTGAGCCTCAAAATTAGATCTCTCCCAATCCCTCCACTCAAACTCGTTGATACTTGGAGGATTGAAGGAGAAGACCCGGATCTACATCTTCACCGACTCGTTCTTCATTTCCCCCTCTCTAGCTAGAGGGATCTAGCCTAGGGTTTCCTCTTGTGGAGAACCTAGGCATCTTGCTACTTGTTGCTGATTCAAGGATTGTTGGGAGCCCCCAATTTGGTTGTGGGTGTGTGCCCCAAGTTGTTTGTAAAGGACTCGATTCTCGCCTCAAAGGGGTTCAATAGTGGAAGGTGAACTAGGCCTTTGTGGCGGGGTTCATCGGAGAATAGGGTGAGGCCTTTGTGGCGTTGAGTAGGCCTTCGTGGCGAGCTCACACCCCTCCAATGAGACATACTCCCTTAACAAGGAGGAACTCAGGATTACATCGTGTCTCCGTGTGCTTCATTTTGGTTACCTCGTTCCCTCACTCCCTTTACTTACTTGCATTGTGATTATTGTTATCCTTGTCATATAGGTAAATTCACCGTAGTCGCATTATCTAGAGAATTTACCTTTGTGTCAAGCCTAATTGTTAAACAAAAATTAAAATTGGTCGTAGAACCTATTCATCCCCTTCTAGGTGCCCATACTTTACTTTTAGAGCGTCTGCTTGTTTTTCTTTTGTTTTGCTTTGTTTTATTTTGTTTTACTTGCTGCAATAATATAATTGTACCCTAGCATTCCTTGTTTGGGAGAGAGACACGCTCCGCTTTTTGTTTGAATACTTGCTATACTAGTATTCTTAGTTTTTCTTATAGTTGCTGCAAAAATTCCTGTTTAGATCATGTTTTCATTGCATCTCTTGTTCAGAGATGTTAGTTTTAGTAGTGTTGTGTGAGTAATCTCATGTTTGCTTGCTGTAGCATTTAGAGAGTTTTTGTTAAAACATGTTTTGTATGGTGCTTGTTGTGACGAGGGGATGAGTCCTGGACCTATCGGGTGAGGCTACCCGGTCCAAGGCCCAAGACCTAAGCCCAAGGGAAGGTGACACCGGCAGTTCTTGAAGGACCAATCGAAGGCCCACCCGCAAAACCTTGCGGGTCAAGAAGGAAAGTTGTAACCGACCTAAGCTAGGGTTTGTACCCCCCCACGGGTACGGTTTGAGACCTGGCCACCTATATAAGGCCAGGAGAACCACCGAGAGGGGGAGGAAGCAATCACACACCACCAAAGCCTTGAACTCGAGATCATACTCTCGATTCGAGAACCCCATTATAACCAATCTATTGATAATACAGATCGACAGATCAGGAGTAAGGGTTTTACCTCTACGAGGGCCCCGAACCTGGGTAAATCTTGCCCCTGTTAGCCGACGATCGTCACCAGCACCTACAAGTTCTCCTAAACGAAACCCTACCGGTTCACCCTAGGGACTTGTTGAGATGACTATTCGACAATTGGCGCCATCTGTGGGAACGGCGGGCGCTGGATCTACGGGGTCTTCGGCCTCGTCATCGCCAACCTTCAGCTGGAGCCCCAGAACCTCGACTCCAACAGATCCGATCCGATTCGGGTCGGTCATTGTCGCACCACACTCGCCGGAATCAGGCCCGACGTTCAGCGGATTGGAGAAAAGCGTCAGCCTGACATTCGGGAGCCTCCACTTCTACGCCAACAAAGCAGGAATCCTGCACTTCTCCGAGCACGCCGATCTCGGTTACTCAGACTCCGAGTCCATGTCGAGCCCGGCACCCGTCGACTCGCTGCCCAATGACGCTGGTCGCGATCTAGCGTCCAGCGGCGGATCCATCCGCCCCATCACTCGCAACTTCCACACCATCTCGGCCGAAGAATCTTCTTGGGTCGGCGTAACTTGTCAGCCTCCGCCTAGGACTCGCGGGCCATATCTGGCTCAAGTCAGCATGGCAGGATCGGCCGAGCCACCCGAAGAAACGGAAGACAACAGGAAAGAGCGAGAGCACATCAAAGTGTCGCGAGACGCCTGGCTCAAAGCAAAAAAGGTTGTACACTCAGGCCAGCCGATTGAAGAAGGAGCCCCTCAGGAAGATCTGACTGCATACCACTATCACCTAGTGAAAGCAGCGGAGTTGATCAGGGAAGCCCGCAAGAATCTGGACAAATGGAAGAAGTTGGCGGACGAATCAAGTCTACGCCGTGCAGCTCTCTCCAAAACATATTCGGTAGGGAACAACCCCCCGAAGAAAAGATACGTCGCAAAAATCGCGGCCCTGGACGGCGAGTCTCTCAGCGGGATCAACAGAACACTCGAAACCTCCCTTATGCATGTCGATGACGACGACAACGTACATCCGACGACCCCCGCCGCCGCAGTTCTGCTTGCAGCCACATACCTGCAGGCGAACAAGCCAGGCGAGAACGACCCTCGCGCGGAGCAATATAGGCAAATCCATAAGGGGCTAGGCATGGCAGCCGCGAGACTCGCAGCCCAAGGCCGCAAGAACGTGACTGCACAAGAGACTGAGAAAACACCTCGGAAAGACAAAGAAACACCCCGCAGACGTGGGAGCACATCGCCTAGAAGGCAGAAGTCACTCGTCTCGCCCGAGGAAAGGAGGCCCAATATCGCGGTGATAGCCCGAGTAGCAGCGACGACAGCCCGAGGGATCGAGATCGCAGTCCATGACATCATAGCAGCCACTCGCGACACCGCAGCAAGGAGCCGCGAAAGGAGAACGATCGCGACCAGCCTGGATACAACGCGCGATCTGACATCGCGCAGAAGAAAATCGACAAGGCCCGAGTGATCAGGAACCGCGCACGGTCCCCGTCCACCTCCTCTGACGAAGAGAACTGCGGCGCACTGTGCTTTACTCGCGACATCCGCGAGGCACCGATGCCCAAGAGATTTAAGCTTACTACGGAAGTGCCAAAGTACAACGGCTCGCTGGAGCCCAAATCCTAGCTGTCGGATTACCTCACGGCAATAAAATGCCAATGTGGGAACAAGATCACGGCTATGCAGTACCTTAACCTACATCTTGTAGGCGTTGTGCGTAGCTGGCTCGAAGGAAGACCGGGAGCGTGCTATGTATCATGGGACGATCTAACCTTCGACTTCCGTAAGAACTTCCAAGCAACATATAAAAGACCCGCGTCCATCGAGGAGCTGCAGGCTTGTAAGCAGAAGAGTGGTGAGTCTACCCGCGAGTACATCCAACGGTGGACCACGCTCAAAAATACGGCGGGAAACATATCGGAAGAGGTTGCATTCGAAGCTTTCAACAAAGGAGCCAGACGAACCACCTTCAGAGAAGAAATGGGGCGATTCGCACCCAAAACTATCGGGGAGCTAATGGCTATAGCCGACAGATGGGCCAGCGGTGAAGACTCAGTGCGCAATGAAAAGGCATCTTCGCCAGCATCTGAGGACGACCGTCACAGTCGAAAGAAAAGGAGAAAGTATTACGATCACGACGATCGAGAAGAACTGGTGGCGGCAGAGTTTACAAGAAATCGTGACAGCGGACCTCGTGGAAATCTCGAATGGAAGCCAAAGCCGGAGGATAAAACTCATGAGGAAGACCTTGACGGTTATTGCACGCTACATCTATTCACAGATAAGCGCACAGGAAAGACCAAGGAAACTCACCTCCTCAAGGACTGCCGAAAGTTTCAGGACATCCACGAGGCCTACACGAAGAAAAACAGAGCCGCAGTAAATCAGGGCTACCCACAACTCCCAGGAGGAGGACATCAAGGATTCCACCCGCCGCAACCCCTACCTCCACCAGGACATCAAAACGTGGTGCTGGCCGCGCTACCAACGCCACCCGCCGCAAACCAAGGAGGCAATGGGTACCCGAACCCAACAGGACTCCTCGGAATGATACAGAAAGTCTGCCCCTCCCGCAGGGTCCAGAAAACAAACACACGCCAAGTGGTCATGGCAGTATAAGATCCACCGCCCAAACCTGAATACTTGAAAATGGCGGACCACTCGATAACTTTCTCCAAAGCTGACCACCCACCTCGGGTGTATCGACCAGGACACGCCGCGCTCGTCATTCAAGTCCAGATAGGCAACTACGAACTCGCACGAGTGTTCATGGACGGAGGCAGCGGAATCAACATCATTTACGCGGACACACTCCGTAAGATGAACAGGAACCTGGACGGACTCGCAGAATCAGAAACATCCTTCCACGGGATAGTACCAGGCAAAGCAGTCCGACCACTCGGAACAATCAATTTGGAAGTAGTGCTCGGAAAACCAAGAAACTACAGGCGAGAGTTCCTCGACTTCGAGGTAGTCGACTGGCCCTCACAGTACCACGCCATTCTCGGCCGAACAGCGGTCGCGAGATTCATGGCAGTACCCCACTACGCCTACCTGAAGTTAAAACTTCCTGGGGAGTACGGCACCATCACCATAGATGGTGACTTCCAAAAATCTTATAAGTGTGACATTGAGTTCAATGAGATCGCGAAATCTTTCGGGATGCAGGAGGAGCTAGCAGAATTGGCAAAGACCACGGACCACTCCGTGATGCCACTCACCAAGAAGAACGCTCCAGAACTCGAGTTCAGTGCAAACAACGACACTCGAAAGCATCAAGTGCACCCGACAGACTGCGCGAAGACGGCGATGGTGTCCACCACCCTTTCGCCAGCATAGGAAGGCGCGCTCGTCGAACTCCTCCGTGAGTACTGGGAAATTTTCGCCTGGCAGCCTTCAGATATGCCAGGGATACCCAGGGAGTTCGCCGAGCACTCACTAGAAGTTTTCAAAGATGCCAAACCTATCAAGCAAATGACCCGACGGTTCTCCAAGCCAAAGCAGAAGGCACTTGGAGAAGAGGTGAATCGACTACTCGCCGCAAAATTCATTAGAGAGATAAAAATATCCACCTGGTTAGCAAACCCGGTGCTGGTCCCGAAGAAAAACACTGACATCCTTCACGTGTGCATCGACTATACGTCGTTGAACAAACACTGCCCCAATGATAACTTCCCTTTGTCACGGATCGACCAGATCGTGGACTCTACTGCAGGCTGTCGGCGCCTCTCCTTCTTGGACGCCTACTCGGGCTATAATCAGATCAGGATGAAAGAGGAGGACGAGGAGAAGACATCGTTCATCACACCTCACGGTGTCTACTGCTACACGACAATGCCCTTCGGGCTGAAAAACGCAGGCGCAACATATCAGCGCTGCATGCAAAAATGCCTCGCCAAGCTCATTGGCAAAAACGTACAAGTGTACGTCGACGAAATTGTCGTAAAGACTCGAGTAGAGGACACACTCCTCGAGGACATCAGGGAGACATTCGACGCCCTCAATGCGTGCAGGATCAAGCTCAACCCGACAAAATGTGTCTTTGGCGTCCCTGCAGGACAACTTCTCGGTTATTTGTTGTCTGCCCGAGGAATCGAAGCCAATCGGGAGAAAATTCAAGCCATCCTGACAATGAAGGAGCCAACCAATCTTTGCAGCGTACAACAGCTCGCAGGGCGACTAGCTGCTCTGAGCAGATTCATCGCAAGATTAGACAAGCAAGCATTACCCTTCTACAAATTGCTGAAGAAAACTGATAAGTTCGAGTGGACACCCGAAGGAAAAAAAGGTGTTCATCGACTTGAAAAGAGAACTGCAGAGTAGGCGCGTCCTGGCAACACCACAGGAAAGGGAGCCCCTGTACCTGTACCTAGCCGTAACAAACCAAGTCATCAGCACAGTCATTGTCGTCGAGCGGCCAGAGGATGGCACGGCGTACGGAGTTCAGCGGCAAATTTATTACGTCAGCGAGGTGCTTTCGCCATGCAAGCAGCGATACCCTCACTACCAGAACCTCGCGTATGACGTAGTCCTCACAGCCCGAAAGCTCAAGCATTACTTTCAGGAACATACAGTCACGGTGCTAAACGACGCATCACTCGGTACCATCATGAACAACCCAATTGCGTCCGGAAGAATCGCAAAGTGAAGCATCGAGCTAGGCGATTGGGACATTATTTATGAGGTCGCAAGTCCATAAAATCCCAAGTCATCGTGGAATTCCTGAGCGAGTGGACAGAGCTGCAAACACCAGGACCCCCAGAATACACGAGCAACTGGATCATGTACTTCGACGGATCAAAACAAAACGAAGGAGCCGGAGCCGGGGTTATTCTTCTATCTCCCCAAGGCGACAAGTTGCAGTACGTCTTGCGACTGGAATTCCCTCCTGATGACCCAACGTCCAACAACGACGCGGAGTATGAGGCCCTCCTACACGGCATGAAAATGGCGATCGCCTGCGGAGCCACCCGATTGATGATATATGGAGACTCAAATCTCATCGTGCAGCAGACGATTAAGGAGTGCGACGCTATTGCGGATAACATGGTCGCCTATCGTGACATGTATAATCTACTAGAGGGAAGTTTCAAAGGATGCAAACTGAAGCACATTGCGCGATCAAGCAATGAAGAAGCAGATAAACGGGCCAACATGGGGTCAACAAACGCACCCATCCCTCCAGGAATTTACTTCGAACGAATGATCAAGTGATCAGTCAAGGTCAGAAAGCCAGCAGAAGCGTCTGCAACGGTGGAAACACATGAAAGCCCGCAAATTGCTATGATCGAGCTCATCCACAATATTTCAAGGCAAATTTTTTTGGTCGAGCCAGTCTGGACGCAGAAATACCTCGACTACTTGTCAAACAAACAGCTCCCAGCAGACATTTGCGAGGCTCGCCAAATAGTACGATGCAACAAATCCTTCCGGGTGATCAACGGCGAGCTATACAAGCAAATCATATCATGGGTATTGCAGAGATGCATAGAACCCGAAGATGGCAGGGAATTGCTCCGGGATATACACCAAGGAGACTGCGGCCACCACGCCAGTTAGAGAGCAATCGTGGGTAAGGCCTCCAGGGCAGGGTTTTACTGGCTCACAGCTACAGATGGCAATGGGGCCCCGAAACCCGCAAACCCGATGGGTACCCGCCTTAAATGGGGAGGGTTTGGTAAAATATTCGACCCGTCACGTCTAATGGGGCGGGTATGGGGGTGGCAAACCCGTACCCGCATACCCGCAGACCCGCTCTAAGTCCTAATCATATCCCTAATAATCCTATGGCTAACCACATGTCCACGAGCTATGTACCACAAACCTCACACATCACATGGACGCGTTGAAATCTGGAGTCCCGGAGACAACACATGTACACGCGTGTCTATTTCCACCAACCTCATCCCAATATTTCATTGTTTTATTCCTCACATTTGTCGGCGTCGCTTCTTAAATGGGTACCCGTTGGGCCCCGAACCCGGCCGGGTCGTGGGTCTGGTAAGAAATGAGACCCGATAAGTTAAATGGGGCGGGTATGGGGGGCGCCGACCCGGCCCCGAACCCGGTGGGTGCCATCCGGACTCACAGCAGCCAGAGACGCCAAAGATCTAGTCGACAGATGCAACGCCTGCCAAAGATTTGCGCCTAGGCCGCACACTCCTGCGACGGAACTGCACATGATTCCCATCGCCTGGCCCTTCGCCCAATGGGGGCTCGACATGGTGGGACCACTGCGCAAGTCAACACCTGGAGGATACACACACCTGCTCGTGGCTGTGGACAAATTCACTAAATGGATAGAGGCCATGCCGGTCACTTCCGCGCACGCGCAATGCGTTGTGTGATTCCTTGATTCCATCGTGTGCAGATTCGGTGTACCGCATAACATCATCACATACAGCGGCAACAACTTCACGGCCAAAGAAACACATGAATTCTTCGAAGGAAAGGTAATCACCCTCAGCTTCGCATCGGTAGCTCACCCGCAAACTAATGGCCAAGTCGAGTGTTCTAACGGATTAGTTTCGGCTGGCCTAAAGAAGCGTTTACTTGATCGCCTAAAACCGGCGGCAGGGCACTGGGCCGAGGAACTACCATCAGTACTGTGGAGCCTACGCACAACACCAAATCGGTCAACAAACTATACGCCATTTTTCATGGTCTACGGAGTTGAAGCTGTCCTACCCGAAGATATGAAATTCAGTGCTCCATGAGTCATTGCATACAACGAAGAAACCTCAAACAAGGCACTCACGGAAGACATGGACGCACTCGATGAGATCTGGGACATTGCACTCGCAAGATCCGCAGTATACCAGCAATCACTACGCAACTACTACAGTCGTCGTATACGCCACAGATCCTTCGTGGTAGGAGACCTGGTGCTGGGGCTCAAGCAAAAGGAAGGACACAAGCACGAGCCACCATGGGAAGGACCCTTCATAATACATAAAGTTATCCAGGAGGTGCATATCGATTGAAGAACCCGAAGACTGGCGGGATCTACTCCAACCCGTGGAACATTGCGCATCTCCGCAAGTTCTACCCCTAGATTTATCCTACTCGCAAGAAATAAGGCTGTACCAGCCACGCTGTAGCTCGACCAAACACATGGCTTCTCAGTCATATCAATAAATACATGGTTTCTCAACCATAATGATCGCAATTCCCTGTTCTCTCTAAACATGCGAAAACAACAGGCACACACCTCAAACACACGGGGGCTACGCCTAACGAGCATCATAACATCCTTCGAGTAACATCACTGTCACGACCCCGGACCCAGAGATATACATACTGTTATATGCTCCTAGCCATGGACTCACAAGGGCTTCAGGGTTACCAGCCCCGGCCGCAACAAACAACGGCAGGCAGACTGGATTCATCGGCACGTAGTCCGGATCCCCAGTCTACTACTCCTTGTATCCATGCTAGTCATAACCAACTATGCATATCAAAGCGTCCACGAATCGTATGAAACTGAAGGAAACGGGACCAAAGCTATACAGAGATGCTATGTGTCCAGAAAGTGCAACAACAATCGAGGGTTACTGGGGTTACCTCGCCCCAGGCCGATCACATCGACAGGCGGGCTCGGACATGGATCATCGGCTCCACAACCCCTCGATTGCGACAACTATGCAGGCATAGCCAAAACTGTATAACAATAAGCTCAAAACCAACAACCGATCAAAGCGGTACTCTAAACATGAAACTTGTATTAAACAGATACTACTAGAGTATAGCTTACAAACAGAGGTCACACGACCCAACATTACATCAGACAACGGAAGGCAAATTATGTTGCTAATCAACAAGAACCAAAAAGGCCTAAGAGGCCGCAACATAAGGCGACGTCCCAGCCCATAGATTCCAGGCTGCTACCTGGGAACCCCGAACTACTCGTCGATGTCCATGTTGAACCACCACTGAAGAGACGAACTCCACCTGAACCAAATTAAGCAAACCTGAGTACGGGAGGTACTCAACAAGACTTAATTAACCTATTATATATCTGCTATCTTCAGAAAAGGTTTTATGAAGGCTGATTTGCGTAAAGCAATCTTTATTTTCCAAATCGAGGAGGAATAGCACGTCTCATAGAATGTTTTCAAAACAGATGAGAAACTCACTACTATAATCATCATCTTTTGAATCCACCAACATCATTTCCCATCACCTCACATGCTACAAGGATCACCCCTCCCGGCATCTCCGGGGAGGCACCCTTCATCTATTGCCTCCATGCTTTGTCAACATATTTTACGTCATGTTCGAGTTATCTATGGCCAAATTACTTCCACCAAGCCGTCCTTAACCGCGGACACGGCTTCTCGAAAAGATTTATCCCTGCAGGGGGTACACTTTACCCACACGTACCATCCGACTCTTAGCGCCACATGTACGCTCTTCCATGGAACGCGGCAGAGGGTGGCAGGGCCACGACCTTTACCTCACCCAACCCTATCCATGAGTCAACCCAAGACAGGGCCACCCCGTCAACAGGGAGTTGGCCATCCTCCTGACGGCACCTGTCTCTGTGAGGCGGGGTCAAGATCCGTGTACGTCCATCACTTGGCCCCGGTCACGCCCTAGCGGAGCATTTTGTTTTCAAAACCGTTTAAAAGGTTTTATTTGCGGTGCCGAATGGAAATCTCAAACTACGTGACTCATGGATAAAGCCAGCTAAGTTAGTCGGTCGGCGAGGCTCATGGCCATCGCGCGTGGTTGTACGCTCAGTCTTGGCTTCTGCGTCCGACCTTACTCCTAGGGGTGGCAAGTACGGAACGAACAACCACTTCCCAAGTGGCCTCCCGTCCAAGCCTTAGTCAAGTTAACCACACAGAGCTCATCTCACCACGTCATCATATGAAACTAGGTTATCGTAGCTCTGATTCATCAACCGGATGGAGCAGAGGTAACAAACATGTAAAGCCAAGCGAAGCAGATATGAGGCTTTGGCGACGCGCACAAGCAAATCTATGGCGGCTAGGAGCAGTGTATCAGGATATTGAGGCAATGCAGTATATAGGTGAACTATATCTACTAGCATCAAATACTTTGGAATCGAATGCAAAGTACGAGAATCAAATGTTGTTCGAAAACATATATGAGCAGATAAGAGGTTATGCTTGCCTTGGTTAAGAAAATCAGATAAAGATCTTCTAGAATAAGTGCTTGACTTGTCGGTTAGGATCAAGTATTCGCCATGGATTCGTTGGCCTTCACTTCGGAGTCACGTTCTACCGAGAGGGAAACAACACCGAAAGAGAAGAACAATCAACCATGGCATCGATGCAATGCACAATATGTATGCATGAGCAGATTAATGCACTGAAATAAAGCCCTAGACATGATCGTTGGGTTGCTAGGGTTCGTATATCAGTTAAACATTTTTAGTGGAATTAGTCCGAAATAGACCCCGGAGGGGGTTTCGGCCGATTATGAAGGTGAGTACCATTTTAGTTGCTCAAATTGGTTTGAAAACATCATAAATAGGTTGCATTTGTCATTTTGAGCAATTTGGTATATAACTTGTAATTTTTTAATTTTAGTGAATAAAAACTTATTTTTCTATTTTAAATGAATTAAACAATATTAAAATAATGTTCAAAAATCAAATGTCTCAAACATGATTGAAAATGGTATATTTGGGTAAATTACATTTTTCTGAACATTTCCATACTTTCCTTTTATTTTTCTGAGTAATAAAATAGAAGTTATTAAATAAATAATTTTATTTATTTCTCTGGAAATTAAGAAAACTGGAATATGACGTCACAATGACGTCCAGGTGACGTCATCGTTGGTCACAGATGCTCTGCTGTGGAAGAATTTGTTCGATTGATCGCGAATTGTCGAAATCAAACCGCTCCACGGGTTAGAGGAGGCCGAGCCCGACCGAACGGTGGCGGCGGAACGACCGAATGGTGGCCGGAGCTTCGCCGGCGAGGAGCTCCAGGGTCAGACGGCGGCGGAGCTCGACGCGACAGCAAACCAGGGGGCGAGAGAGGGAGGCGAGGGCACCGGAGTGCTCGTATGGTTACCGTGAACGCGATGGCGTGGACGGTGGTGCAAGGAGCGGCGACAATCGGCGCCGGCGTGCAGAAAACATCGGCGGCCATGGCGGTGAACGCCGAGGAAATTGGGCCTTCCCCGGGCTTCCCTGCTTCTCCGCGAGCTTGAGGAGGAAGAGGAGGTTGAGGTGGAGCTCCTGGAGGCTTAAATTCGTCCGGGGAAGCTGCGGGTCGCCGGCAATGTCGAATCTCGCCGGACCTAGGGTTTCGGGTTGGAGGGAACAGAGGCAGAGAGAGGAGCTGAGGGACAGGGTGAGGGCGAGTGAGGGCGAAAGGAGGTCGCACGGCTTCGACCTGGAGGCGTCATCCACTCGCGGGGGTGCACACACCCAGGCAGGAGGTGGCGCGGCCGTGCTGGACACGCAGCTGCTGCCTTCTGTCCTGAGGAAGAAGAAAGCAAAAAAGAAAAGAAAATTACGATAACCCCCTGGAAAACAGTGGAATTCCATTGAGGTCCTTTTCTATCTCAAAACAGCACAGAAACAACTGTTTTGGGGGCCTTTTTGAAAGCAGAAAATTTGGCAAAAAAACTTTTTTGGAAAGCTCACAGAATTTCCAACCTAACCATGTTTTGCTTTGGTGTAAATGAAATATTTTCCAACACAAAATTTTGGAACCCAAAATAAGTACTTTTTGTGGGATTTTCTCAAACCATTTAATTTCACAATTTAAATTGGTTAAAACATGATTTGAATTTTTGTTTCATGCATGTATGAGATGAATACAACACCACACACCCTGCTGTAGCAAAATTTGGGATGTTACAATCACTCGATAAAAACAAATACAAGGTACAACAAGGCCTACACCTTACAAACACCTTTAATATACAAGGTCACAGGGCTTACGCCTTCAAACACCTTACAACAAAGTATAATATATTTACATCTTACAATTACATCTGACGACGAGCAGTCGTTTCCGCAAGAATTTGATCAATCTCCTGGGAAGTCAATCAAATAATCTGCTCCGCTCACTAGTGGAAACAGGGCCATTTGTCCCGGGTCGTAAGGGCCAGTTGTCCCGGTTGTGCAACCGGGATGGGCTAGCCGGGACAAATGGCCTCCCCATTAGTCCCGGTTGTGTCAGGACCCGGGATGGTAAGGATGGCCCACGTGGCGTACCTGGGCCAGGGACGGCCAGGGAGTTCGTCCCGGTTCGTTTTAGGAACCGGGATGGATACCTTCTTTACAAAAAAAATATTCCGCCCACTTTTTCCTGCGGCGGCAGGTTTTTTTTTTTTCATTTCGTTTTTTTGGCTTCTGTCTCGCAATCCCCAACCAACCTCCCCTTCCCCAACCGCGTCCAGGCCCACGTCTTTAATTAAGCCCACTGGCCACATTTTTGGTCAAAAGGGCCCACTAGCCCGCGTCTTTTATTATGTTCGGTCAACGGTTCGCAGGGGTCGAAAGGGGCCACTGGCCAGCGGCCTAGTGGCTGGCTCGCCCGGTCCCTTAAATTAAGACCATAGGGACGGTCAAACAGCCCACTGCCGCCTCGTCTTCCCGCCCCCTCCACTTCCCCACGCGCGCGTGGCCAGCTGCAACCGCCGCCCACGCCTCGGCTCCCCCCCGCATTCATGGCCGCCTGCAACCGCCGCCACGTTCCGGCCGCCGGTTGGCATGCCAGCCTCCCCCGGGTCCTTTATAAAGGGCCCCCGCTGCCCGTACAGCCCATCCATCCCGGCCGCGCCCCAGCCAAAGCAACCCTAGCCACCATGTCCCGCTGGTTCTCGAGCGGCAAGCGCCCCCGGAACGACCACAAGGCCGGGTCCTCGAGCGGCGCGCGCTCCGGCGTTCCGCCGCCGCCGGCGGAGGCCTTCGGCTTCGGCCCGGGAGGCATCCGCATCGGCGGGCAGCCGCACGTCCCCACTCCGCCTCCGGCGTCACGCGCGCCGCCCCGCGGCGCGCCCAAGGGCAAGCGCTTCCGCCGATACGTCCGGAAGGAGGAGGCCGAGTGGCACTGGGAACGCCGCACGCTGGTGTTCTGGCCGGACGTCCACCTTCCGGACGGCTGGCACCTGAACCCGCAGCGCATTCCCGTGCCGCCGGCCCCGTCCAGCAGAGAGGCCCTGGGCGAGGAGATCGACCGCCGGCGCCGTCTCCTGCCGGCCCGCCTCCTCAGGGACCGCGCGTACGCGCGGAGCTCCCCCTACTGGGCCACCTGGCTCCAGCAAGAGCCTGAGCAGCGCCGCCGCTCCTACATCCCCACAGCCGAGGAGGTGAGCACCGAGGACTACCCCGAGCCACCGCCGGGGAGGGAGCCAGAGCTTTGGCTCCTGGTGGACGACGGCGACGCCCACGTCGATGAGGAAGACGACCCCGAGCTCCCGGACCACATGGAGGAGGCCTTAGAGGCCTCCCGCCGCACCCTCGTCGAGGACGAGGTCAAGCGGTGGGAGGCGGTCCTGGCCGCCGCTGCCGCCGACGCCAACGCCATGCCGCCGCCCCCGCCCCCTCGGCGCCTGCCCCTTGGTGGCAGGTAATGAACGCCGAGCTGGAGGCGTCCGAGAACCAGCCGCCGCCGCAGCCGCTGCCCCCCGGCCTGGAGTACGGCATGTCCTGGGCCTGGACCGGCGGCGTTTGGTCGCCGGAGGAGCTGCCGCCGCCGCCACCGCAGCCGGAGGAGCTGCCCCCGCCGCCGCCGCACGCGCCCCCGATGCCTCCGCAGCCACCGGCGGGCCCGCCCCAGCCGCCTGCCCACCTGTGGCAGCCACCCCCTACCACTGCATCTCCTCCGACGAGGAGGAGTAGGCCGGCGCCGGTGCGCCCCCCCTAGGCTAAGCTACCCCCCCAAGAAACGGCCGGTCGCCTGTGGCCGCGCCGCCGCCGCCCCCTATAATGTAACGCCCGGCCGGCCGCCTGTGGCCCCGCCGTCCCCCCTATATGTAAGCAAGGCCCCTGGGCCTTTTTTAGTATATGTTTGTGTCCCCAGGCTAACGTGTCCCTAGCCCAACCCCGCCGGATGTCCCGCCGCCAGCAGGGCTTCGCCAAGCCATGTCCGCTGTCCTGGGTGTTCGCTCGGCCTGGAGAGAGGGCCGAGATATTTATACACCTGGGCCTCTAGTCCCGGCCCGTGCCACCAACCGGGACTAGAGCCCCTTTGGTCCCGGTTGGTACCACGGGCCGGGACCAAAAACTAATTTCGAATTTCGGTGGCACCCTGCGCGCCCAAAATTTTTTAGCGCCAAAATTTGAAAATGGTTAAGTTTGCACATTAACAACTTCTATATACTTTCAAATTTGACAAAAATTCCAACATGAAAAATGCTAGAATTTGCATAAATAATTTAAATCTATTTTTCGTTTAACTAAATAATTACTCTAACTATTGAAACTTTTAATTATTTTACCATTTGTATATAATTTGAATATAAAAATGTTACAATTTTTGTTTTCTCTCGTGATCTTCCGAGTTAGTCCAGAGCATACAAGGCATCCCGGGTGATTTATATAAAGTTCGACAAAGCGAGTTGTACCTTATTGACACGGTGAATTTGAGATCTTCGTCTACAACAGAAAAACCATAGTTTTCCTTCGAAGGTTTACTCTGCGCATCCACACGTATTTTCCCTTTATCCCGACCCCCGCTTGCTGTCGCGCTTTCCTCTCCTCTGCTCGTCCGTCGTCGCCGTCGCGCTCCCCTCCGCCTTCAACATTTGGGATCTTTGTTGTTCAGTTAGACGTTTCTCCTCCAAAAATTTATCATATCTGTTAAAGAAGTACCGAAGCTCTATTTCTGTTTTAAGGATATCTGTCAGGATGGTATCCCTGCTATCACTTTGAAGTGTGCCTGCAATATCTGCGCAGAATATATGACACCCATAAGGCAAAGCCCATCTTTCTCTATCCTCATACAATCTACTTGTTTGTATGTCTAAACACTGTCAGTATTATCTAAAACACTGTCAGAATATAAAAACACTGTCAGTATTATCTAAACAGTGTGTGCATGCATTG
This sequence comes from Alopecurus myosuroides, assembly GCA_028641055.1. Lineage (NCBI taxonomy): Eukaryota > Viridiplantae > Streptophyta > Magnoliopsida > Poales > Poaceae > Alopecurus > Alopecurus myosuroides. The sequence continues at coordinate 778,108,707 of CM054057.1, forward strand.
TATCCCTTGTTTGTATGTCCGGAAATGTTACTAAGAGCAGGCCAATCATTGATGGTTACGAAAAGCAACGCCCGTAGGTCAAATGGCTTTTGTTCGTTCTCATCCCACACACGTACACCTGGTTTGCCCCACAATTGTAAGAGTTCTTCCACTAATGGCCTTAGATACACATCAATATCGTTGCCAGGCTGCCTCGGGCCTTGGATGAGAACTGGCATCATAATGAACTTGCGCTTCATGCACAACCAATGAGGAAGGTTGTACATACATAGAGTTACAGGCCAAGTGCTATGACTGGAGCTCTGCTCCCCAAAAGGATTAAAGCCATCTGTACTTAGACCAAACCATAAGTTTCTCGCCTCTCCTGCAAAGTCTGGGAAGTCTCTCTCGATCTTTCTCCACTGCGATCCATCGACGGGGTGCCTTAACTTTCCGTGTTTCTTACGGTCTTCTTTGTGCCATCGCAACAACCTAGCATGCTCTTTGTTTCTAAACAGACGTTTCAGCCGTGGTATTATAGGAGCATACCATATCACCTTAGCAGGAACCCTCTTACGCGGGGGCTCGCCGTCAACATCACCAGGGTCATCTGCTCTGATCTTATACCGAAGTGTAGTGCATATCAGACATTCATCCAAATTCTCGTACTTCTCACCGCGGAAGAGGATGCAGTCATTAATGCATGCATGTATCTTCTGCACATCTAATCCTAGAGGACAGAGAGCTTTCTTTGCTTCGTACGTACTCTCAGGCAATTCGTTATCCTTTGGAAGTTTTGGCTTCATTAGTTGAAGTAAACTCTCAAATGCCTTGTCAGTCACACCGTTCTGTGCCTTCCATTTCAGCAACTCCAGTGTGGTACCGAGTTTTGTGCTACCATCTTCGCAATTTGGGTACAACAATTTTTTGTGATCCTGTAACATGTTGTCCAGCTTCAACCTCTCCAATTTGTTTTCACATTCTTCCCTTGCATCAGCAATAACTCGGCCAAGATCATCATCGGGCTCTTCTGATGCCTGTTCTTGATCACCTCCTTCTTCTCCATTCTCTTCCATTGCAGTATCGTCGTATTCAGTGAACAAAGGATCTTCTTCTTCTTCATCATCGTCTTCCATCACAACCCCTCTTTCTCCATGCTTCGTCCAGCAATTACAGCTGGGCATGAAACCTCTCCGAAGTAGATGGCCGTGAATGATTCTTTCGGAAGAGTGCTCTCTGACATTCCGACAATCAACACATGGGCAACACATGAAGCCATTATCTTTGTTTGCCTGAGCTACAACAAGAAATGCATTCAGGCCTGCCATATACTCGGAAGTGCGTCGGTCACCATACATCCATCGCTGCCGTGCATCCAGCTGCATCGTATAATTAAGTTTATCAAAATACATTACAATAACATATTAATACGACAAATACTACTTTTTTATGTATCAGTTACAGATGAAAAAGATAAGTTTGTTAACCTCGGTCGAAGATACCATTTTCAGTGAGCTTATGTGCGGCTTGGGAATTTCGTCGAACACCTCGTGTGCATAGTAAAATAAAACACACTAACACCACACTCTCTCACACCTCCAAGCAAAAAAAAAAGATGGAAGGGGGGAGGGGCTGGGGCAGTATATATAGGGGAAGGGGGGCATTGGTCCCGGTTCGTGGACTGAACCGGGACAACTGTTCATGCGCGTGCCACGTGGCATGTGGCTAGGCGTTGGTCCCGGTCCGTGGCACGAGCCGGGACCGATATGTCCCCCACGAAACGGGACCAATGCCCCCAGGCGATTCCTGTTGCCCCAGGCGCACGAACCGGGACCAAAGCATGGCATTTGTCCCAGATTCGGTTGCAACCGGGACAGCTGCCCCCTGGCCCCCTGGACGAGAGGGGTTATTTCCACTAGTGGCTGCAGGCTGAACGACCACGTAATGAGGAGTGAAATCAACTAGAGATTCAGGAAGCCGCGCCACCGAGCTAACATTGATCTCAGGATGCCACACCCGAATGAAGGCGAGAGCTACCTGAGATCCACATATAAGTTGCTGGAGAACGCACTCTCGAACCTCTCCCACCCTACCAAACATCCTGAGCAAGCTACTCAAGCTATACGGGACAACACCCAACGGGTAAAATGTCCGATGGACAGAGGAAAGGGCCTTGCTACAAGACTTAATGATTACCTGCGCCTGGCTCGCTCGATACTTGAGGGTAGCAAGGATAAACCCTCGCTTGCGGTCAGACCAGAACTGACTCGCATGAGGATTAGAGCCACTCGACTCATGAATAACGTGCTTATTCACCCAATGGGTTCACAAACCCCGTCAGGTTCAACAACTGCGAGAACAACAAAAGCGTCAAAACAAAGAGGGGAACCAACAACAAAGTACTCGGGGGCTCGCAAACTTACAGAGCATGCCTTTGGCAACAGCCGCAAGTTCTTCCATCAAGAACTGCCCGCGCTCCACAGCAAGCTTCTGCTTTGACTTGGCAACATCGGCCACACCTCGCAGAGCCTTCAACTTGCGCTCACCATCCGCAACACGGTCGCGGAGTGATGCAAATGTGCTAGCTGCAGCAACAAGGGTATTCACCTGCGCAGAAGACCCACTCGAAGACTCTGCACTAGGATCCGCTACCTAGAAAGAAATGAAGCAAGTTTAGAAAAATCACAAGACCCACTCGAGAAACGCACCACCCATTTCTCAGGTGCTCGGGGGCTACTCCCATCGGGAGCATACAACAGCAAGACGCAACAATCATACACTGAAGATTTCAAGAAACACTTCGATTACGCAACATAAATACGGGAATACATCCCAAGGTTCATTACATCGGTGAGCAAAAGGAAATAAAACTATCCTAGGGGGCTGTAGAAGTAGCTCCACTCGCGGAAGGATGACCCTTGCGGCTAGCACGAGCGAGCATCTCGGAAAGCATCTTCGCGAGGACTTCAACACGAGCGCCAAAAGGACGGAGGGCTACCTTTTTGCCATGGGCGTCGTAAGGAACGCTCGAATACACCTTCTCCATGTCATTCGAGATTCCATGCGCCAAGGCAAATTGAATAGCCATCTTGGCCCCACACTCGGACTGGGCGACTGAGTATCCATGGAGAAGATCTTCATCACCCAGGAACACCTTCAGGAGGCCATCCAGTGTAGGCGGAACCGCCACGTCCACCAGTAAACGCTCGTGGAATCGCGTCAACACTCGGTGACATCACCAACGAGGGCGCAGATTCTACTCGCATGTTACTAGAGCTGAGTGCAAGAGTCTGCGAGGGCGTCCAGCCGCTGGTTTCCAGGCAACTCCAGTCCAGTCCCAAGGGTGTCTGGAACAAAAACAGATTAAAACTCTAAGCAAGCAGGATAAAATCAAATCACAGGACAAGAAAGGTGAAACACAGCTTACCCGCAAGCTTCTGAGCCGAAGGACGAATGAGATCGACCAGATCGCTATCGTGCTTGGCGCCCGCCTCCTCCAGCTGCCTCGGCGCTTCCCGAGCCTTCTCGAAGTTCCCCTCAAGATCAGCTGAATGCTTGCGAGTGGTTTCCAACTCCTTTCGGGAGGATTCCAACTCCGCCTCAAGGGTTTTCACCTGAGCGACAGCTTTAGCCTTCTTAGTTTTTAGGCGAGTAACTTTGTCTGCAGTACAAAGCATAAGGCTGGGGCAAGCTTTACGATCAAGAGAAACAACAAAGACAAGAATGGCGCGTTATCCTACCTTGGAGAGACTGACCATCCTAGACAAGCAGGTCGCGATCTGCCCTAAGGGAGATGCAGTCCGCTTCGGCTGAAAGTACTCGGCGCCCGAAAGCACGAGGGAGTCGAGAAGAGCCTGCAAAAACCCAAGGTAGAAATTCAAGTTAAAAGCAAAATCACTTGATCCTATACACGACTGTACACAGTCGAGTATAGCCTCTTCGGGGGCTACTCCCATCGGGAGCACTGCCGTGCACCCGATAGAACTCAAGAAGGAAAAGAGGAGAAGACTGCGACTTGAGCCTGTGGCCAACCACAAGCAATTAACCACAGCCTCGGGGGCTACTCCCATCGGGAGCACTGCCCTGCACCCGATTAAATTTCGAACAAGCAAGGAAAAGACAAGTAGACTTACTTTGCCCTTAGCGATAGACAAAGGCTCTGCCGAGCTGCCCGAAACTTCCTTACTCGCGGACGCCCCACCCGCAAACCTGGGCAGCTCGTACTCTGAAGCGGCGGTTGCTCTCGCAGGGCTTGGAGATCTTCGGGCGGCCTCAACAACTGCGGCTTTAGTCGCGGCTGCTTCTTTCCTCTTCACGGAAGGAAGCGAAGAAGCAAACCGTCCAGGGGCTAATAGTCGCAAGGCAGCTGTTGAAAGCGAAATCAGGATAAAGGAACAAGGAACGAGAAGAAAGATTCGCGATAAGAAGTAAAACACAGAAAAACTTACTCATCCTCGTCATCATCGTCCAGAACGTCCACGTTCCAGGCGGTGGAAACCTTGGGTGGACGACCAAGAGGCGGAAGCGTACGGAGAGGAGGCACCTGAAGAGGCTCAGTCACCTTGGCGGACTCATCACCCAAGGAATTATCCTTGGAAGTGACTTCATCATCCACGTGCCTGCGGCGTTTGCAGTGATGTAGTTCGTCGCTACCAGACTCTTCCACGTCATCTTAAGAGTCACGCTCGGAGCTCGAATCGGCTTCGGCGACGCTAGTTTCGAGAGGGGCCTCGATGTTACTCGCCAGGAGGTCCGAGGCATCTTTGGCCATAATTTTCGGGTAGAACGTCGCCACCTTCAAGCTCTATGGGAGCAAAGTAAGAAAAAGAGAAAAGATTTTCAATTGACGAAAAATTGGACTAAAAACAAACAGAAGAAGAACACGAAGAAATTCACCTCGACGGGGGGAGGTTTTGAAGCCTCGAATGGCTCAAGAGAACAGGCCGAATGGACCTCTCCTTTCTTCAGCTTGGTGATAGCCGCGATATTTTTCTCGAATTCAACATTCGAGAGAATATCTTCGCAGACGCGGCTCGGGTCCTGGGCGCCCTGGTGCTCCCACATTGCAGATGGTCTCTCCTGAAGAGGCTGGATCCTCCGTCGAAGAAACACACTCGCCAAGTGTATCCCATTCAACGGAACTCCTAGCGCCTTGTCGCGGAAGTTTGCCACCTTCGCGAGTAGGGGGAGACGATCTTGCAGTCTTCGATGGTGAGCTTGTGCGCACATGACTTCCTCTGTTTCAGAATGGCGAACGAGTGGAATTCAGGAGCTCCACCCGCGCTGTTGTCGACGATGTAGAACCACTTCTTCCGCCATCCTTGCGCCGAGTCGAGGAAATACATCTCCATGTAGGGGATGTCCGTCCTCGCCTGGATCCCGAAGCCTCCGGTGTGCAGCGGCTCCCCCGGTGCCTCGCCTGGTCGCAACTTCTCCCGGAAGATTCGCACCTTGAACAGGGCCTTCCAGAGGCCCCAATGCGGACGGATGCCCAGAAAGCACTCGCAAAGCACGATAAAGCATGAAATGTGCTGAATCGTGTTTGGAGGCAAGTCATGGAGTTGTATGCCAGAGACATACAACAATCCAAGGAGAAAAGGGTGAAGAGGAAGAGAGAGACCGCGCGAGACGTGCTCCGCAAAGAGCACGCACTCATTCGCGTGAGGATTGGGTACCTCTTCCTTCATGGACAGGCGCATGCGCTTGTCGACGTCAGGAGGAAGCAACCCCTCCCGCTGCATGTCGGTGATGCTCTTCCTGGTGGTGTTGGCGGCGCGCCAGTCGCCCGTTTTCACGGTGGGCGGCACGGAAGCATCTCCAGCTTCTTTCGAAGACGATGCGGAAACGCTGCGTTTTCTTCCTCCAGCCATTAGAGCTCTCTGGTGCTTGCAAGACAGGAGGTGTGCGCGAGGAGGAAGAAGAGGAGCAAAGGGCCAGGAAATTTACCCATCTCCCAAGGGCTACTATTTATACACAGGCTGCGCTGATCCAGACCGTGGATCTGGCAACGTGGCACCCATCGCGACCGCCACGCGTGAAGCGGAAGCGAAGCAGCGCGGGCGGTTACTCTGGCACGATCTTTACAAAAGATCGTGCGCATTTACAGCGCATGACCTGCGGAAAAACCGGATGCGACCAATCGTTTCCGGTCAAAAGCTGACAAGGTGGGCCAGCGTGCTCTGCTTCGTTCCGTCACGTCCCATCGGGAGGAGTCAGAACAGACGGGTGCGCAGTGACATCACTGCGTACCTCATCAAGACGCGAAAAACACTTTCGCATAAACTCCCTAAACACGAAATTTCTTTCGTATGGGTAGATCAAGACGCGAAAACTTTTTCGCATAAGCTCCCTAACACGATTTTTTTTTCGTATGGGCATATTAGGACGCCAAACCACTTTCGCACAAGCTCCCTGACACGAAATTTCTTTCGTATGGGCATATCAAGGCACGAAAATTTCTTTCGCATAAATCCCCAGACACGAAAGCTCTTTCGTATGGGCAAGACAAAAGCAAATTTATTACAAAACGCAGAAATCTCTTCTGCATAGATACGACAAAGGAAGGAGATCTCTTCACTCGAAGATCCACAAGAGGGCAATCAAGAAAAAATCACGAGTACGCGGCTCCCGCTACTCTTTCATACGATGTATCTACATATCTATATCCTGGATTGTTCGGCCGAATAGGCACATACGGATGCCGTATTATCTCGAGTATGAAGGTAAGACCCAAAGATCTCTCTTATGGGCTCGGAATCGCACTCAAGCTGCGTCCTCCGGTAAATTTCCGTGTCAACAACACGAAGAAAAATCCTAGCGGACGCGCCGGGTACCCCTATAGGTTAAGTTCGACTCGTTAAGACCTCTACGGCCCAGTCGCAACGATCACCTCACCGGATTCGAGTCGGAGGTCTCGAGTCTGTGTAGGCCAGAACCGTTTTTGCCCTAGATGCAATTAATTGGCCCTGAGCTTTCGGGAGAGCCAAGCGACTAAGCCACATCCTTCTGCGAAAACAGCCAGTACACAGTCACATTTATTGCTCGATGCTCGAGTATAAGAAGCGCATCGCGCATAGGGTATACACCCTCCAAATTCAAGTGATTGAAACAATCAATCGCAGGAAATCAAGATGAACTTTGAGTGTCCACCCGACAGATTCTCAATCGAGTAAACACTCGGGGGCTACTGACGAGGGGATGAGTCCTGGACCTATCGGGTGAGGCTACCCGGTCCAAGGCCCAAGACCTAAACCCAAGGGAAGGTGACACCAGCAGTTCTAGAAGGCCCACCCGCAAAACCTTGCGGGTCAAGAAGGAAACTTGTAACCGACCTAAGCTAGGGTTTGTAACCCCCCCGGTACGGTTTGATACCTGGCCACCTATATAAGGCCAGGAGAACCACCAAGAGGGGGAGGAAGCAATCACACACCACCAAAGCCTTGAACTCGAGATCATACTCTCGATTCGAGCACCCCATTGTAACCGATCTATTGATAATACAGATCGACAAAGCATGAGTAAGCGTTTTACCTCTACGAGGGCCCCGAACCTGGGTAAATCTTGCCCCCTGTTAGCCGACGATCGTCACCAGCGCCTACACGTTCTCCTAAACGAAACCCTCACTAGTACAGAAAGGATCATCTGTGGCGCACCAAATATTGATTCCATGGCGCACCACGGGCCCACAGGGGTGCGCCACAGAATACACGCCATTAAAATATTTTATGTGGCGCACCCCACACGTGCGCCACAGAAATAATTGACTCTATGGCGCACCCACAACCTGCGCCACAGAAAGTGTAAATTCTATGGCGCACCCATGACCTGCGCCACAGAAATAGTAGATTCTGTGGCGCATCAAGAGGGGGTGCGCCACAGAAAGAGATGGGCCACAGAAAGTTTTACAGGTGCGCCACAGAAAGGAATGCAGTATTTCGAAATTTAATTTGTTTCTGGTATATACAGTTTGAATACACATGAATTATACAGGAATTATACAGTTTGAATACACAGCGGTGATATTTGACAATATATAACATAGTACTGATATTTGACAAAGATATAAGTCACACATTACTTAATTACAATAGTGATACATAGTGCAAAGTATCGAATTTGGTTCAAAGTTATAGTCAAACATTATCGAACAATTGTCACCACATAGTTACTCGATGATGTCAAGTTACAAATGCCTAAGCTAAGATGAAATAGGCTACAAGAACGGCGGCGATGGTGAGCAAGAGCGGTAGCACGATGGAGGTCTTCATCTTGTTCTTCTGTTTCGACTGGTGGTCCCACTACTTGGCAACCGCCTCGTGTCTAGTCTCGTATCCTTTATAGCAGTTGCCGCTGAACTTGTACACTTGTGCTTTACAGTCCTTCCACTCGTCATAGACTCCTGGAACCCGACCCTCGAACACCACGTAGTACGTCATCTACATAGATAGATACGAGGCATATTAGTAAATAATGCAAAAACAGCTAAGGCATATATGTTCACAAAAATTAGAGCAAAGGAAACAAAAATAAACATCAAAGATATACAACATAGATATCACACAAGTTCAAGCTAACTAAGCATAAAGCTAGGCCTAAGTTTAGAGCTAATTAAGCAAATTTTGTTAAACAAACTAATAGTAGCTAGGCACACCTCGATCAGTGAGACCTCTTCCGCGGCGGGAGCAAGGTGAGCGGCTCCGGAAACGGCTTATACAAGTCTTTCGTCATCCACGTTCTACGATCAACCTGCCGCTCTAGGCGTTCCTGGATATCTCTCTGGCATAACCCTATGGGATTGATTAAGGACCCCCCCTTTTGTTGACATCTTCAATGATTATCTCCGACAACTTGACTTTGATGCGATGAAAATCTTGCATAAGATCTTCCTGTGAGATTCCCCCCGCCATTTTGTTGGACCAGTCTCGGAGTTTACCAGGCTGATTCATATTATTTGCATCGCGGACAATCCCTTTGAGGTGATGGAGGGCACAGAAGGACTCCTTCGTGCTCCAAGCCGGCTGCTTGATGCAGGGGAACTCGGTCACGTGCTTGAACCCGTATTTTCCAGTAGTCGGCCTGATACATTCTTGTTTCTTTTCGAATGTGCCTCCATTTTGGGCGTAGCCACTAATAGCCTCATCAAGAACACCCCTTATTCTGGTGTAGTCTCTCCTCTTCGTCGTATTCGACGAGTCGAAGTACTGGGCAAGTGACCACTTTGGGTAAAGCACGATGAGTGTGCAGTATGTGTCCCTGCTCAACACATGCAATTGAAACAAGGATAAGCAATGGATGAAATCTAGAAAAAAACATTAGCTACGACGGTCGCGAGACTTACTCGGGAAAGACAGGCAAAAGAATGTCCCTCTTCTCATTGTTTCTCAACATGAAGCTCTCGAGGCACTTCGCTGTCTTGATCCGTGTACTTGATCCTTCCTCCAGCTGGCTATCACGCATATAGTAGGGATCCTCTACCACAACGTACGGGGGTAACTCTCGCTGGATCTGCAGCTGAGCATTGAGCGCGCATAGGCGGACCAAGTTACAGTCCAGCCGTCTCGAGTGAAACAGATTGAAGATATCCTCGTACGCTATGAAGAACAGTCCCGCGGGGTCTTCATGGACGAAGTCCGGGCCCTCTGGCAGCTTGACCACGAACACCGGGTAATTTGGACACTCGTCTTTAAGACGGAGGCCCTCTAGCATCACGATAATGTTCTACAAAGTGAGCATTGGTCCAGTTGCCCCGTGTATCTCGTCCGGACCCAGTATCAGTTGGCCAGCTTCATGCAAGCGGGTAAAGCCATCATTACGGGGTTGTACCACAGCGTCGGCCAAGATCTTACTAGGCTGGCCCTTTTTAACAGGTCTCTTCCTAATCTTCTTCTTGCTGGCGGTGGCCTGATCTGCTGCGGGAGCTGGGGGTACTGGTGGGGGTGCTCAGGGCGACCCTACGACTGTCTTATGCAGTGTGCTAGGGCTGAATATTGTACCCTGCTAGAAGGTCAGGCGCTGCGTGATTTCAGTACGCCTAGGTTGATCGTCGTGACTACGGAAGGCTTCATCGTCACGATCCATAGCAGACATGTAGCTATCTTGGCTGCAGCCCGTGTTGAGGTAGGCATCGATGTCGACATTGTCATCGTAATGATAGTCATCGACACCGACTCCAGCAAGCGCCATGTCCACGTCCTTGGGTGGTAACGACGGCTGTGATGCCAGCGGTTGAGGCACAACTGCCTTTGATGATCTTTTGGCCAGTCGTTGCGGCATTTTTCCCAACAACACTTGGTGACTTGTGGTGGTGGCAACGACCACCGGTTCCTTCTGGGTGGTGGTGGCGACGACTACCGTTTCCTTCTGAGGGGCGACGGCCTTAGGTACTGTCTGGAGGGCTCTTTGCTTCGTGGGCCGGACGATCTTATTGGGCGGGGCCATAGGGGATGTGGCGCCGATGTTGTGTTTGATCACGAGACCCTCCTCAAGACGAATCTGGCTCTTCGGCCATTTCATCACCCATGTGGTGCACTCTCCAAGGACCAAGTTGTCCTCCTCTTCACAGCCTGGAGGTTGAAAGGGGAGAGGACGTCGCGATACTCCGGCACTACATTGGCCAACTTCACCTTCATCACGTTCTTGTCCATTCGAGAGTGGTGCATAGTGTATTCCCTAGGTTGTATAATAGTGCCGGTAGCAACATCCAACAATTCTCCGCCAGGCACCACACGATGGAGGAGTACGCAAGGTTCGTCCTGTTGGGCATTATATCAGGAATCATGAGATGACAGTCATCATGAAAGGCGTAGTTAGATCAGGACTGTTGGAATTCCCCACGTATCGATCACATAAGAACTAGACTACCACGCGCACGCGAAGTGTCGCACCCATATTTTTCTTTTATTTCTCTTTTTTACGGTACTAGTTCTTGTGTTACAGGACATGTGTATATAAAGGCTAAACCTGACCGACTCTAACTTTTCTACTTCTAAACCAACTCGACACATGGTTACCTAATTAACTAGCATAGTCCAAACCGGACTCAACTAGCTAGGACCAGTACACGTTACGACCATGTAGTACTACTACATGCAAAACTATAAGGACACAAACTTCCAAACCATACTAGTACTATTGCTAATCAGACTAACATGGATTAGGGCAAGATTACGCTAACAATCTCCTCCTAATCTTGACTACTCGTGTCCTCGTGCTCCTCCTGATCTTGACTCCTGACAGATTCACGACGATTCCTCTCGCCGAGACTCCTTTATCTGCGCGCACGTTCCTCACTGGAGTTCCTCGACTGTGATGTCTCACATCTTCGCTCCTTGGAGATACACCTTTCACCGTCATGTCCGTACATTAAGTATGACCACGCAGGAAACATGCAGTGCACCTCGCCCTGCTATGCTTTGCCACCGCCGTTGCTTGGCCCCTACCTTGCACTCGGTTCGCACCTCTTGTGCCACCGCCATTGCTAGGCATCCTCGCACTCGGTTCGCACCATACTTCTCTGTACTTGCTTCCAGTAGCCTTCTACTGGTCGCACACCTCCTCGCTTTACGGTAGCTCTTCTTACCACCGTCCGCCTTCGGCATCGCACCGAATCACACTGGCCGCAACCAGGACACTCCACGAGGACATGGACACAACTCACGGAATACACCGTGCACACCTCAACTGTGACGCGCTTCAACTGCAACGGATCCTCACAGAAACGAGCACTTGGAAACAACGACGACTTACTGACACGACGCCGACCACACATGCAACCATGCACACACTTCGACTCTTCTAACACCCGATTGACGATCTTGACGAAACTCCGGGCACCACACCTCGGCACCACCGTCGCATCAACGATCATCCACCTCCACCGCCTTGCCGACGACAACTTCCCGCCGTCTCCTCCATGTCCCTCCATCGAACGACGATCGCCCGCCCCGAGGCGCTAGTACGGGTCGCCTCCCCGGGGCAAGCGTGACCTCAAATCTTCGACCTCGCTCTGATACCAGTTGTTGGAATTCCCCACGTATCGATCACATAAGAACTAGACTACCACGCGCACGCGAAAAATCTTTTTGCCAAGGGCGCGTGTCGCACCCATATTTTTCTTTTATTTCTCTTTTTTACGGTACTAGTTCTTGTGTTACAGGACATGTGTATATAAAGGCTAAACTTGACCGACTCTAACTTTTCTACTTCTAAACCAACTCGACACAGGGTTACCTAATTAACTAGCATAGTCCAAACCGGACTCAACTAGCTAGGACCAGTACACGTTACGACCATGTAGTACTACTACATGCAAAACTATAAGGACACAAACTTCCAAACCGTACTAGTACTATTGATAATCAGACTAACATGGATTAGGGCAAGATTACGCTAACAAGGACTAACTAATTAGTTACCTTGGTGATGGCGTCAAGCTCGGAGGGTATCGAGACAAGGGCAACGGTGCCGGCGGCCGGCCCATCATTCTTCGGCATTGTTGCGGAAGGGGGCGCCGATGCGACCAGAAGGAGCGGTGTCTGGGGGGTCACCTGTTCCGGCGGCACTTGCTGGTTCATGCTTGAGTTGCTGCCGACGAAGGTGGGTAGTTGGATCGGCTCAGTTTGACCCCCCGCATTCCAAGCAGCTATCCCCTCCATCAGCCCCGTGGGGATGACTTGCGCGAGCCTCTCATCCACTAATTTATGTAGCGTGTCGGGGTCCACCTCTCTGCTCTCAAGTTTCTTCTCTAGAACCGCCATCTTCTTCTTCAGCTCCTCGACCTCCTCTTTATCCTTAGTCGATGTCGTCTTCCTCTTCTTTCTCGACAACTTGGCGTCCGATGCGTAGTACTCGGCTACCTTCATGTTTAGCCCAAAGCCGGAGATACGGTCAGCTGACGTCGGCGGGGCATCCAACGGCCTTTTCTTGTATGCGTTCGTCGCCCTGTTGAAAGGCGTGTCCCACCGTTCCGTCGACCCTTCGGACGACGGGCCAGATTTCCGCAACTCCTCTTCCTTAGGACAAAAGGAAATTAAGGTGAGCCCATTTGGCTTCATTATCTAATTATTAGATCAGTACAATATACATGTACTTGAGATATATGTGTCCTTACCAAATGTTTCTCGAAATCCTTCACGTCCTGGTCTTTCGTCACGAATTCCCCCGCCTTCCAGTCTAAGAAGTACCGGGACCGGACAAAGTTCCTAACCAGTATATCCGTGATTTTGTGCCAGGGGTTATCTTTTCCGAGACGTTCCATCTCGCGGTCCTCCTTCTCTCAAACGAGATGTTTTCCTCGGTAACCACCGCTTCCGCAATGTTGGACCACTATGTTTTGGTCCCGTATATCCTGCCCCCATTTTGTCCATTTTTTACACGCCTCGGTGTTTATGTACGCCTTCTGTATGTCGAAATCTTCTTTCACGAGCGTCGGGTCTTTGCGACTTATCTCCTCCCAGCTTTTACCTTTCTCAATCTTCTTCTTCACCCGGGATTTCCAGCTGCTCAAGGCGGTGCTCATCTTCGTGATGGCTAAAGAGTCCACCTTTTTATTGAATGGCTCTGGGAACGTGTATCGATGGTGAAGCTTCTTCAGGAGGATTTCGACCAAAGCCGCGTTGTCGATGCTTCTAAGGTCCGTCGTGTTGATCGACATGCTTTCCCGCACGATGCACCCTAGTTGCATGCCGTACCCTGAGGCAACCGCTCGAGGCGCCAATGGTAGGCCACTTGGCGAGACCTCGGTGATTGTATCAGTGATGTTGGCGAGCACTTGCGGCGTACGATCCTTCCTTAGCGCCTGAGCCTTCTTCTTCTTCTCATCGGTCGTCGGGGCGGCGTCGCCGCTACCACCAGCCGCCGTCCGGTCAGTGCCGCCACCATCGGTGTTGTCATCACCCTCTTCCTCCAAGTACTCCCAATCAACACCAGCGTCGGCCTCCCGGACCTCTTTCTCAATGCCGGTTGCAGCGTGGGCATCCCAGCCCTCTTCCTCGGCACCGGCTTCGGGCATGGACCCGTGCTTGGAAGTGCCCGACATGTTTCTGTAATAACATTCAATGTTCAGAACTTATCGTGCCGGGTGGCAGAGTTGTAATCGTCACTGAGTACTACTAACAAATTTGCCGGGTGCCAAATGTTCAAAACTTTCTGCTCGATTTTCTAGTGTACTACTTTTCAACTTAATGGGCATTGAGGTTTATTAAACATGGAAGATTCAGACCTGCTACCATGTGTGAAGATAGATCGATATTTTTTCTACCACTACTATCTACATATTTTTTAATTTTAATCTAACTCACTATTGATTCATCTGAACTATGGATACATTCTTGTATACAGAGGGCATCGTTAAGATTAAAACTGGCAAGCTTATCTCCCTATCAGAGCAAGAGCTTGTAGATTGTGATGTCCATGGCACGGATCAAGGCTGTGAGGGAGGGCTCATGGATGATGCATTCAAGTTCATCATTTCAAATGGTGGTCTTACTGCCGAGTCAAGCTACCCCTATACGGCAGAAGATGGCAAGTGCCAGAGCAGATCCAAAAGTGCTTCCAACATCAAGAGCTACGAAGATGTGCCTGCCAATAACGAGGGTGCCCTCATGGCGGCCGTTTCAAGCCAACCTGTCTCGGTGGCCGTAGATGGAGGAGATATGACATTCCAATTCTACAAAGGCAGAGTGATGACCGGCTCTTGCGGTACTGACTTGGACCATGGGATTGCAGCTATTGGTTACGGTACGACCAACGATGGCACAGAATATTGGTTGTTGAAGAATTCATGGGGAACGACATGGGGCGAGAATGGGTATTTAAGAATGGAGAAGGACATCTCAGACAAGAAGGGCATGTTTGGCCTTGCCATGGAGCCTTCCTACCCTACCAAGTAGGAATAATGCCAAATTCCACATCATACACATATACATATTATAAATAATTACGTGCATATTCTTCATGTATAGTTCATATGTGCTTTGTAAATGGTGTTTTATTCACTTGATACATACAATGTAAATATTATTGTACAAATTTTATCGGATAAACTAATAATATATTGATATGGATGTTTTATGCCTCTTATGTCTTAGGATATGCCAAATTACTTCTATACATGATTTATGTCTGTGGAGTCATATAACAATATATGGAAAAATAAAATACGAGGAGGGTGGACTACCACTTGTAAAATGAACAATTACTTAGACGTGTGCAATAGCTGAACTATTTACAATACATTGGAGCATAGGATGACCTGTAAATACCGTTCATAAATTAGATGGACAAAAATATTTTTGAAATTGATTAGAATTGCAAATAGTGCCTACTCAAGCCCTTATACTCCAAATAAGCACCGGTACAATACAATCATACAAGGATATTAGGGTTTATTTTATTGAGCACATCTCTGTAAACTTATTGTGTGCATGCTCTATCACCGGCCGATCACGAGTGTCGGAGGAGAAAGAATACAATTCCTCAACAATCCAAAAATACTAAATTAAATCAATTTTCCTTGATTATAGCACTTGTTATTTTCTTGATTAATGGTAAAAAATAGTTAAATATGTTTATTTCTATACTATGCAACTCAATGTACATGTGACACCCGGTGGATCATATAAGGAAATCTATGCAAGTGATTAAACGGTGAACATATGTACCACATTCACATTTAGAACCTATGGAAAGTAAGTAACATAAACATTGTATAATGTAAAATATTATGGAAAACACTTATAAATGTATAGTATCCTATAATGGTGAACCCATTAGAAATATTTTCCGATAAACTATGATTGTTTATGCCATAAAAATTGAATAATATAGCATAGTGCGTGAATGTTTTTTATTTTACAAGTCATGTACAATCATATTTTTGCACATTTTTCTATTCAGTGTTTTTATACATTATAGTCTTACAGTTGACAAAACATTAACACGTAGAACATGATAAGGTCCTTGAAATGACCATTTTTGTTGTATGTATATACCTCACAATTTGTACGATTTGCATAATACCTTTGCAGACAAATGTATACATACCATGTTTTAATTTTATATTCAATATATTTAAAAATAATAATCTTTTTGTATGCTGGCTTCTCCGCGATTGGTGTGCTGCTTTGAATTTTGGGAGTGCATTAACATATGTGCAATCTAAGGGCATCTTTTACTCAAATGATTTCCAAAGGATTTTTGGAGGATTCTGATCCTTAGAAATTATTCCTATGTAGGTTTTTTGATTCATAGGATTTCAATCAGTCGAACTATTTTACGATGGTATATTTGTGTTCGGAGGGGTCACACTCGTAGATCGATATGGAACCATAGAGGAGACAACGATGTATACATGTTCAGACCCCTTTGGGCAAAAGTAGGTAAACACCCTAATCATGTTTGTGCCTATAGCGGGTGGATGAAGGTGAATGATGATGTGTCGTGAGCACTTGTGCATATTGAACCGTTTCTGTTCAGCAGCTCCCATTTCCTTATATATGATGGGAATTTGGGTTATAGAGTACCGAATGGGCCCTTGGATGTGTGCTCTTATGCTAAACCCTAACAACATATGTTAGATCCGATTTGAGTCGATTTACAACAAGTATCCTACAGAATCCTCCGTTGTTTTACGATCTCGGCATAGCTTGTAGTGTGTTCGGGCCCCCGCCTAGGATCCAAACCCTTGAGGTGATTCACCTTGGTCCGTGTGGTCCAGCTTCCTCGGTCGTGGGCCTACCTAGGACCCATGATCTCGTCACAACCCACAAGATTTTTTCTATAGGATTCCCTTGCACTAGATTTTGTAATAAAGTTCTCATCCTCTCCAACATTGTTGAAGCAATCATTCATATTTCCTTTGATAGAAGCAAACAGACCAAAATATTTTATTCGAATTGGCATGAATTTGTAATCATGTGTTTTGTTTATTCCATTTTTACATTCTCGCGAATCATAAGGGTTTGTAGTCCATAACCTACACCATCCTACCTTAGTGCAGAACCAAGAAACTAACATGTATTTTTTTCTATTAAAATAAATAAAAGGTATATCTATATTTTCAAGAGTTTTGATTATTTATTTTTGTACATATAAGTTTGGGGGTAAATTATTTGTATTTGCATGGGTGTTGAATATTCCATCGCCTATATACTAATTAGAGTTCTTAGTATTTATATTTGAAGGGGTGTTTATTACTTATATAATTCATTTTGTTATGTATTTATTTACACTCTCCCAACGTCTTATATTTAGAAACAAAGTTAGTATTAGGTAGCTACTCATTTTAAATTACATAACTTAAGGAATAAAAATTGGGTGGGTATTTGCACTTTGTAAAACCTAATAGGGACATAATTGTCCTTGTGTAATTTTGGTTTTAAAATGTGCAGTTGGTTGGTTACCACATTTTGAAGCCTAGAGATCTGCATACTTGTTTCTAGGTTTAGAAACCTTTGGTTAGGTAGTTGCATGTCTCAAAGCCCGAGAATAGAAATAATTTTCTTTTTTGCAGTTTGGATTTATAAATGTGTAATTAGTAAGCATGCATTGACACTTTGAAACCCGAAAGTGCACTTACGTGTTTTTTGTAATTTTGGATTTCGAAAACTAAGGCTAGAATTGGACATTCATATGCATTTTTTGTGTAGAACTACGTGGATATTTATTTATAATTTTTATCAATTATTTTTTAGGTTAGTGGGAAAACCTTTATCCTTTTAGGTTTATTTAACTTTGTCTTCCATTTTTTTTACTTCTTCTTTTCTCTTCTTTCGGTTTTTGATCCGTTAACCATAGCTCGTGGCTAGACTTGAGTGAGGGGTGGAGCTCAAGAAAAAAATAGAACTTAGGCATTCGAGCCGAAAAATATACTAATAACAAATGTTTTAATAGTTGCAAAAATATACTAATAAGGAGAAAATTCAAATTCTATAGTAACCCATAAATTTATGTTTTAATAGCTGCAACAAATGAAGTGGGGAACTAGATAACGGAAACAAGGTGTAAGTTCTCTTATGCAAAAGCAGAAAGTCCTCCTGATGTGAAGTAGATATAGTTAAGGGTCTTGGGTAGTAAGAAAAAACTGCACCAATCTTAAAGCACAATAAGTAGATTAGAGCAGATTTTACCGCAGCGCCTCGAGCTATGGCTGCCAAAAATTAGTTTCCGCTTGTTGTTTAAGTGTGATATTACCATCTCCTTCGGGAGCTACTCCCCACCTGCTGTTCACATCCATCTCCAGCTCGGAGCAGACCAGACCTCCCCTGCCGCTCGGGACGCGCTCCTGCGCATCTACGAGCCCGCTGGCCGGCTGATGCGGCGGCGGCAATGGGGGTATGGGCGTCCATCCTGCGCCGCGGCGGCCGGCGCTTCCTCAAGCGCAAGGGCAGCGACGCCGGCGAGGCAGGTCAGTGCACTGCGCCCGCCCGCCTTCCTCTTCCCTGCTCTGCTTCTCCCCGTCGCGGCGCGCCTCTCTGGGGAGCAGCAATGTGGTCTCACTCCACTCCGCCGCTCTTTCGTGTTTTGAGATTTGAGTTCTTTTTCCATGTTTATTCTTTGCACAAATGGCATGAAAGATGCATCTTTTTCATGCCTGTACCTGTATTAACTGTTCTACTATATTGGTGTGGTTGTACGAGCGAATCCCGGAAGCATAATTAGGAAACTGTGCATATCCAATTAGTTATTTTCCGCATCTAGGCAGGCAGCAGACCGACCTTCTCCCTTGATCCTACCAACGATCTATGTACTGGATGGTGCTTCAGTCCAGATGCCCAGTGTTGTTTAACTTCCCTTTTTTGTTGTCGTGATTGCTGTCTATTTGCAATGCACATGGTATATCAATCAGTTCAGCTCTTCATTGCCCACCTGAAGAAACAAAAGTTGACTTCTTTACTGACATGAAGAAGATTAAAGAAAGTGTTGAACCGGGAAACTAGCTTTCAGTTCTCTGCAGTTACCTACTGAAAGAAGCTGGACGAAAATAGTAACTGTGATGCCGTTCGCCATGATTAACATTTAGTGCTCTCAACTGCAGGTCCAGAAAGTCTGCACTTTCCCCTATCACCCTAGATGTCGCGATTCTATTTCGAGTGAAAATAAATTGCACTCCAGTTATGGTTTTAGTGGCGCCAAAATGGTACTCTGCACCAGTTTGTGTTGTGATTGACCAAAACTGAGCCTCTCACTCCGGGTTACTCTCTGATGACCTCCCAGGCCGGGCACTGGAGGAGCTGAGGAGTTCCCTCTACAACGAGTTGCATACATCGGAAGGGGCCAAGCGCCAGCAGCAGAGGTTCTGTGGGCCGGGTGTCGCGCTAACATTCAACTTTGTGGTATCTGTTGGGATCATCATGGCAAACAAAATGGTGTGGTTTGTTTTACAGGTTTCCTACAGTTCTTGATGTATCTTGGTTTGCATTTAGTTTTACGTGGCATCTCTTATTTTGCAGGTGATGGGTACCGTTGGGTTTAACTTCCCGGTTGCGCTGTCTCTGATTCATTACATCACTGCCTGGGTCCTCATGGCTGTCCTTAGGGCATTATACCTGATGCCTATCGCTCCTCCTTCGAAATCCACTCCTTTCTCCTCATTATTCGCTTTGGGTGCTGTGATGTCTTTTTCCACCGGGCTTGCTAATATCAGCTTAAAGCATAATAGGTGAGATCAATAGCCATGTCTCTCTGTTTTACAAATGCAGAACATTCTACCTTAAATTGTTGTGGCCAATCGGTTTTCTCGTAGTGTGCTCACTGTTCTCTATCTTCAGTGTAGGGTTTTATCAAATGGCTAAGATAGCAGTAACACCAACAATCGTTGCAGCAGAATTTGTTCTTTTCAAAAAAAGTGTTTCCCTTCGAAAGGTAAATTTGTTATCAAATTGAAGCTTCATATGTCTTTCTGTTCTTTACTATACTTGATTGGTACCAGTGCACTTTAGTTTTTCTTTCGTGGGGATAGTGCATGATATATTAATTTCTGACCCCATATAACTCAGGAATAATTTATGCTTTTTACTACAGGTTATCACGCTAGTTATAGTGTCATTTGGTGTGGCTGTAGCAACTGTAACTGATTTGGAGTTCAACTTTTTTGGTGCTTGTGTAGCAGTAGCTTGGATCATTCCTAGTGCTGTAAACAAGATCCTGTGGTCAAATTTACAACAGAGCGGAAACTGGACTGCTCTTGCGTAAGTTGTGACCTATGTCGCTTCTGGGATAGCTCATAGCCCATATGTTCTGTCCTAACATTCAGCTTATTGATCAGGTTGATGTGGAAGACAACCCCAATTACGATATTTTTCTTTCTTTTTCTGATGCCTTTGATGGATCCTCCTGGGTTGTTGTCTTTCAACTGGAATCTGAAGAATAGCGGTGCGATCACGATATCTGCTTTGCTTGGTTTTCTTCTTCAGTGGTCTGGTGCTTTGGCACTTGGGTGAGGCATATAATTTTCAGTTTTCTCCTATACTATTCATTCTATTAAGGCACATGTGTTTTTCTGAAACTAAAGCGTCTTCTGTGATTTGATACCAGTGCGAGGCATATCAAGCCTAGCATATTGATCTGGATGGAATTTCCTTTGGGGAAACATCATTGTATTTATGCATTATTTCCCGTTTTGTCATCATCTCACTTTGCGGAGCCCTGTGCAAATCAACTGATCTTTTCTATTTTGCATGATGCAGTGCAACCTCGGCTCTATCTCATGTCGTGCTAGGCCAGTTCAAGACCATTGTCATAATGCTCTCCGGGTTTCTGGTGTTTAACTCTGATCCTGGACTCACCAGTCTTTACGGAGCTGCCATCGCACTTGGAGGCATGTCAGTCTACACTTACCTAGGGCTAAGAGAGTCGACCGCAGGTGGCAAGAGAATTCCTTCAATGTCCAGGCAAAGCCCTCAGTCACTGAAGTCGAAGGTTGTTGTGGACGGAGAAAAACCAGAGACGAGACCTATGGACTTGGTCTAAGTTGGAGAATTTCCATTTGGACGACATTTGTCGAGTTCCAGACTTCAGTGCACCACCAACCTCACCTGAGCATAACATTTTTTGCTCACGCGTTCTTCCCAGAATGCTCTTGTTCTTCTTGAAATGCGTCACTCTATTTTAGGAAGATTTAGTTGACTGTTGTTTGTCATTGACCATATAATCACTAACGTAGAAATAGCTGACACTCTCCAGTTTTAGGAGGTTTGGTCATCAGATTTGAATGGAAAGAAGTAGGACCTTGTTGAATTTTATGTAAGTTTTACAGTATGATTGTTGTTGGTACATAAATGTCAGAAGCTGCTGTGACATAATTTACACACTAAACTGTGTGTATTGCCAGGGTGCAGTTTAGTATATCCACTAAACTGTTTTGGTATTTTGAGGCTAATGCCCATTGCCAGGGTGCATCACAGGCTCCATGAGAACGAGCTCATAGAAGAACCAAAGCAGACCTGAGGCCAATGTTAGTCTGAAGATTGCAAACATGCTACGTCCGAGCACGGTGAGATGCTTCAGATTCAGAACATGCCCGTGAGATTCCGCAGCCATGAAGCGCCGCCGCACTCCCTCACCTCCCGCTCGCCGTGGTAGGACCCCGCCGCCAATCGCCGCCCGCCTCCCCTCCGCGCGGATCTGGGCCACCGCTGCCTTACCGCCCTCCGGCCCGGCGGTCCCCGCCGCGGGCGCGCTCCCCGGTGCGCCGCCGCTCACCTCCCCGTCGGCAGGAGGCCGCGGCTGAGCTCCGCCCGCCCCTGGATGCGCCTCCTGCTGGTGCTAGGGTGCCGGCCGGTGGCCGCTTGGAGGGCCGCGCACCTGGGCACTCGGAGGCCGGTGGTGCTGCGCGGGCGGCGGACAGGGAGCGTGGTCTCCGCGACGAGCTCCTCCGTGACCAGCAAGCTCGCGGACAGACCATGGCGCCGGTCCAGGGACATTGGCGCGGAGGGCCAAGGGAGCGGAATGCACTTGAGGCACCTCGTGGGAGCCAGCTTGGCCGGGAGCGGTCGCCGCGCCGTGACTCGCACGTATAGCTGGCCAAACGGGCCGGGCCAAATGGGCTGGCCCTTGGCACGGCACGGGCACGACACGGCACGATTTAAATGGGCCGTGGCACGGCACGAGCACGGTAGTGCCCGGGCCGATCCTCGATTTGAAGCACGTGGGCCGGCACGGCACGTCACGACATAAACGGGCCGGCACGCGGCCCGGCACGGGCACGACATGGCACGATTAAATTAGAGAGCGAGCACCCTTTTTATATGGAAAAAAATGCATTTTTTGGGACTAAATTGGCCCTATAATGATTAAATATGGCTAAACACTCAAAACTGGTCCAAATCCCACTTAAAATGGGTTAATCGCTCTCTAATTACCCCCAAATTACCTCCTCCCGCTCCCCCCTCCTCCCAGCCCACCAATTTAAAAAATTTGAAATTCCGGCCCGTCCTGGGCCGTGCTCGCGTGCCGGGCCGATTTTCGTGCTCACGGGCCGTTTTGTGGCCCGTCGGCCTGTAAGCGTGCCATAGTGCCGTGTCGCGCGCGCAGCAGCCGCCCGTGGGCCAGCCCGGCACGGCACGATTGGCCCGTGCCTTTAACGGGCCGTGCCGCTCCTGGGCCGTGCCTTTTTAGGCACGCAGCGGGCCGTGCCGGGCGGCCCGTTTGGCCACCTATACTCGCACGTGCGCGCTACGGCGGGCCAGACGGCGCCGCCGCCGAAGAGAAAGAAGAAAAAGAAATCGAAGAGCAAGCGAGGTGGGGCGCTAGGAGGTGAGGGTGGTGCGGTGTTGCGTAGGGACGAGTCGGCGGTGGAGGCCCCGAGGCGGGTCTCCATTGCTGATGGTCCTAGGGCGACGCCCCACCCTCGGCCTCGGGTTCCACTCACTCTCTTGGGCCACGGCATCGACTCCGGCTTCTACTACATCGACATGGGGGGAGTCAAGCTCTCGGCTCCGGAGTTTCTGGCTGTGGTGACGGTGCTTCCGGATCCGGCGCGGTCCCCCTCAGTGGTGATATCGGCAGAGACGATCCGGGCGGAGTTCCTATTTCTGGAACCGGAGGCCCCTTGGGTAGTCACGGAGCTCTCAGCCTCGGAGTTTGCGGTCGAGTTTCCCTCCCTTAGCATTCTCAAGGCCCTCTCCTGGGGGGAGTCGATCACGCTGTCGGGATGCAACATCAAGGTCTCCATCGAGCAGTCCTCCCTCGACCCCTCGGCGCTGTCTGCTTTGGTTCCAGTCTGGATTAAGATCCATGGGATTCCGATGGAGGCGAAGACCGCTCACATCATCGACCAGATCTCTCAGGCTGTTGGTCGGCTCGTGGAGGTGGACGAGGCCTCGCTGCCAGGTCGAGGCCCTGCCCGACTGCGCATGCTAGTCCCGGACATCTCCAAGCTGGAGGGCTCTCTCCCACCGTTCTACTTCGACGGAGTGGAGAAGCCACTGTCGGTGGAGGTGGAGCACGAGGGTGCCCAGCAGCGGGTGTCCCCTTCGCCTCCGCGTCACTCTCCGCTCGCGCACCACGACAACTCTTCCGAGGACGAGGACTCGTCGGGGGACGACTCTGACTCGGGTCCGAGGGACGCTGCCACGACTGTGGAGGACCTGGCACCGGGCTCTGGGTTGGCGGCTCCGGATGGGGTGAGTGCTCAGGCTGCTGCGGTGGTTCAGGCATCTTCGCCGGGGCCATCACGTCTGAGCACCGCTGCTCTTCCTCGGAGTGCGCCCGCGCGCTTGGCCGTGGTGGACGTCTCACAGCAGGTATCGCAGAGGTCGTTGGGACCCGCGCTCTCACAGTATGGTTCTAACATGTGTGAGGGCCCGGGCTCCATGGATCTGGCGGACCTGGTGGCGGAGGCTATCCACGGTGCTGCCGCTTCCAGGGCAGGTCTCGAGGCAGAGGACTCTGGCGGGGCAAGCATGGAGGTTGTGGCCCCAGACTCGCCGCGCTCTCCAGGAGTGGTCTGCTACACCCGCTCGCCTGGGACCCCTCCTACTCCACCTCAGGGGTCCCCTGTGCGCCTCCCAGCGACCCCCGTCCCTGACACTCGTGCCCTGGGCACGGTCGTCGCCACCACTCCCGTGCCTGGGGTCACGACGCGCCGCAGTGCCCGGCTCGCGGGGACTAGGTCAGGGACGGAGGTGGTGGAGCCGACGGTGACCGAGGTAGCAGCTCGCCGGAAGGCGGCTCGCTGTCTTGAGTCTGGTACGTCTCGACCTTCCCCTTCCTGTCCTCCTTCTGCTTCTCCGCCGTCGGGATCTAGGTTCTCGGTACTCCAATCGGTAGAGGCTGCACATTTAGAGCAAGTGGCGACGGACTGTGGTGTGGTCTTTCGGGGCGAGCGGGGTCCACGACTGGAACAAATAGAGGCGATCAGAGCGAGGGAGATCTATGAGGGGGCTCTTGCGGCAGCTCGAGCTCAACCCGAGCGCGCCCCCGCAGGGCCCCAGGACCCTATCGGGCCTGGACATGTTGAGCCTGGGCCTGATAGTGGCTCCACTCCCGTTCTCCCGGAGGTGGCTGTGCCCGTGACCGCCTCCCAGCCGGGGAGGAAGCGCGGGCGGCCACCGTTGGACAAGTCCAGGCCCTCGACCTCTGGTAGGGCCCGACAAGTCCCCCGTAAGGGGACACCCACTACCGGTTCCCAATGAGTGTCTCTTTACTGGACTGGAATATGCGGGGGTTCGGGCAAGATGGCCGGCGCAGGCAACTGGTCGAGTATATTCGGGATGAGGATCCCGATATTGTGGGGATCCAGGAGACGATTCAACATGACTTTTCGATTGCCGAGCTGGAGGGTCTGAGTCGCCATAAGTTTGCTTGGCAATGGCTGCCGGCGACGGGACGTTCGGGCGGCATCTTACTTGGGGCCAAGGAGGACACGTTTGAGGTAGAGGATATGGACCGCGGGGAGTTCTTTCTGAGTATGGTACTCACCCATAGATGTTCTTCCGTACATTGGGAGGTTATTGTCGTCTACGGACCCGCGGACCACCGGAGATCCCCTGAGTTCTTAGACGAACTCAGGGCGAAGGTGGAACGCTGCATCACCCCGGTGGTGGTGGCGGGGGACTTTAACTTGATCCGCTCCCCGCTGGATAAGAGCTCCTCTCTTGTTGATTTCCCGAGGATGCGCATGTTTAATGACTTCATCGCCGACATGGCTCTCATCGAGATTGAGCGGGTAGGGGCCAGGTTCACATGGACTAATAATCAGGCGAATCTGGTGCGGTCCGTTTTGGACCGTGTTTTGGTATCAGCGGACTGGGAAGCGGAGTATCCACTTTGTACCCTTCGGGCTGTGACCAGGGTGGGTTCGGATCACTGCCCCTTGCTTCTGTCCACTGGTGGGGTCGCTCCACCTAGGCCGAACCGGTTCCATTTTGAGGACTACTGGTTGGCGCAACCGGGCTTTGTGGAATCGGTCAGGCTGAAGTGGATGGCTGCGGCATCCTCCCCCCCGCGAGCTTATAACGCGGTGGATGTCTGGCACTACTGTGCTAAGACATCACGCCAATTTATGCGCGGGTGGGGGGCCAACCGAGGGGCGGAGCTCCACCGACGCAAGGCCACCCTGCTAGGACAGATCCAGCTCCTCGACCTAGCCGCAGACGCGGGGGGCTGAGCCCAGCTGGTTGGGGCCAAAGGTACGCCCTAGAGGCCTCCCTTATTGGAGGTTTTTAAAGGGGAGGAGGTGTTCTGGCGGCAGCGTAGTCGGCAGAATTGGATCCTGAAAGGCGATTCCAATACGGCCTACTTCCACGCTATTGCCAACGGACGGCGGCGGAGATGTTCTATCCCCCTCCTGTGGGCAGATGGAGTTTTGCTGGAGGCGGCTGAGGACATTTCCGGCCATATTTACTCCTTTTATAAGGAGTTATTCACGGCTAGGTCGGGGGTGGCGCTGTCACCTGTCCTGTGGCCCCATGGGGCCCTAGTGACCGAGGTGGAGAATGAGAGGCTGCTGCTCCCGTTCCTCCCGGAGGAGGTGCGGGAGGCGGTTATGGAGATGCAGACGGGCTCGGCGCCAGGGCCGGACGGTCTCCCGGTTTCCTTCTTTCAGAAGTTCTGGGAGACTATTCAGGCGGTCGTTTTGCCGATGTTCCAGGAATTCTATATTGGGACCTTGGTCATGTCACGCCTCAACTTTGGCGTGATTACCTTGATTCCAAAGATTCCCGGAGCGACGGAAATCCGACAGTTTAGACCTATCACAGTGATAAATGTGATCCAGCGGATCTTCTCGAAGGTGTGTGCACGGCGCCTTGCTCCGGTGGCAGAGCGCCTGACACACCCCTTCCAGTTCGCTTTCCTTAAGGGGCGGTTTATCCACGATGGGATTCTAGCCCTGCACGAGATAGTTCACGAGGTGAAAGTACGCCAGCATAGAGGTGTATTTCTAAAGCTAGATTTTCAGAAAGCCTATGATAGACTGGACTGGTCTTTTCTCCGCCAGGTGATGCAACGGAGAGGCTTTGATGGCCGGTTCATCTCGTGGGTAATGCAGCTCGTGATGAGTGGCAATACTGCGATTAACATCAACGGGGACATTGGCCCCTACTTTAGGCCGTCCTGTGGGGTGAGGCAGGGGGATCCTATATCCCCCATCCTTTTCGACCTCGCAGTGGACGCCTTGGCAGCGATCCTGGATAAGGCTAGAGCCGCTGGTCACATCTCCGGGGTGGTAGGCCACTTTATTCCGGGAGGGGGCGTAACCCACCTACAGTACGCTGACGATACGATGATTATGGTGGAAGGGTCGGGGTTGGATATTGTCAACCGCAAGTTCCTTCTACTTTGCTTTGAGGAGATGTCGGGGCTCAAGATTAACTTTGACAAGAGCGAGGTCATAGTTCTGGGGTACCCCCCGGATGAGCAACAGCGGATAGCGGACAATCTTAACTGCAAATTGTCCGCCTTCCCGGTCACTTACCTGGGGGTCCCGTTGAGTGATTCTAGGATCCTGATCAGGGATCTGGAACCCCTGATGGGGAAGGTTAGACGGAAGGCGGAACCTTGGTGCGGACGCTTCACCTCGAAGGGAAGTAAGTCAGTGCTGATAGGGTCCTGCCTCGCGAGTATCCCATCTTATATGATGGGATTATATTCTTTGCCAGAAGGGGTGCACGCTTCCTTCGATAAGGAGCTCTCCCGGTTCTTCTGGCAGGATAGGAACGGGCGGCAGAAATACCACATGGTTAAGTGGGCGGACGTGTGCGCCCCCAAGGATTTGGGGGACATAGGCTTGGTGGCGTCCCGGAAGATGAACGTGGCGCTGCTCCTGAGATGGGTCTGGCGCATCCTCCGAGATGATGGGGGCCTGTGGCTACAACTCATTAAAGCTAAATACCTGCAGGGCCGGCCCTTACTTGCGTGTGAGAGACAAGATGCCTCCCTCTTCTGGAGGACTTTACAGTCTCTGAAGCGGGACATTAGGAAAGGGATTCGGTTTTCCCTGGGGGATGGTCGGGGCATTCTGTTCTGGCTGGACCCGTGGCTTCGTGCCACCCCCCTCAGGCTGGAGTTCCCGAGACTCTTTGCGATATGCTCGGACCCCTCGTTAGTAGTAGCGGCGGCCTTTACGCAGGGGGCTTGGGATATTGTATTTAGACGCTCCTTCGGCCCGGCCGAGGCTAGGGAGTGGGAGGAGCTCCTGACCGAGCTTCCCCCGAGCGGGACGGGGGGTCCCGACCAGGTATCCTGGACGCTGACCCCGTCAGGGACTTTCACGGTTAAATCGGCCTACCGTTCCCTGTTTGCCGCGCCCGCGTGTCCCTGGGCGACCCCTCTTTGGAAGGCCCCTCTTCCTCTCAATATCAAGATTTTCCTTTGGCAACTCTTGAGAGATAGGCTTCCTTCTGGGGTGGAGGTCGCCAAGCGCCGGGGTCCTGGTGATGGTCTATGCCCGCTGTGCAGGGTCCCTGAAACGAGCACACACATATTCTTTGTGTGTCCTGCGGCCCGGTTCCTGTGGAACTTTGTGCGAGAGGCCCTAGGGCCGGACTGGCTGGCCCTGGACCTGGGAGAGTTCCTACAAACCAGGGCTTACCATGCTAGGGGAGGCAGGCGCCTCTTCTGGCTCGTGTTTGCGGCAATGGCGTGGTCCTTATGGACTACCCGGAATAAGATGGTGATTGAGAAGATTCTCTTAAGGCGGGCCTCTGACTCAGTGTTCAAATTCTTGGCTTTCCTGCAGCAGTGGCACCCGTTGTGTAGGCAACGGGATAGGGCGCGGCTGGATGCTTCCATCGACAGACTTCTCGGAGCCGCGCGTCGCCTCTCCTCTTCGGTGCCGCCTTGACCAGGGTCCTTTGGCGGGACATTGTTTCTACCCACACCACCCCCCCTCGCCTCTTTCCTGTGTGTGTGTGTGTGTGTTGTGCGTGTTTTCTCTTTTTTTGGGCTGTATTGTGCTGTGGCCCCAGCTTTGTGGGTGTGTTGTATCGAGACCTTGTTAACTCTTGTGGTCGGTTGCTTTATTTATAAAGCGGGGCGAAAGCCTATTTCGAGAGAGAGATTCCACACCAACCTTGAAACACAATTAACTACTGGAGATCATATGAGAGTACAACGGAAGAACGGAGTAAGTACTGAGATCTTGTTTGGAGGAAAGAGTTAGCTAGTCCTACCATCCATGATTCATGAATCATATTCTCTCATGTGTATTTCAAGCTAGCCTAGAGTTGATGAACAAAAATGCTCTCGCCATGGCCATGCAGTGTACAATCAAGATTCTCGAGGCAGGCAGGGGAGGTTCTCAGTTCCAAGTTCGAGAACAGCACTAGACAATGGACATGGTTTTCGCTGCGTCGAAACCAATGGCTTGAGCTCTCCCACGCCGTCCGCTGTATAAACTCACGTTCAGGACAGGCGCCACACACTGCTCTCTGGAGTAGCTAGCTAGTTGATGTGCGTGCCGCGGCCTGAAAGACCATCGAGGTGGACCAGGCTACTCACCCAGTGTGAGTACCTTGGCCCCCAAGCCCATGCCTCCGGGAGTGTGTTGCAGTTCTTCACCATCAGTGGATACGTCACCGCTTGGCGCGCCGCGTACATGCTGCTTGAATCGATGTATGACGATCCTCACATGTACAAAGTCGATAATGGTGCGGATGGCGGCGGGTCTACGTCAGGCTTTGGGAGGAAGGCATGACACGGCGCAGCTGCACGACGACGTCTCCTGGGTCAGGGACACCCTGGTCTGCTACGTCAAAGTCAACCCTAACCTCCTCTGGGACAAAACCGTATCCGTGTCCTCCATCGCGGCGCCTAGACGGGTGATGCACGGCGCCTAAACGGGCGATGCACGGCGCGATCTTCTCCGGCTAGTCTGTGTTTTTATTTTCTCTCCTTAAGCATGCATGTGTCTCTCGGTAATGGATTTGTGAGCTAGACTGTGTCGTTGTGGTGTGGTGATATCTTTCTTTGTGACAATAAATTTATGCTGTATAACTTTTTGTAAGTATTTGATCGATCTGTCATTTGATTTGTCCTCGTTGGTTTCAGAATTCTGCATATTCGATTCCAAGAAAGATCTGCACTCAGAATTCGATCTCTCTAAATATGATCGACTGCGCTAGCTACTCTGCAGCTACGAGATCGATCAGTTGAATCATTTTCCTTGTTTATTGTTAGTTTCAGAGAGAGCGAGTGAGAGATCTAACCCGCTCAACTCCAAAAGAACTGAGAGTAAGTGACAACCTGGTCTGGATTCCAAAAGAACATGAGAGACAACTTGCTAAACCCCAATTTATGGGTTGAGTCGGCTATTAGTGGCGCTGTATCCAGTAGTTATCTACTTGAGACAGCCACAAAAGAAAGCCGAGGGACAGTTGCTTTTCGTGGGGCGGGCATGATGGTGTAGACCCCTCCGGTGATGATTTTCCCTCCCGACAGAGTGCCGGGGAGAGCTCCAGAATCCTCCCGATCTCGGGTTGACGATAACGGCGGTCTCGTGTGTTTTTCGTGGAAAAGTGGTCTTTTTTTAGGGTTGACGTATCGGGCGAATATATAGGCGAAAAGGCGATGGCGGTGGACGCCCGAGGGGCCCACACCACCCCCAGGCGCAGCCGGGGGGGGGGGGGGCGCCCTATGGTGTGGCCCCCCCTTGGGCCTCTTCAGTACTCCGTGGAACCTTCGGGAATTCTAAGACTTCCGGGTTTCGAATTTTCCAATTCCGAGAATATTTCCAGAACAACTTTTCTGAAACTAAAAACAACAGAAATCAGGGAACTGGCTCTGTGGCATCTTGTCAATAGGTTAGTCCTGGGAAATCGATAAAAATGACATAAAGTGTAAGGAAAACATGTAGCATAAGGCATCAAAATAGCATGGAACATCACAAATTATAGATACATTTATGACGTATCAACATCCCCAAGCTTAGTTCTTACTCGTCCTCGAGTAGGTAAACAACAAAACAAATAATTTCTGAAGTGACATGCTACCAACATAAACTTGATCATCATAGTAATGTAAAGCATGTAAAGTAGGATCAAATGAATAAAGGTTGTGGTTTATAGTTGATATCAAATAGAATAATGTATAAACCATTAGGCAGAACAAAGTAAAACTTTTCAATGAATCAATACTAAAAGACAATCCATTGTGCAAGGTATATTAAAGATGATTTAAGCTTCAAAAACAACAATATAATAATCCAAGGCATCAAACTCTCACAACAACTCCTGCTAGGATCAAGTCAACTGACAACAATATGCATGTAGAAAAATCATTAAAATATTTGTGTAGTCAAAACAAGCAAGCGTTCTGTATTGGTCCCTAGCACCAGGATGTTATGGCTAAAAGAAATTATGGGGGTTGGATGGTCAATAGAAGAAAGTCTCACACAACTGAAAGTGATCATTAGACAAGAGGAAGTCTTATAATCGAAGTTATGGAAGGAGTAGTGATTGCCACACAACGGATGCATATAGAGCTATAAGTGTATGAAAGCTCTCCAATGGAACTAGTGGGGGGTGCATCCAACTTGCTTGCTCACGAAGACCTAGAGCACTTTTGAGGAGGCTCATCATTAGAATATACAAGCCAAGTTCTATAATGTAAGTTCCCCCACATAGTTATGTAATTCATAATATGAAAACTCTCTCCAAACTAAAGTAATGATGCTAAACAAGCACAAGTGTGAAATAAATAATAGTAGTGCTGCCCTCTCTCTCTTTATTGTCTCTCTTTTGGCCTTTTTTTTTGGATTTTCTCTTTATTTTTTTATTTTTTTTATATATAACCTCACTGGTAGGGGCAACACTCTATTTTACAATGAATCATCACACTTTTAGTACTCGTAACTCAAACTGAAATATCTCCGATGTATGTAAAACTAAATGCTCCTGCCAGTGTAGCAGTATGCAAAATAACAATGAAGCATGACAATTAACATAATGATGATGGATGTTGTATGGCAATATATCTCGGAATGACTATTGAAATGCCATGGTAGGTAGGTATGGTGGCTGCTTTGAGGAAGATAATTTTTGGCTTATGTGTAGAAGAACAAAGTTCTCTCACGGGGTTTGGATGCACTGGTGAAGTTTGCAGCAACTCTCAATGTGATAATGATCAATACACAGTACCGAAGAGGCTAGCAAATATGGATGGTGGAAGTGCCAGAAAACCGTAACATAGAACTCACAATGAAAAGATTACAACTAAAATCATGATCTTACAAGGCATAATAAAAATCACTCCAAGAGGGTCCGTGGCAGTGACAAGTCACTGTTAGCTACCCCGACCGTAGCGCGTAACAAAAAGTCATTACGATTGCTATCAGCAAAGGAAGTCATATACCATTATCCTATCAACTGGTTATTTGAGTGTGGCACAGTTTCAAGATTTTAGACCAACCATTAATTTTTTTTACTCTACTAGACCAGAAAGTTTACCATTAAGCATATTAATATCTCAAAACAACAACAAATAATCAAGTGAAACAGTTTAGTGATCTACAAGAATATCCAAGCTTTTTCGCTATACCATCTACCACACGTGGCATTTTCTATTTCCATCAAACTCCAAACAACAAAAAACTCCAAGAGATGTAGCAATGAAACAAGAGAGTACTAACACAACTCTACTAAAACTAACAGCTCTGAATAAGAGATGCAAGAAAAACATGTGCTAAACAGGAGTTTTGCAGCAGTTAGAAGTGAAAGATCATCGTCCGTTTTGGTAATTATATGACAACATAACTGTTGGATCTAATGTTTGTTCAAATGATGAAAATGCCCAGGTTATTAGGTTCACTATATCTATGGGGCTAATGCTTGTGATATTCGAAAAGTGCTAAGAGAAAGAAAGCCAGGGAACCAAAATGTGCAGGGGCGGAAGCTCCGGTGAACCCACCGGAGGCTCCGGTAAATCCACCGGAGGCTCCGGTGAATCCACCGGAGGCTCAGCCCTCAACCTGTGCGCAAATAAGTTCCGGTGCACATCCGGGTTCCTCCGCCGAAATACCCTTCTGTTGGAAAGTGGCGGAGGTTCCACCGGAGGCTCCGTGGACATCCGGTGGCCCCCTGGTCCAAGTGCAAATGGACTCCGGTGAAGGGTCCGGTGGTAGCTCCGCCTGCCACCCCTTCTATTGGAAAGTGGCGGAGGTTCCACCGGAGCCTCCGGTGCGGGTCCGGTGGGCGGAACCTCCGCTCGATCCACCGGAGCCTCCGGCCTCCTCAGCAGCGCGCAAAGGATAAGGCACTGCGCAACTGCGCAGTGCAAAGAAGACCCACCGGAGCCTCCGGTGAAACCACCGGAGCCTCCGGTGCCCTGGACTGCAAACGGCCACTTCATGGCCAAGAGTATAAATACCCCTTCACCTACCTCATAAATGCTAAGCTTTTCCCACTCTCTCTCCTAGCCATTAATGAAAGCTTCAACCTCTTAGATCTCCCACTCCGTCCACCCAATCACTCCCAAACTTGGTGGAGAGCTAGAGGAGACCTAGATCCACACTTCCACCAAAGGAATCTCAAATCCATCCACCACAACCTAGTAGATCTAGAATCCTACTTGAGGCCTAGAAACCTTAGTAGATCTGCTTGTAGTTTCCACCTTGTTGCAAGAAGCTACGGATTGCTTGAGAGCCTCCATCCTTGTGGAGTGACCTCAAGCCCTTGTAAAGGTTTGGTCAACGCCTTCAAGTCGACCTCATAGTGGAAACGAGCATCTCCCTCACCGGAGAAGCTCAAGGAGAACAAGGTGTGCACAACCGTGCTATTGAGGAGCGCCTAGGTGGCTCCCCACCTCTCCAACGTAGACGTACTTCTCTTTGAGAAGGAACTACGGTGAAACATATCCTTGTCTCCTTGTTTACACTTGTTGTTTGCTTTACTACCTTACGCTTTACTTCCGTTGCGCATACTACTCTCTTCACATAGGTTGTTCACTTAGTTGCACATCTAGAGAATCGTATCTTATCTTACTAAGCCCCTTAAAAGGAAAAGAAAAGAAAAATTGGTAGTCAACCTATTCACCCCCCCTCTAGTTGACCATAGTGCACTTTCAATTGGTATCAGAGCCTCGGCTCTTACTAAGGGCTTAACCGCCTAAGAGTACAATGGTCGATGAAAATACCCCCGGTAGTTCTAGTGCGGAAATCTCCAAGATGTCCGACAGTATATCTAACCTACAAGACTCGGTTGGAATCCTCCAAGCCGAAATGTCTAAGGTTAGCTCTACTGTCAGTACGGAGGTTTCTAGCATCAAGAAAATGATGGAGGTATTGATGGGGAGAACCAAGGAGTCCGAGGAAGCACCTCTCACTACCAACGATGTTAGCTCGGATGAAGAATCCATTCCGGACATTGATGAAATGGAAGCTAACATCGCTTTAGCTAAGGCGAAAGCCAAAGCAAAAGCCGATAAAAAGGCTAAGAGTAGTGGGAACTCCGAGGGCTCCAAGTCTCAATCGGCTAACGGTTCGGGGTCTAACTCTAAAGTTCCACCGCCTCCCAATTACGATTCTATCCACCCTATTGCTACAATACCACACATGGTTAATGTTGGAAATCCTCCCATGCTTAACACTAACGAATTCTCATCATGGAAGTTCGATATGGAGTCTCATATTTCAGGTTGTTGCACCGCTCTATGGAGAAGCGTTGTTCATGGATTCCACCCTCATGATCCAAACAACTTGACCCCAAGAGAGGACGTGGAGTTCCAACTCAACAAGACCGCTATTGTGACTATCCAAAAGGCTCTCCCAAGAGAACATCTTGAGCACATTCGCGGCTTGAAGACCGCCAAGGAAGCATGGGATAAACTTGACTCCTTGTTCCAAGGAAATGCTAGCATTCAATCATCAAAATATGATGTTGCTCTCGACAAGTCCGAGAACTTCGTCATGCTTGAAGACGAGAGTCCGAGGAGCTATATAGAAGAGTTGTCACTCTTGGCAATCAACTAAGAGATTTTGGGAAAGAGAAATCTCGGATGAATGGATCAAGAGGAAGTTTGTCAAGGCCATAACTCCATTTGAGAAGAACCTCTCCACTAGCATTCGAACAAGATCCGACTACAACTCCCTTAACTCCATTGGAGTGCTAAGTGAGTTCATTGCCATATCCTTATCTCACAAAAGTGCGGATGATGCTCTTGCTCGCTCTAGAGGACATGGAAAGTCTCCCAACCTTGCTTTGAAGTCTAGAGCAATGGCCAAGAAGAAGTTGATGATGATGATGATGATGATGATGAGGACTATGAGGATACATACAAGGGTGCCCATAATGTATTGCTCTTGCCATGCAAGGGTATTGGAAGAGATGGGAGGCTCACAAAGCCGGTGCCCCAAGACCTTCAAGGAACAAGATCTTTAGGAAGAAAGGGGAACGGCCAAGGACATGTTATAATTGTGGAAGTGCAAACCACTTCGTCAAAGAGTGTCCCTTTGAGCCAAGAGAAGATAATGAAGGGAAGCTTGTTCGCAAGGACAAGAACAAAGCTCCACAAAACAAGAACCTCGCTAGAAGGGTTCCAAGGGCTCTATATGTTCAAGAAGGCCCCACATTGGAGACATACTACTCCGGAGATGAAGGAGAAGATGAAGTCGTAGGTGTTGCCCACGTCGCCATAGCTACCACTTCCTCTTCATCGGTCTCTCTATTTGAATCTCCCAATGAGAAGACATCGGTCCGACCTACATGTCTCATGGCAAAAGCCACCGCGGTAATAACTTCCACCTCCAAGTCTATTACCACTACCTATCCCTCATTATTGGATTGTGTTGAAACATTGGTGAAGATGAGGAGGCCAAGAACCTAGGGTCT
The DNA here is from genome assembly GCA_028641055.1 of Alopecurus myosuroides. Lineage (NCBI taxonomy): Eukaryota > Viridiplantae > Streptophyta > Magnoliopsida > Poales > Poaceae > Alopecurus > Alopecurus myosuroides. The sequence continues at coordinate 778,143,947 of CM054057.1, forward strand.
TGGTTGAGTAGTCTGAAGGTGAAACTAAAGAAAAAGTAAAAGCTCCTAAGGCAACTTGATGATGCCAACTCTCTCATTGATGAGAAAAGAGGAAATCATCATGACCTTGGAGAATCATGGTGGTACCAATGGGAATCATGATGGTGAACTAATTAAGGCTCTCGAAAAGGAGAGATCCATGAGAGCCTCTCTTGAAGAAAGACTATCTAGTTTACAAGACTCTTATGCTATTAGTGTTTCTAAGCTTAGGAAAGACAATGAAAAATCTCTTGCCAAACTTAAGAAAGAACATGCCAAATCTCTTGTTTTGCTTAAAGAATTTGAAGAGGAAGAGTTGAAGCTAGGAATAGCTCATGAAAAACTTGACGAGGAACATGACAAACTAAAAGAAGAGTTTTAAATCTCTTAAGGAAATTCATGACAAACTTGCCAAGTCTCGAATCAAGCTTCTAGCTCAACAATCAAATAAGCATGTTGCATCTTCATCAAATAGCATTGTTATTGCACCTACCTCTTCCTCTACGACTAACAATGTAGGGAAGGAAAGAATTCTCAACGATGCAATAAGCTCTCAAGGTGCCAAGAAAGGTAAAGAGGACTTGGGTTTGTTTCCAAGTCAAAGAAGACATCCAAGAATGTCACCACTCCCCCTCAAAATGTTGTTTTTGTAAAAGAGGGTGAGGTGACCAAAGAAAAGGAGACCAACGCCATTATGGGTGGTGATACCTCTAGGGGGAGCATCACTCATAATGATTTCGCCGGAAAATATAATCCATCCTATGTTCTTATGAAATCTAGGGATGGACATGTTTATGCTAAATACGTTGGTACTTCTTATGGTGATGATTATCATTGGACTATTTGGGTTCCTAAGACCCTTGTTACTAACAAAAGAGGACCCATTGAAGGATGGGTACCTAAATCAAGAAATTGATCTCTGTAGGGAAATGCTTCCGGGTCTAACAAATGGACAGTGGATAGTGGTGCATCCCAACATATGACCGGAAGCCTTGACGCAATAAGCAATCTTGAACCTCCTCTACCTCATCTCAATTGCGTCACTATTGGTGATAAGTCCGAGCTTAAGGTATTGGGACGAGGCAAGGTAGCAATCTCAAATGATTTATCAATTGAGAATGTTCTCCTTGTTGAGTCCCTTGGCTATAATTTGATGTCCGTTCTTCAACTTGCGAATTGTGGTTTCACCTCGTTCTTTAATAAAGAGAGTGTGATTGTCACTTGGGAGACATCTCTTAAAGTAGCCTTTGTTGGGTTTGTCGAGAACGGCATGTATGTAGTGGACTTCTCTAAAGAAGACACGTGTGCCGCGACATGCCTAATGGCTAAAGTTGATGTGGGATGGCTTTGGCATCGCCGACTAGCCCACACCAATATGAGAATGTTGCATGATCTCCAAAGTGGCAATCACGTTCTAGGACTAACCAAAGCTAAATTTGCTAAGGATCGTGTGTGTAGCTCTTGCACCTTTGGGAAGCAACATGGAGAACAACACCCAACCAAGACATCTATCTCCACTACAAGAATTCTCGAGCTCATTCACTTAGATCTCTTGGTCCACTATCCTATGATAGTCTCGGAGGAAAGAAGTATTGTTTGGTAATTGTGGATGACTATTCAAGATATTGTTGGGTGTATTTCTTCAAGAGGAAAAGTGAAACTCAAAGTAGAGTCATCGAGTTCATCACTCTAGTTGAGCGCCAACACAATGCTACCATATTGGCTATCCGGAGTGATAATGGCTCGGAGTTCAAGAACTACACCGTTGAGGGTTTTCTTAGTGAAGAGGGCATTGCTCATCAATACTCCACTCCTTATACCCCTCAACAAAATGATGTTGCGGAGAGAAAGAACCAGACTTTGATGGATGCGGCTAGAACTATGATTGCGAGTTCTCTTCTCCCTATAACTTTTGGGCCGAAGCCGTCTCCACCGCATGTCACGCCACCAACCGGTTATATCTTCGCAAGATCTTGAACAAGACCCCCTATGAGATTCTCACGGGTAAGAAACCGATGTATCTTACTTCAAGGTCTTCGGTTGCAAGTGCTTCATTCGCAAGAAAGGTAAACGGTTGTCAAAATTTGAGACTAGATCTTATGAGGGCATTTTTGTTGGTTATGCCACAAACGCTCACGCCTATAGAGTCTACAACAAGTCCACCGGACAAGTTGAAGAAGCTATAGACGTGGTGTTTGATGAGGATAATGGCTCCCAAGGGGGCGTATAGATCATGGTGTTGTAGGAGATGCAATTCCTCCCATCGTCATAAGAAGAATGGGGATTGGTGAAATAATCCCCATTGAGGGACACCGGATGACGGAGGGAGAAGGACTATGCCCCACTCAAGTGGAGCCATTGACTACACCCATTGATGATCAAGCAATCCAACAAGATGCACCAAGCCCTCAAGCTAACGATCAAGGCCAAGCTAATGAACAAGGCCAAGCAACACACCTAAATCATGATCAAGATTCTATTATTGTTGAGAATGCTCAACCTAGTGGTGATTCATCACCCATTATTGATCAAGGACAAAATGAAGATGGACATGTCTCCGATGAAGAAGGTGTTTCTCAATCCATATCCAAGGAATCTTTGGAGGAGATATTGGCTCGAAGAGCAAAGAGAGGCTAGAGAATCTTGAACGAGCGGGCCATACGGAGGACATGATTCTTGGTCAAGTTCGTGGAAGAGTGGTCACTAGAAGGCAATTGGCGGATTTTAGCAAGGCTCATGCATTTGTCTCCTTCATTGAACCCAAGAAGGTATATGAAGCTCTCGAAGATCAAGATTGCTTGAAGCCATGCATGATGAACTCAATAACTTCGAGCGCAACAAGGTGTGGAAATTAGTGCCAAGACCCAAGGATTGCAAAAATGTCATTGGTACCAAATGGGTGTTCAAGAACAAGCAAGACAAAGATGGTATTGTCATTCGCAACAAGGCAAGATTGGTGGCCCAAGGTTTTTCTCAAGTCGAAGGTATCGATTTCGGTGAAACCTTTGCCCCCGTAGCTCGCCTTGAATCCATTCGTATCTTACTTGCCTATGCATCTCATCATAACTTCAAATTACAACAAATGGATGTCAAAAGTGCTTTTCTTAACGGTCCCATTAATGAGTTAGTATATGTCAAGCAACCTCCGGGTTTCGAGGATCCCAACCACCCCGATCATGTCTATAAACTTGATAAGGCTCTCTATGGACTTAAACAAGCTCCACGTGCGTGGTATGAGCACCTTAAAGAGTTTCTAGTAGATCGTGGGTTTAATGTTGGTTTAATCGATCCTACCCTCTTTACCAAGACGGTTGGAGGTGACTTGTTCATATGCCAACTCTATGTGGATGACATCATTTTTGGGTCTACTAACACCTTGTTCAATGAGGAGTTTTGCAAGCTTATGACCGATAGGTTTGAGATGTCTATGATGGGAGAATTGGAGTTCTTTCTTGGCTTCAAAGTGAATCAATATTATGAAGGAACCTCATCAAACAAGCCAAATATACTCAAGACATGCTCAAGAGATTTAATATGAATGATGCCAAACCTATGAAGACCCCTATGTCCACGACCACCGACTTGAAACCCGACCCTAATGGGAAAGAGGTAGATCAAAAGGTATACCGCTCCATGATTGGCTCTTTGCTTTACCTTTGTGCATCTAGACCCGATATCATGTATAGCGTAGGTAAATGTGCAAGGTTTCAAGCCTCTCCGAGGCAAAGTCATTTGGAAGCCGTGAAACGAATCTTTCGATATCTAGTTCATACCCCAAACTTCGGTCTTTGGTACCCCAAGGGTTCAAGCTTTCAGCTTATTGGTTACTCGGATGCGGATTATGCGGGAGAGAAGACGGATAGGAAGTCCACATCCGGGGGTTGCCAATTTCTTGGCCGCTCCTTGGTTTGTTGGTCTTCCAAGAAGCAAAATTGTATTGCTCTCTCCACCACCGAGGCCGAGTATATCTCCGCGGCAAGTTGTTGTGCCCAATTGCTATGGATGAGGCAAACTTTGAAGGATTATGGTATTCACTTTGACAAGGTGCCTCTTCTTTGTGACAATGAGAGTGCTATTAAGATCGCCTACAACCCGGTTCTTCACTCCAAGACGAAGCATATTGAGATTCGTCATCACTTTATTCGGGATCATGTTGAGAAAGGTGATATTGATCTCTCTTATGTCTCCACCACGGATCAACTTGCCGATATCTTCACGAAGGCCCTTGATGAACCAAGATTTCGAGCTTTGAGGAATGAACTAAATGTCATCGATTCTTCCAACTTCACTTGAAACCTTGCATATCTACCTTCATTATACTTGCTATCTAGTTTAGGTGTAGGCATGGAAATAGGGGGAGCGCTACTCAATTCATGAGTATGCACTCCTTTTATTATGCAAAAATCAATCGATCATTGCATATCTAGTCAATTTGTGACTCATTGTGCTTAATTGTGAGTAGTAATTTTGGACCCAAGATATATCTTCGCGGTGCCAAGTTACACACTCAAACATGGTGGCCTCGGCCACCGACATTTGATGTGTTTTTTGATCATTTTCTCACATTATATCCACATCTTGACAACTCGTACGGGTTCGGTTTTTCACTTGTTTTATGGTTCTCGCGAACCCCGTCGAGCAATGTCTCTCGTATGACAGTAACGTTTTTCCAACCCAAGCCCCACTTGCCCAAACCGTTGCTCTTATAGTATTGCTCGAGTTTTTCCAATCTTGGCGCGCTGAAATTCATCTGGGCGGAACCTCCGGTGAAACCACCGGAGGCTCCGCCGGCCTGTCCACCGGTGCCTCACCGGAGGCTCCGCTGGGTCCCTGTGGCTCAGCGGGCCAAAACCTAAAGTTTTGGGACAGGGGCGGAGGCTCCGGTGATTCCACCGGAGGCTCCGCTGGCGGGAGTGGAGGCTCCGGTGAAACCACCGGAGGCTCCGCCGGCGGAACAATTACTGCGGATAAGATTGGGGCGCGCGGGGGTAAGTGAGATCCAATCTCATTTTCCCCCACCCGCCCCCATCTTCTTCCTCTCAAACCGCCGCCGCCCCAAGCTCACCGCCACCGGATTCGGGTGCTCCACCGCGGGGAGACCTCCTCCTTGCCTAGGGACGCCCGGGAACCTTCCCTCCTCCCTTCTCCACCATGGATGAAGCCGGTATGTGCTCTCTCTCTCTCTCATCTAGTTGATGGATGAGATGCATAGGAGTTCATGTTTCTAGCCTTCTAGATTTGTGGTTTTGGAGTTTTAGGAGTGGATTTTCTCAAGTACACACCCTAGCAACCTAGATAATGCATGTTAGGCTTGAATCGTTGCGGTTCTATGGGAAGTTTGCCCTAACCCTAGATTATTCAACCCTAACACCATGAATATCTTGGTTCTTTGGTTTGTGCGTGCCTTATTTGACTCGAGCTTTACTCGTTCTTCATGCTCTTCTCGATTTCTATGTTAGATGCTTCCGGCTCCAAAGGGAAAGGACAAAGGTACAAGTCCACGGGCCGCCGCAAGCCACAACCCGTGGATGAAATTCAAGAGGAACTTGACCGTACTCAAGGCAAGCGCAAGAGATTTCCGGCTCCCAAGAAGACTTTGCCAAGGAAGAACACCGCACCAACCGCATCCAAGATGTCCGATGCGACATTTATAAAGGAAAGAAGGGAAAATCCATATGTCATTGCCCGTGACCGCCAAATGCCCCAATTCCGGGGCAAGGATCCGCGTTTTCACACCGCCTTCCAAGGACAGATATTCAGGGAGATCTTGATGAGGAAGCCCAAGGAGAATGTTGTTCCCCAACATGCTATAAGTATTGGTCACATGGAACGCAATCACAAGTACTTTGGGGAGGCCCTCGAGCTCATTGAGAAGTTTGGTCTCGGTCCCATTATCACCCTTCAACAAGACTTTGATGAAGAGCTCGTCTGTCAGTTCCTTGCCACAGTTCATCTTGGCAATGAGACCAACCGCCACCTCATTTGGATGACCAAGGAAAAACAACTTGACATCACTTGGAAGGATGTTGGAACTATTCTTGGTGGCTACCCAGATTTTGGTCCTTTTGCCAACGGAGAAGAATTTGCTAATGGATGGTTTCGAGTTCACTCCGCTCAAGCTAATTCGAAGGATGACCTCACTCCCCTCTATCATTGGAAGAAATATGCCGTGGGTTTCGTCAAGGGTCTCTTTCCCACTTATGACATCATGTTACGGATCTATAGAGAGACTATCAATCCAAAGGCGGGCAATGTGGATGAGATTCAAGGTTTCATGAAGAACTTGATGCTTCTTACTCATCAATACCGTATGGATGCCACTCCTCGCAAGCTTGATGTGCTTGACTACATTTGGAACGAGTTGTGGCATGTCATTGCCAACCGAAGGAACGCTTGTTTTGGGCCTTTCATCATGAAGATCATATTGAAGGTGTGGAATGCTAAGTTTCCGGATGATCCTTTGGATGATTCACTTTGGATCCCTCATACGGAAAATAGGCTTCTCATAAAGGATCACACCGAGCCCGTTGTGCATCCCACTCCAGCTGTCCGCAAGCACAAGGCTAGGCCTCGCATCATTGTGGATGAGGAAGAAGAAGCCGAGGGTCCATCTCAACCCCCTCCCTCTAGCAATGCCTTCAAATGGATGGCTCGGGCTCTCAAGAAAGTATTTTGCTTGAACAAGAAGATTGAGCAACATCAATGGGAGGCACATTATGATGCGGAACTCAAGGCACGTAAACAGGCTCAAGCATCTCGTGAACGTCTCCGTGAAGAGGGTCTCTCCATTGAATCCCCGGTTCTTGATAGCATCACCGATTGGGATGCTTGGCAAGCTAAGGACTCCAAGGGCAAGCTCATTGAATGGTCCGAGGAAGAAGGAGACGAAGCCACTAGCTCTCACCACCGTGTTCCCTCCCCGGCTCCGGAAGCATCTCCCTCATCCTCCGAATGATTTGGGGCGTTAGCACTTGGCTCTCCCTCTTTTGGTATCTTGATGTCAAAGGGGGAGAAAGATATACTAGGCAACGGGCATTTGCATGGTCCCTCAAGCTTTCTTTGATTTGCATCTCTCTTTTGCTTGAGGAGTTTGATTTGAACTATTTGGAACTTCGTTTGTTTACCTTATTCGTATCTATCGTGAACCTCGCTATATTGTGATCATGTGTGAACCTCGTTTCATATTATCTATGTGTTATGTGTGCTATGTGTTATCATTGTCATATTATTAGTTTATATCATGTCTTAGTGATCTCAATATGAAAGGAGCATATCTTTAGGGGAGCTCCGTTCATATTGAGTCCGTAATCATGCAAATAATTATGTTGTCATCAATTACCAAAAAGGGGGAGATTGAAAGATCATCGTCCGTTTTGGTAATTATATGACAACATAACTGTTGGATCTAATGTTTGTTCAAATGATGAAAATGCCCAGGTTATTAGGTTCACTATATCTATGGGGCTAATGCTTGTGATATTCGAAAAGTGCTAAGAGAAAGAAAGCCAGGGAACCAAAATGTGCAGGGGCGGAAGCTCCGGTGAACCCACCGGAGGCTCCGGTGAATCCACCGGAGGCTCAGCCCTCAACCTGTGCGCAAATAAGTTCCGGTGCACATCCGGTGGTTCCTCCGCCGAAATACCCTTCTGTTGGAAAGTGGCGGAGGTTCCACCGGAGGCTCCGGTGGACATCCGGTGGCCCCCTGGTCCAAGTGCAATGGACTCCGGTGAAGGGTCCGGTGGTAGCTCCGCCTGCCACCCCTTCTGTTGGAAAGTGGCGGAGGTTCCACCGGAGCCTCCGGTGCGGGTCCGGTGGGCGGAACCTCCGCTCGATCCACCGGAGCCTCCGGCCTCCTCAGCAGCGCGCAAAGGATAAGGCACTGCGCAACTGCGCAGTGCAAAGAAGACCCACCGGAGCCTCCGGTGAAACCACCGGAGCCTCCGGTGCCCTGGACTGCAAACGGCCACTTCATGGCCAAGAGTATAAATACCCCTTCACCTACCTCATAAATGCTAAGCTTTTCCCACTCTCTCTCCTAGCCATTAATGAAAGCTTCAACCTCTTAGATCTCCCACTCCGTCCACCCAATCACTCCCAAACTTGGTGGAGAGCTAGAGGAGACCTAGATCCACACTTCCACCAAAGGAATCTCAAATCCATCCACCACAACCTAGTAGATCTAGAATCCTACTTGAGGCCTAGAAACCTTAGTAGATCTCGTGCTTGTAGTTTCCACCTTGTTGCAAGAAGCTACGGATTGCTTGAGAGCCTCCATCCTTGTGGAGTGACCTCAAGCCCTTGTAAAGGTTTGGTCAACGCCTTCAAGTCGACCTCATAGTGGAAACGAGCATCTCCCTCACCGGAGAAGCTCAAGGAGAACAAGGTGTGCACAACCGTGCTATTGAGGAGCGCCTAGGTGGCTCCCCACCTCTCCAACGTAGACGTACTTCTCTTTGAGAAGGAACTACGGTGAAACATATCCTTGTCTCCTTGTTTACACTTGTTGTTTGCTTTACTACCTTACGCTTTACTTCCGTTGCGCATACTACTCTCTTCACATAGGTTGTTCACTTAGTTGCACATCTAGAGAATCGTATCTTATCTTACTAAGCCCCTTAAAAGGAAAAGAAAAGAAAAATTGGTAGTCAACCTATTCACCCCCCCTCTAGTTGACCATAGTGCACTTTCAAGAAGAAAAACTAAGAATACGAGCATAACGAGTATTCAAACGAGAAAGCAGAGCGTGTCTCTCTCCCACACAAAGAATTATAGATTCCAACTATATTATTGCAGAAAGGAAAACAAAGAAAAACAAACCGACGCTCCAACTAAACTTCATATGATGTGATCGAATAAAAATATAGTTTCACTAGAAGTGACCTGTTAGATAGTTGATGAAGAAGGGGATGCCTTGGGAATCCCGAAGCTTAGATGCTTGAGTATTCTTAAAATATGCTTGGATGAACCACGGGGACATCCCCAAGATTTGACCTTGCACTCTTCTTGATCACATTATATCACCCTCTTTTCTTGACCCTTGAAAACTGCCTTCACACCACACTCAAAGAGTAATTCGCATTAGAGGGTTAGTGCAACAATAAAAAAATTCATGGTTTATGCATGGGAACAAGTGCTACTGATACTTGTAAACATTAGCTATAGCCACTGATGTTTCGTGAAGCAAAGAAATCCACTTGACATCGTAAAAGAGAAAATGCAACGAAAAGGCAGAATCTACCAAAACCAGAACAGTCTGTAAAGACGATTTTTTTGGGGCACTTACGTTACTCCGATCGAAAAAAATAAGGAAACAAAGTTTCGGAATTAGCTGAGGAATAAGCACAAAAAATGTCAGGTCATTCTGATCTTTCTGGATTTTATACGATTTTTTACGGTGGACAACAGAAATCTGTTTCCTCCGCAGAAATCCAAAACCAACTCCAACTCTCGCTAGAAACTTTAATTGGCACAACTAAAACATGAAAATAAAGTTTCTACAGAAGTATACAACCCCTTGACTCAAAGAAAACAAAGAAAGACAGAGCAAAAATAAAACCATGGGTTATCTCCCAAGAAGTTCTTTTCTTTAACGCCTTTTAGCTAGACCCAGAAAAATGGAATCAAGTGTTTTAAAAAGGAGAGGCATTCAAATCAAGATAAGGCAATTCCTCAATAATGCATTGTATTTTATCTAAATGAGTTTCATATGTCCCTCTCTTAGAACTTTAAGGCTTACTACTCTCATCAAAGAAATTCTTAGGAACAATCCAATCAAAATTCTATTCTTGGGCTTCATGCAATGCTACCAATTTAAAGCGGGTTGGTATTTTCATCTCCTTTTCACTTTTAGGTTCAGCTCTTTCAGGAGCACCAACAACATCTACACATGAGCCTAGCATATTGAAACGATAAAAAACTTTTCTAGCCTCTATAACAACATCTCCAAATTCTTTAAGCATTGTTTCTAGGATAAAATTTCTTTTTTCAATATCTTCAATATTATTCAAGTTGAGTAACATATGCTGCATTATGGGATGAAAGTTAACAAACCTAGCTTCTAACATGTGAATTACAGAGGATGCAACAGTTTCATAATCAGGAGCAAGTTCTACTATAGATGTTTCCTCAATATTATCATGCTTACTAACATGGTCAAAGATTTCTGTAATGGTATCCTTTCCAAGTATAGGACCACTACCTACTAGTAGATCTTTCAGGGTAAACTTAGGGAGCAACATGATGAAGAAAACAACGAGGTAACAAAAGAAACAGCTAGAATAAGAACTATTTTTCTGTGTTTTTGATAAAGAGAAGCAAACAAGAAAAAATAAAATAAACTAAGCAAAACAAAAACAAAGTAAAGAGATTGGAAGTGAGAGAATCCCCTTGCAGAAATTCTCTTCCTCCCCGGCAATGTTGGTAGACCCCAAGAGAAAGGTTGTGAAGAGTGCAGCGGCAAGTTTTCCCTCAGAAAAGAAACCAAGGTTGAATCGACCAGTAGGAGGAAAAGCAATCTCTGAAGGTTGATGCAGCTGAGATGGCAGGGCGCACTACCGGTTCAGCAGCAATGTGGAAGCTACACAACACAATAAATTCACTTTGCCCCAACAAAGGTTGAAAACAGTAATTGCAGTGGTTGTATTATTAGTATAAGAAAATGGACCGGGGTCGTCCACAGTTCACTAGAGGTGTCTCTCCATTAAAGATAGCTAACATGCGTGGTGAACAAATTACAGCTGGGCAATTGATAGATAATGAAACATGCATGACATAAATATTACTATGAGATTCATGCGGGCATTACAACAAAATACATAGATCGTCATCCAACTACATCTACGACTAATAATCCACCCTCCGAATATCATCCGAACAAACGTTGGGTATTAAGTTGCAAGCAACAGATTATCGCTGTAAGCAAAGTGTGTAATGTAAACAATGTAAACAAAGTAAACATCGTTGTTTTCTCCCTAATGGAAACAACACATCCTCCATCCGTCACGTTTCTATCACTCGAGCAAAGATGCAAAGGAGGCATGGACCCACTATTGAGCATAAATACTCCCTCTTGGAGTCACTAGCATCTACTTGGCTAGAGCATCTACTAACAACGGAGAGCATGCAAAATCATAAATAACATACACATGAAGACAACATGATAGATTGATAGTCAAATGACATAGCATTCAATAATCATCGGATCCCAACAAACACAACATGTAGCATTATAAATAGATGATCTCGATCATGTGAGGCAGCTCATGAGATCTAAACATGAGGCATAAAGTGGAGAGGACAACCATGTAGCTACTGCTATGGACGCGTAGTCCAAGGATGAACTACTCACGCATCACTCCGGAGGAGGGCATGGTGGTGTAGACCCCTCCGGTGATGATTTTCCCTCCCGGCAGGGTGCCGGGGAGAGCTCCAGAACCCTCCCGATCTCGGGTGAACGATGACGGCGGCCTCGGGTGTTTTTCATGGAAAAGTGGTCTGTTTTTAGGGTTGACGTATCGAGGGGAATATATAGGCGAAAGGGCGATGGCGGTGGACGCCCGAGGGGCCCACACCACCCCCTAGGCGCGGCCAGGGGGCGCCGCCCTATGGTGTGGCCCTCCTATGCCCCCCCTCCGGGCTTCTTCGGGGCTCCGTGGAACCTTTGGGAATTCTAAGACTTCCGGGCTTCGAATTTTCCAATTCCGAGAATATTTCCAGAACAACTTTTCTGAAACAAAAAACAGTAGAAAACAGGGAACTGGCTCTTTGGCATCTCTTCAATAGGTTAGTCCCGGGAAATCGATAAAATGACATAAAGTGTAAGGAAAACATGTAGCACAAGGCATGAAAACAACATGAATCATCACAAATTATATATACGTTTATGACGTATCATGACGCAGATCACCGGAAGAAGCATGTTCGCCGTACTGTGATGATGTATTTGACATGGTCAAGGATTTGGATCAAATAGTAACCTTTGGAAAGGGTCGTAGCACTCAATCTGTTCCTAATGACACTAACGGACACGCTCCCATGTGGAAGAAGAAATCAATATTTTCGGAGCTATCCTATTGGAAAGTCCTAGGGATCCGCTCTGCAATCGACGTGATACACGTGACGAAGAATCTTTGCGTGAACCTGCTAGGCTTCATGGGCATGTATGGGAAAACAAAAGATACGTCGGAAGCGTGGCATCACCAACAACGTATGAAAGACCAGACGACCTGCATCCAATGAAAACAGATAAAGGACGTCTAAGTCCTTCCAGCTAAGCTCTTACCAAAGAAGAGAAACATATATTTTTTGAAGTCCTCTGCAGTATGAAGGTTCCTTCTGGCTTCTTGTCGAATATAAAGGGAATAATAAATATGGCAGAGGAAAAATTTCAGAACCTAAAGTCTCATGACTGCCAATTGCTTCCGGTTGCATTGCGGGGGATTCTACCGGAAAATGTTCGACTATCCATTGTGAAGCTATGTGCATTTCTAAATGCAATTTCTCACAAGGTAATCGATCCATAAATTCTACCAAGGTTACAGAAGGATGTGGTTCAATGTCTCGTTAGTTTTGAGTTGATGTTCCCATCGTCCTTATTCAATATTATGATGCAGTACATCTAGTCGAAGAGATTGCCATTCTGGGTCCTATATTTCTACAAAATATGTTCCCCTTTGAAAGGTTAATGTGAGTCTTGAAGAATATGTTCATAACCGTCTTAGGCCAGAAGGAAGCATCTTCAAAGGCTATGGAACAAATGAGGTCATTGAGTTTTGTGTTGACTTTATTCCTGATATAAATACGATTGGTCTTCTTGAATCGCGGCATGAGAGAGACTAAGTAGAAAAGGCACTCCTGGGAAGAAAATCAATAATTTGCAGGGACGTGCATTCTTTTACTGAAGCACACTACATAGTTCTACATAATTCCACCTTGGCGGTTCCCTATATCAATGAACACAAGAATATTGTACGCTCCAACAACCTAGGGAAGCCTGACTCCTAGATTAGACATGAACACATGGAGACTTTTGGCGGTTTCTTGCAAACACATCTCAACAATAACGACATTGTTGAAGATCAACTGTACTTGTTGTCCAGGGCACCATCTTCAACTATATGGACTTTCCAAGGGTACGAGATACATGGGAATACATTTTACACGACCGCCCAAGATAAAAAGAGCACCAACAAAAACAGAGGTGTCCGTTTTGATGCAACAAACAAAAATGTGTCAAAGCACACATATTATGGTTACACAGAGGAGAGATGGGAACTTGACTCCCTCTGTTTTAGTGCAAGTGGGTCAAGCGGACAACAGACGGGTTAAAGGTAGACGAGCAGTACGGAATGGAAATAGTGGACCTCACCAAACTTGCATACTTAGATGGACCATTCGTCCTAGCCAATGATGTGGCTCAGGTTTTCTATGTGAAGGACTGATACGTCTCCAACGTATCTATAATTTCTGATGCTCCATGATAATATTATGCCAATTGCTATATGTTTTCTCCCTTCTTTATAGCATTTTTACACGTTTTCCGGGACTAACCTATTAACAAGATGCAAGTGTCAGTTCGCTGTTTTCTGCTGTTTTTGATTTCAGAAAAGTTGTTCTGGAAATATTCTCGGAATTGGACCCCACAAAGCCCGAAGTACCTATTTTCTCCGGAATCATCCAGAAGATCGAAGAGGAGTCGAAGACGGGCACCAGGGGGTCCACACCATGGGGTGGCGCGCCCCCCTTGGCTGCGCCAGCTGGTGGTGTGGGGCCCCAGGGCTCCAACGCCTTTGCCCTTTCGCCTATTTATTCCCCCCGGATGGAAAACCCTCGGCACCTGATCCAATATCCTCGAAAAGTTCCGCATCCGCCGTCGTCGTCAACCCTAGATCAGGGAGGGTTCGGAAGCTGTCTCCCGGCACCCTGCCGGAGAGGAAATCATCACCGGAGGCCTCTTCATCACCATTCCTGCCTCCGGAGTGATGCGTGAGTAGTTCATCCTTGGAATACGGGTCCATAGCAGTAGCTAGATGGTTATCTCCTCCTCTATGCCTCCATGTTTAGATCTCGTGAGCTGCCTAACATGATCGAGATTGTTCTTATGTAATTCTCTGTGATGTGTTTGATAGGATCCGATGAATATTGAACTTATGCGAAGTTTATTAATCTTTTATTCCATATGTTATTTGTGATCTTGCATGCTTTCTGTTGATAGTGGTGCTCTGGCCAAGTAGTTGCTAGTAACTCCCAAGAGGGAGTATTTATGCTCGATAGTGGGTTCATGCCTCCTTTTCGCCTGTGCTTGAGTGACAAAAACATGACGCGGGAGGATGTGTTGTTGCCACTAGGGAGAAAACATCGGTGTGAGTGCCCGCGTGTACAATCATTTCTTAAATTACACACTTTGTTTAATGCAATTATCTGTTGCTTGCAACTTAATACCTTAGGGGGTTCGGATGATAAACTGAGGGTGGATTATTAGTCATAGACGCAGTTGGATTACGGTCTATGTATATTGTTGTAATGCCCGCACTAAATATCATAGTAGTCATCATGTCATGAATGTGCACTACGGTGCAACCTTTATTTTTCAATTGCCCAGCTGTAATTTGTTCACCCAGCATGCTATCTTTTATGGAGAGACACCACTAGTGAACCTATGAACCCCGGTCCATTTTCCTACACTGTTAAACAAACCACTACAATTTCCTGCTTTCTTTACTTACTGCAAGCATGCACTATTTTCCACACTATACGCCTAATCTTTGTTTTCAGCAAGACCGGTGAGATTTACGACCTCACTGTACCATTGGGACAAAGTATTTTGGTTGTGTTGTGTGCAGGTTCTGCGTTGTTGCTGACACCGGTGAGCCATCACCATCGTCAGTGGCATCAACCTTCCGAAGATCCTCTTTCTCCTACTGGATTGATAACCTTGGTTCTTAACTGAGGGAAGTTCTTACCGCTACACTCATCACACCCTCCTCTTTGGGTTCCCAACACGCCATCACAAGCATCAAGAATTCCTAGCACCATCGAGGCGTAGCAAAAGAATTTCTGGCGCCGTTGCCGGGGAGGAAGAAGTCTTCTGGCAAGGGGAGTCTCTCACTCTCAACCTCTTTATTTTGTTTATTGTCTTGTTTTTATTTTTTGTCTTGTTTTGCTTCTCTTTATCAAAAACAAAAAAAAATTAGTTTACTTCATAGTTGTTATTTATTTGCTTTCTTTTATTTTTGCTAAAATGAGTTCCTCTGAGAATACTAAGTTGTGTGACTTCACTAGCACAAACAACAATGATTTTATTTGCACACCTATTGCTCCACCCGCTCCTACTGCTGCTTTCTATAAAATTAAACCTGCTTTATTAAATCTTGTTATGGAAGAGCAATTTTCTGCTGTTAGTACTGATGATGCTGCTGCTCACCTTAATAATTTTGTTGAACTATGTGAGATGCAAAAATATAAAGATGTGGATGGAGATATTATTAAACTGAAATTATTCCCTTTCTCTTTGAGAGGAAGAGCTAAAGAATGGTTGCTATCTTTGCCTAGAAATAATATTGATTCATGGACTAAGTGTAAAGATGCTTTGATAGGAAAATATTATCCTCCTGCTAAGATTATATCCCTGAGAAGTGACATAATGAATTTTAAACAATTTGATAATGAAAATGTTGCTAAAGCTTGGGAAAGAATGAAAACTATGGTGAAGAATTGTCCCACTCATGGACTAACTACTTGGATGATTATACAAACCTTTTATGCAGGACTGAATTTCTCCTCAAGGAACCTATTGGATTCAGCTGCTGGAGGTACCTTTATGTCCATCACTTTGGGCAATGCAACAAAGATTCTTGATGATATGATGCTAAATTATCAGAGTGGCACAATGAGAGAGCTCCACAAGGTAAGAAGGTAAATTCTGTTGAGGAAACCTCCTCTTTTACTGAAGGGCTTGATGCTATTATGTCTATGCTTGTTAATGGTAAAACTCAAGTTGATCCAAATAATGTTCTTTTAGCCTCTTTGGTTGCTCAAGAAGAGCATGTTATGTGAACTTTATTAGAAATAATAATTTTAACAACAATGCTTATAGAAATAATTTTGGTGGAAACAATTATAAGCCCTTATCCTCCTAATAGTGGTAGTGGTTATTCTTATGGTAGATCCGAAATGCCTAGTGAGGAAAGGATTGTACAAGTTGAAAAAGCAACTTAGAACTTTACGCAAATACAATATGAACAAAATAAGTTGTTTACTAAAACTATGGAATAACAATCTGCTATGTTGAGAACTATTAGCCAACACATTGGGAATTTAAATAGAGAAATCTCTTGTTTGCAAGGTAAAATTTCAAGTGCTGAGATTAGTATTTTAGCCCTGTCAGAGGCACAATTTTCTTTGATCAATAAAATGGCTGCTAAAACTGAAACCATTGAAGATAATCCTTTTTCTGCAACCAATGCCATCCAAGTTCTAATTGATAATAATGTTAGGTTGATGGCTGAATTACGTGCTAGGTGGGAAAGAGAAGATGAATTGGCTAGAAAGAATAATATTGCTAGAGTTTGCACTATAACAACCACTAGTAAAACTGAAGCTCCAAGTGATAGTAAACCTCCTACTATCAATGGTAAGTTATTTGGTGTCAAGAAAGTCTCCACCCCTTTGGTGAAACGTGCTAAATTGCCTCAAATTGCTGAAATTGCTTCTGATAAAAGTGCTGAATTTTTTAGAGATGTAGGGGATAATGGTCCCGTTACTTTCGATGATAATAACATTGATTTTGATGATTGCAATATCTCTTAAGTTATTATGTCCTTACAAAAGCTTTCTAGAAGTCCCAATGCTAGTGCCATGAATATGGCCTTTACTAAACATATTACCAATGCTCTCATGAAAGTTAGGGAAGAAAAGCTGAAACTTGAAACATCTATCCCTAGGAAATTAGATGATGGTTGGGAGCCTATCATTAAGGTAAAAGTAAATGATTTTGATTGCAATGCTTTGTGTGATCTTTGAGCTAGTATCTCTGTTATGCCTCAAAAGCTTTATGATATGCTTGATCTACCACCGTTAGAACACTGTTATTTGGATGTTCATCTTGCTGATAATGCTAAGAAGAAACCTCTTGGTAGAATTGATGATGTTCTTATTATGGTTAACAATAACCTTTTCCATGTTGATTTTGTTGTTATGAACATTGAATGCAATGCTTCTTGTCCTATTGTTTTGGGAAGACCTTTTCTTAGAACTGTTGGTGCTGTTATTGATACGAAAGAGGAGAGTATTAAATATCAATTTCCCCTCAAGAAAGGTATGGAACACTTTCCTAGAAAGCGGATGAAGCTAACTTTTGACTCTATTATTAGAGAAATTTATGATGTTGATGCTTCTTCACTTGAAAATACTTGAGTTGCTTTCTATGCCTAGCTAAAAGGCGGTAAAGAAAAGCGTTTTCAACCCGTTTTCCTTTGTTTTCTTTTGTGTGGTTTGCACCTGGGTGTTGTCTATTTCCTTAGCAACCCTTCAGTATCTTTTCTTTTGTGTTTTTGTTGAGCCAAGTAAAGCCTCTAGTGGAAAGTTGAGGCTATATTTCGGATTTCTACGCAGGAAACAGATTTCTGCTGTCCACTGTTTATTTCGTATAAAATCACATAAAATTCAAAATGACCTAAGTTGTTTTGTGCGTAATCCTAGGTTGTATACGCAACTTTTCTTAGTTGACAACTTTTTGATTTGAGCAACAGAAGATTTTCGAAAAAAAAATCATCTTTACCTGCTGTCCTGTTTTGACAGATTTCTGCCAATAATTGCATTTTCATCTTAACCTCTTTCTTTTGGTGTTATTTTGTGAAAAAGAGTTTTAAATGAAGTTGTCACAGTAGCTAATGTGTTTTTGAGTGTTAGGCATGTGTTGAAACTGAACCATGTGAATTTATTATTTCAATTGCACTAACGTTGCTAATGAAGATTGTGAGAAGTTTGGTGTGAAGGAAGTTTTCAAGGGTCAAGAGAAGAGGATGATATGACGTGATCAAGAAGAGGGAAGAGCCTAAGCTTGGGGATGCCTCGGTGGTACATCCCAGAAAATTCCAAGAAGACTCAAGCATCTAAGCTTGGGGATTCCCAAGGCATCCCCTTTTTCATCGACAAATTATCAAGTCACTTCTAGTGAAACTATATTTTTATTCGGTCACATATTATGTGCTTTACTTGGAGCGTCTTTTATTTTTGCTTTCAGCTTTTTTTATTTTTGCAATAATCTTGGTTGGACCCCAGCATTCTTTTATTGGAGAGTGGCACGCTCCGCTTTTTCATGGGAATACTTCGTATTCTTAATCTTTGTCTGCCTGTTGCATTTATTTAGCTCCTGTTTTGCATGCGTCTCTTATCAGAGTTGTTAGTTTTAGTAGTGTTATGTGAGTACTCTCATGTTTGCTTGCTGTATCATAAGGAGTATTTTTGTTAAAACATATCTTGTATTGTGCTTGTTGGGAAAAGAAACTGCTGCTTGAAGTAGAATTTATAACAGTGCAAGTAGAAGCTTGTATAGACCGTGGCTAGAACTTTTTCATGCTATGCTAAATGTTATTTTAGTTTTAAAGCCTTGTGGTTATTGAGTAGCATGAATAGCCTCAAATAGCTGAGAGTGTTTAATATGCCATTGAAAGATTCATGAGTTGTTCTTGTCATAGTAAAGCAGAAATTTATGGTGTTCTCTTTCGAATGTTTTATTTGGTTGACTTGGCGCATAGTAACACCATGTTTATGACTATGAACCAGTCACGAATAGCCTCCATGAACACTTAGTTTTTGAACTTGTGATACCGCTTATGCTTTAATTAATGATGTTTATGTCGCTATGCATGATTATGGCTCTTATGCTCTCTTGATTTGTAGATCCCAGTCTTGTGCTAGCCTCCACCTGTACTGAGTATGAGCTCTACTCGTGCTTCCAACTCCCTTAAACCAAAGTTTTTCCCATTGTGTCCACCATACCTACCTACATGTGGTATTTAACTGCCACTCCAAAGTAAATTGCTCATGTGTTACCTTTAAAACTTTCAAAACTACTCCTGCTTTATGTATATGTTTTTGCTCATGAGGACGTCAATGGAGAATCTTTATATCACTTGTTGATTGGATTTCACACCCTGGACTAGTGGCTTCATCCGCTTATCCAAATGATAGAAGAGCTGGCAGCGGGGTGCCCAGCCCCAAATTAGTACACACAAAATCTCTTCACTATTTTTGCCCCTGATTTATCAGTCAAAGCATAATTGTGTAAACAAAAGAGAAAGAGGGATGACCTTCTACCCAGACGCGTCCTTCACATGGGAGGCGCTCTTGTGAATCCAGTTGGCTTGTGACGTACAATATTTTCTATTTACCATTCATTGACATTAGCATACATCTCCCAAAATATAGACACTCCTCCATGGTATGTGATTGTTGGCAGGTACCCGAGGATTCGGTTAGCCATGGTTTGTGAAAGATGATGGGGGGAGTGTCAAACTTTTAATACCTCTGTTTAATAAAATAAAAAGCTCTAGTACACGAGTGATCCCTGCTTCCCTCTGCAAAGGGCCTTTCTTTTACTTTTATGTTGAGTCTCCATCTTCTAACTTTACGCACACTTGAGAGAGCATTTTTGCCACTCTGAGTTCTATGTGCATTTGTCCCATAAACATCAATAATTGATTCATGATGTTATTTTGTTTGTTCTTAAATTATTTGTTCTAGTCTTCCTCATGAACTTTGAAGGCGTCCTGGAATTTATGTTTTGTCCCACTCATAAGGACTAGCGAAATACCACTTTCCCATGCTTTCTTTATACTTGAAACAAACGTTTATCTATTGCTTGCATTACACACTTTGTTTAATGCAATTATCTTTTGCTTGCAACTTAATACCTAAAGGGGTTCGGATGATAACCTGAGGGTGGATTATTAGTCATATATGCAGTTGGATTACGGTCTATGTATATTGTTGTAATGCCCGCACTAAATATCATAGTAGTAATCATGTCATGAATGTGCACTACAGTGCAACCTTTATTTGTCAATTGCCCAGCGTTAATTTGTTCACCCAACATGCTATCTTTTATAGAGAGACACCACTAGTGAACCTATGAACCCCGGTCCATTTTCCTACACTGTTGAACAAACCACTACAATTCCCTTCTTTCTTTACTTACGGCAAGCATAGACCGGTGAGATTAACAACCTCACTGTACCGTTGGGACAAACTATTTTGGTTGTGTTGTGTCTAGGTTCCGCGTTGTTGCTAATACCGGTGAGCCATCACCACCGTCAGTGGCATCAACCTTCCGAAGATCCTCTTTCTCCTACTGGATTGATAACATTGGTTCTTAACTGAGGGAAGTTCTTACCGCTACACTCATCACACCCTTCTCTTTGGGTTCCCAACACGCTATCACAAGCAGCAAGAATTCCTAGCACCATCGATGCGTAGAAAGGACATGTCTAGAAAACCGGGAAAAAGAAAAGATGAGCAGAAGAATACATCATACGATGAGCCAAAGCACCACATAGTTCTTTCAGGTAAAAGAAACATCGTGTGAGTGGAGGACAAGACAGACATGTCAGAAGGTAATGATAACTTCCATGAAATTCCGCCCTTCGGAGTGAAGGATGACCCAAGTCTCTTGTTAATTAATGCAGATGCTCCATAGTTACGGCGTAGAAAACACACTAGATGGGGATGTTGGCGATGTGTAATAATATATTAAACCTTTTATGTAATTATGTTATGAAAACTCAGAAGAAGTTGCAACAAAACATAAGGTTCCCCTGCGTACAGTCGATGAACTGCAGGATTTCTAGATAGAACAAAGCACACAGTTCCCCTGCATACAGCCCAATGGTGGCTCGTGAGTGGCTTCATATCAAATGCACCATTTTATGTATGCAGGGAATCCGAATGCTTTGTATTCGGCCGATGAACTGAAGGATTTTGTAGATAGAACGAAACATCCGATTCCCCCTGCATACACCCCGACGGTGGCTCATAAGTGCCCGCATATCAAATGCACCGTCGGATGTATGCAGGGAATCTGAATGCTTTGTTTACGAAATAAACTAGACATATCCAGGAGGTGGGCTAGAAATAGGGTCGTGTGGCTCACAAAGTGATTGTGCTAGTGTTGATCCAATGTTAACGGCTCACAATCACTCAAAAGAAACACACCCCTGATCCAACGGCTCACAAGCTCTCGAAAGAAACACACGTTCCGTGTGCTTCTTCCTTATTGGTGGGATTCCCACCAAAAGCGGGGCTAGGGTTTCGTCGGAAAGGGGACGAAATAATCCCCTTTAGTCCCCGTTGGTAACATTGCGCGGGAACAAATAAGCCCCTTTAGTCCTGCTTGGTAAAATTGCGCAAGAACAAGTAAGCCCCTTTAGTCCCAGTTGGTAAAATTGCCCGAGAAGAAATAAGCCCCTTTAGTCCCATTTGGTTGCTCAGATAGGGACCCGCGCTTTCCACCGCTTCCGCCTTCGTCTTTCCTGCCTCCGTCTTCCTAGGCTTTCCACCGCTTCCCGCCTCCGTATTCCCGCCATTTCTCACTATATATAGACTTGAACTCCATTGGCATAGCACACCTAAACTCATATATGCAACCTCATCACTCTTCCATGGCTTCTACCGTACCCACTCTAACCTATCCGGAGGCGGAGGCGCTTTGCGCCTCGAACTACCCCTCCCCGCCCGACTACGGCATCCCCGCCGGCTGGAGGCTGAGCACTGGAGGCGTGTGCGGGTCCTTCCTGTCCCTCAAGGCGTGGCGCGCCGAGCAGCCATCACGAATCACTACTACCTCCAACTCACGCTGGAGCAACCGATGGATCCCCGCTGGGATCCCGACTACCGCCCAACTTGGGACACCTTCTTCATCAATCGGCATGAGAAGCGCTCGCCAGGTACGAGGAAAACGGTCTGCCTCCTTCGAACTTCAACGAGGCCGGCCGTCGGTAGTGAGGAGGCTGGACTCTCCAGAGCGTCATGGACTACATCATGGCCGGCGATAAGCCCCGCCTGCTCTACCCTCACTTCCAGTCCAGGCGTGCTCACCCGTCGAGTTCAATCCGTGAGCACCGTGTGATGACAGCGACGACGACGATGGTGACGACGACGACGACGACTACGAGGACGTGTATTATAGGCCTAGGCAGGAGTATGACTAAACCTGAGATCCACTCTTGTCATTCCGTACTGCTGGTCTAGCTACCTTCACCCCGCCTCATGTCATTTGCGATCGTGTAAAATGTATTATGATTAATCTCGTACCCTTGGAAAGTAAATGTAGTCGAAAATTTAAAAATAATAAAAAAAAACATTTTTCTAAATAATGGTTAATAGTTTGAATAGTTATAATAATTAATCTAGAAAACAGAAAATGGTTTTGGATTAGTTATTCAGATTCGGACACTTTTCATGTTGAAAGTTTTATCAGTTTCGAAAGTATAGAAAAAGTGGTTAATTCAAATGGTCAAATATCGAAAAATGATTAATATTTTGAATAGTTAAAATAATTAGTTTAGAAAAAAGAATTTTTTTTGGATTAGTTATTCAAATTTAAATACTTTTCATGTTGAAATTTTTGGTAGATTCAAAAATATGCAGAAGTTATTCAAATTTATATTCAAAGAGTTTTCAAATTAAATTTCAGATACTTGTCACCAAAAATTGGCGCGCAAAAGAAACACCTCTAGTCCCGGTTGAAGCCACGAGCCATGCCTAAAGGGGTATTTGCGCGGCTGTGCGGAAAACACATCTAGTACCGACTCGTGGCTTCAACCGGGACTAGAGGGTACCCTTTAGTACCAGCTCGTGGCTGCAACCAGGACTAGAGGTCCCTATGTATAAATACCCACGACCTCCCCCCGGTTTGAGCCACGAACCGGGATAGAGAAGGAGGTCGCCACAACGACGAGATCTACACCGTGAGGCTGCCCAACCGCCGCGTCGTCGCTCTCCTCCGCGCCGCGCCGCACCGTCGCTTCTCCCGGCCGTCGGACCTCCACCGCGCCGCTCTTCCACCGCTGGACCTCCACCACGCCCCTCCTCCACCGCCGGATTCTTTTTTTTTCCAGTTTTTTACTTAGTGTTAATTAGGGTTAGTAATTTAGTGTTAATTAGTGTGAGTAACTTAGTGTTAATTAGAATTGTGTTAATTAGTGTTAGTGTTAACTTAGGGTTAGTAACTTTGTGTTAACTTAGGGTTAGTAACTTAGTGTTAATTAGTGTTAGTGTTAACTTAGGGTTAGTTACTTAGTGTTAACTTAGGGTTAGTAACGAAGTGTTTATTAGTAACTTGGTAATTCAGTTTTACTTAGTGTTAGTGTTAGAATTAGTGTTAGGGTTAGAATTAGTGTTAAGTTTTTTATTTAGTGTTTGTGTAAAATTAGTGTTTGGTTTTTTTATTTAGGGTTAGTGTTAGGACTAATGACGTAGAATTACTGTTACGGTTAGAATTAGTGTTTAGGTTATTTTAGTGATGATAGAATTAGTGTTAGTATTTTTTTACTTAGTGTCACATTTTTAGAATTAGTGTTAATTTGAATTGTGTTTTTAGTTTATTATTCTCGGCGACGATGTCCGTGTTGGACCAGAGGGGTGCTGTCCGGGACTGGGCTCCGCCGGGCTGGCACTGGGAGGTGCTACCTTACGGTACGCACATCGTGGTGAGGAATCCGGGTGGCGTCGTCGACCCAGATTTTCTTTGGTAGCAGTCGCGTGTGCCACGCTCTGTGCAGAGGGAGCCGACCCCCGAGGTGGTGGTACATCGTCGTATCAGGGAGAACGACGAGCACGTCCGTCGCTACATGTATTTGTTAGATAGCTAGTTTAGCAATACATGGTTGTTTCTTTGGAGGGTTCCTTATCACGTGAGCTACGACCCTGTGAGGTTCCTTATCTTTGGATGCGCAGCGCCGACGGCTCATCACCTCGTGGCTCAGGACCGGTCCAAGTTAGTTTGAGAGGTTCATGCATGTGAGATGTATTAGTGTTATTATTCGTGAAGTATTAGGGTTAAATAAAAATGGACCCGAGCTATGTAACTGGATTATTCTAGATGTATTAGTGATACTTTTGAATATTTGATCTTTCCTTTTCTTTATTTAAGCAATGGATCACTTTATTCTAGATGTATTACTGGATTATTCTATATGTATTAATGGGTCACTTCTTCTAATGCTAACATTGTTTTCTCTTTCTTTTTTATTAGTTAAGCGATGGATCACTTCAACAGCAGAGAGAATGAATAGGAAATTTTCGCCCTTCTATGGCAACAACCCGAGGTTGGTGACAGTGGAGCAGACGAAGGCTCACCGTTTTTGAACAAGTCCGGTCTGGGAATGGAGCTGGAACAAAGATACGACGCGCAAACGAGCATCGAGAATGGTCACGACTCGCAAGATGGTGGACATCCGCAGTCTGGCGAGGTATATTAAGCCTCCTGTGATCATATGCAATAATTATATATATTTATATATATATATATATATATATTTATATATATATATATATATATATATATATATTAACGAATGTTTCTTATTTTAGACGTCCGCATCGAACCAATCTAAACGAGGTCATGCCAAAGGGTTGGCTGAAGATGCACGTCTCCTGATTGAGGTGGTCGGTCCAGATGGCAGATCGTTGCTTCCCAAGGCGAACGCAAATAAGTTTGTGCATCAATGCGGAGTTATTGTTAGGGACAACATCTCTATCGGCGTTCAGGAATGGAACATGCCAGCAAAAGCAGGTAGAGGGAGTTATTTATGTCGACGAGAGATCAAAACATGTGCTTTGGAAAAAGCTCATTTCACAGTTCACCCTACCGGTCTTGGATGATATCGCAAAGACAGATGCCATGAGTGACTTAGTCAAGAATTTCTCCCTTAAGAAGATGGCCGAACAGTTCAATAATTACAAGAATAGATTACACAGTGTATATGTAAAATATAATAAAGCTCCAGATTTCACTGGCACACTAGAGAGGGAGCAGGCTCACTGGGAGTCATTTCTGGAGTACAAGAATTTGGAAGTAGCTAAACAGAGGTCGGAAAAGAATAAGATAAATGCAGCGAAAAATAAATATCACCATAATATGGGGGCAGGTGGCTATAGAACTACCGAGCCTAAGTGGGATCGAGTTGAGGCCACCTTGCGCAAAAAAGGGATCACTCCATCTACAGAGGACTGGCCCCATAGGGCAAGAAATTGGGTACTTGGGCATGGGGCGGAGTATGGCATGGAAATAGGGGAGTTAAAAATTGATGAAAAAAAAATAATTCATGTACCCAAAAAAGCAATTCTTGAAGCAATCACCGAGGTTTAAGAGGGAAATTTTATTCCTGACAGAGAGATAGACGAGCTGACTAAGGCCCTCAGGAATCCTGAAAAATCAGGACGAACACGAGGCTTAGGAGCTACTGTGACGTAGAAGCCGAGCGAGAGCAAATAAGAGGAAAGAGCGGGAGGAGGAAGACCGGTTGAACGACCTAGAAAGAAAGCACAATGATTAAATTTCTATGGTAAAGGACCAACAAAAACAAATAGAGGAAATGCGCGAGTAAGTGCCAACTTATGAGCTGCAACAAGATAGTAAAGGTCCATCTTAGCGGAGAAGCAGCGTGGCTTCCACGGGAGTCGGTGATGATGAGGCACCGATGAATCGCTACCCCGTGGATGATATCAGGGAGAAGACAAGTTGTCAGCTACATGTGGTAGTGAGGACCTTCTCCTTGAAGGCGGCGGACGACTATGCTTTAACTTGTGAATCTACATCAGGTGGCATTGCAATGAGATTCCGGATGGCTATGGTCTTGTCAGCGTGGATCAACTTGTACTGGGATATGAATCCCTGGAGCTTGACATCTCTGGATCTGATGATGAGAGGACACTAGGAAAACGTCGGGGTGGTATCATTCTATGGCGCAAGAAATACATCGTGTTTCTAGGCTTGGCCCCAAGACCACCATCATCTCCTTCGAGCCGCGATTCACTACCTCCAAGTCCAAATGATGACGAGAGGGGCGACCACCACAACACGAGTCCATCTCGATCTCCGCTGCCGCATCAGCCGACTCTGCAGCCAACTCTGCAACCGACTCCACCGCCCTCGCCAACTAAGGCTCAGGGCCAAATGGGGAACCGCATCCCTTCGTCGATGGGTAACTAACGCGGACGACACCGAGAGGATCCCCTCCCAAGAGTACCGTCGGCTCCTCCCAAGAGAGCTTGCGACCTGAATGATGAGGAAACTGACATGGTCATGATGATGGACGTGAAAAGACAACTTGCACAAAGAATGCTCGAGCCAAAGCAAATATTTGATCCAGAATCCATAAAATGGGCTAAGGATTGAGCAGCCATGGAAAATTGAGCTAAATAGGCCAGATGACTATGCCCGCTGTCTGAGGAGAGCTAGCTCCCACAAGACAAGAAGTAGTAGTGCCACTGGAAAAAATACGTTGCCCAGCTCGGAAAACAGGCAAATAATCCATCTCTTCGCTCAAGGTGTTAGCCATTGACTGTAGAAGCCGGTATTACTCTTTCTCAACTGGTAGGCGGAGATATCCCCAAGTTGGATGAAGTATGGAAATGGGAATACATGAAACCTCTACTGTCACAAGATAAAATCAAGGTTCTACCAACACAAATGCGAAAACTGCATGACTGCTATTTACAAGTCACCAAGGAAAATCGAAAAAATCTCGTTGTGGAAGTTGCATGAGAGCATTTCATGGTGAAGACGGATACAAATTTTATCTTGAAGAACTCTATATGTTCTACAAGCTTGACGCCCTCGACTTGAGTGTCGTCACTACCTATTATATGTAAGTGATTCAATTCCTTAATTTATTTCTAAAAGTCTCCAGCTCAGCTATTTCATTGCATGTAATTATGCTCATTACACTATTTTGCAGAATGAAGAGCAATGAATGTGACCGAAAAGGTATCTTGGACATTGGCTTCGTTGACCCAAAACGAATTAATGAACTCTTTCTACGGGACTTCGCCAAGGAAATTGAGAACAACTCTCTAAGTTTCATACAGAGGCAACATTACAAAAGGAAGATATTGTTTCCTCACAACTTTGAGTAAGAGTGTTACTGTTTTGTACACATTAATTTTTGCTTACTCGATGTTAAGTGTATTACTGACGTATATAAACATGCGCAACTTCCATTACATTCTGCTAATTATTGAAGTTGACTCTGGAAATGTTGAAATCTACAACTCATTGGTGAAACCCGAAAAGAAGTACAAAAGCATAATAGATGCGCTCCAAAGGTAATTTCAATCATTATCGCACTATATCGGTCCCTTTTGTTCATTTTATGAGATATCTGTTAGCTGTAATTTTTCTTTACATTTTCCTTACGTGAAGAGTATGGAGTAGTACTCCAACTCTACTGGTATTCTGTATCACCCGACATGGTCTGTTCTTGTCCCATATACCACGTAGCCGATGCCACCTGACGGTGCTATCGCTCCCTTCTCTCCATTACACGATCAACAACATGGTATCAAGAGCTCTCCTCTTCCTGTAGCTGCCACCGCGGCTGATCTCCCTCGATCTGCCGCTGGCGCCAGGATCTCTTACACGCCAACAAATCAATCGCCTCCCCTTACCGATCGATTTCTGTTCCCCTCCCCCCTCCCACTAAAAAAACACTACGATCCCGACAACCAAAACAAAGAATCCCAAAGCCCCTATACCCTAGCTCTCAAACCGCATCCTCTTCATGGCTACCTCGACATCCTCCACAGCCGGTATCGGTTCCCCTCCAACAACGAAGCTCACCCATGACAACTATCTGTCATGGAAGGCCCAAGTACTCCCCTCTCTTCGTGGTGCTCGTGTAATGGCCCTGCTCGAAGGATCTGACATCGCCCCTGCTGAGTTCATCGATGTCGAGGATGCCAACAACAAGAAGATCAACATCCCTAACGCTTCTTATGATGCCTGGGTTGTCAAAGATCATCAAGTCGCGAGTTTTCTTGTGAATTCCCTCTCCAAGGATGTTCTCACGCATACATATGTCTTAGAGCACGCTGCTAAAATTTGGAGCGTCATCGCCAACCTCTACACCCCCAATCCATGGCTCGAGGTTCCCTCTTTGCGGTGCACTCACCAATACCAAGAAGATTGACATGACGGCGCAACAATTACTCACCAAGATGAAGGGTTTTTCTTCTGAGCTTGCTGCTGCAGGGAAGAAGGTCGATGCTGATGAGCTGAAAGACTACATCCTCAATGGTCTTGAAGGCACATACAACCCCCTAGTTGCTTCCATCAATGTTGTCCCGTCCACCTCTCTCAATGACCTATGCTCGCAGCTGTTATCATATGAGTATCGTGTAAATATGTTGGTCGCCACGGGTCAAGGAACATGCACTTTCACCTCTTTTGTAAATGTCATACCTCGTCGCCCAAACCCTAGCTATGGAGGAGCTCCTCCTAAACCGCCCCACCCCACACCACCTCAACCCAACTCCTCCTCCACCCTTCCGCACTATCCACCCACGAACAAAGCAAAGCCTATATCATCCACCCTATAATCCGCACTATCCCCCTCCTTACACCTTACACCCGGCACCACCCAACACCTATCCCATATTACCCCTCCTCAATATCAGCCGCGCCCACCTCCCCCTCCTCAATATCAACCGAGCCCACCTCCCCCTCCTCAATATCAGCCGTGCCCACCTCCTCCATAGCCTCGTGGACACCCTGATCAGAACAAGCAAGACCAAGGACGTAGGCCCAAGAGGGTGCGTGGCAAGTCCAACTGTGTGGCTATGCCTTGGCAAGAAGGTTTTTTTTTGCCAAATTTGCAAAAAGGAGGGGCATTCAGTAAATGAGTGTTTGTGGCGTTACGGTGATGACAATGATGATCATGATACGCCAACCGAGACCAATGGTTCTTATGGAGTAGAAACAAATTAGTACATGGATACAGGGGCTACAAACCATGTTACAGGGCAACTCAACAAGCTTCAAGTTCATGAAAACCATGGGCGTGATCAAGTCCACAATGCTAGTGGACAACGTATGAAAATTGCTCACATTGGTCATTCAATTTTGCACACCCCTCATAGTTCCATACAAATTTGCAATATTTTCCATGTCGCTAGTGTCTCCATGAATTTACTTTCAGCTCACAAAATTGCCTTAGACAACAATGCCTTTATTGAAATTCATCATTTCTTCTTCTTGATTAAGGATTAGGAAACACATCAAATCACGTTTAGAGGTCTGTGTCATGGTGGCCTATCTCCTCTTGTTCCTGTTTCTATGGGATCATCCAAGCATGCCATCACCACCATGAAGCCTTCCTCCTCTACATGGCATCGACGTTTAGGACATCCGGCTTTGTTTATTGTTCAGCAAATTCTTAGAAAGAACAGACTTCCATACATTCCTGAAATAAATTCTTACATATGTGATGCATGTCAACAGGATAAGAGTCATCAGTTACCCTATCGTATTTCCACTAGTGTTTCTACTGTTCTTTTGGAACCAATCCTCTCAGATGTATGGGTTCCTGCTCCTATTTCGGCTAGAAAACATGCATATTATGTAAGCTTCATTGATGACTTTAGCAAGTTTACGTGGATTTATTTGCTTAAAAATCGTTTAGATGTGTATCAAGTTTTTCTTAACTTCTAGCAATATATTGAGTGCAAATTTGATCGCAAAATTATCACCATGTGATGAGGGGATGACTCTAGGACCTGTCGAGTGAGCCTACCTGGTGCAAGGACCAGCCCTGAAGCCCAGCGCAAAGGACTACCCCGTGGCTCTAGAAGGCCCAGCAGCGGCCCACCGCAAGACTTGCGGGGCAAGATGGAAATCTTTCACCGACTAGGGCTAGGGTTTGTAACCCCCCCGGTACGGCTTGAGACCCAGCCACCTATTTAAGGGCTGAGAGAGATACCCAAGGGAGACATCCAATCTTAGTTTTCCACCACCATAGTCATAGCTCAAGATCCGATCTCTCGGCTTGAGCACCCACCATTGTAACCAATCTTCATAATACAGAGACAAACAAGCAAGAGTAAGGGTTTTACCTCTACGAGGGCCCCGAACCTGGGTAAATTGTGCCCATGTTAGCCAACGTAGTCACCAGCGCCTTTATCGTTCTCCTACTCAAAACCCTACCGGATCATCCGAGGGATTTGTCGACATGTATAATCGACAATTGGCGCCGTCTGTGGGAACGGCAGGGGCTGGATCCACGACATCATTGGCCTTATCTTCATCAAGCTTCAACTGGGGCCCGGAAACCTCGGATCCTTCGGAGCCCATTTTCTTTGGGCCGTTCACCTACACACCCCACTCGCCGGAATCTCGCCCGACATTCAGCGGACTTCAGGAGGGCGTCAACATGCACTAGTGGAAACAACCCCTCTCGTCCAGGGGGCCGGGGGGCAGCTGTCCCGGTTGCAACCAAATCCGGGACAAATGCCCTGCATTGGTCCCGGTTCGTGCGCCCGGGGCAACAGGAATCGCCTGGGCGCATTGGTCCCGGTTCGTGGGGGCATATCCGTCCCGGCTCGTGCCACGGACCGGGACCAATGCCTAGCCACAGGCCACGTGGCACGCGCATGACCTGTTGTCCCGGTTCAGTCCACGAACCGGGACCAATGCCCCCTTCCCCTTTATATACTGCCCCAGCCCCCCCTCCTTCCATCTTTTTTTTTGCTTGGAGGTGTGAGAGAGTGTGGTGTTGCTGTTTTTTTTTTACTATGCACACGAGGTGTTCGACGAAATTCCCGAGACGCACACAAGCTCACTGAAAATGGTTTCTTCGACCGAGGTTAACAAATTATCTTTTTCATCTGTAACTGATACATAAAAAAGTATTATTTGTCGATGTACTGTGGTTATCTCTGTATTAATATGTATTTTGATAAACTTAATTATATGATGCAGATGGATGCACGGCAGCGATGGATGTACGGTGACCGACGCACCTCCGAGTATATGGCAGGCCTGAATGCATTTCTTGCTGTAGCTCAGGCGAACAAAGATAATGGCTTCATGTGTTGCCCATGTGTTGATTGTCGGAACGTCAGAGAACATTCTTCCGAAAGAATCCTTCACGGCCATCTACTTCGGAGAGGTTTCATGCCCAGCTATAATTGCTGGACCAAGCATGGAGAAAGAGGGGTTGTGATGGAAGACGATGAAGAAGAAGAAGAAGATCCTTTGTTCCCTGAATACGACGATACTGCAATGGAAGAGAATGCAGAAGAAGGAGGTGATCAAGAACAGGCATCAGAAGAGCCCGATGATGATCTTGGCCGAGTTATTGCTGATGCAAGGGAAGACTGTGAAAATAGATTGGAGAGGTTGAAACTGGACAACATGTTACAGGATCACAAAAAATTGTTATACCCAAATTGCGAAGATGGTAGCACAAAGCTCGGTACCACACTGGAGTTGCTGAAATGGAAGGCACAAAACGGTGTGACTGACAAGGCATTTGAGACTTTACTTCAACTAATGAAGCCAAAACTTCCAAAGGATAACGAATTGCCTGAGAGTACGTACGAAGCAAAGAAAGCTCTCTGCCCTCTAGGATTAGATGTGCAGAAGATACATGCATGCATTAATGACTGCATTCTCTTCCGCGGTGAGAAGTACGAGAATTTGGATGAATGTCCGATATGCACTGCACTGCGGTATAAGATCAGAGCAGATGATCCTGGTGATGTTGACGGCGAGCCTCCCCGTAAGAGGGTTCCTGCTAAGGTGATGTGGTATGCTCCTATAATACCACGGCTGAAACGTTTGTTTAGAAACAAAGAGCATGCTAGGTTGTTGCGATGGCACAAAGAAGACCGTAAGAAAGATGGAAAGTTGAGGCACCCCGCCGATGGATCGCAGTGGAGAAAGATCGAGAGAGACTTTCCAGACTTTGCAGGAGAGGCGAGAAACTTATGGTTTGGTCTAAGTACAGATGGCTTTAATCCTTTTGGGGAGCAGAGCTCCAGTCATAGCACTTGGCCTGTAACTCTATGTATGTACAACCTTCCTCCTTGGTTGTGCATGAAGCGCAAGTTCATTATGATGCCAGTTCTCATCCAAGGCCCGAGGCAACCTGGCAACGACATTGATGTGTATCTAAGGCCATTAGTGGAAGAACTCTTAGAACTGTGGGGCAAACCAGGTGTACGTGTGTGGGATGAGAACGAACAAAAGCCATTTGACCTACGGCGTTGCTTTTCGTGACCATCAATGATTGGCCAGCTCTTAGTAACATTTCCGGTCATACAAACAAGGGATACAATGCATGCACACACTGTTTAGATAAGACTGACAGTGTTTTTTTGGATAAATGTAAAAAGGTTGTATACCTGGGGCATCGTAGATTTCTTCCGATCAAGCATCCCTTAAGGAAAAAAGGAGGGAAGCATTTCAGAGGTGAGGCAGATAACCGAAAGAAGCCTGAGCTCCGTAGTGGTAATGATATATTCGATATGGTCAAGGACCTAGAAGTAATCTTTGGTAAGGCTGCTGGCAGCCAACCAGTTCCGTACGGCCCTGATAAGCGGGCACCCATGTGGAAGAAGAAATCTATATTTTGGGAGCTACCCTATTGGAAAGTTTTAGATGTCCGGTCTTCGATCGACGTGATGCACGTGACAAAGAATCTATGTGTCAATCTGCTATGCTTCCTGGGCGTGTATGGGAAGTCAAAAGATACGCCTGAAGCACGGGAGGACCAGCAACGTATGAAAGACCCAAGCAACAAGCACACAGATACAGGGCGCCATTCCTTAAGCAGCTACGCTCTTACTAAAGCAGAGAAGGAAATATTCTTTGAAGTCCTTTACAGTATCAAGGTTCCGTCTGGCTTCTCGTCGAATATAAAGGGGATAATAAACATGGCAGAGAAAAAATTCCAAAACCTGACGTCTCATGACTGCCACGTGATTATGACGCAATTGCTTCCGATTGCATTGAGGGGGCTTCTACCGGAAAATGTTCGAGTACCCATTGTGAAGCTATGTGCATTCATGAACGCAATATCTCAGAAGGTAATCGATCCAGAAAGTCTGACAAGATTACAGAGGGATGTGGTCCAGTGTCTTGTTAGTTTTGAGTTGGTGTTCCCACCATCCTTCTTCAACATTATGACTCATCTCCTGGTTCACCTATGTGAAGAGATTCATATTCTTGGTCCGGTATTTCTACACAATATGTTCCCCTTTGAGAGGTTCATGGGAGTCTTGAAGAAATATGTTCATAACCGTGCTAGGCCAGAAGGAAGCATCTCGAAGGGCTATGGAACAGAGGAGGTCATTGGGTTCTGTGTTGACTTTATTCCTGACCTTAAGACAATTGGTGTTCCTGAATCGCGGCATGAGGGGAGACTGAGGGAAAAGGAACGCTGGGAAAGAAAACAATGATACCTAGGGACGGGCATTCTTTGACCAAAGCACACTACACAGTTCTACAAAATTCTATGTTCATGGCTACGTATGTCGAGGAACACAAGAATATTGTACGGTCTGCAAACCCGGGGAAGGATGACTCATGGATTAAACGCGAACACATGGAGACTTTCGGAAGTTGGTTGCAAACACGTCTTATAAATGACACCACTATTGAAGATCAGCTATACATGTTGGCAGGGTCACCATCTTCGACTATTGGGAGTTTTCAAGGGTACGAGATAAATGGAAATACATTTTACACGAGCTCCCAAGATAAGAAGAGCACCAACCAAAACAGTGGTGTCCGCTTTGATACAACAAACGAGAATGGAAAAACTGACACATACTATGGTTACATAGAGGAGATATGGGAACTTGACTATGGACCTTCTTTAAGGTCCCTTTGTTCAAGTGCAAATGGGTCAACCTGAATGGAGAAGGGGTAAAGGTAGACCCGCTTTATGGAATGACAACAGTGGATCTCAACTGTATTGGTTACAATGACGAACCATTCGTTCTAGCCCATGATGTGGCTCAGGTCTTCTATGTGAAGGACATGTCTTCCAGACCGAAGAAAAGAAAAAATAAGGGAACAATTTCATCATACGATGAGCCGAAGCGTCACATAGTTCTCTCAGGGAAAAGAAACATTGTGGGAATCGAGGACACGACAGACATGTCAGAAGATTATAATAAGTTTGTTGAAATTCCACCCTTCACAGTGAAATCTGACCCTACCATCCCGTTAAATAATGAAGATGCTCCATGGTTACGGCCGAAGCGATCATAAGCAAGGGACACGAAGAAAATTCAGAAGACTAGATAGGGATGTTGTTGGTGATGTGTAATAATAAACGTGGAATACATTATCATAGTTCTTATAACGTAGTATGAACGAGATTTTGTTAACCAAAATGATATTTATACATATTATGTGATTATGAATGGAGTAGGTGCAAGTTTGACCAATAATTTGTATTGATCGGTGTTGAAGAACATGTTTCCCAATGGTGTTAATGTGGTGTCCTTATTCTCCGGTATTGGAGGAGGAGAGATAGCTTTGCACAGGCTTGGCATCCACATGAAGACAGTGATTTCAGTTGAGATAGGTGAAGTTAATAGGAGGATTTTGAGGAGTTGGTGGGATCAGACACAAACTGGCACTTTAATTGAGATTGCCGACGTGAAGTCTCTCACTAATGATAGCGTACACGGAATGCAATTCATTCCAAATTGATACTGTGGGTTGCCACTTGTCGGTGTTGAAGAACATGTTTCCCAATGGTGTTAATGTGGTGTCCTTATTCTCCGGTATTGGAGGAGGAGAGATAGCTTTGCACAGGCTTGGCATCCACATGAAGACAGTGATTTCAGTTGAGATAGGTGAAGTTAATAGGAGGATTTTGAGGAGTTGGTGGGATCAGACACAAACTGGCACTTTAATTGAGATTGCCGACGTGAAGTCTCTCACTAATGATAGCGTACACGGAATGCAATTCATTCCAAATTGATACTGTGGGTTGCCACTTGTCGGTGTTGAAGAACATGTTTCCCAATGGTGTTAATGTGGTGTCCTTATTCTCCGGTATTGGAGGAGGAGAGATAGCTTTGCACAGGCTTGGCATCCACATGAAGACAGTGATTTCAGTTGAGATAGGTGAAGTTAATAGGAGGATTTTGAGGAGTTGGTGGGATCAGACACAAACTGGCACTTTAATTGAGATTGCCGACGTGAAGTCTCTCACTAATGATAGCGTACACGGAATGCAATTCATTCCAAATTGATACTGTGGGTTGCCACTTGTCGGTGTTGAAGAACATGTTTCCCAATGGTGTTAATGTGGTGTCCTTATTCTCCGGTATTGGAGGAGGAGAGATAGCTTTGCACAGGCTTGGCATCCACATGAAGACAGTGATTTCAGTTGAGATAGGTGAAGTTAATAGGATTTTGAGGGGTTGGTGGGATCAGACACAAACTGGCACTTTAATTGAGATTGCCGAGACAGATATTGCAGGATTATAACTACTTTCGAGATGTAGTATGTGTTGACACACGGTATAGAACAAGTGATTCTGGCAGGCCTCTATTGTTATTCATTGGAGTTAATCACCATAAACAACCCAAAAAAGTTTTGACTGACTGCTTTACATCGATAGGGGATGCAGTTGCTTCTGCTTGGCCAGGGACTGTCCACCGCTCGGATATATATCTGTCAACGTCAGTCCTGGCTGCTTGTTCATCCTCTAGAGTCTGCTCTGCTCTGCTCTACTGCTCGTTGCGGCTCAGGTTGGTAACGGTCCATGTTTGCGTATGCTTTGTGAACTTATGGTTTGATTTGAGAATTTCAAAACTTTGATTTGATAATCTTTTGGCCGGAAGCACCTAGCAATATCTTTTAAACCTTGTTTCTCTCCATATGCTATTTGTACTTCTCATCGGCTGTAATGTTTCTCTACCTGATTCTACTTCTCCTCTGCCTAGTTTACAGATGTTTGCTCTTTTCTGTAAATGTTTCTACACTGTAAAATGGACATGTCCTGCGAAACATGCAGACAAGGCGCTGATCACCACTACTGGGACATGCCCATTTTACAGTTTAGAAACATCTACAGAAAAGAGCAAACATCTGTAAACTAGGCAGAGGAGAAGTAGAATCAGGTAGAGAAACATTAGAGCCGATGAGAAGTACAAATAGCATAGGGAGAGAAACAAGGTTTAAAAGATATTGCTAGGTGCTTCCGGCCAAAAGATTATCAAATCAAAGTTTTGAAATTCTCAAATCAAACCATAAGTTCACAAAGCATACGCAAACATGGACCGTTACCAACCTGAGCCGCAAGGAGCAGTAGAGCAGAGCAGAGCAGACTGTAGAGGATGGACAAGCAGCCAGGACTGACATCGACTCTATGAAAATGAGGCCCTAGCTCAAAAAAGTGTATGGGTGGAAATTTCCAGAAATTTGTATGACACAGAGTCGCTTTATAATTTGAATATAAATTTCCATAATTTATATTCAAATTATATACAAATGAAAAATAATTAATAGTTTCAATAGTTAGAATAATTATTTAGTTAAACGAAAAATGGATTTAAATTAGTTTTGCAAATTCTAGCATTTTTCATGTTGGAATTTTTGTCAAATTTGGAAGTATATAAAAGTTGTTAATGTGCAAACTTAACACTTTTCAAATTTTTGGCGCTAAAAAATTTTGGGCGCGCAGAGGTGCCACCGAAATTCGAAATTTGTTTTTGGTCCCGGGCCGTGGTACCAACCGGGACCAAAGGGCTCTAGTCCCGGTTGGTGGCACGGGCCGGGACTAAAGGCCCAATTGTATAAAAAAGCGCGGCCCTCTCTCCAGGCCGAGCGGACACCCCAGGGGCGGGCACGAGTGGATATGGCTGGGCGAAGCCCTGCCGGCGGCGGGAACGAGTGGACAGATTCGCCGGCGGAACGCCGGCGGGGATGGACTAGGGGCACAGTAGATTAGGGGAACACAACTTATATTAAAATAGGGCCAGGGGCCTTGCTTACATAGGGGCGGCGCGGCCACAGGCGGCCGGCCGTACTTGCATTAGGGGCGGCGGCGCGGCCACAGGCGGGCCGGCCGTTTCTTGGGCGGTAGCTAGCTAGGGGCGTTGTCTATAGAGAATAGGGGGCGGCGGCGACCTAGTCGTCCTCGTCGTCGGAGAGGTGTACATACGCGGGTGCCTGCCACAGGTGGGCAGGCGGCTGGGCCGGGCTCGCCGGGGGCCATCGGGGGCGCGTACAGCGGCGGCGGGGGCAGTACCTCCTGTGGCAGCGGCGGCGGCGGGGGCAGCTCCTCCTCCTGCTCCGGCGACCCCGGCGCCCAAACGCCGCCGGTCCAGGCCCAGGTCATGCCATACTCCAGGCCTGGTGGGAGCGGCTGCGGCTCCGGCATGTCCTCGGACGCCTCCAGCTCGGCGTTCATGGCCTGCCACCAGGGGATGGCAGGCTCGTTAGGGGGTGGCGGCGGCGGTGGCATGGCAGCGGCGTCGGCGGCGGCGGCGGCCACGACACGATGCCACCTCTTGATCTCGTCGTCGACGAGGGAGCGGCGGGAGCGCTCGCAGGCCTCCTCCAGTTGGGCCCGGAGCTCGGGGTCCGGCTCCCCGGAGAAGTCCTCCGCTCGTCCACGAGGAGCCATAGCTCCCTCTCCCGGCCGGGCGCTGGCGGGGGGTAGTCGTCCACGTTGGCCTCGAGGGGGGCGGGGATGAAGGAGCGGCGGCGCTGCTCGTGCTCCTGCTCGAGCCAGGCGGCCCAGTAGGGGAGCTGCGCGCGTACATCCGCTCCCTGCGGGCGGGGGCCGGCAGGAGCTCGCGGCGGCGCTCGATCTCTCGAGCAGCGCCGCGCCGGTCGGGGCCGGCGGCACTGGGATCCGCTGGGGATTCAGGTGCCAGCCGTCCGGGAGGTGCACGTCGTTGTAGAACACCGGAGTGGCATTGTTCCAGTGCCACTCCGCCTCGTCCACCCGGACGTACCTGCGGAAACCGCTTGCCCGGGGGCGCGGCGCGGGGCGGCGGGCGTGCAGCCGGTGGTGGCGCGGGGACGCGCGGCACCCGCCGAGGCGGACACCTCCAGGGCCGTAGCCGAAGGCCTCCGCCGGTGGGGGCGGGATGCGGCCGGCGCCGCTCGACGAGCCTCCGTCGTCGTTCCTTGGGCGCTTGCCGGAGTTCGAGAACCAGCGGGACATGGTGGCGGCTAGGGTTGCTTTGCCAAGGACGCGTCCGGGGTGGTGGGTTGTACGGGCGGCGGGGGTCCTTTAAAAAGGACCCGGGGTGGGCTGGCATGCCAACCGGCGGCCTGAACGTGGCGGCGGTTGCAGGCGGCCATGAATGCGGGGAGCCGAGGCGTGGCGCGTGGGGAGTGGGGCGTGGGAAGCCGAGGCGGGGCGGGAAGACGAGGCGGGGCGGGAAGACGAGGCGGACAGCGGCCCTTTGACCGTCCTTCGGTCTTAGTTTAATGGACCAGGCGAACCAGCCACCAGGCCGCTGGCCAGTGGCCCCTGTTGACTGGCCATAATAACAGACGCGGGCCAGTGGGCCCTTCGAACCGTTGACTGTCCATAAATAAAAGACGCGGGCCAGTGGGCCTTTTTGACTAAAAAATGTGTCAGTGGGCTTAATTAAAGACGTGGGCCTGGAGCGGTTGGGGAAGGGGAGGCCGGTTGGCGATTGCGAGGCAGGAGAAAAAAAAAACGAACAAAAAAAACCTGCCGCGGCAGGGAAAATGGGCGGACTTTATTCTTTTTTTAAGAAGGCATCCATCCCGGTCCCTAAAACGAACCGGGACGAACTCCCTCGCGGTCCCTGGCCCAGAGTCGCCACGTGGGCCAGCCTTACCATCCCGGGTGCTGGCACAACCGGGACCAATGGGGAGGGCCATTTGTCCCGGCTAGCCCATCCCGGTTGCGCAACCGGGACAAATGGCCCTTACGACCCGGGACAAAAGGCCCTGTTTCCACTAGTGATGACGTTCGGCAATCTCCACTGCCGCGCCAGCAAGGAAGGGGTCCTACGCTTCCCCGACCAAACCGAGCTCGACGAATCATACTCTAAGTCCTTATCGAGCCCGGAAGTCCCGGAATCGCCACTTAGAGACACCGGACGCAACTCGGAGTTCAGCGAGGGCTCCATCCGCTGCAACACACACGACCTCCACACTATCGCGACCGAGGAACCCTCCAAATGCTTTGTATTCGGTCGATGAACTGAAGGATTTTGTAGATAGAACGAAACATACGATCCCCTCTGCATACACCCCGACGGTGGCTCGTAAGTGCCCGCATATCAAATGCACCGTCGGATGTATGCAGGGAATCTGAATGCTTTGTTTACGAAATAAACTAGACATATCCAGGAGGTGGGCTAGAAATAGGGTCGTGTGGCTCACAAAGTGATTGTGCTAGTGTTGATCCAACGTTAACGGCTCACAATCACTCAAAAGAAACACATCCCTGATCCAACGGCTCACAAGCTCTCGAAAGAAACACACGTTCCGTGTGCTTCTTCGTTATTGGTGGGATTCCCACCAAAAGCGGGGCTAGGGTTTCGTCGGAAAGGGGACGAAATAATCCCCTTTAGTCCCCGTTGGTAACATAGCGCGGGAACAAATAAGCCCCTTTAGTCCTGCTTGGTAAAATTGCGCAAGAACAAATAAGCCCCTTTAGTCCTAGTTGGTAAAATTGCCCAAGAAGAAATAAGCCCCTTTAGTCCCATTTGGTGGCTCAGATAGGGACCCGCGCTTTCCACCGCTTCCGCCTTCGTCTTTCCTGCCTCCGTCTTCCTAGGCTTTCCACCACTTCCCGCCTCCGTCTTCCCGCCATTTCTCACTATACATAGACTTGACCTCCATTGGCATAGCACACATAAACTCATATATGCAACCTCATCACTCTCCCATGGCTTCTACCGTACCCACTCTAACCTATCCGGAGGCGGAGGCGCTTTGCGCCTCGACCTACCCCTCCCCGCCCGACTATGGCATCCCCGCCGGCTGGAGGCTGAGCACCGGAGGCGTGTGCGGGTCCTTCCTGTCCCTCAAGGCGTGGCGCGCCGAGCAGCCATCACGAATCACTACTACCTCCAACTCACGCCGGAGCAACGGATGGATCCCCGCTGGGATCCCGACTACCACCCAACTTGGGACACCTTCTTCATCAATCGGCTTGAGAGGCGCTCGCCAGGTACGAGGAAAACGGTCTGCCTCCTTCGAACTTCAACGAGGCCGACCGTCGGTAGTGAGGAGGCTGGACTCTCCAGAGCGTCATGGACTACATCACGGCCGGCGATAAGCCCCGCCTGCTCTACCCTCACTTCCAGTCCAGGCGTGCTCACCCGTCGAGTTCAATCCGTGAGCACCGTGTGATGACAGCGACGACGACGATGGTGGCGACGACGACGACGACTACGAGGACGGGTATTATAGGCCTAGGAAGGAGTATGACTAAACCTGAGATCCACTCTTGTCATTTCGTACTGCTGGTCTAGCTACCTTCACCCCGCCTCATGTCAGTTTGAACCATTTGCGATCGTGTAAAATGTATTATGATTAATCTCGTACCCTTGGAAAGTCAATGTAGTCGAAAATTTAAAAATAATAAAAAAACATTTTTCTAAATAATGGTTAATAGTTTGAATAGTTATAATAATTAATCTAGAAAACAGAACATGGTTTTGGATTAGTTATTCAGATTTAGACACTTTTCATGTTGAAAGTTTTATCAGTTTCGAAAGTATAGAAAAAGTGGTTAATTCAAATGGTCAAATATCCAAAAATGATTAATATTTTGAATAGTTAAAATAATTAGTTTAGAAAACAGAATTTGTTTGGATTAGTTATTCAAATTTAAATACTTTTCATGTTGAAATTTTTGGTAGATTCAAAAATATGCATAAGTTATTCAAATTTATATTCAAAGAGTTTTCAATTTCAATTTTAGATACTTGTCACCAAAAATTGGCGCGCAAAAGAAACACCTCTAGTCCCGGTTGAAGCCACGAGCCGTGCCTAAAGGGGTATTTGTGCGGCTGTGCGGAAAACACATCTAGTCCCGACTCGTGGCTTCAACCGGGACTAGAGGGTACCCTTTAGTCCCAGCTCGTGGCTGCATCCAGGACTAGAGGTCCCTACGTATAAATACGCACGACCTCCCCCCGGTTTGATCCACGAACCGGGATAGAGAAGGAGGTCGCCACAACGACGAGATCTACACCGTGAGGCTGCCCAACCGCCGCGTCGTCGCTCTCCTCCGCCCCGCGCCGCACCGTCGCTTCTCCCGGCCGTCGGACCTCCACCGCGCCGCTCTTCCACCGCTGGACCTCCACCACGCCCCTCCTCCACCGCCGGATTTTTTTCTTTTTTTTCAGTTTTTTACTTAGTGTTAATTAGGGTTAGTAATTTAGTGTTAATTAGTGTGAGTAACTTGGTGTTAATTAGAATTGTGTTAATTAGGGTTAGTGTTAACTTAGGGTTAGTAACTTTGTGTTAACTTAGGGTTAGTAACTTAGTGTTAATTAGTGTTAGTGTTAACTTAGGGTTAGTTACTTAGTGTTAACTTAGGGTTAGTAACTAAGTGTTTATTAGTAACTTGGTAATTTAGTTTTACTTAGTGTTTGTGTTAGAATTAGTGTTAGGGTTAGAATTAGTGTTAAGTTTTTTATTTAGTGTTTGTGTAAAATTAGTGTTTGGTTTTTTTATTTAGGGTTAGTGTTAGGACTAGTGACGTAGAATTACTGTTAGGGTTAGAATTAGTGTTAGGGTTATTTTAGTGATGATAGAATTAGTGTTAGTATTTTTTTACTTAGTGTTAGAGTTAGTGTTACTTTTTTAGAATTAGTGTTAATTAGAATTGTGTTTTTAGTTTATTGTTCTCGGCGACGATGTCCGTGTTGGACCAGAGGGGTGCTGTTCGGGACTGGGCTCCGCCGGGCTGGCACTGGGAGGTGCTACCTTACGGTACGCACATCGTGGTGAGGAATCCGGGTGGCGTCGTCGACCCAGATTTTCTTTGGTGGCAGTCGCGTGTGCCATGCTCTGTGCAGAGAGAGCCGGCCCCCGAGGTGGTGGTACATCGTCGTATCAGGGAGGACGACGAGCACGTCCGTCGCTACATGTATTTGTTAGATAGCCAGTTTAGCAATACATGGTTGTTTCTTTGGAGGGTTCCTTATCACGTGAGCTACGACCCTGTGAGGTTCCTTATCTTTGGATGCGCAGCGCCGACAGCTCATCACCTCGTGGCTCAGGACCCGGTCGAAGTTAGCTTGAGAGGTTCATGCATGTGAGATGTATTAGTATTATTATTCGTGATGTATTAGGGTTAAATAAAAATGAACCCGAGCTATGTAACTGGATTATTCTAGATGTATTAGTGATACTTTTGAATATTTGATCTTTCCTTTTCTTTATTTAAGCAATGGATCACTTTATTCTAGATGTATTACTGGATTATTCTATATGTATTAATGGGTCACTTCTTCTAATGCTAACATTGTTTTCTCTTTCTTTTTTATTAGTGAAGCGATGGATCACTTCAACAGCAGAGAGAATGAATAGGAAATTTTCGCCCTTCTATGGCAACAACCCGAGGTTGGTGACAGTGGAGCAGACGAAGGCTCACCGTTTTTGAACAAGTCCGGTCTGGGAATGGAGCTGGAACAAAGATACGACGCGCAAACGAGCATCGAGAATGGTCACGACTCGCAAGATGGTGGACATCCGCAGTCTGGCGAGGTATATTAAGCCTCCGGTGATCATATGCAATAATTATATTATATATATATATATATATATATATATATATATATAGCTACACCCATATGTGTTTAGTATGATATATGTAGTATTTATCATACCGGAGAGTATGTACAGGTAGTATGCTGTATATATTAATATTTCGGCAGTATATATACTACTTTTTATGTAGTATGTATAATTTTTCTACATACTCCTTTTATACGTACATACAAACCGGTATTTTGAATATATAGTGCAAACTACGTGCTCAATTTTATAATTTTTATGAAACTTGTTTTGGATTATCTTATATATAGTATATGAACATACTCAGAACGAAAAAGTATGACACATACCTCCGTACGGCAGTATATGCGACATGGGTGTAGCTACACCCGGGAGTAGAAACCATTTTCCCTATATATATATATATATATATATATATATATATATATATGTATTAACGAATGTTTCTTATTTTAGACATCCGCATCGAACCAATCTAAACGAGGTCATGCCAAAGGGTTGGTTGAAGATGCACGTCTCCTGATTGAGGTGGTCGGTCCAGATGGCAGATCGTTGCTTCCCAAGGCGAACACAGATAAGTTTGTGTATCAATGCGGAGTTATTGTTAGGGACAACATCTCTATCGGCGTTCAGGAATGGAACAGGCCAGCAAAAGCAGGTAGAGGGAGTTACTTATGTCGACGAGAGATCAAAACATGTGCTTTGGAAAAAGCTCATTTCACAGTTCACCCTACCGGTCTTGGATGATATCGCAAAGACAGATGCCATGAGTGACTTAGTCAAGCATTTCTCCCTTAAGAAGATGGCCGAACAGTTCAATAATTACAAGAATAGATTACACAATGTATATGTAAAATATAATAAAGCTCCAGATTTCACTGGCACACTAGAGAGGGAGCAGGCTAACTGGGAGTCATTTCTGGAGTACAAGAATTCAGAAGTAGCTAAACAGAGGTCGGAAAAGAATAAGATAAATGCAGCGAAAAATAAATATCACCATAATATGGGGGCAGGTGGCTATAGAACTACCGAGCCTAAGTGGGATCGAGTTGAGGCCACCTTGCGCAAAAAAGGGATCACTCCATCTACAGAGGACTGGCCCCATAGGGCAAGAAATTGGGTACTTGGGCATGGGGTGGAGTATGGCATGTAAATAGGGGAGTTAAAAATTGATGAAAACAAAATAATTCATGTACCCAAAAAAGCAATTCTTGAAGCAATCACCGAGGTTTAAGACGGAAATTTTATTCCTGACAGAGAGATAGACGAGCTGACTAAGGCCCTCAGGAATCCTGAAAAATCAGGACGAGCACGAGGGTTAGGAGCTACTGTGACGTAGAAGCCGAGTGAGAGCAAATAAGAGGAAAGAGCGGGAGGAGGAAGACCGGTTGAACGACCTAGAAAGAAAGCACAATGATTAAATTGCTATGGTAAAGGACCAACAAAAACAAATAGAGGAATTGCGCGAGTAAGTGCCAACTTATGAGCTGCAACAAGATAGTAAAGGTCCATCTTAGCGGAGAAGCAGCGTGGCTTCCACGGGAGTCGGTGATGATGAGGCACCGATGGATCGCTACCCCGTGGATGATA
Source organism: Alopecurus myosuroides (assembly GCA_028641055.1). Lineage (NCBI taxonomy): Eukaryota > Viridiplantae > Streptophyta > Magnoliopsida > Poales > Poaceae > Alopecurus > Alopecurus myosuroides. The sequence continues at coordinate 778,188,322 of CM054057.1, forward strand.
TCAGGGAGAAGACAAGTTGTCAGCTACGTGTGGTAGTGAGGACCTTCTCCTTGAAGGCGGCGGACGACTATGCTTTAACTTGTGAATCTACATCACAGTTGATGGAGGGATGATAACACGGTATACTAACGTCAAGGAGTAACTCGGCCCAAAGGACGCTGTACAAGACCCGGCTTAGGGAAAAGGAGCTTCTAGAAGGCCCAGGAGTGTAGGCCTCGTAACCCGGATTGTGGGTTCCGATAAGGACGTTTAGGGTTTTGTAAGTAGTGTCCGGGTAGGATTCCGAGTACGCCTTGGATAGCAAGCCAGGGGATCCGGGGATTATATAAGCCGGTCCCCTAGGGTTAGATCGACGAGTTCACCAGAGACATAAGTTTACGAGATAGAGATCGAGAGATATCGAGCATTCATTGTAATACGAGTATCGAGATAGTACATTCAGATCAGAGACTCGGCGACTTGATTGCCGGCTACCAGATCGCATATCGCCATGGTTTCCTTTGAGCTAAACCCTCTCCCAAACACCAGAGTCGATTTGCCCCAAGACAAGTTACCCCCGGTAACGTCTGCCGTGATTATCCCACGACAGTTGGCCCCCACCGTGGGGCCTATGTCCAAGGGTGTTTACATCACGGGAGAAGCTCGGGAGAACATGAAGAACCTCGTTGTCGGCGAGATCTACACCAACCCCGAAGGAGAGAAGATGGTGGACGATTTTGGCTGGGGGCCAGAGTCGGATCTGCTCGAATCCGGATCCGTCATCACGATCGGCCGGGTCAACGTCTTCGTCGGCATGGTACGTGCGTTCGGTTCAATCCCTGACGATTTTGGATTTGATTCTGTGTCAGGAGAGGCCACCCACGTTCAGTCAGACGGAGAAGAATCGGTCGGGACGGTGGATCCGACAGACGAGCCCACCACGAAGAGGGAACAGCCGGAGGAGCCGGCATGGACCCCGCGTGGCCGGGTCATAAGGGAGGATGATACCGAGTCTATCCTGCACCTGCTGGGGGACCGGTACGAGGTAGATAGCTACGATGAAGAGGAGTTTGAGTCTTCGCCAAGCATTGCGCGCCAGGTCGCGGTCTACACGGCCCCTGCGACCAATCTCAATCAAGGGAACGTGACTACGGCCGCGGTCGGAGCGGCGCAAGCATTGGCCTAGCAGCAAAATCCGGCTGAAGGAAATCCGGTTCTGACCCGGGTTGACGGAGAGTCGGCTTGAGTCACCAGCCGAGCGGCGGATAGAGAGATGCAGGCAAATATGTTCGGGTTCTTGGCTCACAGGACGCCGGGGGCAGGTCCTTCGAATCCGCAACACCCGACCCTGTTCAGTAACAATATCGTCTTGGACCCAACAGTGTTAGCTACCGTGATAACCCCGGAAAACGCCGCGGCACGTGCGAGGGACTTGGAGGTAGCACGCCGCGCGCTAGAGCAACAAAGAAGAGATGTAGAAGCAGAAAAGCAAGGGGTAGCCACGCGCCAACGTGAACTGGACGCGCTGGAGAACCGGCTCCGAGCCGAGACAAGCAGGGTGCATCAGAGATATCAGACAAGATTACCGGCGATGGGAGGAGTCATAAACCCTAACGCGCTATTCATCACACCCCAAGATCAACCGATTCCGGCTGTGAATCAGGAAATTGTGCATCAACCGGCAACTGGAGCAGGACAGCCGGCAAACGTGCAGGCCGGGTTACCCACACTACAGACTGGGGCCCCTGTCGGCAACCCAGCGCCACCACCACCACCATCACGATTTCGTACACCACCAGGTCACTTCAATAACCCCATGGATAATGTATATGCCGCAACGTTAGCATTGAATCAGATCCCCGTAAGAGAGTCACCCCATGCGGAGCAGACCCGACGGGCGATTGATTTACTGCATACGGTAGTGGCTCAGCAGGTTAATTACCCGGATAACAGGAGTGGAATGCATGGAACACCCTATATCAGCCAGCAACACGGCAACGCCGGCAATATGCAGACAAGTTCAGCGCGCCGGAGGGCAGAGCAGCAGCAAATGCCGCCTCCTCCCCGCGTGCAAGCAGCACCAGCAGTATCAGCAGCACAAGCTATTGTGGATAGTTCCAGGGCTAGTAGAGCCGTGGCCGGGTCTGCGGTGCATGGACCAGCGGCAGCGCCACGTCCAGCCGTACCCCCCGCAGCATCGCATGTTTCATGGGTGAGGCCAGTACCGACTAATCTCGCTGGGCCCAAGTGTCTGACGGATAACATAAGGGCTGAGCCTTACCCGGACAAATTCAAGGAACTGGGTAAAGTAGTGAACTACGAGCCGACTATGGATCCAGAAACATGGTTGAGCAGTTACGAGATGGCTATGTCGATTCGCAACGCGTCTGACAACCTTCAGGCCAAGTTCATGTATCTAATGATGTCGGAAGGAGCAGCAAAGCTGTGGTTCAACAATTTACCGGAAGAATCTATCAAGTCATGGGGAGAGTTGAAAACCGCGTTTATCAAGCACTTTCACGGAACATGCAGGAAGTTGTTTACCATCGACGATCTGGAACGGTGTGTACAAAAGAAGGGAGAGTCGGCGCGCAGCTGGGTGCGCCGGGTTATGGAAATATTGCATTCATCTACAGATATTCAACCGAAAGATGCATTGCAGGCTATGGCCAAGACATGCAAGTATACACCTTTAGTGCAAAAATTAACTCGCATGAAATCCAGTCGGAATTCTTCAGAAGTCACAATGGGAGAACTAATGGACGCGTGCAACAAACACGCTGCAACGGATACCACGGAAGAGGACGTTGATGACAAGAAAGCAAAAGCAAATACAGGCAATAATGGAAGAACCGGCAATGGATCTACGCCGGGTAACCATGGAGGTAACAATGGGAACAACCAGAACAAGCGCCCGTTCGAGGGGAATTCCGAGTTTGTCGCCAGCACAGAAGCCGGGTCTTCAAGGCCCAGGGTAGAAGGAAATTTCAACGCAGGAAATCATAATGGAGGAAATTATCAAGGGCCACCAAGGCCGGGCAACAACTGGGATATCTTCAGAATGGAGTGCCCGAAACACAGCAGGAACGGAAGGCTAGCTAACCACTCATTGGAGCAATGCGCGGATTTGCAGAGATGGAAGAACGAGGAAGTGAACAAGGCTATGCGAGGTGCAGGCCGGGGAGGAGGACCGGGTCCGGGTGGAAACCCGGGCAACGGCCCACCCCCAGCCGGTAACCCGGCAGGCGGAAATCTGGGTAATAACCAGGGGGAGCTGGAGGTTTCCAAGCCAACCCCAAGCAATTGGGGCAATACCACGTGCATACTACAGGAATTTCCAACAAGGATAAAAAGATACTGAAAAAGGCGGTAAACTCAGTTGCCTCGGCCGTTCCGAGATACCTGAGATGGTCAGAGCAGGATGTAACGTGGAGCAGAAGGGATCACCCGGAGAGAATAGAACATCCGGGAGTCCTAGCATTGGTGGTTGCCCCACAGGTTAATGCTTATGAGCTGAAAAAGGTCTTAATGGACGGTGGAAGCAGCATCAACATCCTATATTGGGAAACCTTCTTACGCATGGGTCTCAAGGAGTCTCAGCTACAGAAAAGTTCAACAGTTTTTCACGGAATAGTGCCGGGTCACTCAGCGTGTCCTGAAGGAAAGATCACCTTGGAGGTTGCTTTTGGAGAGTCGAAGGACAATTTCCGGGTTGAGTGGCTCACCTTCGAGGTGGTCAAGTTGCGCAGCCCTTATCATGCGCTATTCGGAAGGCCGGCTTATGCTAAGTTCATGGCCAGGCCGTGTTATGTGTATGTACAACTAAAAATCCCGGGTCCCAAACTGACCATCACCATACATGGGAGCTGGGATATAGCGGCTGAGTGCGATGAAGGAGATGCGGCAATGGCCGAACAAGCTTGCAGAAAAGAGGAACTCAAGTATTACCGGTCCCAGGTAGACCCGGATGACAGAACAGCGTTAAAAAGGCCAAATACTTAAGACGAGAGAGCGAAGTTCAAGGCAGCGCAGGACACCAAGATGGTGGCTTTTGTTGAGGGTGATCCCTCTAAGCAATTTGCTATAGGATCTAACTTGGACAGCGAGCAGGAAAAAGCACTTGTGGAGTTTATTCGTTCAAATCAGGATGTGTTCGCTTGGACGCCTAGTGACATGCCGGGTATCCCTACAGAACTGGCAGAGCACAGTTTGCACGTTGATCCCAAGTCCAGGCCCGTGAAGCAGGGACTGAGAAAGATGAACGAGGAAAGAAGAAGGGCTATCGGTGAAGAAATCGCTCGGCTGTTAACAACCGGCTTTATCATGGAAGTATTTCACCCGGAGTGGCTAGCAAATCCGGTTCTCGTAATGAAAAAGACCAATGAGTGGAGGATGTGCATCGATTATACGAGCCTCAACAAGCATTGCCCAAAGGATCCGTTTGCGCTTCCAAGGATAGATCAGATCATAGATGTAGTGGCTGGAAGTGACCTACTGTGCTTCCTGGATGCATATTCCGGGTATCATCAGATCAAGCTCAAGAAGGAAGATTGGGAGAAAACATCGTTCATAACCCCTTTTGGAGCCTTTTGTTACGAAACTATGACCTTCGGACCGAAGAACGCCGTCGCAACCTATCAGCGGTGCATTCAGAAGTGCTTTGAGGATCAAATTGGACGCAACGTTCATGCTTATGTAGATGACGTGGTGATCAAGACCAGAAAGGCAGAGACGTTTATCGATGATCTGAAGGAAACATTCAAGAACCTGAAGATATCAGATGAAACTTAATCCGACAAAGTGTGTATTTGGAGTCCCAGCAGGGAAGTTACTCGGTTTCATTGTTTCAGAGAGAGGGATTGAAGCAAACCCGGAAAAAATCAAAGCGATCCAGAGTCTGAAAAAACCGGAAAACCTGAAGCACGTACGGAAGCTTACGGGGTGCGTAGCAGCGCTGAGCCGGTTTATATCAAGACTCGGAGAGAAGGCAATACCCTTGTACCGGCTCTTGAGGAAATCTGATAAGTTCGTTTGGGACCAAGGCGGATGAGGCATTCGAGGCACTAAAAAGCAACAACTAGGCACCAGTCCAGCAGCTCCGGGTCCTAAGCCCATGTTATTATACGCGCGGGGCCCCGGGTGGCCCAGTGGTCGTCGTTGTTGAAAGGAGGATGGAAAAGATCACCCGGTCCAAAGGCCGGTTTATTACGTCAGTGAGGTGTTGTCAGAAACAAAGCAGCGCTACCCGCATTGGCAAACGTTGGTTTTCGGGGTCTTCATGGCCAGCCGGAAATTGAAGCCGTATTTTCAGGAACACCCCATAAGAGTGGTTAGCTCTATACCAATGTCGGATATCATCAGAAACTCGGATGCAACAGGCAGAATAGCCAAGTGGGCGATCGAGATGGGAGATTACCACATCAACTACGAGCCCAGGTCAGCAATCAAATCTCAAGCTCTAGTTGATTTCATTAACGATTGGACTCGCACAGGCATGCCCACCATGGCTCCAGACTCCGAGTCTTGGATAATGCACTTTGATGGTTCCAAGCAATACGAGGGATCAGGAGCTGGAGTGGTGCTAACATCACCCAAAGGAGACAAGTTAAGCTACGTGTTGCAGATTCACTTTGATTGTTCCAATAACGTGGCCGAGTATGAGGCCCTATTGCACGGCTTAAAGGTAGCCAAGGAGATGAACATTAAGAGGATACGATGCTTTGGAGATTCGGACCTTGTGGTACAGCAGGTCTCAGGAACTTGGGATAGAAAAGATGCAACTATGGCAGCATACCGCAGAGAGGTGGACAGGGTTGCCGGGTGTTTTTCTGGGTATGAGGTGGAGCACATAGACAGCAGAAAAAACGAGGCAGCAGACGCACTCGCCAGACTCGGCTCGCGCAGAGATCCGGTTCCACCTAATGTTTTCCTGGATGAGCTATGGTGACCATCAGTTAAAACCGAGTCTGAGGAAGAACTGGCAAATCAAGACCCGGATTTGGAGCTCGTGGCCACAGTACGTGCTGTTCCCGAGTGGACAGAGCCGTTCCTGGCCTACCTATCACGGGGCGAGTTACCACAGCAGGAGGTATTAGCACGACAAATTCTGAGGCGAGCAAAAGGATATTCTATCATCAATGGGGAGTTGTACAAACGAAGTGCAGCAGGAGTCTTTTTGCGCTGTGTAGCACCAGAAGAAGGCCGACAAATCCTCAAGGAGATCCATGAAGGCGATTGTGGGCATCATGCATCCACAAGATCCCTCGTGGCCAAAGCTTATCGACATGGTTTCTTCTGGCTCACGGCCCTAGCAGACGCGGAGCGCTTGGTGTCAAGGTGTGACGGGTGTCAAAGGTACGCTCGCCAAACCCATGTGCCGGTTATGGAATTGCGGACTATCCCGTTAACTTGGCCGTTTGCGGTTTGGGGGTATGGATATGGTTGGCCCCTTCCACATGTCACCTTGCAAAAAGACACATCTTTTAGTGGCTGTCGATAAGTTCACCAAGTGGGTTGAGGTCATGCCAGTTACCAATTGTGAAGCAATTACAACAGTCAAGTGCCTGAAAAGGATTATCTATCGGTTCGGATATCCCCACAGCATAATTACCGACAATGGAACCAACATGTCCCTTGGCGAGATGGAGAATTTTTGTGCCAACAACGGAATCCGGCTTGACATAGCTTCCGTAGGTCATCCACAAGCCAATGGACAAGTGGAGAGGGCGAATCAGGAGTTACTTCGTGGATTAAAGCCACGATTACGAGTCCCATGTATCAGGGCTGCTGGAGCATGGGTTGAGGAGTTACCTTCAGATGTTTGGGGTATTAACACTACGCCTAACAGATCTACTCAGATGACACCGTTTTTCATGGTTTATGGCGCAGAAGCGGTGCTGCCGAGTGATATCATCCACGACTCGCCTCGAGTATCGGCTTACGTCGAGGTGGAGAACGAGAAGACCCGGCAAGACGCCGTGGATATGCTAGAAGAACACAGGGAACAAGCTTTGGAGAGATCAGCCATATACCAGCAGGATCTGCGGAGATATCATAACCGGCGCGTGAAAACCCGGGTCTTCCAGGAAGGAGACCTGGTTCTGCGCCTGGTACAATCAAAGGAAGGAAAACACAAGTTATCACCGCCATGGGAAGGACCGTTCATCATAAGCCGGAATCTGCACAATGGATCATATTACTTGATAGATGCAAGGGAAGAGTCGGCTACGGTTAATGACACCGCTCATACCACTTCATCTATGCAAGAGAAAGAAAGACTATGGAACGTGGCTCAGCTACGTCCCTACTATACTTAGTATAGTCTAGATTTACAAGTGGAATTACACGATGTAACAGGCAGCAGGTTTCAGACGCACACTTTTCCTATCCAGGGTACCTAAGGGGACTGGAGGGTTTTTAATGAGGCGGCTTGCTGACCTAACTTTTCTCATATCAATAAAGAGATGGTTAAACAACATATTATTTCCTTTTCATGTGTTTTTATCAACTTTTTATTTCTGTTATGTTTTTTATCCTTCTTTCAGGTAAGTATTATTTACTGTTTTTAGTACATTAGATTCTTTAGCAGTTTGCATATATTTAGGTCTTGGGGGCTGATTGGTTGAATAGCACAGTTACAAACTCAAAGACCCGGCCACGATGCCTATGAGTTATAAGGGCCGATTACTCGCAAACGAGTACGGCTGCAAGCTTATAACCGGACAAAGGAGCCAAACTTTCTTGACTTTTCTTACTTAAGCTCGATGTGACTCGCACTAAAGTGGCATGATTTGCTCGCATATGATCACAATCAGTCATGATGCCCAATGGGACTTGCCTGACCCTGTCTTCGTAGATGCAACATGATTATCCATGCGAAAGCCGGCTTACAGTACAAGAGAGCCAAAAGGGTCATCTAAACCACAAGTTATGCAGAGTACAGGGTTAATAACCAGAAACTCACAGTTTATTAAGCATAACTTCAAAACCTATGTGAAACGGCTCTAGGTTTTGGGCTTAGTAAAAACGATTTGTTTTCTTTGAAAGACCTAACACCCTAGACTCGGAAGTTCGGGCCTTGGGGACTGGGGAATTTGCAAAAGAAACAAATTATTTAGCTATTAAGCTCAAAGACCCAAAAATCCGAGTCTTGGGGACTTGGGGACTTAGAGAAAAGTCCACCTGTCAAAACCCACGAAACCCGGAAACCGAGTCTCACAAAAGGAACCATAAAGAAAGTCGGAAAATCAAGAATATATAAGCTCAAAAGAAGATAGATACCAAATTCATCCAAAGGCCAGAAGGGCCACGAAAGCTATTAAGGTATCATAGTGCATTACAAGCCACGATAGTAGTATCATAAAGCGCACAGGCGCGCCATCAAAAGAATAATTGTTTTAAAAGCCCATCGGCCGGATAATGTGCCTAAGACGGTCGCCGATACAAATTTCACTCGGCATCTTGGGCCGAGTCGTCCATCTTGCCCTTACACTTGGCGGCCGGGTCTTGCTCCTTGCCTTGGCCTTCAGCGTTCTTGGTAGCGGCAGCACCCGGATCAGCAGTAGTGCCGGCCCGCGCGGGAGGAGGGACGACTGGCGTGGAGGTAGCAGGCGCAGAATCGGCCTCAGCCTTCTTCTTCGCGGCCTCTTCTCTCGCCTGGGCAGCCTCCGCCTTCCATCGGGCCAGCATGTCGTACGGCTTGGGATGATCCGACTTAATCGCCTTGTCATCAGCATCATATGCGGGGGTAATCGAACTGACATCCAAGCCATCGGCAATTATACTGGCCGAGTGACGAACCTCCTTCTGGATAGCTTTGAAATTCTTCACTGAGAACCTGGACCCGTCGTGGTTGAACTATGGAAACCCGCCTACAAGCTTGGCCGGCTCGAGTTTGGGAAAATACGCCTTAGCCAGTGCAAGCCCCCGGGTTACTCCAACCCGGCAGGATGAGCGCCTCCAGTGCTCAATCCACTCGGGGATAGTGGAGCACGCGTCAAGCAGCGTCTTCAGGCTGCCATGCCCGACACCCGGCCACTTCAGGTCCTGAAGGATCCATTTGATTCCGGCCCAGAGCTGCCGGATAGTGCTCTTGATGGTTTTCAGCTTGGCGATATCATCTTCGTCCGGGATTACATCATCCGGACCTGTAGAAAATAGGAAAAAGTAGCGAGTAAGGAAAGCCGACTATTTGTCAGAATAAGAATCCGGGTTACAATTATCAAGATAGGAATCGTACCGATCAAAGCACGATATGTGTCGGCAATTTGAACGGAAAGCTTGGTCAGTTCATCTTCTGCTGCATGAGCCCTCCTTCTATATTTCCTTGTGATCTTCCCGCTCCTCTTAGCATCAGCTTCAGCCGACTCACGCAGAGCCGCTTCCTTCTTGAGGAGCTTGGTGGTCTTTGCCAATGCCTTCTCAGAGTGGGTCACGAAGGCCTGTATGGAGACACAAGGAAGGATTAGCCGGATAAAAAGCAAGCTACCAGTTGGATATACTACGAAGTTCCAAGCAAATTATCAATAAGTTCACTTGGAACTTGGGGACTAGACAAGGATACAGGCAATGTTATTCGAATTTACCTCATGTTTGGCTGTCAAAGATTCTAGGATATTTTCTTCATCAGCCCTCAAGGTGTGTAGGGCCTCAAGCATCTGGGAAAAAGTCATATCTTCGGGCCTGACACCGGAAGAGCCGGCAGCTTGATCACCCGGCGGGCGAACCTTCTCCGACTTTGGGGTCGAGACCCAGACTGTATGGGTGTCCGGATTGGGAGAGCCCATCCTTGTGTCCAGGATCTCGACGTCGTCGTCTTCAGCCTCTTCAGAGGGCTTGGGAGACCCGGTTTCCTGCCTAGCCGGGTCGGCCAAGGGGTTTTGCTCCTGGTTGCTTTCAACACCACCGCCAGTCGCGGCGTCCATGTCATCAGTCGGCCCCTCCGTCTCCCGGTTGTCCGTGTCCATAATATCCGGGTCACTGATCGTGACCTGGGCGCTAAGGAAAGGAAAGAGAAGAGGTCAGCAACGAAAACTGAAGGTTATCAAAAGGACTAGAGTATTGCTTAGCCGGAAATATGACTTACCCGGCATTCACCACGAAATCTTCCGGAAGCGAGCAGCTGGATGCAGATGAGGCTGTCACAGAATCCGAGAGTGAGACTCGGAGCTGTCCGGCTAATGGATGATTGGGGGAAGGGTGTTTTCGAGATGAGTTGATGGGATGAGATGGAGACATACCAGTACGACGAGCCGGGGACGTAGGAATACCCGGGTTGAGGGGATCCTCGCCCGGGGAATTCCGGGTTACTCTGCGCTTAGGTGGAGGTGGATCCTTCAAGTGTGGTGAATTTGATAACTGTCGGTTAAGCTCGCGCATATCAAAAGAGTAAGGTTTTGAGGACATGGAAGAGTAGGGAACCTTGAAGACGACCCCGCGGGTTTTCCTCTTGGCCCCAACCTCGACCTCCGGCTCAATCTCGCTTTTGTCACTCTCGGTTTCTTCCGAGTCTTTCTGGTCGTCCTTGTCACCCTTATCATCCATCCCTGAAAGGTGCGAGCCTATAGTTTCAAAGAGAGAAAAAATGGGAAAGCAAAGTAATAATGGTTGAGGTGACTGGATTCCGGGTGATACCTTCGTCGGTGTCGGCCGGTTCTTCTTCTTCTTCCTCCGGGTTCCCGGAGTTGGGAGGGGTCTCAATGCTCCAGAAGACATTGTCGGCCTGAGATAAAATCATGAAAATGGAAGTTAGTAGTTGTATCAAGTCAAAGTACGAGAGTAAATGTGTAAGTATCGGATTTACCGCTGGAGCCGGGTTATCCCGGGTGAACGGCGCTAACCCGGCCACATTCTTGATCACCTCCAGCTTCTCGGTCAGGAAGCTCTTGATGGTCTTGTTGGTGTCACCGGCCGGATAGTTCTTCGAGGAGTAACGGAGCCCGTCCGTAACGTGCCCCGAGTATTCGCACATCAGCTTTGATCGGATAGAGTTGGGCTGGATGCGGAAATCTACCCAAGTTTTAACTAGGTTGAGCCCAGTGAGACCGTGGCCGAAGAGGACGGCAATTTTGGCCAGGTAGGGCTGGATGGCTTCCCTGTCCGACTCAGGGGGAAAAGCATTAAAAGTATCGGAAAGATCTAAGAGACCCTCCGAATAACCCGGCAACTTCCGTTCGCCGGGTGGGGAGGTGTCTTGGCAATAGAAGAAAGAGAGTTGCCAGTGTTTTACGTGTGAGTTTAAATTAAGATTCGGCATGGGGGAGTTTTTGCGGCGCTGGATGGAAACCCCGCCGCAGGCCAAGAGCGCTCCGTCACCGCTTTCGCGGCACGGCTTGCACTGGAAAAGCTCAATAAACAAAGCCAAATTTGGCGGGATGCACAAATAAGACTCGCAAAGGACTATAAAATGGGTTATGTTCAACATAGAGTTAGGCCCTATGTCGAACACCCGGAGGCCATAGTGGCGGAGGACCTCACGGAAGAAAGAGTGACCCGGGGGGCGAAACCCCCGGATCACGTGCTCGACAAAGCATATTACCTCGTCGGCGTTGGGGGTGGGCCGGGTCTCATCACCCGGAACCCTCCAATGTATCTCCTTCTGTGGAGGAAGGATGCCTAACTCAGCCAGCTCCTCCAGCTTGGCTTGGGTCACGGAAGACCGCGCCCAATTAGCGGATATGGACTGGGTCGTCCTTGCCTTAGCCGGCTGCTTCCCTTTGTTCCTGGGAGCCATCGGTTCGGTCTGCAAAACACAAAGCAAAGTGCACGAAACATTAAGACTCGGAGATCATGAGTTATCCGTGTATTCACAAGCAGTATCAGTGAGAAGCATGTATCATTGAAAAGCGTGGAAAACTATGAGTTGTCCAGGTATCACTGGGCAGAGTGAAAATTACAAACTATCCGGGTATTGATGAGCAGTATAGAAATTGAGGGATATTTACGCATCAGCAAGCATTCATGGAAAAAGGTTGATTGCCTATGTATCTAGTGCAAGTGAAAGAACCGGGAGAAGTGGATTTTCCGGGTATCAAGCGCAGCCGCGGAAATTTGGGCGAACTAAATCCAGATTGGAAAATTTATGGATGATTTTGTTGTGAAATTAATGGTTACGAGCAATAGGGGAGTGGTGTGTGGTCATCCATTAAAGCTATTGGACAGGCTAGCATGGAGCTATCCAACCTAATCCGGTGTGGAGCAAGAAATGGCCCGCGGAAGGACCAAGATCCAATCTAGGTCAAACGGGACAAACATGAGCTAGAGCAATGGATGCAAGAACTTTACCGGAGTGGATTGGAGAATGGCGCGACGGCGGCAGATGGCGCAGTCCTGATGCCCCTTTGCGACTCCCGGCGGGCAGGTTGAAGGCGCGGCGGCGGAGATTGGCGGCGGCGCGGGGCGAGCTGTGGAGGAGCATAGCTGGCGGCGGCTCTGCTCCGGCGGCGTGCGCGAGGTCTCCGTGGTGGCGCTCTATGGGCTCGGATGGGGAGCACTTGTGAGGAGGAAGAAGACGGAGGGAGTGAACCGTTGGGGTTAGGTCACCCCTCGGGTGCCTATTTATAGGTACGGGTGAGTAAACCTAGGCCAACGGGCGGGACCCGAAATTTTTGGGATAAGAGATACCCGTCCTGATTTTCTGGGTACGCGTTAAGTGCTGGACGGGATATCCGGGATGGATAGGAAGCGAATCTCCTCCGCGATATCGGGATCAACTAACGAGTGAAGTAAGCCGGATCTTTGGCATTTTCATCAGGGCATTGACCCGGAAAAGTAAAAGATAGATTCAGAGGAAACCGGGTTATTATATGGACCACCGATGGAGTTAGGCCTAGCTGTTTATCAAAGCACCTTAACCCGGCCTCTATGAATTTGTATGTTTGTTATTTTTGCAGGGAATAGCATGCGCTTCAAGGAGGATCCCGTGAAGCCCAAGCTATTCTGGGGACTACTGATGGAGGGATGATAACCCGGTATACTAAGTCAAGGAGTAACTCGGCCCAAAGGACGCTGTACAAGACCCGATTTAGGGAAAAGGAGCTTCTAGAAGGCCCAGGAGTGTAGGCCTTGTAACCCGGATTGTGGGTTCCGATAAGAAAGTTTAGGGTTTTGTAAGTAGTGTCCGGGTAGGATTCCGAGTACGCCTTGGATAGCAAGCCAGGGGATCCGGGGATTATATAAGCCGGTCCCCTAGGGTTAGATCGACGAGTTCACCAGAGACATAATTTTACGAGATAGAGATCGAGAGATATCGAGCATTCATTGTAATACGAGTATCGAGATAGTATATTCAGATCGGAGACTCGGCGACTTGATTGCCGGCTACCAGATCGCACATCGCCATGGTTTCCTTTGAGCTAAACCCTCTCCCAAACACTAGAGTCGATTTGCCCCAAGACAAGTTACCCCCGGTAACGTCTGCCGTGATTATCCCACGACAACGGTGGCATTGCAATGAGATTCCGGATGGCTATGGTCTTGTCAGCGTGGATCAACTTGTACTGGGATATGAATCCATGGAGCTTGACATCTCTGGATCTGATGATGAGAGGACACTAGGAAAACGTCAGGGTGGTATCATTCTATGGCGCAAGAAATACATCGTGTTTCTAGGCTTGGCCCCAAGACCACCATCATCTCCTTCGAGCCGCGATTCACTACCTCCAAGTCCAAATGATGACGAGAGGGGCGACCACCACAACACGAGTCCATCTCGATCTCCGCTGCCGCATCAGCCGACTCTGCAGCCAACTCTGGAACCGACTCCACCGCCCTCGCCAACTAAGGCTCAGGGCCAAATGGGGAAGCGCATCCCTTCGTCGATGGGTAACTAACGCGGACGACACCGAGAGGATCCCCTCCCAAGAGTACCGTCGGCTCCTCCCAAGAGAGCTTACGACCTGAATGATGAGGAAACTGACATGGTCATGATGATGGACGTGAAAAGACAACTTGCACAAAGAATGCTCGAGCCAAAGCAAATATTTGATCCAGAATCCATAAATGTGGCTAAGGATTGAGCAGCCATGGAAAATTGAGCTAAATAGGCCAGATGACTATGCCCGCTGTCTGAGGAGAGCTAGCTCCCACAAGACAAGAAGTAGTAGTGCCACTGGAAAAAATACGTTGTCCAGCTCGGAAAACAGGCAAATAATCCATCTCTTCGCTCAAGGTGTTAGCCATTGATCTGGCCGCGGTGGAATTAGCTGTAGAAGCCGGTATTACTCTTTCTCAACTGGTAGGCGGAGATATCCCCAAGTTGGATGAAGTATGGAAATGGGAATACATGAAACCTCTACTGTCACAAGATAAAATCAAGGTTCTACCAACACAAATGCGAAAACTGCATGACTGCTATTTACAAGTCACCAAGGAAAATCGAAAAAATCTCGTTGTGGAAGTTACATGAGAGCATTTCATGGGTGAAGACGAGATACAAATTTATCTTGAAGAACTCTATATGTTCTACAAGCTTGACGCCCTCGACTTGAGTGTCGTCACTACCTATTATATGTAAGTGATTCAATTCCTTAATTTATTTCTAAAAGTCTCCAGCTCAGCTAGTTCATTGCATGTAATTATGCTCATTACGCTATTATGCAGAATGAAGAGCAATGAATGTGACCGAAAAGGTATCTTGGACATTGGCTTCGTTGACCCAAAACGAATTAATGAACTCTTTCTACGGGACTTCACCAAGGAAATTGAGAACAACCCTCTAAGTTTCATACAGAGGCAACATTACAAAAGGAAGATATTGTTTCCTTACAACTTTGAGTAAGAGTGTTACTGTTTTGTACACATTAATTTTTGCTTACTCGATGTTAAGTGTATTACTGACGTATATAAACATGCGCAACTTCCATTACATTTTGCTAATTATTGAAGTTGACTCTTCAAAAGTTGAAATCTACAACTCATTGGTGAAACCCGAAAAGAAGTACAAAAGCATAATAGATGCGCTCCAAAGGTAATTTCAACTATTATCGCACTATATCGGTCCCTTTTGTTCATTTTATGAGATATCTGTTAGCTGTAATTTTTCTTTACATTTTCCTTACGTGAAGAGTATGGAGTAGTACTCCAACTCTACTGGTATTCTGTATCACCCGACAGGGTCTGTTCCTGTCCCATATAACACGTAGCCGATGCCACCTGACGGTGCTATCGTTCCCTCCTCTCTATTACACGATCAACAACATGGTATCAAGAGCTCTCCTCTTCCTCTAGCTGCCACCGCGGCTGATCTCCCTCGATCTGCCGCTGGCGCCAAGATCTCTTACACGCCAACAAATCAATCGCCTCCCCTTACCGATCGATCTCTGTTCCCCTCCCTCCCTCCCACTCAAAAAACACTACGATCCCGACAACAAAAACAAAGAATCCCAAAGCCCCTATACCCTAGCTCTCAAACTGCATCCTCTTCATGGCTACCTCGACATCCTCCATAGCCGGTATCGGTTCCCCTCCAACAATGAAGCTCACACATGACAACTATCTGTCATGGAAGGCCCAAGTACTCCCCTCTCTTCGTGGTGCTCGTGTAATGGCCCTGCTCGAAGGATCTGACATTGCCCCTGCTGAGTTCATCGATGTCGAGGATGCCAAAAACAAGAAGATCAACATCCATGACGCTTCTTATGATGCCTGGGTTGTCAAAGATCATCAAGTCGCCAGTTTTCTTGTGAATTCCCTCTCCAAGGATGTTCTCACGCATACATATGTCTTAGAGCATGCTGCTAAAATTTGGAGCGTCATCGCCAACCTCTACACCCCCAATCCATGGCTCGAGTTTCCCTCTTTGCGGTGCACTCACCAATACCAAGAAGATTGACATGACGGCGCAACAATTCCTCACCAAGATGAAGGGTTTTTCTTCTGAGCTTGCTGCTGCAGGGAAGAAGGTCCATGATGATGAGCTGAAAGACTACATCCTCAATGGTCTTGAAGGAACATACAACCCCCTAGTTGCTTCCATCAATGTTGTCCTGTCCACCTCTCTCAATGACCTATGCTCGCAGCTGTTATCATATGAGTATCGTGGAAATATGTTGGTTGCCACGGGTCAAGGAACATGAACTTTCACCTCTTTGGTGAATGTCATACCTCGTCGCCCAAACCCTAGCTATGGAGGAGCTCCTCCTAAACCGCCGCAACAACCAGCACCACCTCTCCTTCCCCTACCCTATCACCCACCCAAGAACAAAGCCCACACATATCCTATGCCGCATCCACCCTATAATCCGCACTATCCCCCTCCTACACCTTACTACCCGGCACCAGCACCACAAACCTACTCGCCATATTACCCATCACCCCTCCTCAATATCAGCCGCGCCCACCTCCCCCTCCTCAATATCAACCGAGCCCACCTCCTCCTCCTCAATATCAGCCGTGCCCACCTCCTCCATAGCCTCGTGGACACCCTGATCAGAACAAGCAAGACCTAGGACGTAGGCCCAAGAGGGTGCGTGGCAAGTCCAACTGTGTGGCTATGCCTTGGCAAGAAGGTGTTTTTTTTGCCAAATTTGCAAAAAGGAGGGGCATTCAGTAAATGAGTGTTTGTGGCGTTACGGTGATGACAATGATGATCATGATACGCCAACCGAGACCAATGGTTCTTATGGAGTAGAAACAAATTAGTACATGGATACAGGGGCTACAAACCATGTTACAGGGCAACTCAACAAGCTTCAAGTTCATGAAAACCATGGGCGTGATCAAGTCCACAATGCTAGTGGACAACGTATGAAAATTGCTCACATTGGTCATTCAATTTTGCACACCCCTCATTGTTCCATACATATTTGCAATATTTTCCATGTCCCTAGTGTCTCCATGAATTTACTTTCAGCTCACAAAATTGCCTTAGACAACAATGCCTTTATTGAAATTCATCATTTCTTCTTCTTGATTAAGGATTAGGAAACACAACAAATCACGTTTAGAGGTCTGTGTCATGGTGGCCTATCTCCTCTTGTTCCTGTTTCTATGGGATCATCCAAGCATGCCATCACCACCATGAAGCCTTCCTCCTCTACATGGCAACGACGTTTAGGACATCCGTCTTTGTTTATTTTTCAGCAAATTCTTAGAAAGAATAGACTTCCATACATTCCTGAAATAAATTCTTACATATGTGATGCATGTCAACAGGCTAAGAGTCATCAGTTACCCTATCGTATTCCACTAGTGTTTCTACTGTTCTTTTGGAACCAGTCCTCTCAGATGTATGGGTCCCTGCTCCTCTTTCTGCTAGCAAACATGCATATTATGTAAGCTTCATTGATGACTTTAGCAAGTTTACGTGGATTTATTTGCTTAAAAATCGTTTAGATGTGTATCAAGTTTTTCTTAATTTCTAGCAATATGTTGAGCGCAAATTTGATCGCAAAATTATCACCATGTGATGAGGGGATGACTCTAGGACCTTTCGAGTGAGCCTACCTGGTCCAAGGACCATCCCTGAAGCCCAGCGCAAAGGACGACCCCGTAGCTCTAGAAGGCCCAGCAGCAGCCCACCGCAAGACTTGCGGGGCAAGATGGAAATCTTCCACCAACTAGGGCTAGGGTTTGTAACCCCCCCCGGGTACGGCTTGAGACCCAACCACCTATTTAAGGGCTGAGAGAGCTACCCGAGGGAGACATCCAATCTTAGTTTTCCACCACCATAGTCATAGCTCGAGATCAAATCTCTCGGCTTGAGCACCCACCATTGTAACCAATCTACATAATACAAAGACAAACAAGAAAGAGTAAGGGTTTTACCTCTACGAGGGCCCCGAACCTGGGTAAATTGTGCCCATGTTAGCCGACGTAGTCACCAGCGCCTTTATCGTTCTCCTACTCAAAACCCTACCGGATCATCCGAGGGATTTGTCAACATGTATAATCGACAATTGGCGCCATCTGTGGGAATGGCAGGGGTTGGATCCACGACATCATTGGCCTTATCTTCATCGAGCTCCAACTGGGGCCCGGAAACCTTGGCTCCTTCGGAGCCCATTTTCTTTGGGCCGTTCACCTACACGCCCCACTCGCCGGAATCTCGCCCGACATTCAGCGGACTTCAGGAGGGCGTCAACATGACGTTCGGCAATCTCCACTGCCGCGCCAGCAAGGAAGGGGTCCTATGCTTTCCCGACCAAACCGAGCTCGACGAATCAGACTCTAAGTCCGTATCGAGCCCGGCAGTCCCGGAATCGCCACTTAGAGACACCGGACACAACTCGGAGTTCAGCGATGGCTCCATCCGCTGCAACACACACGACTTCCACACTATCGCGACCGAGGAACCCTCCAAACTCAGCGAAGATCGCTGGCCCACGCCAAAGACTTACGAGCCATATCTGGCCCACGTCTACATGACAGATCCAGTCGAAGAACCCGCCGAAACAGAGGACAGCCTCGCGGTGCGGCAAGAGATCAACGTTTTGCGAGACGCCTGGCTCAAAGCGAAGACAGCGGTGCAGACAGGCCACCCGATTGAACCCGGGTCCTCCCAAGAGGACCTGATCGCGTACCACAACCATATGTCGCTGAAAAGCCGCCAGCTATCGGACGCCCGCAAAGAACTCGAGTTACGTAAACAAGCAGCATAAGGTTCGAGTGCACGCAGCGCAACACTCTATAGAACCCACTCGACGGGGAACCAACCCATCAGGAAGGGAAAATACGTCTCGAAGACCGCCCGCATGGACCAAGGGTCTCGCAGCGAGATCAGCAAAACCATCGATACTTCCCTCATGCACGTGGACGAGGAGGGCAACGTGATCCCAACGACTCCTGCCGCCGCGGTCCTGGCCACGGCCACCTACTTACAGGAAAAAACAACCGCCTGAAAACAACCCCCGCGCAGAGCAACATCGCCAAGTCCAAAAGGGGCTAGGCATGGACGGAGCGGCCATCGCCGGCCAAACTCGCAAAAATGCAGCAACCCCTGAAGCTGATAAAACACCTCGAGTGGACAGAACAACTCGCGGACGCGGGAGTACGTCACCGAGAAGAGCAGACAAGGGATCACCTCGCCGCCCCAGGGGCAAAGAGCCAAGACGCCGCGGCGATAGCCCGCACATCGATGACGATAGCCCGTGACACCATGACAGCAGCTCACGGCACCATATAAGTCACTTGCGACATCACAGCAAAGAATCACGGCGAGAAGATGATCGCGACCGGACCCAATACGACATGCGAGGAGACATCGTGCAGAACAAGGTCGGCAGAGCCCGTGCACGAAGGAATCGCGCCCGCTCACTATCTACCTCCTCCGACGAGGAAGCTTGCGGCGCGATGTGCTTCAGCAATAGCACCAGCGAGGCACGAATGTCCAAGAGATTCAATCTTACCTCAGAAGTTCCAAAATATGACGAATCGCAGGAACCTAAGACCTGGCTCTCAGACTACCTGACTGCAGTAAAATGCCAGCGCGGAAACAAAGTAACGTCTATGTAGTATTTAAACATGCACTTCGTTGGGGCGGCCCGAAGCTGGCTCGAAGGAAGACGGCATGCGTGTTACAGATCTTGGGACGATCTCAGCGACTTCGAGAAAAATTTCCAAGCAACATACAAGCGACTAGCGTCTATCGAGGAACTGCGAGCCTGCAGGCAGAAAAGCAGCAAATCAACCCACGAGTGCATCCATAGATGGACTATGCTCAAAAACACGGCGGGAAATATATCAGAAGAGATAGCAGTCAAAGCCTTTACTAAGTAGGCTTGGCGCGTAGCCTTCCGAGAGGAACTGGGACGATGCGCGTCCAAAACCATCGGTGAATTAATGGCGACAACCGATAAATGGGCGAATGGCGAAGAGTCCCTCCGCACCGAGAAAGCATCCTCACCCGCGCACGACGAAGATCGCAATGGCGACCGCAGGAGAAGGAAGAGACGACACTAGGATGAGGATGATCAGTTAGAGCTGGTAGAGGCTGAATTCACAAGAAACCATGACGGCAGATCCCGTGGAAATCGCGAGTGGAAGCCAAACCAGACGACAAAATGCCTGAGGAAGACCTTGATGGATACTACTCCTTGCACATGTTCACAGATAAACAAACAAGCAAGCTCAAGCCCACTCACCTTCTCAAGGATTGCCGAAAGTTTCAAGACAGCCATGAGGCGTATACAAAGAAGCACATGATGGCGATAAACCAAGGATACCCACAACAGTCGGGAGGAGCCACTGCGCACCACCCGCCGCCCCTACCTCCACCCGCTGGACATCACAACATGGCAGTAGCTGCACTTCCCGCACCAGCTAATCCAGCCGCTGGAAACCAAGGAGGCAATGGATACCCAAATCCCCAAGGGATCCTAGGCATGATACAAAAGGTCTGCCCGTCCCGAAGAGTCCAAAAGACCAACACTCGACAGGTTAACATGGCAGTACAAGCTCCACCGTCCAATACTGAGTACCTGAAGATGTCCGAGCACCCGATAACCTTCTCAATAGAAGACCACCCTCAACGGGTGTATCAACCAGGGCACGCAGCGCTCGTCATCCAAGCGGAAATAGGCAACTATGACCTAGCCAGAGTATTCATGGACGATGGCAGCAACATAAACATCATATACGCGGATACACTCCGTAAAATGAACAGGAATCTGGAGGGGCTCGCAGAATCAGAAACATCCTTTCACGGGATAGTGCCAGGCAAAGCAGTCCGACCACTCGGGACAATCAACTTGGAGGTGATACCCGGGGATCCAAGCAATTACAGGAGAGACTTCCTAGACTTCCATCGCAAGACCACGCCTTTCTCGGCCGAACAACGTTCGCGAGATTCATGGAAGTACCCCATTACGCCTACCTCAAGCTAAAACTACCAGGAGAATACGGTACGATCACCGTAAATGACGACTTTCAAAAATCAGATAAGTGCGACAACGATTTCCACAAAATCGCAAAATCATTCGGGATGCAAGAAGAGCTGGCAAAAACCATAGATAACTCCGTGATACCGCTAACCAAGAAAAATGCCCCAGAAATCGAGTTTAGCTCCAACAACAACACTCGAAAGCATCAAGTCCACCCGACAGATTCTGCGAAGACGTCGATTGTGCCGACCACCCTATCATCCGCATAGGAATGCACCCTAGTCGAACTTCTCCGTGAGTACTGGGAGATTTTCGCCTGGCAGCCATCTGATATGCCAAGGATACCCAGGGAATTTGCCTTGCACTCATTGGAAGTGTTCAAAGATGCACAGTCAGTCAAACAAACCACTCGACGCTTCTCCGAGCCAAAGCAGCGAGCACTCGGAGAAGAAGTAAACAAACTCCTAGCCGCTAAGTTCATCAGGGAGATCAAGATTTCCACCTGGTTAGAAAACCCGGTGTTGACCCCGAAGAAAAACACAGACATCCTTCGCGCTTGCATCGACTACACGTCGTTGAACAAACACTGCCCCAAGGATAACTTCCCGCTCCCGCGGATGGACCAGATTATCGACTCCACAGCAGGCTGTCAGCACCTCTCCTTCCTAAACGCCTACTCGGGTTATAATCATATCAGGATGAAACATGAAGACGAGGATAAGACAACATTCGTCACACCACACGGTGTCTACTGCTACACGACCATGCCTTTTGGGCTAAAAACTCAGGCGCAACGTATCAGCGCTGCATGCAAAAATGCCTCGCTAGGCTCATTGGCAAGAACGTACAAGTGTACGTTGACGATATCGTCATCAAGACTCGAGTGGAGGACACACTCCTCGAGGACATAAGAGAAACTTTCAATGCTCTCAACGCGTACATAATCAAACTCAACCCGACGAAATGCGTCTTCCGTGTGCTCGCCGGCCAGCTGCTCGGCTATTTGGTCTCAGCTCGAGGAATAGAAGCAAATCTAGAGAAGATTCATGCAATCCTAACAATGAAAGAGCCAACAAATCTCTGCGGCGTCCAACAGCTGGAAGGGAAACTGGCGGCCCTCAGCAGATTCATGGCAAGGTTTGGCGAGCAAGCCCTACCATTCTACAAATTGCTAAAGAAAACATATAAGTTCGAGTGGACCATAGAAGCAAAAAAAAGGCTTTCATCGACTTGAAAAGAGTGCTGCAGAGCAGGCGAATACTTGCCACGCCTCAGGAAGGGGAACCCCTCTACCTTTACCTAGCCGCATCTAATCAAGTGGTCAGTACACTAATAGTGGTTGAGCGACCAGAGGACAGAAAAGCATACGGTGCTCAGAGACCAGTATACTACCTCAGCGAGGTACTCTCTCCGTGCAAGAAGCGATACCCCCACTACCAGAAACTCGCGTATGGGGTGGTCCTTACAGCTCTCAAGCTTAAGCATTACTTCCAGGAGCATACCGTCACAGTGCTAAACGACGCATCACTCGGTACAATCATGAACAACTCTATGGCATCCGGAAGAATCGCAAAGTGGAGCATCAAGCTAGGCTCCTGGGACATAATATACACAGGACGCAATGCCCTCAAGTCCCAGGTGGTCGTAGAATTCCTTTGCGAGTGGACAAAGCTGCAAACTCTAGGACCCCCAGAGTACACAAGCTCCTGGATCATGTACTTCGACGGGTAGAAAAGAAACGAAGGAGCGGGAGCTGGCGTAATCCTCATATCGCCAAGGGGTGACAAGCTCCAGTACTTTCTACGTCTGGACTCCCCCCTCGACGATCCAGCATCCAACAAGAACGCCGAGGATGAGGCACTCCTACACGGCATGCAAATGGCGATCGCCTGCGGCGCTACTCGACTGATGATCTATGGAGACTCAAACCTCATCGTATAGTAGAAGATGAAGGAATGCGACACAGTCGGCTATAACATGATGACATATCGCGGCATGTATAATCTGCTTGAAGGAAGATTTAAGGGGTGCAAACTAAAGCACATTGCGCTATCGAGTAACGAAGAAGCTGACAGATTGGCAAACATCGGGTCAACAAACGCCCCAGTTCCGCCAGGAATTTACTTCGAGCGAATCAGCAAGAGATTGGTCAAACTGAAGAAGCACACGGAGGTGCCAGCAGAAACGGAAACAGAGGCTAGTCGACAAAGCGTCATCATTGAACTCGCTCACAACATCTCGCGGCAAGTCTTCCTGGTTGAGCCAGTCTGGACAAACAAGTACCTCGACTATTTACTCAGAAAGCAGCTCCCGGAGGATATCTCTGAAGCAAGGCAGACCGTTTGGCACAGCAAATCCTTCCGGGTGATAAAAAGCGAACTTTACAAACAAAGTATATCGGGAGTCCTCCAAAGGTGCATCGCGCCCGACATACACCAAGGCGACTACGGACACCATGCAAGCTGGAGAGCCATATTGGGAAAGGCTTTTCGAGCAGAATTTTACTGGCTAACGGCAGCCAAAGACGCCAAGGAACCGGTCGACAGATGCGACACTTGCCAGTGATTCTCGCCCAAGCCGCACGCATCAGCCATAGAGCTTCACATGATCCCTCTGTCCTGGCCCTTCGCACAATGGGGGTTGGACATGGTCAGACCACTACAGAAGGCGACACCCGGAGGATAAATTTACCAAATGGATAGGTGCAGTCCCAATGACGTCGCAACACGCGAAGTGCACGGTCAACTTCCTCGAGTCCATCGTGTAACGATTCAGCGTCCCTCACAATATTATCACAAATAATGGGATTAACTTCACAGCCAAAGAGATCATAGATTTCTGCGAAGAAAAGGGGATAACTCTCAGCTTCGCCTCAGTGGCACACCCCCAAACAAACGGACAAGTCGAAAGGTCCAACGGATTAGTTTCGGCTAGCCTAAAGAAGCGTCTACTCGACAGACTACATCCAGCAGCAGGACATTGGGCCGAGGAGCTATACCATCCGTCCTAGAGTCTAAGAAGAACTCGAAACAGATCCACAAACTACGCGCCATTTTTTATGGTTTACGGCGTCGAAGCAGTCCTGCCCGAGGATGTTCAATTTAGTGCTCCATGATTCATTGCATACAACGAAGAAGCCTCCAACAGAGCACACACGGGAGACATGGATGCACTGGACGAGGCCAGGGACGTCGCACTCGCAAGATCAGCCGTCTATCAGCAAGCACTACGCAATCACCACGGTCGCCGCATCCGCAGCGGATCCTTCGTGCTAGGCGACCTGGTGCTACGACTCAAGCAAGAAAGTGGACACAAGCTCGATCCACTATGGAAAGGACACTTCATCATACACGAGGTCATCCCAGGAGGCGCCTATCACTTGAAAACCCCAAAACAGGCATCGTCTACTCCAATCCATGGAACATGGCGTACCTGCAGAAATTCTTTACTCGCAAAAATAAGGTTGTTTCAGCCACAATGTAACCCAAGCAAATACATGCCTTTCAGTCATCGCAATACAAACATGGTTTCTCAAGCATAGCTATAAAGACTACTTAGTCGCACCTTCTTTTTCCCTTTTTCTTTACATGCTAAACAACGGTCACACCCCAACACACGAGGGCTACGCCAAACTACCATAAACAATATTCGAGTGCCTATGCACGACAAATATTTTACAAGGTTACAATATACACACCTTAACACACCTTAACTGACTCAACTAACAAACAAGGTTACAAAGTACACACCTTAAGACACCTTAAAACAGTCAAATAACATACAAGGTACATACACCTTATCAGACACAGCTATCGCCGAGCAGCAGCCTCTCGATGAGCCGCTCGGTCTCTACATCGGTCAACCGAATGATTCGCTCCGCTGCAGGCCCCACAACCTCATGGTGAGGAGCAAAGTCAATGGCCACTCCTCGGGTCTCAGGAAGTTGCGCCACAGAGTTGAAGTTCACATCTGGATGTCACAGCCGCACAAACGCGAGCGCCACTTGAGCGCCGCAAATAAGCTGCTGACGCACACACTCGCGAACATCTTCCACTCGATGAAACAACCTTAGCAGACCACTCAGTCGACGAGGAACAACGTCGAACGGGTACATTGCCCGATAAACCCAAGAAAGGGCTTCCCGACAAGATTCGACGAAGAGTTGCGTCTGACTCACTCTATACTGCAGCGTAGCTAGGACAAAACCCTGCTGCCATCAGACCAGAAGTTGCACGCATGGATGTTGGAGCTGCTCGACTTGCAAGCCACTTTGTTATCCACCCAGTGACCTTCACACGCTCTGTCAGGTTCAACAACTACATGGACAGGAAGCACGTCAGGCCGCAAGCAAGAAAACACCGAAGATACTCGGGGGCTCGCGAGACTTACAGAGCATGCTCTTGGCGACACCGGCCAGCTCCTCCATCACAAACTTCTCGCGATCAGTAGCAAGCTTCTGCTTGTACTTGGCAACAGCTGCCACACCCTGTAGAGCCTTAAGCTTACGCTCACCATCTGCGACGTGACCACGAGGCAAAGCAAGCACACTCGCATCCGTAATCGCTGGTGTAGTCGAAGGAGCAGCACCGCTCGACGGGCCACCGCCATAATCCACAACCTGGGAAGAATACAGGACACACGACAGTTTCAGTCACAGAGCTGCATCCCACTCGACGATACACAACAAACGTATCTTCGAATGCTAGGGGCCTACTCCCATCGGGAGAACACAAAGTAAAGCAAACCAACAAATGCTGACACTTTAAGATCCTCCATTCAGAAATTAAAACATAGAATACTTCCAAAGGTTCATTACAAGACCAGACGTACAAAAGCAGAAATTATATCAAACCTAGGGAACTATGTACTTCCCGGAAGCGGCTCCGCTGGCGGATGGTTTTGTGCCACGACCGTGCGAAACTAGATCAGAAAGCGTCTTCGCTAACTTCCCAGCGCGATTGCCGAAAGGATTGAGCGCTACCTTTTTGCCTAGGGAGTCTCGACGAAGCTCCGAGTATACCTTGTTCATGTCGCCCGAGACACTGTGCGCCAGAGCAAACTGGATAGCTGTTCTGGCTCCTCACTCGGTCTGGGCGAGAGTGTACTCCTGAAGAAGATCGCCTTCGCCAAGGAAAACTTGCAGGAGGCTCTCCAAGGTCGATGGAACCGGCTTCTCGGCAAATAGATGTTCGTGCAGCTGCAATAACACTCGAGAAGTGTCACGAAGGGAGAGGCAGGACTTCTTCCCGTGCTCCTGCAGCTGGGTGCACACATCCGCCAGAGCGTCGACCCGGACCCCTCCAGGAAACGTCAAGGTAAATGAAACAAGTCACAAAAAGGAATGGGAAAGCGGCAAGGTAAACTCGCGAATGGACGGGAAACGTACCCGCCAAGGCCTGAGCTATCGGGCGAAGGACGTCGATCAGTTCGTTGTCGTGCGCCACTCCCGCGTCCTCCAGCTTCTTTAGAGACTTGCGAGACGCAGCGAGACGCTCGGACGCTTCCTTGCAAGTGGACTCCAGCTCCTTCCAAGTGGACTCCAACTCCTTATCGAGATCTTTGATCCGGTAGTTAGCTTCAGTCTTCTCGACGTTCACGCGGGCGGCCTCATCTGCGACATGGAAAGAGCACGTCAGACAATGATACGGTCCAAAGAAATAAAGTAAAAAGCACAGATTGCATAGCAACTCACCTCTCAAGGAACTGGCGCCCTGAAGGTACTGGTTGCGCTCTTGACGAAGGGAAGCGCACTCCGCCTCAGCCACAACAAGGTGACACCCGTACACGACCAAAGAATGAAGAATGGCCTACAAAAAGTTTGCAAGTCAGATAAGCACTGTTTGAATCTATACACAATTGCACACAATCGAGTATAGATTTGGGGGCTACTCCCATTAGGAGCACCGCCGTGCAACCGACAAAATCAAAACGAAAGAAGGAAAAGCGGTGAAACCAAGGATGCAACTTGAGTCTGTAACCGACTGTAAACAGTCGATCACAGACTCAGGGGCTACTCCCATCGGGAGCACTTCCGTGCACCCGATGAAAATAAAAGGAAAGCTACTCCAGAAAAAGAACATTACCTTGCCATTAGGGGTCGACAAAGGGTCGGGCGAACTAGCCGAAGCTTCTTTATTCGCTGATGCCCCGGCATCCAAATGTTGCTCGTGTGCCAAGCTGGGCATCGCATACGCAGAAGCGTCGACCATCTGCGCAGTTCTCGGAGATCGTCGAGGAGGACGTGAAGCTCTAGGCGGACTCGCGGCAACCCCCTTCTGCTTCGCAGATTGGGCGGAAGATGCAAATTGATCCCTGCCAATGACCAGAAGACTAAGCGAAAGTCAAAAAGAAAGAACCGAAAAGACAAAACTTCGGATGGCAAAGACAGGAAACTTACTCGTCCTCGTTGTCCTCATCGAGAATATCCACGTCCCAGGCGGCAGGAATCTTCGGCTGTTGGATCGAGGGAGGAAGCACGTTCAAAGGAGTCGCCATAATCGGGCGAGTCTCGATCTCCTTGACATCATCCTCATTCAAGGACCTGTCTTCGGAGGTTGCATCGTCATCCTCCACTCGACGGTGCTTGCGGTGCTCGAGCTCCTACTCCTCCTCCTCCAGCTCCTCCCGCTCATCGCTGGACTCTGCATCCGTGACGCTGGCTTCGGGTGGAGCCTCGAAGTTACTCGCCAGGAGATCTGAGCCTCCATCGTCCGCGGAGAGTGGCGGGTAGCACTTCACCACATCCTTGTTCTGCAACAGACAGGAAGGAATGAAGGACGCGTTTTAATCGACAGAAATCTACAAAAGAGAGAAATTAAGAAAAGAAAGATCGGAAAAGTCTACCTCAGTCGGAGGGTGCTGGGCGTCGAAAGGAGTGAAGGGACTCGACGAGTGGCTCTCCACCTTCTTCAGGCTGGTGATCGCGGCAATCTTCTTCAAGAACTCAGCATTCGAGAGGATGTCGTCGCACGTCCGACTCGAATCGTCGATGCCCGAGAACTCCCACATAGGAGTGGGCCTGTCCTAGAGCGGTTGGATCCTACAGCGCAAGAAGACACCCACCAGGTGCATCCCATTCAGCCGGGGTCTTTGATCCTTTCGACGAAGCTGCCCGAATTGCACGAGCAGGGGAGACACCGTCTTCCACTCTTCGGCTAATATCTTGTGCATCTAGGATTTCTTTCGCTTCAGAATAGCGAATGTCTTGAATTCTGGCACGCCACCCGCATCATTTTCCTGGACGTAGAACCACTTCCGGCGCCATCCTTATGCTGACTCGACGAAGTTCATCTCCAGATACGGAAACTCCTTCATCGTCTGGATC
This sequence comes from Alopecurus myosuroides, assembly GCA_028641055.1. Lineage (NCBI taxonomy): Eukaryota > Viridiplantae > Streptophyta > Magnoliopsida > Poales > Poaceae > Alopecurus > Alopecurus myosuroides. Next base: position 778,216,441 of record CM054057.1, read on the forward strand.
CCGAAGCCACCAGTCTCCAGCGGCTCCCCCACTCACTCACCCGCCAGGGGCTTCTCCCGGAAGATCCTCACCTGGAAGATATACTTCCAGAGCCCCCAAAGTGGGCGAATGCCGAGAAAGCACTCGCACAGAATGATGAAGCACGAGATGTGCTGCACCGCATTGGGAGGAAGATCATGCAGTTGTATACTGTACACATACAACAGCCCGAGAAGAAATGGGTGGAGGGGGAAGGACATATCGCGGGCGACGTGGTCGGAGAAGACGACGCGCTCGTTGGCGTGCGGATTGGGCACCTCCTCGCCCTTCGTAGGCGTGCGGACGCGCCCGGAAGCTTCTGAAGGGAGCAGACCCTCCCTCTGCATCTCCACGACGCTCTTCTTCGTCACATTGGACATGCACCACTTGCCCGTCCTCTTCGCTGGAGCCGCCGTGGAAGCGCTGGCCGCCTTCTTGCCGGAACCCGCAGCCGCATCATGTTTCTTGGTCAGTGCCATTGGTGTCCGCTCTCTCGCAGAGGAAGGTGGGAGCGATGGAAGGAGGAAGAAGACGAATGGAGGCCTGGAAGGGTAAATTTCCCCTAAGGCCCACTACTTATACTGCTGCTGGATCACCATGAGCCATCGATTTGCGTATGTGGCACACATCCCGGTTGCTACGCGGTGAGCCGAAACGAGGCGGCGCGGAACGGTTACTCTGCACGATCTTTGACGCAAGATCGTGCGTAATTACTGCACGACATGTGGAAAAACCGGCGCACGACAGCACGCTTCCAGTCAAAAGCTGACATGATGGGCCCTATGCGTCCTGCCCCACAGCGTCACGTCCCATCGGGAGCAGGCGAGTGCGCAGTGACGTCATTGCGCACATCACTACGCGAAGATTCTTTGGCATGAAACCTCACAAACACGAAATTTCTTTCGTATGGACTCAGAAGTAAAGCTCACCTCACTCGAGGATTACAGGGTGAAAGCTTTGGCACTCGCCATTTTCCAAGAACAAAAGAGAGGCACTCGCCACTATTTAGAGACAAAAGGCAACGCTTGCTGCGCATCCAAAAGAAAATCGTGAGTACGCGGCTCCCGCAACTCCACATTACGATGTACTAACACATCATCTTACCCTGGATCGTTCAGCCGACTAGGCACATCCGGATGCTGTATTTTTTGAGTACGAAGGTAAGACCCAAGGATCTCTCATGTGGTCCTGAAATCGCACTCGAGCTACGTCCTCCAGTAAATTTTCCGTGTCAACAACACGAAGAAAAATCCTATCGGACGCGCCGGGTACCCCTTTAAGGTTAAGTTCGACTCGATAAGACCTCCACGGCCCATTCGCAATGATCACCTCGCCGAGTTCGAGTTGAAGGTATCAAATTCGTGTAGGCCAGAACTGTTTTTGCCTGAGAAGCAATTAATTGGCCCTGATCTTTCGGGAGAGCCAAGCGACTGAGCCATACCCTTCTGCGAAAAAGCAAACACAAGGTGCACTTACTGCTTGATACTCGAAAACATCTCACACAGGGTACACACCCTTCAGATCAAGTATTCGCGTGACTCAGTCACGAAATCTAGAGACGGGCTTTGAGTGCTTACTCACTATTCTCAGTCGAACAAACAATCGGGGGCTACTGACAAGGGGATGACTCCGGGACCTGTCGAGTGAGCCTACCTGGTCCAAGGCCCAGCACTGAAGCCCAGCGCAAAGGACTACCCCATGACTCTAGAAGGCCCAGCAGCGGCCCACCCGCAAGACTTGCGGGGCAAGATGGAAAGCTTCTACCGACTAGGGCTAGGGTTTGTAACCCCTCGGGTACGGCTTGAGACCCAGCCACCTATTTAAGGTATGGGAGAGCTACCCAAGGGGACATTCAATCTTAGATTTTCACCACCATAGCCATAGGTCGAGATCAATTCTCTCGGCTTGAGCACCCACCATTGTAACAAATCTTAATAATACAGAGACATACAAGCAGGAGTAAGGTTTTACCTCTACGAGGGCCCCGAACCTGGGTAAATTGTGCCCCCTGTTAGCCAACGTAGTCACCAGCGCCTTTATCGTTCTCCTACTCGAAACCCTACCGGATCATCCAAGAGATTTGTCGACATGCATAATCGACACCATGCAAATTGATTGGGGCGGTGAATATGAAAAACTGAATGGCTTCTTCCAAAAAGTAGGCATTACTCATCATGTGTCATGTCCACATGCTCATAAAAAAATGGTTCTACGGAATGTAAACATCGTCATATTGTTGAAGTTGGGTTTTCATTACGTGCTAATGCATCCATGCCTTTAAAATACTGGGATGATGCCTTCCTCACTGCCACTTTTCTCATTGACATGCTTCCCACCAAAGTTCTCAATTATGACACTCCCACACAAAGGCTTCTTCAAATCATGACAAATTATGAACCACTTCGTGTTTTTGGTTGTGCTTGTTGGCCTAATCTTCACCCTTACAACAAACAAAAACTCTCCTTTCATTCTAAACGGTGTGTCTTTCTTGGTTATAGTCATCTTCACAAAGGTGTAAAGTGCCTAGATGTTACCACTAGTAGAGTGTATATCTCTCGTGATGTGGTTTTCAATGAGAATGTGTTTCTGTTTGCTACACTTCATCCTAATGATGGTCGCCGTCTCCAAGAAGAAATTCTCCTACTTCCTCCAGAAAATTCTTCACCGGCATCACATGATAGGGGTGTGCACACTAATGATCAATTTTTTTGCAATATGTGCCTGTTGCTCCTTCCTTGAAGAATACAATTGATATCCCTTCTATCAGTTCACAAGAAGCCGATGGTGAAAATTCAAAAGAAAATGAGGCAGAAATCACTTGAAATGAAGCAAATATCACTTCCAGCATGCCAGGACAAAACTCTGCTGAAAACGAGGCAGATTCGGCCGAAGAATCGGCCTCGGATCATCCCCTGACCCCGAACCTGCTGCAAAGACGCCTGCGCCCCCAATCCTCGCCTGCCATGTCGCACTTGCGCGGGCTGGATGCGCGCCGGCTATCCTTTTCTACCGACATCGCCCTGGGACGGACGCCGCCCTTGTCTCCTGTGACCTGCGCGCCCTCTCCCGCTTCGACACCTGTCTCACCTGATGACAAAGACACGCGTGTGGGCATAGCGCGGATGAAAATGCTGCTTCCTAGGAGGAGACGTCTCCATCCTCTGGATATTCTGTGCCAGTGGATCCTGCACACCCCCATGTTCCTGAAGCTCACACTAGCTAGACTACAAAAAGATATCCGAAATCCCAGAATATACAAAGACGGTACTGTCAAATACAAAGGAAATTTTTCTCTTTTAACTTCTACACGGGAGCCTCAAAATCTACATGAGGCTCTAACAAATGAAAATTGGAGTCATGCAATGCAGGATGAGTATGATGCCCTTCTTGCAAGTAACACCTGGCACCTTGTGCCACCTAGATCCAAGAGAAATATTATTGACTGCAAGTGGGTTTATCGTATAAAAAGACATGATGACGGTACAATTGACAGGTACAAAACACGTTTGGTTGCCAAAGGTTTTAAACATATGTACGGAATTAACTATGAGGACATCTTTAGTCCAATGGTTAAGACATCCACTATTAGACTTGTACTTTTTATAACAGTGTCAAAAGGTTGGAATTTAAGGCATCTAGATGTCAAGAACGCGTTCTTACATGGTGTTCTGGAAGAGGAAGTGTACATGAAACAACCACGAGGTTTTGAGTCTTCCGCTAATCCTAATTATATTTCCAAGTTGGACAAAGCCATTTATGGGTTGAAGCAAGCACCTCGAGCGTGGTACTCTCATCTTAGCTCAAAGTTACACACTCTTGGCTTTATTCCTTCCAAGACAGACACATCATTGTTTCTTTTTTATAAGTCAGGTATCACAATGTTTCTCCTCATTTATGTTGATGATATCATAGTGGCAAGTTCATCAGATTCAGCTATATCAGCCTTATTACACAATTTGAGCAATGATTTTGCCTTGAAAGACCTTGGTGATCTTCATTTTTTTGGGGGTCTTGAGGTACATAAATCAAATGGATTGCTACTAAATCAGGACAAATATGTTACTGGTCTGCTTACACGTGTTGGTATGACCAACTTTACATCATGTCCTACACCTCTTTCCAGCAGTGACACATTGTCTCTTCAGGATGGCTCTCCTCTCAGGTCTGAGGATAGTTCTAGATACAGGAGTATTGTTGGTGCTCTTCAGTATTTCACATTGACAAGACCTGATTTGTCTTTTTCTGTTAACAAGATATGTCAGTTTCTTCATGCTCCAACTACTACACATTGGACAACAGTAAAGAGGATATTGACATACATGTATGGCACACGTACTCTTGGACTTACTTTTTAGAAGTCCTTCTCCACATTTTTGAGTGCTTTTTCAGATGTAGATTAGGCAGGAGATTTAGATAACAGACGTTCCACAAGTGGTTTTGCAATTTTCTTTGGACCTAATCTCGTGTCATGGAGTGCTAGAAAACAACCTACAATGTCACATTCTAGTACATAAGCTGAGTACAAAGCTTTAGCAAATGCCACAACTGAATTAATTTGGGGTGAAGCTCTGGTAAGAGAGCTTGGTGTGACTCTTCAGGAAAAACCATGCTTTTGGTGTGACAATCTCGGTGCCATGTTTTTATCAGCTAACCCGGTTTCATGCTCGTACTAAACATATTGAGATAGAATTCTACTTTGTTCGAGAAAGAGCTGCAAACAAATAGCTTGATGTCAGGTTCATCTCCAGCAAAGATCAGATAGTAGACGGTTTCAACAAAACTGTATGTACTAAGAAATTACAGGAGTTTTGCCATAATCTAAACCTTTGCAAGGTTTAAATTAAGGGGGGGGGGTGTGTTAGCTGTAATTTTCCTTTACGTTTTCCTTACGTGAAGAGTAGGCAGTAGTACTCCAACTCGACTCGTGTTCTGTATCACGCGACAGGGTCTATTCCTGTCCCATATAACACGTACCCGATGCCACCTAACACGTATCATTCCCTCATCTCTATTCCATGATCACGAACAATATCAAGTAACTAATAACTCATTTATTCATTTTTTTCCGCACGGGATTTGGAAAATTTTCACCCAAAGGACACATGATGAATTTAAAAAAGGAGCTTACTTTTCATCATATCAAGGTAAGTAGTACGAGCTAGGTCCGAGCATCTCTTTAATTCTAATTTCAATACCATTATATCATGCTTGATTATTATTTGATTGAACTCTATTCTCGTAAAGTGCTCAAGGCAGCCACATGGGATCAATTTGTGTGGATACTTCGTGTGCGAATGGATTCGCCGGAGGTCAGTGAGCGGAACCCAGCGACATTTATAGAAGTAAGTGACCAAATACATTCACAATTTCATTTTATGACCATCATTTGTGTTGAGTGGCATTCATAATTTTCGTTATGATGATTGATATTCATATTGATCTCCTTCTTTTATAGTTGGATAAAATGCGGAGCAATCTGCAACTAAAGGAGCACTTTGTAGCAATTCAAGAGGAAATTGCTGTATTTTTGCTGGACCATGTCATAAACCGAAAGGGAAATCGATAGATTAGACGGGATCTAGTCCCGGTTATGATCTCCACGTAATCGAATAGATGGGCCCTAGTCCCTGTTGTAATTGATTAACCATACATTTTTATTAGATATATATGTTTTTTATGAACATTTTGTTATGCTATATGTATTTTTCTGATTTGTAAATAATTAACCATATATTTTGCAAGATCATAGTTTTGAAATAAAAAAGTCAGAGCCAGAGGCTGCCACGTGGCCAGCTCTTTTGTCCCGAGATGTAGTACAAACAGGGACTAAAGGTTCTCGACAACGCGCGCATGCAACATGCACTCGGGGAAATCATTTGCCCCGGATCGCAAAGGAGCCGAGACTAGAGGGGGGGGGGGGGGCTCGAGTCCCGATTTAGTTGTCCCGGTTACCCAACCGGGACTAGAGGGCCTCTCGACCAGTACTAAAGGCCTTGTTTCTGCTAGTGACCATTGAAGCTGGAGCCAGGCTGAGCTGTGGAGGTGGATCTCTTCTTGGGCAGCGACGACGTGTGAGGCAAACGTTGAGCGTGCATCAGTCGAGTATATGAAGAACCACCCCCAGGACAGCGGGTGGATCCATGTGGTGATCTGAACAAGTGGAAAGACCCCTTCCCTCATCAATGCTGAGATTGGTGGAGTAGCAGTTTGTTCTCTTGTACTCCCTCCATTTCACAATAGATGAATTCCATTTGTTTAAACATGAACATGTAAGTACACTAAAACATTTGTACGTAAATGCATGCTTGGACAAAAGAAAGTCATCTCTTTTGGAACGGAGTGAGTAGTAGATGTTGGAAGTTTGTTTTGGGGTAGTTTGCTTTTGTCGGTGCTGGTGTTGGTAGCTTCCTAGCGCCGAGGCCGTGGACATGTTAAATGGACTAGTCGTTTATATGTACTCACTCCATCTCAAAATAATTGTTTCAAAGTTGGACAAAATTAGATGTATCTAGATACATCCACTTTTATCCCAACTTTGAGACAAATATTCTGAGACTAGGGAGTACCTATTTCTCTGTTGGTGGTTAGCACCCCTGTAGTTTTTTTCCGCTGCGTTTGTCAGCGTTTTGTTTTCCCTGATCATCTATCGTAGCCCTGGCACAAAACTCGATGGTTTCGTTAATCGGAATGGAACTGGGAGGAGGTTCCTTTTACTCTATAAAAAAAAGTCATATCCCTCTGGATAGACGTCCACCTCCAAGTCTCAAACTACAAGAACCTTCTGATATTTGTGGTTGCACATTCTGATATTTGTCATCCAAATCCATCATTTTCCCAAGTTGTCAAACTAATTGCGACGTCCCTTTTTCTTTTGATGGAATATATCCCACTCGAATTCAGCGAGGATAACTGGAGCATTTATTCGCCACTAGAAATGAAAAGTAAGAGGGCCCTCCCATAAATAGAAAACAAGAAGTTTCACAATCAACTAACGCACATATGACCATATCATGAGGGAAAACAAGAAGTTTCAGCTGCTAGCTGGTTGGTCCTCTTCTGTGCGGAAAATGAAACTACTTCTCATCTGTTCTTTGACTGTGTGGTGGCTCGAACTTGTTGGCAAGTTATTTCAGACATATGCCACCTGAATATTGGAGGGGACCTAGAATCTATTTGCAACATGTGGCTTTCGAACAAACATGCGTTTGTGAATATACTTTCATCTGCTGTTCTTTGAAGCTTATGGAACCTACGAAATTCTCTCTGTTCTCAGGAAGCTACCTGGCACAGCATCAAGCAGGTGTGGTTGCTTACTCTCAAGTACCTGGAGCACTGGCGGCCGTTGTGCCAGAACTCCACCTGGCTGGACAGATGTACAAGACTGCTGGAGCGAACCCGGGGGGAGGTCCTACGGATTGCCTGGACTCAACCCCTCCCTCCCCCTCCCTGACAGATGAAGAACGACTCCGCAATCTTCAAATGCGCGCTGCCTGGGCGCTCTCGCCTTGAAGCTGTAGTGTTCAGGTTTTTTCTTTTAGTGCTGGTTAGCTCTGTCTGGGCACTGTGGCTCTGTCCCAAAAACCTTTAGAGCTTCTGGTCTGGCACTTTTCCAGTTTCAGAGATTTCTCTCTGTTTTTCTGGGTTTCTGTAATCGACCTACTGTGCTCTTGCGCTGTTTCATTTGAATGAGAAATGGAACGGGGGGCAACCCCTATTTTCTAAAAAAAAGAGCTGGTTGGTCCCGGAGACCCTAGCTAGCTACATATTCTGTCATCTTGTCGATGGCGACAACGCCCGGAAAGCTACTCCAAAATAAATATTACAACCTGGAAAGCTATATGGACCGAATACAAGTTGATGATTTTGTTTGCCCGTTTTGGTTATCCGATGATAACTACTTTTGGAATCCATCAGCTAGCTACAGGTGGCTAGCAACGACGATACACACTTTTGTTTCTTTGTACAAACACGATACACACTTTTGTTTCTCTTGATTCATTATAATGCTGCCCACAACAGTACTCCTTGTGTGATTACTGTAAAAATCAACAAGGTTAGTCGCACAAGTAGCTCCATAACGGCGTCTCGTGTTGGCCGTCCTCCGGCGACTCGGTGGCCGTAGGCAACCCCTGCTGTGCGCGTGCTAAGCTCGTGTTGTCGTCGTCGTAGTAGTAGTCCGTCCCGCCAAACCAGTGCTCGTCCAACAAGTCGCTGGAAACGGCCGACGGCGTGAGCGATTCTTTGCCGGCCGAGTCCACCTGGCGCTGCATCTGCTGGAACGCCTTGACCGCAAGGGCCACGGCGTCCTTGATCTCCTTCGCGCTGCTGCTCCGCCCGGCGGCGAGGACGGGCCGCATCCGCCAGGCCGAGTCGGCGAAGTTGAGGCACGCGGCGCGGCCGAAGAGCGCGAGCGCGGCGGCGTCGTGCGCGCGCGCGGCCATGTCAGCGGTTGTGAACGTGCCGAGCCAGAGCCTGCAACTCTTTGTCCCGCGCACGCGCACCTCGCAGACCCACCGCCCCGCCGGGCCGCGGTGCCGCACGCCGCGGTACACCGCGTGGCGCGTCTCTTTGAACTTGCTCCGGCCGGCCGGCCTCTTAGGCGGCTCCGACCACACCGTCCTGTGCTGCTGGTGACCAGACTGGGAGGCGGCGTCCATCGGTCGACAGCAGCTATGCAGGTCGATGCTGGTTACATATATTGATCCAAGTAGCATAAGTAGAAGCTAGCAGCTTGCTATTTTGAGGAGCTAGATGGATAGGATGGGAGAAGTATATAAGTGCAAGCGTACGGACACTCCCACTAGCTTGGTAACTAAAGTAAAAGTAGGGGAGCCACATGGTGAATTCGTCTCCTGAATTGTCTTTTAAGTCTTGCTTACTTTGCAAGCAAGCTAGCCATGGGACCTACGTCCCGGCGGAATTTGTGTACATATGTAATAACATGTCTAATTAAATTATTATAATCTATCTTATATTTACTAATTGGTGGCACCATTAGAGCCTTCGTATTAACCCACATCATCATAATTAATTAAGCTGTTAGATTTTTAATTTACGGCCAGGATGAACCGTCACAAAAAGTTACATAGGGCAGGACACAAATTCTGGCACGATAGTCTAACGTAATATCGTGATGCGATCCTGCAAAGAACAAAAAAGTAACGTGACTGGTTCAATCTGGATTACCGAGTCGTGCAATACATGCCTCCCTTTGAAAATACAAACTAAAAAACAAGCATGCGACAAGATTTCCAGAAAAAAAAAAAACCAGATTTCCACGCACGCATGGTTCTAGATATCGATGTCTAAAAGGCATTCATATCATAGATTAAAAAAGATATTGTTAGCAGCAGAAACTGTCATACAGCCTACAGATATATCTCTTTGTTGATTAAAAAGAGATCGTTAGCAACACAAACTCTAAGATCATGCTACAGGCCAGCAGGTAGGTATATCTTTAGACACCCTATCTTTTACGACGAGCAAAGCAAGGGAATCAATATACCATCCTCGAGAAACGTCTTCTTGAGGTGATTATGACGTGCCGGCGGCAGGTGCTCGTGTCGATTTGCCGGCATCCCGTCGTCCCAAGCAGTGCACGCTAACGTGTCAATAGGTTAGGATTTCAATCTGGCCTCTCGCACGGATCCTTTTTTTCTCAATGTTCATATCATCTTCAGATTTGAAGTTCCAACAATGTCGCGTTGCATCTCATTTTCTTTCAACAATCGTGTTGTTGACGCGGGTGATGAGAAGATGTACTCACGCGAGCTGAATCAGATCTCCCGGGTAGAAAAAAAAAGAAAAAAAAAGGGAGATCGGCCGTCCGGCCGCCGCCGCGGGGTTGCTAGCAGCCTGTGCAACCTATTCTCATCTGTTAAATTCATCACACAGCCAAATAATCTTTTCTCCGATCCATTTCACTGAAATTGAGTAAAAAGATGCGATCTATACGTCATATATGGTATTATTATCTGTAGTAGGGAGGGACGGCAATTCAGTTGGGTATGATCCGCTGCATAGAATACTTAATAGAAGCAGGGTAGTAAAAATCCCTGTCGTAGGGTTGTGTCACGTGAACCACTTCGCCTCGATTTTTAATGGATGCTTATTTTTGTGGGAGGCTTAATTTATCGGATGTTTTATTTTGTTACCCCATATTAGCCAGTTGAATTTCTTGATTCAGTTCATCTATATAAACTATATTTTGTATGTTACTTCGCCACGGCGATGAAATCTGATTGTACTATTGCTAAAGCTCTCATTTCCCCGCATATACAAAAAGTTACCAAAATTGATTTTTATATTTTAAAAATTAGACTTTTTTTATAATTAACTTTTAAAATTTTAGTTGTTTTAAAAGTGTAAATATAGTTGTTGCCGTTTGCTGCATGGAGTACTTGAGTTGCACAGACTTTTTAATTACATGCTTCCCCTGGTGTAAGGTAAAATGTCTTCAAATTGATGAAAACAAAACATTCATATGAAGTTTCCCTGCAATTCTAACTCTGAACCTCACGTAGTTCTTTTATCAGTTCATTAAGATTTCCTTTGGATCTGAAAGAAATTTGTAACACATATGGGAATTGTGTTATATTTACATTATCCATGCATCAAATTGTAATTTTATGTTTGTTCCAATTGGCGGAAAGGCATACTTGTATCAGTTCAATTGTAATACCACACATAAGGTAGTATGTGTCTCATATGCAAATTCTGCACTAAAATATTTAGTATTCCTAACCCTGGTGAGTCCCTTCCTTATGTGTACCATTCTTAGCTTCGGAGAAATCCTGAGTAGGTCAGATCAACTTTCAATGTTTATTACCATGCTCCGTCTAGCTCTGTATAGTGTGTATTTCAGGATTTACTATTTTCGCATGTTAGCAGAACGTGCCTAATGTTGTACTCCTACGTGAGCTAGATGTATGTCAAATGATTTTGGGGCTGATTTGTGGGTACTTTGTACAGAAATTTGGTTTTGAAGTGAGGAGAGTTAAATCAATGACGTAACGGTACCTCTTCAATTATTAATAAAAAATACCGTGCTAGGATTCATTGTGTAATTTTTTTCAACTATAGATCTGTCAGATGTACTATATTTTCTGGTAGCAATTGTTGTACTTTCAATATTGCTTCCTTATTTGCTTGCCTGGAAGAAAAACGTACATGATGTCTCAATCCATAACTAATTACTCTTTGGGCCAAGTACCCACACTATATATGCATGTGCATTGGTTGCTTGACTTGGATGAGTATGAAACCCAGCAGAGGCATTACTCTTTCGAGCACAAAAATACTGTACGCCATGTTTATATGCCTAATAAAATCTTCATAAGCTCATCTACCTCTTTGAGATGCACACTATGTGTTCGAGTTAATGTATACATAAAACTTCCTTACATATGATATATTTCTGTCAATAGAATGTTAAGAATTATGACTGAAAAGGGGCAAAACAAAATATAAAATTTTGAAGGTCCTCAATTTAAGGTTTTATAAGCAGTATTTTATACGTGTGCAGTGTTTTATTTCGGATTCTTATTGTCATGGGAAATTCCTAGCAATTACAAGATTCCGAGTGTTCTAACAGTTAACGGTTTCCCTTATTTATCTCTAGGCTTTTCAAGCTTAGTTGATTTAAAGGTTGTCCACTATATCCTCCCTGTTGCAGATGTGCTTGCATTTTACAAACAATACTGCCATCGCATCCCAAAATTTAATTAGCGAAGATTTTCATCGTTATCCTAAAGAACTATATATTATTTTCATGATAATCTAGGAATTATAAAGAACCAAGAATATATCTAAAGGTAATGAATGATCCATTTTAACACCTTTTGTTAAGATAGATAAAAAAGGAAACAAGGAGCCTAAGACTTCTACATATTTTTTTAGGCTAATGGAACTAAACATGAGCTATGGGTCACAACCATTATTGATGATGTTGCAGGAGCCATGCATAGTGACACCCGCTGAAGCAGGAGAGGTGCCTCAACATAATACTCCTATTTTCAGGTTTGGGAGGAATCACCTAGACCCACACGATTAAGACCAGTCATATTTCACAGATTAAAATCCTTTTCCTACCCATTCATCGGTATTCTGAAATATTCACATTTGACTGTAAAATAACTAGCCCGTGCGGATGCACGGGTTCACGGCTAGTTATATACTAAAAGCAATATACGGATGTCTAACAGAGACATCACGTTGAGCCACATCATTTAAATTAATTTTGAGTGTTAGATCTAAAATACATGGTTAAGATTTAATGAAAGATCAAAATCGATGTAACGTTCTAATGGCCAACACGGTTATGTTGACACGTACATTACATTATGGTCCGTGCAAACCAACCCTATCGGTCAGCCTAAAAAAGGATACGCCACGATTTGTTGGTCACGTATTTTAAATGGCAAAATTAAAGAAACCCTGTCATGCTCTGCTCTATTCCTTCATGCGTCCCAAAAAATAAAGCTGCCCACTCTAGGTTAAACGTGGTCACCAAAATGTACTAGCTGTATGCGATCGGTCATTTAAAAAAAAAATTGATCGGCTTAATCGTGTCAAGTCATGGCTCTTCTCTAAAAGCGATGAAAAAAATGTACTACCTTAAATACACGATCGGTGATTTAAAAAAAAGAAAATTATTAATCGTGCCTGGTCACCTTCCCGCCTTGGTAAAAAAAAAGCTGTCCTAGCTTGAACATGGTGACAAAAATGTACAAGCTTTATATATACGTGCATGGATTTAAAAGAGTTAATCACAGGTTTAATACAATTTGTAGAAACATTGAGTTTGGCGTACATATACTTGCAAGCTTCCGTACTCGCAAGCAGTTCGTTGACGACTTGAGTCGACGAGTTTCAAGATTAAAAAAGCTACCACTATATGCTCGCTCTCGATAAACATGGACCCATAATTAAAAGTGTAATCGTTCTCAATTATACACATATTGTTCAAAGCCCAAGGTTTCATTAAAATAATGAAATGACAAGATCCGCTAACAATTTGGAACAGGACCACTACCCGATGAGCGTTGATCCATTATAAAATACCAAGAACTAATTTTATTTCTTATGACACCGGCTTAACCCTATGGCATGTTCATGAAAAACACATCAACACAATATACGAAAAATACGATTAGTGCCTCTCACACCACTAAGAGCCTTTTATCGGTTGATTGAATGGAGCTTCTTAGAGATTGAAATATTTTCTTTTTATTGAAAATGAATTCCAGAAATTAGGTTTGAGGGGAAGGAAATTCTATAGTTAAAGAGACGCCTATTTTATAACGCGTCATAAAAAAAACTATTTATACCACAATTTTTTAATATCGAATAAAAATATGTTAAATAAGAACACTTTGGTAGAGGAATATAGAAATGTGAGGTCTTCCCAAAAAAAAAACAAAGATCCGTTCAACAGTCTAGCCAACAATCTTTTTATTAGTATATCGTACGGAACAAAATGTTCATAATTATAAAGAAAAAAGATGAAAACCAACATACTGTCATAATTCTGTCAGAAGAAATCAGAAGTCAACGTATTTTTATAGTTATATTAAGAAATTCATAATCAATACACTTTGGTAATATACCGGACAGTACATCTTCAAAAAGTGTGTAAAGTATAATAATATAACTTGATCTCTTCGCAACTTAAAGTTTTCATGAGTTTAATTCAACCTTACATGGGTTTCCTATGGTATTATAGCATACACAAATAATTTAGTCTTTTTGAGATTTTACCTTTCGAGGAACTTTATTTCATTCACTGGTAGAAAATAGGCCTACAGTCCCGGTTCGCCAGGCCCATTAATCCCGTCCGGGCAACCGGGACTAGCTATGCGCGACTAAAGGCCCCCCTATAGTCCCGCCACTTACGGACCGGGACTAAAAGCCCGTCCACGTGGGCGCTAGGGGTCCGTCGCGGCGGAGGACCTTTAGTCCCGGTTCTTGTGCTTAACCGGGACTGAAAACCTGCGCAGGTTTAGGGTTTTAGGCCCCCTAAACCTGTTTCCTTTTTAATTTGTTTTGTTTTAATTTCAGTACACATATACATGCATATATATATATATGAAATATCAAACAAGGAGAATTCAATAGGAATATATAATATATATTCAATATCGGGTGACCATATATACAAACTCGAACAAGTTTCCATATTACACAATTAAGATGGACGAGCATACACAAATTCGCAAAAGTTTCAAAGTACTCAGGGCTTATACATGCGGATAATAGTCATCGTCGGTGGACGCATGGAACTCTCCTTTCTTATGGATGACATGCCTAAGGAAAAATCCTGCTATTTCCTCTTGAATTGGTCGGAAGCGAGCTTCTGTAAGCGCCCTCCGCAAGTTATTGAGACCCTTCCGCGTTTCCTCGTCCTTCTTCCTCTCAGATATTTCTTTCCGTATGTTCTCACAGACATAGTATCCACATAGACCGGTCCCCGGTGGCTGCTTATCCACACCTTTGACCACATTTTTAAATTTTAGCTCATCTTTGAATTCACCGACATGTTCAAGTGAGAGCCGTCTCCAAACTCTACAATGCAAATAAAATTAAATGAACAAGGGAGTTATTAGCTTAGAAAATGAACAAAAGAGACCGATCGATATAGAGCGCAAATGATTGAAAAATAATTACCTTTGCATCATTTTTCTCATGTTAACCCAAAGATCTGTATTTGAATTCATAGAGTCAATGATCAAAACTAAGGACTTTTGAAGATCAATTTTTAGCAGAATCCAGTGGTACCTGCGGACACATTAGATGCACAGTCATGCATAATTTACCGATTGGACATACCATGCATGGAGTAAACAAAAGAGAATGGGAACATGAGAGAAACACTCACCCAAAATGGTAAGGAAATAGAATATATCTTTTGGATTCATGCTTTTTAAAAAATTTGTCCAAGTCTTTCTCCACGTCTTTGGGATGATTTTCTAACATAGTTCCATTAATGATTTGTGGGTCAATGAACCCAACATCATGGATGAGTCTTACTTTGCATTCCCAAATCTTCAATCTGCATAATAGCGTACGGAACAATATAGTTAGGACAATATATATATATATATATATATATATATATAGTGTAGGCAATGAAGAACGAGATGAGGTAGAAATAAATCACTTACAGAACGTAGCAACTCAGGATAGATTTGTCGAGCTCACGCATATTGAATAGCTGGAACAATTCACTCAACTCAACTGTTACAGAGTACTTTTTGGTGTGATGCTCCTCTGTATAATCCACATACACATATTCTTTGTCGGTAAATGATATGAAATCTTTGTACCAACGTAGCAGACTTTGCATTAGTGGTGGTAGATCCTTTTCCTTCGCAGGCTCGACGAGAGGCCCTTTCTTCACATATTTTAATGCTACCTCACCCATTGGCGTCTCGTCCAGGCCTAACGAGGCACGAAGAGACACACCCATGTCGGACGCATATTTCATGGCACTCTCTACAGTCATTCCAACTATTGCCAAAGCATTTATGACCTCGGGGTCCTGTTCCGGAGCGGCTTTCACTATGAGCGGGGGGATCGATTGTTTACTCTGCATCCCGAGCTGGGCAACTTGTTTCCCGCTTTTTATCATTTTTCCTTTTCCTTTCTCCTCCTCCAATATTCCTGCTTGCTTACGAAGTTCAATATCATAGTCTTTAGGCAAATTCTTCACGGATTGGGACACTGTCGACAAAAAATCCGTAGCCCAATAGTCTACAGTCGGAGGGAATACTTCCTTGGGCTCAGGCTCCTTTAGCGCCTTCAGTTTGCCCTTCCATTTGTCAACGTCAGCCTTCACGACCAATTTGGTTTCAGCATCACTAAGTTCCCAAGGCCTTGGGGGGAGAGGCTTCAGTGATGGCTCCGGTACCCGTGTGGTCTTAGGTACATAAGGCTCCGGGTTAATAGACCAAGAGCGGGTTCCCTTGCTGGCCGCCTGCTTCTGTTTCTTCGCTGGAGGAGGAATGGGGGGCGACGTCTGCTTATCCTCCGGAGGAGGAATGGGGGGCGACGTCCTCTTATCCTCCGGAGGAGGAATGGGGGGCGACGACGTCTGCTTTTCCTCCGGAGGAGGAATAGTGGGAGACTGCTTTTCCTCCGGAGGAGGAATGGGGGGCGACGTCTGCTTAACCGCCGGAGGAGGAATCGTGGGCGACGGCTGCTTAACCGCCGGAGGAGGAAGATCGGGGGACGGCGTCGAATGGCGTGAAGGAGACGTAGGTGAACCAGCACCACCACCACCACCACCACCAGCACCTGCACCATCGTAGGGGGGTGGACTTGTTAGCCTTGGCGTCTCGCCTGGAAACACTATGTACTTCTTTTTCCATAGAATGAACTGGCGCTTGACATCTCCAAGTCTTCTCTCCCCTTCGGGTGTAGCTATGTCAATCTCCAGGTCCTCAAACGCTTGGACTATGTCTTCCACCGTGACACGAGCATAGCCATATGGAATGGGGTTGTTGTGATGGAGTGCTCCAGGTGTATAGGGTAAAGCACTGCCGATAGCCACCTTCATGGAAATGTTCCCCACGGGATAATGCAGATCACATTCTTTCATCTCCTTTACGTCATCCACGGGGTAGTGAGGCTCCGGTGCACGACTCTCGATCATCGGTGCATTAGCACCTGCAGTCGGGGCCTCCGTGGAAGCCACGCTGCTTCTCCGCTGCTGGCTTCCGAGATCCGTTGCATGTTCTTGATGCGGCCCTGCAGCCGACGCTTTTTCTTTCTCAAGTATTCCCGCCACGACCTTCTTCAGGTCAGAAACTTCCATTGCAAGATTCGCCAGTTCATCTGCAGCCCGGTCCGTACCTCTCCTACGGCTTCTGTAACAGTACGGGTCACCCTCCTGGGAAAACCCTACTTTCCACGGCAATCTGCCTTTGCCTCGTATATGTCCTCCGTGTTCAGGATTTCCGAGGGCATGGGTCAGTTGGTCTCTCTCTCTGTTGAACGTGATCTTGCCCTGTTGAGCTTTGGTTATTGCGTCAACAAGGTCTTTTGTGGGAGCAAACTTTTTCTGCCGGTGAACACACTCCCCTGTCTCCGGGTCTAGCGATCCCCCATGCCCGTACCACCACATTTTGGCTCTTTCGTCCCATCCCTCTGTACCTAGACGGATTCCTCTTGGCCTTAGGCCGTCCTCCATTGCCTGCCACTTAGGCGCCGAAACGCGGTATCCTCCTGGCCCCATAACATGATGGTACTGTTTCTTTTCCGCATTAGCCTTATTTTTTGCCGACATTTCCTTGAAATGCTCCGATTTATGTTGCGTCACAAATTCTGTCCAATCATCTCTCAGTTTCTCATATTGTCCAGTGAAAATCGGAGTCTTGCCCTTGCTGACATATTCACGGAACAATTTTTTCTTGAAGTTCCGGAATGCTTCGGCCATCTGAAGAGCGAACTCTTTGACTATCCTCATCCTCTCACGTCCACCCGGAACGTCCTGACCGAATTCATCTTTTTTGTTGTATTCCGGAGGTAGAATGAAATGTGCAATAAGCTTTCTAAACATAATCTTTTTCGTTCTCTTGTCGACATAACTGAAACCAATACGTGCTTTCTTTGGCTCCTTCCATTCCTGGACGGTGATCGGGACGATGTCTCTAACAATGACTCCGCATTGGTTGATAAACTTTGTGGTGTGCTGTAGGGGCTTGCCGATTTCACTGACTGATTCGATGGTATATATTTCGGAATCTTTCATCGCCTTGGATTTGCCACGCTTTGTCATACTAGATCCTGAACACGGGTAGTCTTTGCAATTGGACCGAGGGCTAAAATAAGACCGAGGGCTAAAATATATACCTCGCCGGAGGTGGTTGTTCTTTGCAATTGGAGATCGTGGTTTGTCGACGGTTGACCTCCGTCATCAATGTCCATTCCTTCACCTCCTTGATCATCGACAATGTTTGTTCCTTCTTCACCTCCTTGATCATCGACAATGTCTGTTCCTCCTTCACCTTCTTGATCCTCAAGGTTCAGATAAGAAGAGATTACATCATGTTCTCCGGCTATGATATCTAATATATAACCTTCAGCCTCCTGTTCCGCCGTCAGGTCTCTATTGTCTGCCATATGTCACTCCTGCAGACATGCATGTAGTAAAAATTAATTAAGTATATAGGAGACTTAGCAAATAATTTTTGTAGAAGGAGGGAAAACATATTTGTAGGGTTTTGGATGGAAGAACGATGACCACCGGAGGGGGAAAACCATACTTTAGAGGTGTGTCCAAGATTAGTTTCTCAAATGACTTGGAGAACCCCATAGCTAGGTTGCATTTGCTTTCCTGGTCATTTTGGTATATTACACTTAATATTCTGAATTATTGAATTAAAACTTATTTTCATTATTTTAATGAATTTAATACAAATTAAAATATGGTCTCATTTTGAACTTTGTCAAACATGAATGAAAATGATATAAATAGATAGCTTACATTTTTCTGAACATTTTGCATATTTTTCCAAAAAAAATTAAATTATAAATTAAAAGTTATTTAATTTAGAAGGTTATTTATATTCTGTAATTTAGAACAGTGGGCAGGTGACGTCATCATGACGTCACCCCTGGCGTGGCCGGCGGTTGCAGATTAGGATCTCGGATCGACGATTCCGGCCACGGGGGATGCAACGGAGATGGGGACGAGGCCACTGTGCTGCTCGCCACGGGGGAGGGGACGGAGATGGGGACGAGGCCACGACCATTGTGGTCTCGCCGGCGGCGAATCTGGCCGCGGGAGCGAGCGCGAGGGACGGCGACGGCGACGGCGCGGCGACGGCGTTGGTTCGGCGTTGGTTCTAGGGCGACGCCGTTGGTTCTAGTTCGATGGCGTTGGTTCTAGGGCGACGGCGACGGCCCGCGGGGAACCTACCGGCCGGAGAGACGGCGACGGGGCGGGGGCGGAGCAGGGTGGAGGCGGTGGAGAGAAGGGCGCGACGAGGGCGACGGCGCGGCGACGGCGACGGCGATGGCGACGGGGCAGAAGACGACTGGGCGCCGGCGCGAATGAAAACGAGGGTTTGGGGACTTAGAAAATTTTGGGGCAGGAAGGCATCGCACATATATAGGGCCAGCCTTTAGTCCCGGTTGGTGTCACCAACCGGGACTAAAGGTCCCCTGGGGTACCCTCCGCGGGCCTTTAGTCCCGGTTGGTGTCACGAACCGGGACTAAAGTGAAATTTTTCGCGGCGTTTTCGTTCCCGCGCAGAACGAGCCTTTAGTCCGGTTCGTGACATGAACCGCGACTAAAGGTGGTTATTCAAATACTTTTCCTTTTCCCATACTTAAAAATACAAATAATATATCAGAAAATTTAGAAAAATAAAACTAATTCTTTTTAAAATCTTAAAAATACAAATAATATATCAGAAAAATAAAACTAATCATAAAGATTCACACACATCTTGAATATATATATAGATAAAAAAGGCAGTACATAATGGCTAGAGTGGATCTAAACCTAAACGGAGAGCATAGATGCATGATCTGATATCTGCTAGTCATACTCCTGCCTAGGCCTATAGTACATGTACTCGTAGTCGTCGTAGTCGCCGCCGCCGTCGTCGTCACTATCGTCTGACGGTGCTCTGCACTCCCTCGGAGGATCACGTCTCCAGGACTGGGCCTGAGGGTAGCGCAGGCGGGGGATATCGCCGGCCCTGATGTAGTCCATGACGCTCTGTAGAGTCCGGCCGGACCACCATAGCCGACGACCGGCCTCGTGAAAGTTCCCAGGAGGCAGGCCGTCCTCCTCATACCTGGCGAGCGCCCTCTCACGCCGATTGATGAAGAAGGCATCCCAAGTATGCTGGTTATCGGGATGCCAACTGGGATTCCTCCGCTGCTCCGGCGTGAGCTCGTGATAGTAGTGGTTCGTGATGGCCGCCCGACGCGCCACACCTTCAGGAAGAGGAGGGACCGGCACTCCTCCGGCGCTCAGCATCCAACCGGCGGGAATGTTGTAGCCGCACGGGCAGGGGTAGTTCGAGTGGGTACGGTAGAAGCCATGAGAGAGTGGTGAGTTTGTATGTGTTTATGCCAATGGTGTGGCAATGCATACATATATATACTGAGAAGAAAACATCCTTTTAGTCCCGGTTGGTGTCCCCAACCGGGACTAAATGGTTAGGGTTCATTGGGAAACGGATCATCCCTTTAGTCCCGGTTGGTGTCACCAACCGGGACTACATGGGAATTAGGGTTTCGTTTCGACCAATCAGATAGAATCACACGGATCGTGTGTTTCTTTCAACCGCTTGTGATTCGTTGGATCCGGGGTGTGTTTCTTTCCATCTTTGTGAGCCGTTGAATGAGATGTTTCTTCACCGATGGGTCAAAACCCTAGCTCAATAAAAGAATTTGCATTCCGGCGACACTGCGGCGCGCTAGCGCGTCTGTTTTCTGTTTTTAGTAAAAGTTTGGTACAATAAATTAATTAGAGATAATATAATTCAAAATGATCCATTAAACATGATCCATTCAACAAAGTTTGGTACAATAAATTATTACACATCAATTCTTCCCTTGTGTCCCTGCTTTCTTACGATTTGGACGTATCCATGGAGCATCCTCATCATTTAACTTAATGCTTGGGTCAGAGTTCACTTTGAAGGGCGGAATTCACCAAACATATTATAATCTTCTGACATGTCTGTCTTGTCCTCCACTCCCACGATGTTTCTTTTCCCTGAAAGAACAATGTGACGCTTTGGATCATCGCATGATGCACTGATCATTTTCTTATCTTTCCGTTTCCTCGGTTTGCTACTCATGTCCTTCAAATAGAAAACCTGAGCGACATCTTTGGCTAGGACGAATGGTTCGTCAAGGTAACCAAGATTGTCGAAATCCACCATTGTCATTCCGTATTGCTCGTCCACCTTTACCCCACCTCCTGTTAGCTTGAACCATTTGCACCGGAACAAAGGGACCTTAAAATAGGGTCCATAGTCAAGTTCCCATATCTCCTCTATGTAACCATAATATGTGACCTTTTGCCCAATCTCGGTTGCTGCATCAAAGCGGACACCACTATTTTGGTTGGTGCTCTTTTTCTTGGGAGATCGTGTAAAATGTATTCCCATTAATCTCGTACCCTTGGAAAGTCGTTATAGTCGAAGATGGTGTCTTGGCCAACATGTACAGCTGATCTCCAACATCATTGTCATTCATTAAATGTTTTCGCAACCAACTGCCGAAAGTCTCCATGTGGGCCTTTCTAATCCATGATTCAGTCTTCCCCGGTTGTTCGAGCGTAAAATATTCTTGTGTTGCTCGAAATACGGAGCCACCAAGCTCGAATTTTGCAGAACTGTGTAGTGTGCTTCAGTCATAGAATGACCGTCCATACATATCGTTGATTTCCTTCCGATCGTGCCTTTTCCACTTAGTCTCCCCTCGTGCCGCGATTGAGGAATACCAATCGGCTTAAGGTCAGGAACATAGTCAATACAGAACTCAATTACCTCCTCATTTCCATAGCCCTTTACGATGCTTCCTTCTGGCCTAGCACGGTTACGAACATATTTCTTTAATACTCCCATAAACCTCTCGAAGGGGAACATATTGTGTATAAATACAGGACCGAGAATGGAAATCTCTTCGACTAGGTGGACCAGGAGGTGCGTCATAATATTGAAGAAGGATGGTGGAAACAGCAACTCAAAACTGACAAGACATTGGACCACATCGTTTTGTAACCGTGGTAGATCTTCTGGACTGATTACCTTCTGAGAGATTGCATTGAGGAATGCACATAGCTTCACAATGGCTACTCGAACATTTTCCTGTAGGAGGCCCCTCAAAGCAATCGGAAGCAATTGCGTCATAATCACGTGGCAGTCGTGAGACTTCAGGTTTTGGAAGTCCGCAATGTTTATTCCCTTTATATTCGACGAGAAGCCAGACGGGACCTTTATACTGCTCAGGCATTCAAAAAAATGACCTTCTCTTCTTTCGTAAGAGCGTAGCTGGCACGACCTTGAAACATTCCGGATGCCGGTCATCTGGGTCTTTCAAAAGTTGCTGATCCTGCCTTCTTCCTTTGTATCATTTGTCTTCCCATACACGCCCAAGAACTTAGCAGGTTCACGCAAACATTCTTCGTAACATGCATCACGTCGATTGCAGAGCGGACATCTAGGACTTTCCAATACTGTAGCTCCCAAAATATCGATTTCTTTTTCCACATGGGTACGTGCCCGTCAACTCCCTGCGGAACTGATTGTCCGCCAAGACCCTTTCCAAGATGACTTTCAAATCCTTGACCATATCAAATATCTCAGCTCCAGTACATTCCGCAGGCTTCGGCCGGTGATCTGCCTTGCCGTTGAAATGCTTGCCTTTCTTTCTTACGTTATGATTTCGGGGAAGAAATCGACGATGACCCAGGTACACGTTCTTCCTACAGTTATCCAAAAACACTTTCAGTCTCATGTAAGCAGTGCGTGCATGCTTTGTATCCCTTATTTGACTGTCCAGAAAGGTTACTGAGAGCAGGCCAATCGTTGATGGTTACAAAAAGCAACGCTCGTAGGTTAAATTCCTCTTCTTTGTGCTCATCCCACACAGGTACACCAGGTTTGCCCCACAAATTGTAAAAGTTCATCAACTAATGGCCTTAGGTACACATCGATGTCGTTGCCGGGTTGCTTCGGACCTTGGATGAGCACTGCATCATAATGAACTTCCGCTTCATGCACAACCAAGGAGGAAGGTTGTAGATGCATAGAGTCACGGGCCAGGTGCTATGGCTGGCTCTGCTCGCCAAAAGGATTCATGCCATCAGTACTTAGACCAAATCTTATGTTCCTTGCGTCAGCTGCAAAATCTTTGAACTCTCTGTCGATCTTTCTCCATTGCGTTCCATCAGCGGGGTGTCTCAACTCCCCGTCGGACTTACGGTCCTCTTTGTGCCATCGCAACAACTTGGCATGATCTTTGTTCCTGAACAGGCGTTTCAACCGAGGTATTAGGAGCATACCACATCACCTTGGCGGGAACCCTCTTCCTGGGTTTCTCGCCCTCAACATCGTCACCAGGGTCATCGCCTTTGATCTTATAACGCAATGCAGTGCATACAGGGCATTCATTCAAATCCTCGTATGCACCGCGGTAGAGGACGCAGTCGTTAATGCATGCATGTATCTTCAGAATCTCTAAACCTAGAGGGCACACAACCTTCTTTGCTTCGTACGTACTGGTGGGCAACTCGTTATTCTTCGGAAACATTTCTTCAACATTTTCAGCAAATTTTCAAATGATGAGTCAGCTACACCTTCCCGTGCCTTCCATTTCAGCAAATCCAGTGTGCAGCCCAGCTTTTTCAGACTATTGTCGCATCCTGGGTACAGTGACTTCGTGTGATCCTCTAACATGCGATCCAAATTCTCCCTCTCCTTGTCAGTTTCGCAGCGTCTCCGTGCATCAGCAATGGTCCGACCAAGATCATCAGCGGGCTCATCATGTGCCTCTTCTTCACCTTCACCAAACCCTTCCCCACCTTCAGCATCATCCTCCATGAAAGTATCACCGAAAAGGTCATGAGTTGAAATCGATATCATCCTATTCTTCATCTTCTTCCATTCTAACCCTCTTTCTCCATGCTTGGTCCAACAATTATAGCTTGGCATGAAACCGTGCCGAAGCAGGTGCATGTGAACGACTCTTGAGAGGAGTGACCCTTCTCATTCTTACATTCAGCACATGGACAGATAATAAAACCTCGCTGCTTGTTCGCATTTGCCACTACGAGGAAATCTTTCAAACCCGTAGTGAACTCGCCGGAGAGTCGGTTACCGTACATCCATTGCCGATTCATCTGCATTATTATTATATAAAGTATATAATTAACCATCATGCATCTGTTAAACTAACTAGCTAGCTGGAAATAATACAAATCATGAAATGTTCAAGTTGCTAACCGCGATCACGGAGGTAAAATAAATGAAAACGCTCAAGTGTGTTTCATGCTATCGGGCATTTCATCGAACACCTTGTGTGCATAATAGGAACCAAAAGCATACCCACCACCCCTTGTGAATATTGTGAGCAAATGTGGCTAAGTGCAGCGAGCTGAGTCCTATATATAGGGATGGGCCTTTAGTCCCGGTTCACCTGGACAACCGCGGCTAAAGGCCTTGGGGCCAGCCCGAGGACCTATTCGTCCCGGTTGGTCTGGCCAACCGGGACTAAAGCCCCTCCCCTCCGCCAGCTGTGGGCCGAGCGCGCTAGGCCCAGACTATTGGTCGCGGGTCTCGTCCCGAACCGTGACTAAAGACCCCTATGGTCGCGGGTCCATTATTTTGGGGACTAATGGGGGCGTACCGAAGGCCTATTTTCTACCAGTGATTTATTATTCTTAAAATTTATTAGGAGACATCATCGAAATTTGCAAATTAATTTACCAAAAGTATTTGCTGTAATATTGATGCGGCAACGGAAGTGTTGTGCATACGACGGTTTATGCACGATCCATGTTCGACGCTCTCTCTCAGTCGTGGGATGAAGCAAGAATATTTTATCGGATGGACTCCTTCAAATGTAGTATAAATATCGGATAAGAAGTGTTGGATGTGTGGCAACATCAACGCGACCAGGGGCGATAATAACACAATGGTTAGAGTTTTGTTGTTCAATTGAAAACGTTATTTATGAGATGAATTCAAGTAAATTGGTGAACGATTAAAATATTGAAACTATGTGCCATCAAATTATTTTCATTTTATTTAGTATGTCACATGAAACTATGAGCCCGGTAAGTCCATGTAGTCATTTCTACATGACAAAAAAAGCTATCACTGGAAGTACAATAACAACTTGGGATGGTGCTAAAGATTGAAATTATATTGAGATTGCACAACTTACAGTTAAAAGCAAACTTGCTTATAGAAAATGTGAGATGGTATTTATTTCAAAATACCATAACACCTACTCTACATAAATTCAAAGATTACATGTATGTATGATTTTGTCTACCACGGTCATAGGATGCGCTGATTTATATCTCGGTCTTTTCCTGAATATATGGAAGGGCAAATTTAAAACATGAACCTATTCAATACGTTTATGAAAGGACAAATTTAAAATATGATTGGCTACCATTTTCTTGAAAATAATCCGCGGTCATGAAATGTTTTGAAAATAGTTACTTTTTATGAGTTCGTATGTATTTCCTATGCTATGGTTAAATCTACGTTCAGTCTCTTCTATTGGTTTTTTTGCGAGGAGTTTTCTTAGGTTGATTATTCATATAATTTAATAGGAGACATCATTGGAATTTGCAGATATGTATACAAAATATGGCCATGAAGATGCCCAAACAATGAAATACGAGGGAGCGAGAACATATAATTATTGCGTTGAAGAGTGGATTTTATAGGGAGAGAGTTAAATCATGCGAGTAAACTAATAGACATAATGTATAGGTGCTATGAAGATGATCGAGGGAGAAATAATAACATGTTGGTTTTGTGACATGGCTAAAAATATATTGGTGATGGGTTAAATTATGAAACTATGTACCATCCAATATTTTTTACTTCAAATTTAGTATTTGACATCAAACTATGCGCTATTAAAGTGAGTACAATTAGGTCGCGTTGGGAAGAGAGCACTACATAGACTTTAAAAAAAGACCTTTATAGAATATGTGGCATGGTATTTTCAGAAAATGTAATACTTCTCCCCATTAATTAAAAGGTTCAACGTTGTGATATTTATCTACAATAATATTTACGAAAACTATAAAATGCTACGATTTTTTTCTTATTAGTATATATGAAACCACAACCTTAATTCATGAACATATTAGATATATAAAGACGATGCCCTCGCATTTGCGAGGGCCACCTTTCTAGTTACATCATTAATAATAAGATATTCCATGCATCTAATTTCAAGGGTGCATGTTATAATATTTTTCTTCATGCAACTCATTTATTGGATGGTTGTAGGGATAAATCAGACACATAAGACATAAAATGTTCGTATTCTTTTTGTTATTACAATATTTGTAGTACCTCATTTCTTCGCATAGTATTTGATATTGTATTAAAACAAGAGCTTTCAATATTTACAAGGACATGTTTTTCTTTTGAGAAACACAGTACAGACGCAAGCGCTCATATACATGCGCAGACACTCACCCCTATGAACGCACGCACGCACACCCTACCCCTATGAGTACCTCCGAGAGACCGAGCCGGCGTGTCTTGAGATTGACGAAGTCACCACAGGCGCCTCGCTGTCGACGAGAACGTCGCCTCCCACTGAAAGAATATTCCGCCTAAATGCGACACACAGTTGTCAAACCTGGGGTTTGAACTCTGGTGGGCTGGGGGTTCAACCACCCTCCTAACCATCCAACCACAGGTTGGTTCGCTCAAGGACATGTTTTAGAGTTTAATGAAACGACTTATACTCTTTTTAGCATTTACAAATTAGACACACATAGGAAAACACAACATTTTCTTACACATTATTGAATACTACATACTCCCTCCATTCGGATTTAATCTATATCTTGAAAATTTTCAGATAAATTAGGATAATATTTATTAGTGCTACTTTTGCACACCCTAGCATGCATCATAATTATGGTCTCACAAAAAACGAAGCACTCCATTGGTTAAGAAAATCAATGCAGAAATTGCACACAATTTGGCCAATCTTCAAGTGTGACCTTTCTCTCCCCTTAATTATCAAGGTGGGACTCATTCGGAATGTAGATATTTCTGAATAAATTCATGTGCCAGGATGTAGATTAAAAACAAACGGAGGGAGTAGATGCCAATAAATGTTACACCTTAAGCAAAGATCTGCCTCTAGATGTTTCAAGGTCCAATCAACCTCTCCGTTTACCTTTTGGTATATACTATCTAATAATGGCTTGGATTAGTGCTCATTAGTTATGTGCAGGAATACTTGAATTGTTTGTTCAATATCCAAATGTAACTTTGCACATTCCAGACAAGGAGAAAATACAACAATATAGTACTTGTTCACGAGAAAAGGGTATAATTTCACGTCACATGTAATTTTAATTTAGAGAATGGAAATACATTTCATCATGAAAGCTAGAGGGCATAGGTCAATCTGAAAGAGTACAAATATCCAACTGATCCCGTCTGTAAGAAATAAACCACAATAGACAAGTGTCCTTCGTTCCGTGAAAAAACAGATAAGGAGAACTTCTACCATTTCTAGATCTACTACAAAAACATATTTAGTCTAGTCTTCCGTCCCCACTCCTAATTAAGTTCCAAGCTTAATCTACAAACCACCATAAATGACACATGGCGCATGGTACAATATAGGCACTAGTATATCGGCCTATGTTGACCATAATATGATCAAAGTCAGTTATATCAAAGTGCTTCATAAGGTCTTTAAACTCTCCACCACCAATCTCTAGAATCTCTTCATTTTCGGGAGGCTAAGGTCATACCGGCGGCCATCTGGGTCTTTATGGTCATCTAATTTATATTCATCTCATGCAACTGCTTCCTCGCATGAAAAGGAACATGCTACAAAAGAAAATACAAAACATTTGAATAAATAGAGGAAGAAATATACAACCGAACACACCATGAGTTGTTTGTAATTACCGGCCAGAGTGAGTAACAGAGAATTTGATTTTTTTTTTTGGTTTCTCACACTGCATTGTCCCAAATAATGATCATACGAATCCAACTAGTCTTCAAGAAATATTTTACTTGTCCCACATAATACATCGATATGTGTACTTAAGTAGTGCATCATTATAAAAAAAGGTGACATTCCATGTTCTTAATTACACTGATTTTAGTGAGGACCAGCTTATTGAACACCACAGGTTCACTATTGAAACAACCAAAAAAAAGATGAATTTTAGTAAGTCGGACTCATTGGTCTTTGCATAATAGTCGTGATGGTCACTAACTATACCCACAATATCATCGTGATTGTTGGTGCACACATATAGAAATTTAATAATTGGGCTGATCATAATTTAACAGTAGGCCTGACATGCTGAACCCGCACGTCAGCTGGTGGGACGCGACCGTCAGGGTTGAATTTGGTCAACACCAGCTCAGAGGCGACCGGAATCGCCGGAGGGGGCTTCACGTGGTCACACCCTTGCGCAGTTCGGATGTGTGGAACCATCGGGGGCCGCATGGGTGATACTGTGAGTTAAACGGTCATCGGGCTAGACACAGGAGAACATTTCCGCAGCAGACGGTTGCGCTGAAGGGTGTGAGAACGCTAAATAAGGAGAGTGGGTGAGGGGAAGTGTCCACGAGGACTTTGGGTCACCAGGAGCATGATGGAGGGGTTGCCGAGGGCTGGGGAGAGAAGATCGAGTGCGGAGGCGGCGTCCGGGGATGAGGAAGAAGACCCCTATTTGGCCGCTGCACAGCTTCATGTGGGAGGAACGGAGATGCTGGAGCGACCACGAGCAGCGTGGCTCTGCAAGGTTTGGGGGGGGGGGGGAGCTGAGGAGAGTAATGTTTTCCGATGGTTTTCCGAGCGTGCAATGTGGCATCGCGATGGTATCGCGATGCCCATCGACGAGCGTGATCGTGCACTGATATGGACATGAGCTGTCCATGTGTGTCTCACGTGAAGAAGAAAGCGGAGAAGAAGACGTGAGGAAGAAGTGAGAGGAGACTGATAGTGGACCCATGGACCAACCTGCACTACGGGAGATGCCACAAGCGCCGACGGCCAGGCGGTACGCCGACAGCCAAAAGTCGGGGTCGTCGACGTACCAAAGGGGTGGGGTCGGCAGGCAGGCATGCCGTCGGTGTAGCCCCACAGTCGGCGTATCAGTACCTTTTCCGACGGGGACTGTCGGCGTAGCCCCTCCTGATTTTTTTTTCTTTTTTCCTATCTACCCGTCCCGGACGCGACCCCCTGATGTCTACGCATGCTTCTATTCTTGTAGACAGTGTTGGGCCTCCAAGTCCATAGGTTTGTAGAACAGCAGCAAGTTTCCCTTAAGTGGATCATGATGGGGGGATAATAACCCGGTAGGCCAACTCCAAGGTATAACCCGGCCCAAAGGACGCTGCGCAGGATCCGGCTAAGGATAAAGAAACTTCTAGAAGGCCCAAGGTTTATAGGCCTTGTAACCCGGATTGAGGGTTGCAGTAAGGAAAGCTAGGGTTTGTAAGCGGTGTTCGGATAGGACTCAAGCTGCGCCTTGGAGGGCAAGCCGGGTAGGGGGACGGGTGCTTTATAAACCAGCCCTATGCTTAGCTTTGCAGAGATCCAAGTAGTAATCATATCGCCGAATATCGAGTATCCATTGTACACAAAGAGATCGAGTTAATAAAGCGAGATTGGAGACTCGGCGACTTCATCGCCGGCTACCAGATTGAATTCCATCATGCTTTCCTCTGAGCTAAACCCTCTCCCAAACGCCTGTGTCGACTTGCCCCAAGATCAGTTACCCCTGGTAACATCTGCTGTGATCATCCCACGACAGTTGGCGCCCACCGTGGGGCCTGCGTCCAAAGGTGTTTACATCACGGGAGAAGCTCGGAAAAGCATGAGGAACCTCGTCGTCGGAGAGATCTACGACGACCACAAAGGAGAGAAGGTGGTGGACGATTCCGGCTGGGCCAGAATCGGATCGCCTCGAGTCCGGATCTGTCGTGACAATCGGCCGGATCAGCGTCTTCATCGGTATGGTATGTACCCCTGGCTCGGCTCCTGACGATGTTGAATCTGATTCTGTGTCAGGGGAGGCTACTTATGCCCAGTCAGATAGAGAAGAATCAGTTGGAGCAACAGACCAGATAGAAGAACCCATCGCGCAGTGGGAACAGCCGGAGGAGCCGGCATGGGCCCCGTGTGACCCGGACGGTGGAAAGGATGATACTGAATCTATCCGGGACCTGCTGGAAGATCGGTACGGAGAAGATAACAGCGGAGAAGAACAGCATGAACTCACAACAAGCGTAATACGCCGAGCAGCGGTCTACACGGCTCCCGCAGCCAACCTTAATCAGGGAAACGTGACCACGGCTCCGGTCGGGGCGGCTCAGGCATTGGCGCAGCGGCAGGACGCAGCTAACGGAAACCCGGACCCGGCCCGGGTCGATGGAGAGTCGGCATCAGTGACTAGCCGTGCGGCGGATGAGGAGTTGCACGCGAATACGTTCGGATTCCTGGGAAACCGGACACCGGGGGCGGGTCCTTCAAACCCGCCCCACGGTCCTTGCTACGGTTATCACTCCAGAAAACGCAGCTGAACGTGTCAGGGACCTGGATGTAGCCCGCCGCGCGTTGGAACAGCAAAGAAGGCAAGTGGAGGCGGAGAAACGAGGGATGGCTACGCGTCAACGCGAGCTGGATGCATTGGAAACCCGGCTCCGAGAGGAAACATCTAGAGTACACCAGAGACATCAAACTAGACTACCGGCCACGGGTGGGGTCATTAACCCGGCAGCTTTGTTTATTACGCCTCAGGACCAACCGATCCCAGCGGTAAACCAGGGAACTGCGCCTCAGCCGGCAACAGGGGAAGACCACGCGGCAAACGTGCAGGCCGGGTTACCCCCACCACGAACCAGAGTCACAACCGGCAACGAGTTGCCACCACAGCCACCGTCACGATTTCGCACACCAGCAGGCCACTACAACAATCCCATGGACAACGTGTATGTAGCAACGCTTGCATTGAACCAGATCCCGGTAGGAGAATCGCCCCATGCAGAAAGGACCCGGCAAGCGATCGATCTACTGCACACTGCAGTGGCGCAACAAGCCAATTACCCGGACCACAGAAGCGGGATGCATGGGACGCCATACGCCAGTCAACAACAAGGCAATATTCAAGCAAACTCGGCGCGGCGGAGGGAAGAGCAGGAGCAAATGCCGCCTCCTCCCCGTGTTCCGGCAGCGTCGGTGGCGCAGGCCGTTGTGGATAGTTCCAGGGCTCGGAGAGCCGGGGCCGGGTCTGCTGCACATGGGTTGCCTGCAGCACCGTGCCCCGCTGCGCCCCCGGCTGGATCGCACGCTTCCCGAGTAAGGCCAGCCTCAGCCGTCCTCGCAGGGCCCAAGTGTCTCTCGGACGACATCAGAGCTGAACCTTACCCGGAAAAATTCAAAGAGCCGGGAAAAGTAGTGAATTATGAACCGACCATGGATCCGGAAACATGGTTGAGTAGTTATGAGATGGCAATGTCAATCCGCAACGCGTCCGAGAATCTTCAAGCCAAGTTCATGTACTTGATGATGTCAGAAGGGGCAGCAAAGTTATGGTTCATCAACCTGCCAGAAAAATCGATCAAGTCCTGGGAAGAACTGAAGACCGCGTTCGTCAAGCACTTTCATGGAACGTACAGGAAGCTATTCACTATTGATGATTTAGAGCGATGCGTTCAGAAGAAGGGAGAATCATCACGCAGTTGGGTACGCCGGGTTATGGAGATACTTCACTCATCCACAGATATTCAGCCCAAAGATGCGCTACAAGCTATGGCAAAAACATGCAAGTATATTCCTTTAGTACAAAAGTTAACTCGCATGAAGTCCAGTAGGAATGCATCGGAGGTCACGATGGGAGAATTAATGGATGCGTGCAACAAACACGCCGCAACAGACACTACAGAGGAGGAAGTTGATGACAAGAAAGCGAAGGTGGATACCAGTAATAGTGGAAGAACCGGCAATGGGTCGGCACCGAGTAATAACGGAAATAGTCAGAACAAGCGCCCATTCGAAGGAGGTTCCGAGTTTGTAGCTAATACTGAAGCCGGGTCTTCGAGACCCAGATCTGAAGGGAATTTTAATACCGGAAATCATAATGGAGGACACTATCAGGGACCTCCGAGGCCAGGCAACAGTTGGGACATATTCAGGATGGCGTGCCCGAAGCACAGCAGGAACGGCAAGCCGGCTAATCACTCCTTGGAGCAATGCGCCGACTTACAGAGATGGAAGAACGAGGAAGTAAACAGAGCCATGCGAGGTGCGGGTCGGGGAGGGGGCCCGGGTCCAGCAGGAAATCTGGGCAACGGTCCACCCCCAGCCGGTAACCCGGCAGCAGGAAATCCGGGCAACAATCAAGGGGGAGCGGAGGTTTCCAGGCTAACCCCAAACAGTTGGGTCAGTATCATGTGCATACTACGGGAGGCTCTAACAAGGACAAAAAGATGCTAAAGCAGGCGGTTAACTCAGTTTCTTCTGCTGTTCCGAGGTATTTGAGATGGTCAGAACATGAGGTAACATGGAGCAGGAGGGATCACCCGGATAGAGTGGATCACCCGGGAGTCTTAGCATTGGTAGTGGCGCCACAGGTCAATGGGTACGAGCTGAAAAAAGTCTTGATGGATGGAGGGAGCAGCATCAATATCCTGTACTGGGAAACTTTCCTGCGCATGGGTCTAAAAGAATCTCAGCTACAAAAAAGTACAACAGTTTTTCACGGGATAGTGCCGGGTCATTCAGCGTGCCCTGAAGGAAAAATTGCGTTGGAGGTAGCTTTTGGGGAATCAAAGGACAATTATCGAGTTGAGTGGCTTACTTTTGAGGTGGTTAAGTTGCGCAGTCCTTATCACGCATTGTTTGGGAGACCGGCTTATGCCAATTCATGGCAAGGCCGTGCTATGTGTATCTACAGCTGAAAATTCCGGGTCCTAAGAAGACCATTACCATACATGGAAATCGAGATATAGCGGCTGAGTGCGATGAAGGAGATGCAGCAATGGCTGAGCAAGCCTGTAGGAAAGAGGAACTCAGGCATTACCGATCTCAGGCGGACCTGGAGGAAAGGGCAACTTCAAAAAGGCCGAGCCCTGAGGAAGAAAAAGCAAAACCCAGGGCAGAGCAAGATGCTAAGATGGTGGCTTTCATCAGGAACGATCCCTCCAAATTATCCGGCATAGAAGGGGAAATCACACCGTCATCTACGGCTAGCAGCGCTGCGATAACGACACACACCCGGATTGGCTAGCAAACTCGGTACTCGTCATGAAAGGGTCTAACAAGTGGAGAATGTGCGTCGGTCGCGCCAGCCCGGGACCGATTGTCGAAAAGAACTAGACAGTGTAACGGGCAGCAGGTTTCAGACGCGCTCTTTTCCTACCCAGGGTACCTAAGGGGACTGGAAGGTTTTTAATGAGGCGGTTTGCTGACCCAAACTTTATCGTACCAATAAAAAAGAGATGGTTTCAAGTATTGTCATGGTCTTTGCTTCGATTACGGTAAGTGGTGCTTGTTATTATCAATACATCAGTATCATCAAAATACATTGCACATACATAGGTCTTTGTGGGCTAAGCTGCTTAAATAGCAGACACGAACCCAAATACCCGGCCTTGATGCCTATGAGTTATGAGGGCCGATTACTCGCAAGACGAGTACGGTTGCAATCTTATAACCGGACGAAGGAGCCAAATTTCTTGGTTATTCTTACTTAAGCTCGATGTGACTCGCACTAAAGTGGCATGATCTGTTCGCTTACGATTACAATCAACCACGCAGCCCAATGGGATTTGCTTGACCCTGTTTTTCGTATAGATGTAACAGCATGGTATCCACGCGAAAGCTGGCTTACAGTACAAGATAATCAAAAGGGTCATCTAAACCACAAGTCTATGCAGAGTACAAGGCTAATAGCCGGAAACTCAACGAGTATTAAGCATGACTTCAGTATTTACGCAAACGGCTATCGGTTTCCGGCTTGGTAAAGAGAAATTTGTCCTCTGAGAAAGGCCGCACCCCCCTGGCTCGTACTTTGGGTCATGGGGACTGGGGACTTCGAAACAGAAACAAACTGTTTAGCTATCAAAGCTCGAGAGACCCTAGCTTCCGAGTCTTGGGGACTTAAAGAAAAGTCCACTTATCAAAACCCGTGACGCTCGGAAAACCGAGTCTCGCAAAGGGAATCAACAAATAGTTGGGTATCGAGAATAAGTTTAAAGAATAAGACAAGTGTCAAGACTATCAAAAGCCGGGAGAGGCACAAACATGTTCCGAACCAAAAATATGTTACAAGTGATGATACCAATATCAAGGGTGCACAGACGCACCATCAAAATCATATTAGTTTTAAAACACAAAAGTACCAGGTAACGCTCTACTCGGTATCCTGAGAGCGGTCTTCCGGGTCTTGGTCCTGGATCTGCTCCTTAGCCTTTCCAGCAGCATTACCCGGACTTTCCGCGTCAGGACGGATAGGTGGAGGGACAGCTGGCGTAGAGGTAGACGGCCGTAATCCTAGCTCGGCCTCCCTCTTAGCAGCCTCTTCTTTTCTCCTGGCCAGATCAGTCGCCCATTTTTCCAACATATCAAAGGGAGGGGGTGCCTCTTCCAATATGATTTTTCCTTCAGCATTGTATGAGCTCATGATTGTGTCCAGGTCCATCTTATCGGCCAAAGCGGTGGCCGAGGGGCGTACTGCGGATTGTATGGCCTTGAAGTCCTTGGGTGTAAACTTGGAGCCATCAGCCTTTAATTCTGGAAACCCGGATACTACCTTTGCCGGGTCAAGCTTAGGAAAGTAAGCCTTTGCCAGCGTCAAGGTCCGGGTCATACCGATCCGGCAGGACGAGCGCTTCCATATCTCAATCCATCCAGGCACCGTTGAGCAAGCTTGCACAAGATTCTCTTCACCCGGGTATACCTCGGAAGGCCACTTCACAGCGTCCAATATAGCTTTGTGCCGGCAAAAAAGGTCCGGAGCACAGTCTTCAATGTTTTTACCTTGGCAATGGCATCGTCCTCTGGAGCAGCGAGGTTCGCACCTGCAGTTGAAACAAAAGGAAAGTATATCAGTTATCCCGATTGTCATAACGATAAAGTAGAGGCAATTAAGTTAGTCGAAGGCAAAAAGCTCACTTAGCAATATGCGATAAGTATCCGCAATCTGGTTCGATAAGTTCTTCAGCGCGGATTGAGCAGTGTGGTACTTCTTTTTGTATTTGGAAACGTCTTTTTTCAAAGTTTCCATGTTGGCCTCAAGGGCTTCTCTTCGTTTTACCTCAGCAAGTAGGAGCTGTTCGGTCTTGAGTAACACCTCATCGGACCGGGTCACTTCCGCCTGTAAGGAACGGAAAGTGTCAGTCGGATATCACGAAAAAACCGGGTATTGCGTGAAGTACCGAGCACAACTTCGGTAAGTTATGCCCGGAACTTGGGGACTAGGTATGTACCAAGAGATATCCGGTGTCAATTACCTGATGCGCTGCAGACATACGCTCTAGGAGGTTGTTCTCTGAAGCTTTCATGGTGAGGAGAGCGCTCATCAGCTGGTCAAAATCATCGTTACCCGAGTTAGAAGTCTCGGGGTCGCGGAAACTTGGAGAAAAAGTTTTCCTCTTAGCAGGAGATGGCACCCGGGTCATTCGAATGTCGGGGTCTGCTCCTCCTCTCGCGCCCAAAGTGGCAGTATCTTCTTTCTCGCTTGCGTGCGAGGCTATCGGATACCCGGCTTCTCGCCCAGCCGGGTCTGTCGGTGATGCTTGTCCATCACCAGCTGCGGCGAACACGTCATCAGTTGGCTTCTCTTTGCCCGGGTCCTCGGTTTCCATGTCTTCTTGGTCGCTAACAACGACCGTGGCCCTGTGAAAAATATGAAGGCACAGTTAGCACATAGCCGTGAAAAAGACAGCGAGAGTATGGTATAACATTAGGAAAAGAAATTTACCCGGGATTCACCATAAGGTCTGCAGGGAACTCGCTGCTAGAACCAGATGAAACTGAAAAATGCCAAACGAGGCGTGAGGTTACCTTGCGAGGGAGTATTCTAGAAGGATCTTTATGTTTAAATAAGGGTGTGGTCAGTACCAGCATGTTGAGTTGGAGGGGAGGAAATACCCGGGTTAAGGGCATCATCGCCCGGGTGGTTCCGAGTTACCCTGCGCTTCGTCATAGGCGACTCCTTCAGGTATGGCAAAAGGGGTAATGCCATGGTCAGCTCAGGAATATTATCACAGGAACGCGAATTAGATGTGAGAAACAAAACTCGGAAATTATCCGTTGATCGAGTATTGATGAGTGGTGTCAAGTTAGCCTGGAAGTTAAATATGATCCGGGTGTTATTTTGCTAAGCAAGGTATGAATTGTCCGGGTATCGTGCGTTATTACAAAAGTTGTAGAATTTTATGCATGGATGAGCGTTTGGGGGTGATAAGTGGGTGTCCGTACATCTGTTATGAGCAAATGAGCCGGAGAAGGAGGATTTTCCAGGTGATAGGAACAGGGGCGGAAGGTTTGGGCGGCTCAAGCCCAGATTGGGAATTCTATTTCCAGGTTATTGGTGAAATTAATGATTACAGTTGGTAGGAGAATGAGTTGGAGGGTATATCCTACCTATTGAGTGGGTTAGAGTGAATGCTAGTGGCCTAATTCGGCGCGACCCGAGAAATCGTGGGCGGCCCAATCCAGATCCAATCTGAGGGAGAACTAAGAAGTTGTGAGGGAAAATTAGCAAATGTGAGAGACTTACCGGAGGAGATTGAAGCGAAGCTTTGCGGAGGCAAATGTCGCAAGCTTGGTGCCCCTTCGCGATTCCTGGCGGACAGGCTGGGGGTCTTGCGGTGGATCTGGGCGGCGGGGCGGAGCGCGCT
Source organism: Alopecurus myosuroides (assembly GCA_028641055.1). Taxonomy (NCBI): domain Eukaryota; kingdom Viridiplantae; phylum Streptophyta; class Magnoliopsida; order Poales; family Poaceae; genus Alopecurus; species Alopecurus myosuroides. The sequence goes on from CM054057.1 coordinate 778,253,064, forward strand.
GTGGCGGGGCGCAACCGGCAACGGATGGGCTCCGGGGATGCGCGCGAGGCTTCCGTGGTGACGCTCTGGGAGCTCGAGCTCGAAAGAAGGAAGGAGGAGAAATGGGGGAAAGTGAGCCGTTGGGGTTAGGGTTACCTCTAAGGGCTTATTTATAACGGCCGGGTGGAAAAACTCATCCCAACGGGTGGGACCCGGAAATTACGGGGTAACGGCTATTTGTGTGAAATCTGCGAGATACGCCTTAAGTGTAGATCGAGGTCTCCGAATGAAAAAGGGAAGCAGATCCTCTCCGCGGTGTCAAGGCAAATTATCGAGAAAAGTATAAAGTTTTGCTATTCTTATCAAGGCTTAGACCGGGAAGTAGAGCAAGGCATCTGGAAGGAAAGCCGGGTTATTATGTGGCCACCAGGGAGTTGGGCCTAGTCATTTCATGAAGTACTTCAACTCGGTTTCCGCACATTCGTGTGATTGATATTTTTTGCAGGGAATAGCCAGCGCTTCAAGGAGGGATCTTTGAAGCCCATGCTATTCTGGGGACTACTGATGGGGGGATGATAACCCGGTAGGCCAACTCCAAGGTATAACCCGACCCAAAGGACGCTGCGCAGGATCCGGCTAAGGATAAAGAAACTTCTAGAAGGCCCAAGGTTTATAGGCCTTGTAACCCGGATTGAGGGTTGCAGTAAGGAAAGCTAGGGTTTGTAAGCGGTGTTCGGATAGGACTCAAGCTGCGCCTTGGAGGGCAAGCCGGGTAGGGGGGCGGGTGCTTTATAAACCAGCCCTATGCTTAGCTTTGCAGAGATCCAAGTAGTAATCATATCGCCGAATATCGAGTATCCATTGTACACAAAGAGATCGAGTTAATAAAGCGAGATTGGAGACTCGGCGACTTCATCACCGGCTACCAGATTGAATTCCATCATGCTTTCCTCTGAGCTAAACCCTCTCCCAAACGCCTGTGTCGACTTGCCCCAAGATCAGTTACCCCTGGTAACATCTGCCGTGATCATCCCACGACAGATCACCCAAGGTATATCAAACTCAGGGAGGTAGAGGTCAAAGATATCCCTCTCAAACAACCCTGCAATCAAGATACAAGAAGTCTCTTGCGTACCCAACACACCCAATATACTTGTCAGGTATATAGGTGCACTAGTTCGGCGAAGAGAGAGTAAAATGGAAGTAATATGGATGATTATAAGTGATAATAACAATCTGAAAAATTGGAAGCAAGCAAACATGTAGCAGAACAGGCAGAAAACGGTGTTTCAATGCTTGGAAATAAGGCCTAGGGATCCCACTTTCACTAGTGGACACTCTCAACAATGCTCACACAATTGAATCCATAAATATCCTTTCTTCATTGTGCTACTCCGAACCACTCTCCGGTCGAATAACGAACACTAATCAGTGCGTAGGGCTTAAAAAGCACTCCTCAAGTTTATATTCCCTCTCTAGGGCACCCCAATGTCACTACGAGTGCCATAGATTAGTAAACAAACGCCAACAATTTCATAGGTTCACCTTCCAACACAAGATATAAATATCATGCTAAACCACACGGTGCACACACTTTCACGTTTATCCCGTGATCAAAGTGTTTACGTAGATAACAAAACGACTTGAGCAGCATAACAGATGAAGATCAATCTACTTATTCAACTAGATTACAAAGCTCATGATCACATAAAGATCCCACCATGGGAGAGAGAGATGAGCCACATAGCTACCGGTAGAACCCTCATCCTCGGGGGAGAAATACTTGATGGCTAGGTTGAGACTCCAAGTGCAGAGTGTGTAGCTAGTGGCAAGCCTTCTTCCCCACGAGGGTGACTCGAGGGTTTATATCGAACTCTTGGGGAGCCAGTATTTCAGCAGTTGTCTTCCAAGCTTCCTCCAGGATCCTGCAAACAAGTAGAGAATTTTGTGCCCTCAACCTCACCAAGTGGTTGTCAAGCACAAGGTGTGAAACTTCTAAATTGCAATGCAAAACTGAAAGTAAATGTGCAATAATTAAATCTACTACTAAATGCAAATGACAAAATAAATATGCAATGGATTTTTTTTTTATTTTTGTGATGCAAGTTGTGATGGATATAATGTAAATTCGAATTGGAGATGCAAGTAAAGTAAAGTGCAAGTAAAGTAAATTGCAGCAAAGTAACTAGAGTGTTTTCTTATATTTAAAATAGGACCGGGGTTCATGGTTTCACACTTGCATTCTCTTAAATAAAGTGGTAGACGGTGGACATAAAGAATTACATGTGAGATTACAATAATATGTTTAACATTGAGTACTTTCATATGGGAATCACGTCCTAGCATAGAGATCTCTACGGTCATATTGATCCCTCTTATACTCCATCAAGATGCGAAATAAATCATAACACCTCGATAATTAAGGAAAAACCAGAGTATAGCTTTAAGCAATGTGACATGAAGTTGAAGTAAGAACTTTCTAGATCTAGTCATGGAGATTGATTAGTGTCACTTCAAATCCCCGGTAACAAGGTACTCCTTTTTATCCCTAGTGAGGTAACTAAGAAAGGTTTAACAAAACCTAAGTGGATCGCTGAACTTCTGTCACTTTCACAGCACTAGCCAGCCCCCGTTACTCCAACTAATGCACCCATCACCCCACACACGCTCTCAAGAACTAGATTGATCAAAGATAGCAAATAAGAACGGGGTACATAAGATACATCTACTCAAATAACTCAAGAGAAACAATTGCAAACTCAGATTCAATAACTCATAGAAAACATCCACCACATAGGAATTACAACGGTGCCCGTAATCATGTGAGGCAGCTCATACGGATCTAATTAGTGAAGCACATAGAGAGAGAGATACAAGTGCTACTTCCACAAACCCATAGCCCTGGGGTGGACTACTCCCTCTTCATGGAGATGTCGATGGAGATGCCGTTGGAGGGGTAGGAGATCACACCGGCGGCGCCCCGCCGGAGTTTTCCCCCTCCAATCTGGAACTTCTGGTCTCTGTTTTGGTGTTTCGGTGTTTCGGCGGAGCTCCTCTCCGTAAGGGTACGGGGGACCCTTTTTACAGTCGGTTTTAGGTCAAGACGGAGTCGGTAAGTCGAAGATGGAAGGAATTGGGGCCACAGGGGCCAAAAGGGGGCCTCTCACGCGGCCAAGGAATCTGGCCGCGTGGAGGGTCCTCTTTTGGGCCTCCTTGCCCGATTCTCGTGGATCCTTCGCCCGCAAGTGTTCTCCTTCCAAGAAAATGCCCCCCGCAGATTTTCAGGTGATTTCGCGGAAGTTTGCCCCCTGAAACGTCAAAAATATAGAAAACGGGGTTTCTGACAGGCAGGGTTAATTCCATAAGAGTTGGGGGACTTTGTAATTTAACCCCAAAATACTATAAAACATTGAATTATACCCTTATGATGCAATATGTAATAGAAAACCATGTGAAAATATGCAAAATTCATCTATGCATTTTACATGCATCAACATCCCCAAGCTTAACCAATGCTCGTCCTCGAGTATGAAGGTGATAAAACTAAGATGGGTTTTGCATATTGAAACAATCATGGGATATCAAGGAGGATTATTCATGCTACATATAATCAAATGATTAATACTAGAAATGAGTAGCAATATACAATTCATGTTGTAAGAAATATCAAATATGCAAGCAAAGATGCTTCATGAAAGTTCACAAAGTGTATAATGAAATAAAAGCACTACGGACCAAATGCATACACAAAATGAAAAATAAAATCCTATATTGGTCAAAGAATAGCATAATGGAGAATAGAAAATATGGTGGACACTTTGGAGAAAACTGAGTAGAGGTAAAACATGATCAAGTCTTATTTAGCCTCTAAATTAGTCAACTAAAATTACTAATTGAAATGTGGTATCCATTGATCTAGGACTCTCATTGCCCCTTTATCACTAGCATCTTAAAATTGTGAGTATTGAAGTAATGAGAATGACAAGGTGGTTGAAAGCCTCATGCCCCGTGAGTGTGAAAACCTACTCCATGATTACTCAACTTAAGATTCCTAATAAGCTTTGTACAATCATAATAAGTATTAATGACATCATAGAGAACCGCAAAGAGGTACCTCTTGCCCCATGACATGGAAACAAGCCCATGTTACAATGACAAGATGAACAAACAAAGTAGACTCATCATCCTTTTTATTTTCATTCACTTTTATGCATAGCTTCTTATTTTATTATAGGATGTGTTGTAGAGCCACTCAAGCTGTAAGTAAATTTCCACCATGATAAAGCATGGCTTGGGTTAACGGCCCAATGCGTTTCTCTAGTCATATAGATACTTACTCATCAAAACTTACTATTCCTCTATTTCATTTCGGCATGGCAGGAGTCCAAAAACAAAAGTACATGATATCAACCAAATGTAATTTTTTTTGCAATGTTGAAAGCTTTCTGGTGATACACTTTTATAGCTAGCTCCCAACCACACACTTGTCAAACGCAAAACTTGTGGCTCCCATTATTGGGTCATGTTTATTAGATGCATAAAGAGTAAAGTGTGCTTTCAAAAGTTCGTGAGAGTCCTATCGCAAGTTCAACCCATGACAATTAATAAAGTGAATATCTTAATTTAGAAAATAAATAACACAATAACATGGTGAACATACTCGGAATAGCAATGAAGCTAATGGGAAGATATGGTGCACTCACTGGAAATACTTGGCTAAGGAGTGTTGGAAACAAGTTTTTACTTGTTGGAATTTTTTAATTTTTGGGCTAGCAAGAGGGAGATAGTTGACCAGCTACTATGCATGCATATGTCCATAGAACTACTCATTTCATGAAAAACTAAATAAACCAGCAATTAACATCAAGGACATGAATAAGAGATAGCTCAAGACAACATTATTGCAAATTTCTACACATAAAAAGCCTATAAATCATGCAAACATATGTAGCTCTTCAAATCAACCATGGCATCCCTATTCCAAGTCATAATACTAGCATCCAATACATTATAACCCCAAACTCCAGTAGCTCAATATCATATAAAATGATGGTGGTCTTATCAAAACAAAAATAAAAACAAAAACTAGACGCTTCAAGTCTCTACGATAAATGCTTTGCTTAGAAAAACAGAAAGTAGACGTGTGCTAACCAAAAGAGTGTAGCTCCAGTGGGGTGTTCATCACATCCCCAAGCTTATGGCTTTCACCATTCTTGGATGTCTTGAGGCACAGCTCCTCTATTCCCTGTGAAAAAAACTTCACAAAACATGTTTCTCCCATTCTTTTTCTGTGGGGTGAGATTAGCAAGGACAAACAAATCACATGCTTTCTGTGCAAAATTCCAAATCAAATGCTCCAGTAGATAGAAAATAACGGTCATGATGTTGTATGTTCACTTTCTTGCTTGAAAGAATCAGGGAATTCGATTCCCAAGCCCAAAGAGTGCATAAAACAAAAGAAGGCAGAATCTGTCCAGAAAAGCAGCAGCAGCAAAACGAACGTTTTTCCCTAAGCTAGACTCGTCAAAAAATTAAGCCAATTTTTGTGCTTACAGAGGACGAATAGTTGCAGAACATACTAAAACATTAGCTCAATCCGACATACCAATAAAAAACGTAAAATTATATCGTGAGCAGACTCGTGCTGAAACAGAAATTTGATGCACTAAGATAGCAACTTATAAGTCCAAATGGGTTTGACTTGACTCTTTATTGAAAACTCCAGAATTAAAACAAAAAAACTAATCTCTTGAGACAGCAAGAGGACACTAGGAAAATCCAAACAAAAACAACCGGGTTGCCTCCCGTAAAGCGCTTTCTTTATAGCCATATAGCTAGGCTTTACTTACTTGATAATCAAGAGGGATAAAGCTCATGAGGGAGCTTGTTCTTCAGCGTGCCCCTCTTCCTTGGGAATTGATCCATGCTTTTCTTGTGAGGAAACTGAAACTTGACATTCACTTCCTTGGAGTCTATGATTGCACCTGTAGTACGAAGAAAAGGTCTACCCAAAATAATTGGACTAGGGGATTTATCCTCCATATCCATAATAATGAAATCAACGGGTACGAAAGTCATGTGCAATTCAACCATAACATCTTTTACTTGTCCTACAGCATGTTTAGTAGAGTTATCAGCAAGTACAAATTCACTTGAGCGCTTTTCTAAATTTTCTAGTTCTAGAAATTCATATAATTCTTTAGAGAGTACCGATACACTAGAACCTAGATCTAACATAGCATGGTGAATTTCTTTTCCAATTGAAACTAGCACCTTGGGGATCCATGCATCCCCAAGCTTAGGAGGTATCATGGCCTCATTCTTGTACCTAGCAATTTTTTTCTTGCAAGACATGATTAGCAATATAAGATCCAAAGCCAGGTTGATTAACATTTATAGTGGGATCACTAGCAAATTTTTCTAGAGTAGCAATAAGTTCTTGCAACCTACTTTTTTCTAAATCAAGCATTGGATCCTTAATTTCAGTAAGCATCGTAATTTCCTATACTTTACTCTCTAATTTAGCTAGCATTCTTGATTTATGAGGACTAATTTCATCTTTGCTAGCAAGATAAGACATATATGGAAGTAAATATTCAGGGTACTTCACTATTTCATTCAAAGTTTCTTCTAAGCTAGTAGGGACATGCTCACTTGTATTCTAAGTAATATGATCAATATTTTCAATAATAGGAGCAGAAAGAGTAATAGAATTCATTCCTACACTAGGTTGTGCTTGTGGCTTTCCTGCTGACATGCTTAATAGAGTTGCTTGATTATCAGCTAATTTTGACAATGCTTTATCTAAATTCGAAGATTGAAGTTGCAATCCTTTAATATCACTACTAATGTATGCAATAGACTTATTTAACTCATGTATCATAGCATTGTGACTAGCAACTTGTTCCATAAGCAATTTATTAAATTCAGAAATTTCACTAGAAGGCTTCCACTTATTTTCATTAGCATTAGGATATGGAACAAAAGGTTTATTTGGCACATAAGGAGGTTTACTATATGAATTGTAAGCATTACCAAAACCATTGCTACCATAATTCCTAACAAAATTAACATCCACACTTTCAGAATTACTACCAACTAGCTCCTGCAAAGGCACATTCTCCATATTTTGTTTATTAATAAAAGCAAGAATAGTGTCCATTTTAGAAGACAAATCATTGGTTTCTTCAATTGACTTTTTTTTCTTAGTGGGATTGGGTGCTCTTTCAGTATTCCATTGACTATAATTTTGCAATATGCTTTCTAATATGCTCTTATCCTCTCCTACAGTTTTACTCATAAAGGCACCTCCAGCAGAAGAATCAAGTATATTTCTAGACATGTAGTTTAGACCATTATAAAAAGAGTGTAGTATGGTCCATTCATTTACTCCATGTGATGGGCATGTTCTAAGCATTAATTTAATTCTATCCCATGCCATGGCTACATGTTCATTATCAGTTTGCCTAAATGAGAGAATATTATTCCTATTTTGCAAAATTTTAACGGGAGGATAATATTTCTTAATGAAAGCTTCTTTTAAATCATCCCAAGAATTTATACTAGCTGTAGGTAGTGAAAGTAACCATTCTTTAGCCTTTCCTCTAAGTGAAAAAGGAAATAATTTCAGTTTTAAAACACTACTTTCGACATTTTTAAATTTTTGCATATCACATATTTCCATGAAATCATGAAGATGCATAGAGGCATCCTCCATAGCACTACCACCAAATTGCTCTCTAGTAATTAAATTCAATAAACTAGGACTTACTTCATAGCTTTTAGCTTGTATTTCAGGTGTAGTTGGCCTAGCAATGAATTGGTCATTGGGTGTATTTGTGTAGTCACTTAATTTAGTTCTATCACCCATTTTAACAGTTTTTATGTAGTTTTTAATTTTTTATGCAAAACTGAAAAGTAAAGTAACTAGGCAAATTCGAAATACTAAAATAAAATAGATAACTAAATGCAAAGCTAAAATGCAAACAAAAATAAAATATGCAAGACAAAACAAAAACAAGAACAAAAACAAAACAAAAACAAAAACAAGACAAGAAACAAAACAATCTACTTGAAAGAAGGTGGAGATAGAAAGGACGGTACTCACGTAGGTGCAACCTCCCCAAGCTTAGGTGTTTGCACACCTTGTTGGTGATGAAGACTTCTTGTGAGCTACCTTCGACAACTCCTTCACCTATGGCTCCCCGGCAACGGCGCCAGAAAAACGCTTGATGGCTAGGTTGAGACTCCAAGTGCAGAGTGTGTAGATAGTGGCAAGCCTTCTTCCCCACGAGGGTGACTCGAGGGTTTATATCGAACTCTTGGGGAGCCAGTATTTCAGCAGTTGTCTTCCAAGCTTCCTCCAGGATCCTGCAAACAAGTATAGAATTTTGTGCCCTCAACCTCACCAAGTGGTTGTAAAGCACAAGGTGTGAGACTTCTAAATTGCAATGCAAAACTGAAAGTAAATGTGCAATAATTAAATCTACTACTAAATGCAAATGAGAAAATAAATATGCAATGGATTGTTTTTGTATTTTTGTGATGCAAGTGGTGATGGAGATAATGTAAATTCGAATTGGAGATGCAAGTAAAGTAAAGTGCAAGTAAAGTAAATTGCAGCAAAGTAACTAGAGTGTTTTCTTATATTTAAAATAGGACCGGGGTTCATGGTTTCACACTTGCATTCTCTCAAATAAAGTGGTAGACGGTGGACATAAAGAATTACATGTGAGATTACAATAACATGTTTAACATTGAGTACTTTCATATGGGCACCACGTCCTAGCATAGAGATCTCTACGGTCATATTGATCCCTCTTATACTCCATCAAGATGCGAAATAAATCATAACACCTCGATAATTAAGGAAAAACCAGAGTATAGCTTTAAGCAATGTGACATGAAGTTGAAGTAAGAACTTGCTAGATCTAGCCATGGAGATTGATTAGTGTCACTTCAAATCCCCGGTAACAAGGTACTCCTTTTTATCCCTAGTGAGGTAACTAAGAAAGGTTTAACAAAACCTAATTGGATCGCTGAACTTCTGTCACTTTCACAGCACTAGCCACCCCCCGTTACTCTAACTAATGCACCCATCACCCCACACACGCTCTCAAGAACTAGATTGATCAAAGCTATCAAATAAGAACGGGGTACATAAGATACATCTACTCAAATAACTCAAGAGAAACAATTGCAATCTCAGATTCAATAACTCATAGAAAAGATCCACCACATAGGAATTACAACGGTGCCCGTAATCATGTGAGGCAGCTCATATAGATCTAATTAGTGAAGCACATAGAGAGAGAGATACAAGTGCTACTTCCACAAACCCATAGCCCTGGGGTGGACTACTCCCTCTTCATGGAGATGTCGATGGAGATGACGTTGGAGGGGTAGGAGATCACACCGGCGGCGCCCCGCCGGAGTTTTCCCCCTCCAATCTGGAACTTCTGGTCTCTGTTTTGGTGTTTCGGTGTTTCGGCGGCGCTCCTCTCCGTAAGTGTACGGGGGACCCTTTTTATAGTCGGTTTTATGTCAAGACGGAGTCGGTAAGTCGAAGATGGAAGGAATTGGGGCCACATGGGCCAAAAGGGGGCCTCTCACGCGGCCAAGGAATCTGGCCGCATGGAGGGTCCTCTTTTGGGCCTCCTTGCCCAATTCTTGTGGATCCTTCGCCCGCAAGTCTTCTCCTTCCAAGAAAATGACCCCCGCAGATTTTCAGGTGATTTCACGGAAGTTTGCCCCCTGAAACGTCAAAAATATAGAAAACGGGGTTGCTGACAGGCATGGTTAATTCCATAAGAGTTGGGGGACTTTGTAATTTAACCCCAAAATACTATAAAACATTGAATTATACCCTTATATGATGCAATATGTAATAGAAAACCATGTGAAAATATGCAAAATTCATCTATGCATTTTACATGCATCACTACTCCCTCTTCATCATAGGAGACAGCAACGGCGATGGAGATGGCGGTGGAGTCGATGGAGATGGCTTCCGGGGGCACTTCCCTGTTCCGGCATGGTGCCAGAATAGAGGTCTGTCCCCCGAAACTTGTCGGCAGCGGCGGCGGAGCTACGGATGTATTTTTGCAGAAAAGGTCGATTCCCCTAGGGTTTATGCCTCGGGGAGTATATATGGGCGAAAGGGCGATGCCGAGAGGTGGCCAGGGGGCCCACACCCCTAGGTGGCGCGGCCAGGGAGAGCCCGCGCGAGCCTATGGTGTGTGGCCCTAGGGCCCCCCTCCGGGTCTCTTCGGGACTTCTGGAAGCTTACGGGGTAAATAGGAACTTTGGCTTTCGTGGCATCCAATTTCGAGAATATTTCCAGAACAACTTTTATGAAACAAAAAACAGCAGAAAATAGGGAACTGACACTTGGCATCTTGTTAATAGGTTAGTCCCGGAAAACGTATGAAAATGCTATAAATAAGGGAGAAAACATGTAGCAATTGACAGAATATGATCATTGAGCATCAGAAATTATAGGTACGTTGGAGACGTATCAAGCATCCCCAAGCTTAGTTCCTACTTGTCCTCGAGTAGGTAAACGATAAAACAATAATTTCTGAGGTGTCATGCTACTAACATAAACTTGATCAATCTAATGTAAAAGCATATGCACGCTCAGATCATAAAACTTTAAACACAAGCATGATAAATAAATTTTTAATAATAAAGCATAGCAATTACCTTGCATCACGAAGAGTAACTCAAATAGAGGATCATGAATAATAATGCAAAGAAAGGTAGACGTTTGTTTCAGGTATAGAGAAAGCATGGCAAAGTGATATTTCGATAGTCCTTAAGAGTGGGGAAAAACATAAATGCCAGGACACGTTCAAAGTTGAAGAGGAAGACTAGAACAAATAATTTAAGAACAAATAATATCAGATCATGAAGTAATTATTGATTCTTATGGGACAAATGCACATAGAACTCAGAATGGTAAAAATGCTCTCTCAACTGTACATAAAGTTAGAAGATGGAGACTCAACATAAAAGTAAAAGAAAGGCCCTTCGCAGAGGGAAGCAGGGATCACTCATCTGCTAGAGCTTTTATTTTATTAAACATAGGTATCAAAAGTTTGACATTTCTGGAGGAATGTCTATATTTTTGGAGATGTATGCTAATGTCAACGAATGGTAAACAGAAAATACAGTACGTCACAAGACAACTGGATTCACAAGAACGGCTCCAACGGTGAAGGACGCAACTGGTGTAGAAGTTCATCCCTCTTTCTCTTTTGTTTCCACAATTATGCTTTGACTGATAAATCAGGGACAAAAATAGTGAAGAGAATTTGTATGCATTAATTTGGGGCTGGGCACCCAGCTTCTAGCTCTTCTATCATTTGGATAAGCGGATGAAGCCACTAGTCCAGGGTGTGAAATCCAATCAACGAGTGAGATAAAGATTCTCTATTTACGTCCTCATGAGCAAAAACAGGAACATAAAGCAGCAGTAATTTTGAAAGTTTTAAATGTAACACATGAGGAATTTACTTTGGAGTGGCAGTTAAATACCACATGTAGGTAGGTATGGTGGACACAATGGGAAAAACTTTGGTTTAAAGGAGTTTGGATGCACAAGTAGAGCTCATACCCAGTACAGGTGGAGGCTAGCAAAAGACTGGGAGCGACAAATTAAGAGAGCATAAGAGCCATAATCATGCATAGCGACATAAGCATCATTAATTAAAACATAAGCAATATCACAAGTTCAAAAAATAAGTGGTCATGGAGGCTATTTTTGACTGGTTTGTAGTCATAAACATGGTGTGAGCATGTGCCAAGTCAACCAAATAAAATATTCAAAAGAGAATACCATATATTGATGCTTTACTATGACAAGAACAACTCATGAATCTTTCAATACATATTAAACACTCTCAACTATTTGAGGCTAATCATGCTACTCAATAACCACAAGGCTTTAAAACTAAAATAATATTTAGCATGGCATGAAAAATTTCTAGCCACAGTCTATACAAGCTTCTACTAGTACTGTTATAAATTCTACTTCAAGCAGCAGTTTTCTTTCGTTTCTCCCAACAAGCACCATACAAAACATGCTTTAACAAAAAATCTCTACATGGTACAGCAAGCAACCATGAGAGTACTCACATAACACTACTAAAACTAACAGCTATAAATAAGAGATGCATGAAAACAAAGACTAAACGGAGTACTAGAAAAAAGTGAACACTTAGAGAACAATAAGAATGAAAACTAGAGTGTTCTAAGAAATGAAAACGGAGCGTGTCTCTCCCCCACATAAGTATGATAACATCCAACCATTTATTACAGAAAATAAAACCAAAAAAACTGAAAACAAAAATAAAATACGCTCCAAGTAAAGCACATAAGATGTGACCGAATAAAAATATCATTTCACTAGAAGTGACCTGATAATTTGTTGATGAAGAAGGGGATGCCTTGGGCATCCCCAAGCTTAGACGCTTGAGTCTTCTTGGAATTTGCTTGGATGTACCACCAGGGAATCCCCAAGCTTAGGTTTTTCACTCTTCTTGATCACATCATATCATCCTCTTCTCTTGACCCTTGAAAACTTCCTTCACATCAAAATTCTCACAATCTTCATTAGCAACGTTAGTGCAATTGAAATAATAAATTCACATGGTTCAGTTTAAACAAAAGTCTAACACTCAAAAACACATTAGCTACTGTCACAAATTCTTTTAAAACTCCTTTTCTCAAAAGAACACCAAAAGAAAGAGATTAAGATGCAAATGCGATAAATGGCAGAAATCTCTAAAAACAGAACAACAGGTAAAGATCGATTTTTTTCAAAAATATTCTGTTGCTCAAATAAAAAAAAATTCTAATAAAATTTGCGCAGATTACTCAGGATTAAGCACAAAAAAGCTCAGGTCATTTTGAATTTTCTGTGATTTTTAACGGAATTAATAGTGGACAGCAGAAATCTGTTTCCTGCGCAGAAATCCGAAATATAGGCTCAACTTTCCACTAAAGGCTTTACTTGGCTCAACAAAAACTCAAAACAAAAGATACAGAGGGGTTTCTAAGGAAATAGACAACACCCAGGGTCCAATCAGACCAAAGAAAACGAAAAAAAAACGAGTTGAAAACAGCGAAATAATACGGGTTGTCTCCCGGTAGCGCTTTTCTTTAAAGACTTTCAGCTAGGCACAATGATTTTTATAAGATGCCCACATAAGAATAAGAGTTGAAGAACAATAAGATAGCATCAAGAAGAAAATATGAAACACATTTAATTCTAACCCACTTCCTATGAAAAAGAATCTTGTAGAAAAACAAGTCAACGAAGCACAAAGTGACTAGCATAGAAAGACAAAATAAACACAACATAAAAAATTTCAACATAAAGAGGGGAACTTACTATTGTTGAGATGCATAAAACCATGTTTCCCTCTCTCATAATAACTTTCAGTAGCATCATGAATAAAATTAACAATATAGCTATCACATAAAACATTCTTATCATGAGCCACATGCATAAAAGAATTAATACTCTCCACATAAGCATAGTCATTCTTATTAGTAGTGGGAGAAAATTCAACAAAATAGCTATCATTATTATTCTCATCAGCATAATCATCAAATATAAGAGGCATATTTAAATAATAATTAATTTTCTCCTCAATAGTAGGTGGACTGAAAAAATCATAATCATTATAATCATCATAAAGAACTCCAACATGATAGACAAGTTGTATATTAGGGAGATGGTTTTGGGTAATCCCTCCATAACTATGACAAGTTTCATAAGGATAATTGTAATCATAGCCTATGTTATAGCATCTTTTATAATAGTTATCAAAGACTTGATGCATTGTATCATCATAGGCAATAGAATAGTTATCTTTCAAAGTGCATTCATTTGTAAACATATCATCATTTTTACTAGAAAGAGATGTATCAAGCATATAATCATTAGTAGAAAAAGGATTTTCAAACACATCACCCACAAGCTCAGAGCTTTCTTTACTATCATTGGAAGGAACATGGATGGTACTAATAGTACAACAATTATCATCATTTTCAAAATTGGTACCAAAGAGATTTTCAATATCAAAAGTAGTGTGTTTCTCCCAATCATGATCACTTTCATAATTAACAGGCATAGGAAGATCATCGAGTTTAGACTCATCAAAAACTATAATAGGAGCTACATGCTTAGGAGGATATACCGCTACCTCTCTCCTTTTACTCCTCCTCTTCTTCTTCTTCCTCTTCTTCCCCTCTTTAGGAGGGAGAGGCTTAAAAGGGCGCTTCTCCACATACCCTGGTTTATTATCAGGAACAATAGAAAGAACTTTGGAGGATTTCTCCTCTTCATTAATAAGAACAAAACACATATTAGTCCTGTCATATTTTGGTAAAGTCTCCTCTTTTATAATATTTTGTATGTAAGTATTTGCATCGCAATTATCAACACAATAGAGATGGCAACCATGCAATACACTATTCATATCAAAAGCACTCATAACTATCAAAGAAGTTTTTCTTAGTAACTCTTCACACCCCAAAAATAATGTAAGTTCATCATGCTCATTAGGGGTGATCATGTCATCACAATACAAACTTAAAGTGCTCATAGGATTCGAAATGCTACTATCATGGCCTGAGCTTTGCAAATTAAAATGACCCACTTCATAGCAAAGTTCACAAATAAAAGGATAGAGGGCCCAAACTTTTTCACCAATATCATTTAGAGCCCTATCCCACTTTCTAGTTTTTTCATTCCTATGATGGATACAATATTCTTCTTCGATTTGATTATTTTCACAAGGTCTAAGTGCTCCACAAAAATTAACATGCTTATAAGAAACAGTACTTTCAGAAGTTTGAGCATGTTTATTGCAATCATCAATAACAATTTCATTTTTAATGCAAGTGTCTTTAAAAGGTTCATGATATATGTCACCATTTTTAGGAAGATTAATATAAGAAGCAAAGGATCTATACCAACCGACAACCATTTGAGGATCAAGACCATATTTAGCATTAAGCTCATGAAAATTAGCAGTTTCAGCAAAAGTCTTAATGCAATCATACTCATAGTTTATACCTGATTCTTTACCTTTGTTGTTATTCCAATCTTCATTATTGGTTTCAATTCTTTCAAGAAGATCCCATTTAGCTTCAACCTTCTTACTTGAGAAAGAAACCTCTGAACATGCATCTAGATAATCCCTGTAATGTCCTGAAAGCCTTGCATAAAAGTTAGTAACAATTATGTCCTTAGGAAGATCATGGTTACAACATTTAAGTATTAATGTTTTCAGTCTTCCCCAAGCATAATATGATCATGGAGCATCAGAAATTATATATACGTTGGAGACGTATCACCCCCACCCCTAAACCAACCCCGTTCCCGCACCCCGCCCCACGTTGACCCTGCCGCCACGTCGCCGTCCGCCGCCACCTCGCCGTCCGCTGCCGCCACCGCCTGCCCCTCCCCGACTGCTCCCTCTCCCGCCGTCGACCTCCCGCGCCACCAACACCGACGGCCACGCTTCCTCTCCGCCCCCGGCACCGGCCTGCCCACGCCCCGGCCCTATGCCTCCTCCTCTACCACCGAGGGTGAGCTAGAACTCCGTCTTCTCCCTCGCATTTTTTATGTCGCGTCACCTAGGTGTCATTTCCCGTACGCAAGCGTTACGAAGATAAATATGCATTATAGGTAAGCATATTTTGAACAGTAACGCTTGCGACATTTACGGGACAGTCGGCGGATGCGTAGTTGGGTACGTTTTCCATGTTCTGCTCCGGTCTGGGTCAGGATTTCGGTAGCGCCTCCTCGTTGTTCTCCTTATGAACACCCTCTCGGCTTTTTCCGAGACGTGTATCGGGAGAGCAGCGGGGAGGTGCTGCCAAAATTCTGTCTCGGATCGGGGTAGAGCATGCAGAACGTACTCAATCTTCGGATCCGGCGGCTGCTAGGACCCTTACCTATTAGAGATGTAGGTTGATGTTTCATTTTGCACGGTAGAAAAAATTACTTTGATGCAATTAATTTCATGCTATGTATGTTGTTTGGATCCAGAATAAAACAGAGGATGGTTGATAATGGGTGGATATACAGTGGCCAAATTATTGCGATTGAAAAGTCAGATGAGCTGGTATGGAAGATGGATTTCTTAGTGAAGGAGTTAGCATGTTGTTCAAAGGCAGGCCTTCGTCCATTTTGCCCTTGCAGTCATTGCAGGAGGCGTCAGCATAAGGGAAAAGACGGTCAGAGAAAACACCTTTAGTCTTATGGGTATATGCCGGGCTTTGTCATGATGGTTGACTTTGCTGAATAGGAACGTGACAGTGGCAGGGTGATGCGGCAACGGATCAATGGCAAGGAGTACGATGGGATTAGAAACTTTCTAAATGATCTCCGTTATGCCTACATGCCAGATTCGCCACCTTCACACGAGGAACCGGAGGAACTGTGTGAACCTGAGGAACAGGAGCCTACCGCGAAGGCCTACTTTCATATGATGGAAACGGCTGAGAGACCTCTGTACAAAGGTGCAAGTATTTCTTAGCTCGATGCCATCTCGCATGTACTAGCCAAAAAGCTCGAGTATGGCAACACTCGTTCATACTTTGAAGCTCATCTGCAAATATATGGTAACATGTTGCCCGAAGGACGTTGTCTGGCTAAAAGCATGTACGAGACGAAGAAAATATTGCAAGAGCTCAACATGGATTATGAAAAGATAGATTGATGTCCCAAAGGTTGCATCTTGTTTCGGCAACAGTTTGCGGAGGACAAGTATTGTACCCTGTGTGGATCCTCTAGGTATCATGAGGTAAAGGGAGCGGATGGTCATAAAAAGCAGACGAAAGTCGCCGTGAAGATTCTTCGTTACCTCCCATTGATAAAAAGAATCCAGCAGCTTTACACGAACAAGGAGTCTGCCACACAAATGACGTGGCACAAGATGGGGAAGAGATACGAGGACAAGCACAGACGGATAAAGATGGGACATCCATCTGATGGTCAGGCATGGAAGAATTTTGATGCAAAATACCCCGAGGAGGCAAAAGAGGCTCGAAACGTCAGAATTGCGACATCAACCGATGGGTTCAATCCGTACGGTATGTCGACTGCCTCATACAGTTGCTGGCCTGTGTTTGTTATTCCGCTTAATCTCCCTCCCGGAGTCCTAATGCAAACGAAGAGCATATTCCTGTCGCTGATCATTCTGGGGCCTAAATACCCGGGGAAGAATTTGAGTGTCTACATGCAACCGCTTGTGGATGATCTGTATCACTCTTGGCACCGCGGGACTATGACATATGACCATGCATCAAAGAGAAACTTCTTGATGAAAGTTTGGTTCCACTATTCCATGCACGACATGCCCGGGTACACCCTATTCTGCGGATGGTGTACAACTGGTAAGTGGCCATGCTCAGTGTGCAGGAACCGACTTGAGTTCCTTCGGCTAAACGGGGGTAAGAAGTATTCCGCGTTCGACGCTCGTCGAAAGTTCTAAGAAGAAGGCATCAGTTTAGAGAAGACAAAAAGAACTTCAAAAAGGGAAGACTTGAGCGTGAAGAGAAAGAGATACCAACTTTTGATGGTGCATCTGTTGATGATGAGCTAGGTGCTCTCGTGCCTGCTCCGGGAAATGGCCCACGACATGTGGGATATGGTGTGACTCTCAACTGGACTCACGTGGAAGGCTTGACGCGGCTCCAATATTACAAGGACCTCAAACTACCCCATAACATCGATGTGATGCACACCAAAAATAATATCGGAGATTCTCTGTTTCACACAGTGCTGAACATTCTTGAGAAGTCAAAGGATAATGTCAAGGCTAGACTCGATGTTAAGAAGATCTATGATAGGGATATATTACACATGGAGCCTCCTAACAACCGAAAAAAATTGGTTCAAGCCGCATGCCGACTTCTGCCTTAATAGTCTCCAAAAGAAGGAGGCATTCATGTGGCTCAAATACGTCGTGATGTTCCCTGACGGTTATTGTTCGAGCATAAGTAAGGGAGTCAATCTTGCAATGGGAAAAGTCACCGGGCTCAAGAGTCACGACTATCATATTTGGATTGAGCGGCTGATGCCGGTGATCGTTCGAGGCTATCTCCCCGATTGTGTGTGGCGAGTGCTCGTGGAGTTGAGCCATTTCTTCTGCACACTCTATGCTAAGCAGATATGTCCCCTGATTATTCAGAAGCTGCATGATCTAGTGCCGGAGTTGCTATGCAACTTAGAGACGATATTTCCGCCAGGCTTCTTTACTCCGATGGCACATCTTGTTGTGCATCTCACGAACGAGGCACTCTTGGGTGGACCGGTGCAGTTCTGTTGGAAGTTTTGTATTGAGAGAGAGTTTAAGTATAGTCAAACCAAACGTGGAAACAAAAATCAGATTGAAGCATGCATAGCTGAGGCAACTATCCTCCAGGAGTGGGTAGACGCTAGGCTAACGTACTTCCCCGATGATGTTCCCACTATGCATAACCAGGCCTCTCGGTACAATTTCCACGAGCCCAAGAAATACCCCAAGATCCTCCTCTTCAAGTGTCCTGGTGGCAAGGCCGGTGGCGCAAAAAAGTATATCTTGACCAAGGAAGAGCTGGAGTGCATAATGCTATATGTGCTCTTGAACATGGATGAAGTGGTTCGTGACGAGGGGGAAGCGAGCAATTTCCTCAGGTAAAATGGTGAACTAAATTACTTTGCAACTAGTAACTCGGTTTCGCTCTAATAAATATTTATCTTATTTTACCCAATTCAAGGATGAAATGTGGTCGGGAACGGTTGATCCCGACGAAGCCGAGCTGGACATTCTTCTGAAAGAGCGTGCCCCCGGAAAGAAAAAATCCACGACTTCGTTCAGGGAAAAGGTAAATTTCTAGCCTGTCCCCCTACCTTGCAATCCGTGTCTTGTCCTTTTTATTACACATAACTAATGCACAAAACAATTTATACTGAACTTGTAGGGAGCTGATCCCAATGTTGTGATGTCTGATGAGTTGAGATGTGTCTCCCAAGGCTGTAACCATAGAGTCGATGGGTATGAGAAGTATGATGTGAATGGGTATTGCTTCCATACAGAATGGGTATTGCAAAATCTATAAATACCGGGGTTTTCACAAAAGGAGCCGGTGAGTTTGATTACTACGGAAGGTTACAGAACGTATACGATCTGACGTACAATAATACGAACATAGAAATCAAGCTCGTTGTGTTCAAATGCCACTGGTTCGACCCAAAGCATGGACAGAAAAGTACCCCTTCCATTGGGTTAGTTGAAGCGGATCCGACGTCTTCATTGTGGCCCACCAAGCCAAGCAAGTTTATTATTTGCCCTACCCATGTCAGAAAGAGGAACTCAAGGGCTGGGAAGTCGTGTTCCAGGTGTCGCCACATGGGAAGCTACCCATGCCCTCTGAAGATGATTATAGCAACATTAACCCTAAAACATACGAGGGAATTTTCTATCAAGAGCAAGAGAACTTTGGGGACTTCGGCATACAAGGTCTCGAGGATATCAAGGACGATGCACCAACAGGGGGTGATGTAGTGGTGAATATAAAGGACATAGACATGCTCAACAAGTTGCAGGATAGTGACGATGAAGACGTCGGATCCGCTGTAACCTTCTGTGCGAGGAGCCTCCAACTTACTACACCCGTGATAGTGATGTTGATAGTGACGATGAGAACCTAAGAACTAATTACGAGACTGATGATTCATGGTGAGGGTCTTTTTATGTCTTTTTTATGCTTAGTATTTATGTTTATTCTTAGTATTTATGTATGTATTTATTATCATTTGTATTTATTTTCTAACATGCTTCTTAATTGCATTACATCTTTATGCTTACTGTTTACCCTTTCTCAATGCAGGTGATCCACCAATATGAGCCAAGGCAAAGAATCATTGGCCACTTTGCTGAACTCGATGCGCCAGAGGAAGGCTACCAGAAGTGGAAGCGAGCCTGTTCCAAACCCGAGATACATTGCAGATGGCGGTGGGAGCAGAGGTGGAGGGGGATGGGGATCTGTTGTTCCACTCCCTCCGAGGGGAGGACAAGGGCGAGGTGGAGGACGAGGGAGAGGTGGAGGACAAGCACTACTAGAGGGTGGTGACATACACTCCGCTTCTGGCGACGTGGCTTCACAGTCCCGTGAGTTGGCGTCTCGATATGAGGAGACGAAGTCTCGCGAAGAGGGGACGGTGTCTGGCGGCGAGGGGACGGTGTCTCATGGCGAGGGGTCCACGAAGAAGCCACAGATTCGTGGGGAATTGACTGTCCCTCATGACTCCAAGATGCCTAAAACCAAGTAGGAGAAAGTCCTCATTGTTCCTAACGGCATTGAGTAAGTTACTATATTAATTTTGAACACGTCATTTCATTTGTATCAAAATATTTTGACATGTACTAATGTTTGATTATTCTACAACAACTGGACATTTCCACCGGGGAGCCATGTTCCTAACACCTTGCTTGGAGCTCTGATTAGGAAGTACTGGCCGGGCTTGTACACTATGGTCCCCAACGGCGAGAAGAAGCTAGCTCGCCATTGGGTAGACTATGAGGCCGCCGATTGTGCGGGCTTCGAGACAGCTTCTGACGCCGTGATCAGCACGTTCTGGGTAAGGCGAGTTTTTCCAATTACGTTCATAGTTGATGCCCCCACCATGCTAGATCATTACTCTCACAATCTTTTTGTGCATGTTTACAGAGATTCTTTAGGGTGCTTCCGGAGTATCATATCTCGGCGAACAAGACTGTGCGGGGGGCATGTAAGAAGCTGACACGACAACAGTTCTACAATATAAAGCATACCTGCATCAATCAATTCAGTTCTGAGAAGTTCGGCAAGACGGTGCCGAAGCATGAGAATGTGATTGAAGAGCCTCGGTGACTTTGGAAGATTACATCGCGGTAAGTAAAAATTGTCAATGGTATCATATGTTGCTGCTAAACTGCAATTGTATTATCTGTTCTTCAAAATGAGTCTTGAATTTTTCAGGTTATGCCCCATTGGGCCGATGGTAAAGAGGACGCATGGGAGGCGATGGTGGCAATATGGCTCGGGCAGAACGAGGAGTTTAATCCATAAGAGAGCGGAACAAGGCAAACCACGGCCACGAGGGGACACACTGTGCGGGAGCCCGCAACCATGCGCGCTTCAAGGAAAAGATGTTATGCACATACATCGAACAACATTCATTTATTCCCTTCATGTTTCTATCTGGTATGCATAACATTTCTTTGCCGATGCAGGAGTCCATCACGGGGAATGCCCCTCTTACTGACATGGAAGCATGGGGGAAGAGGAGGATCAAGAGGCCCGATTCATCCAAGCCTTAGCCCTCACTTCCAGAGTACTTCGGTAGCGCCAAGGAGGACATAGATAGGTACTGCACGGTGTTCCGGGGTTTTCATCCGTGGGTGGATAACCCTATTCAGCAGGAGACCGCGTGAGCGCTTTGGTCATGGGCAGGCGTGATGACTAACATTGGTAGACCCCAAGTGCAAGGTGTGAAGAGTGCAGCAACAAGTTTCCCCTCAGAAAAGAAACCAAGGCTGAATCGACCAGTAGGAGGACAAGCAATCTCCGAAGGTTGATGCAGTTGAGGTGGTAGGACGCACTACCGGTTCAGCAGCAACGTGGAATCTACGCAACACAATAAAATCACTTTGTCCCAATGTAGCAGTGAGGTTGTCAATTTCACCGGTTTTGCTGAACACAAAGAGGTTAAACGTATGGTGTGGAAAATAGTATGAGAACAGTATGAAAGCAGTAGAAGCAATATGAAAGCAGTATGAAAGTAGTAGGTGTTTTATCAGTATGAGGAAAAAGGACCAGGGTCCACAGTTCACTAGTGGTGTCTCTCCGTGAAATATAAATAACATGTGTGGTGAACAAATTACAGCTGGGCAATTGACAGAAATGAAGGCTGCACCGTAGCGCATATGCAAGACATAAAGATTACTATGTGATTCATGCGGGCATTACAACAAAATACATAGACCGTTATCCAACTGCATCTATTACTAAAAATCCACCCTTCGAATATCATACGAACAAACGTTGGGTATTAAGTTGCAAGCAACAGATAATCGCAGTAAGCAAAGTGTGTAATTTAAACAATATAAATGAAGTAAACATCGTTGTTTTCTCCCTAATGGCAACATCACATCCTCCATCCGTCATGTTTATGTCACTCGAGCATAGACGCAAAGGAGGCATGAACCCACTATCAAGCATAAATACTCCCTCTTGGAGTTACTAGCATCTACTTGGTTAGAGCATCTACTAATAACGGAGAGCATGCAGGATCATAAATAACATATGCATGAAGATAACATGATATATTGATAATCAGAAGACATATCACTCAACAATCATCAGATCCCAGCAAACACAACATGTAGCATTACATAAAGATGATCTTGATCATGGTAGGAAGCTCACAAGATCTAAACATGAGGTACAAAGTGGAGAGAAAAACCATCTAGCTACTGCTATGGACCCGTAGTCCAGGGATGAACTACTCACGCATCACTTCGGAGGAGAGCATGGTGGTGTAGACCCCTCCGGTGATGATTTCCCCCTCCGACAGGGTGCCGGGGAGAGCTCTAGAACCCTCCCGATCTCGGGATGACGGTGATGGCGGCCTCGGGTGTTTCTCGGGTAAAAGTGGGATATCTTTCGGGCTTACGTCTCGGGGGGATTATATAGGCGAAGGCGGTGGAGGCCTGGGGGCCCCACAGCACCCCCCGGCGCGGTCAGGGGGCGCCGCCCTATGTTGTGGTCCCCCTGAGGCCCCCCTCCGGGTCTCGTCGGGACTCCGTGGAACCTTCAGGAATTCTATGACATTCGGGCTTTGAATTTTCCAATTTCGAGAATATTTCCAGAACAACTTTTCTGAAACTAAAAACAGCAGAAAACAGGGAACTGGCTCTGTGACATCTTATCAATAGGTTAGTCCGGAAAATCGATAAAAATGACATAAAGTGTATAGCAAACATGTGGGAAACAATAAGAAAACAACATGGAGCATCAGAAATTAAGGATACATTTATGACATATCAACATCCCCAAGCTTAGTTCCTACTCGTCCTCGAGTAGATAAACGATAAAAACACAATAATTTCTGAGGTGACATGGTACCAACATAAACTTGATCATCTAAATTGTAAAAGCATATATAAGTTGAGATCATAGAAATTCAACACAAGCATGATAAATAAAACTTTAATAATAAAGCATAGCAACCACTTTGCATCATGAGAAGTAACTCAAATAAAAGATCATGAATAACAATGCAAAGAAAGATATACGTTTGTTTCAAGTATAGAGAAATCATGTCAAAGTGATATTTCGCTAGTCCTTAAGAGTGGGGAAAAACATAAATGCCACCTTCAAAGTTCTCGAGGAAGACTAGAACAAATAATTAGAGAACAGGCAATAACAGATCAGGAATCAATTAATAATGTTTCTGGGACAAATGCACATAAAACTCAGAATGGCAAAAATGCTCTCTCAACTGCGCATAACATTAGAAAATGGAGACTCAACATAAAAGTAAAAGAAAGTACCTTCGTAGAGGGAAGCAGGGATCACTCATGTGCTAGAGCTTTTATTTTATTAAAAGAGGCATTGAAAACATTTTTAAGAGAGGTGTATGCTTATATCAACGAATGGTAAACCGAAAATACAGTACGTCACAAGCCAACTAGACTTCACAAGAGCGGCTCCCATAGAAGGAGGCATCTGGGTAGAAGGTCATCGCTCTTTCTCTTCTGTTTACACAATTATGCTTTGACTGATAAATTAGGGGCAAAAATAGTGAAGAGAATTTGTGTTATTAATTTGGGGCTGGGCACCCCGATGCTAGCTCTTCTATCATTGGATAAGCGGATGAAGCCACTAGTACAGGGAGTGAAAGTCCAATCAACAAGTGAGATAAAGATTATCTATTTACGTCCTCATGATCTAAAACATGAGCACAAAACAGGAGTAATTTTGAAAGTTTTAAAGGTAACACATGAGCAATTTACTTTAGAGTGGCAGTTAATTACCACATGTAGGTAGGTATGGTGGACACAATGGGAAAACTTTTGTTTTTGGGAGTTGGATGCACGAGTAGACCTCATACTCAGTACGGGTGTAGGCTAGCAAAAGACTGGGAGCAACAAATCAAGAGACCATAAGAGCCATAATCATGCATAGCGATATAAACATCATAAGTCAAAGCATAAGTGGTACCACAAGTTCAAAAAAAATGATCATAGAGGCTATTCGTTACTGGTTTATAGTCATAAACATGGTGTGGGCATGCGCCAAGTCAACCGAATAAAACATTCAAAGTAGAACACCACAAATTTATGCTTCAATATGACAAGAACAACTCATGATTCTTTCAATGGCACATTAAACACTCTCAGCTATTTGAGGCTAATCACGCTACCCAATAACCACAAGGCTTTAAAACTAAAATAACATCCAGCATGATATGAAAAAGTTCTAGCCACACTCTATACAAACTTCTACTTGCACCGTTAAAAATTCTACCTCAAGCAGCAGTTTCTTTTCCCAACAAGCACCATACAAATCATGCTTTAACAAAAACTCTCTAAATTCTACAGCAAGCAAACATGATAGGACTCACATATCACTACTAAAACTAACAGCTCTGAATAAGAGATGCAATGAAAACAAGAGCTAAACATGAATTTTTGCAGTGACTAGAAGAAAACTAAGAATACTAGCATAGCAAGTATTCAAATGAAAAAGCGGAGAGTATCTCTCTCCCACACAAGGATTTTAGGTCCAATGATATTATTTCAGAAAGGAAAGCAAAAGGAAACAGAAGAAAAACAAACAGATATCCAAGTAAACTTCAGATGATGTGACCGAATAAAAATATAGTTTCACGAGAAGTGACCTGATAGATAGTTGATGAAGAAGGGGATTCCTTGGGCATCCCCAAGATTAGATGCTTGAGTCTGCAAAAAATATGCTTGTATGAACCATGGGGGCATCCCCAAAATTTGAGCTTGCACTCTTCTTGATCACATATATCAGCTCTTCTCTTGACACTTGAAAACTTCCTTCACACCACACTCAAACAGTAATTCGCATTAGAGGGTTAGTGCAACAATTAAAAATCCATTGGCTCTGTATGGCACAAGTGCTATTGATACTTTTAAACATTAGCTATAGCCACTGATGTTTCGTGAAGCAAAGAAATCCACTAGACATCGCAAAAGAGCAAATGCAAGAAAAATGGCAGAATCTGTCAAAACCAGAACTGTCTGTAAAGACGATTTTTTCGAGGCACCTACATTGCTCAGATCAAAAAACATAAAGAACGAAAAGTGGCGGAATTTTCTGAGGAATAAGCACAAAAAATTACAGGATATTCCAGGATTTTATATGATTTTTTACGGTGGACAGCAGAAATCTGTTTCCTGTGCAGAAATCCGAAAACCAACTCCAACTCTCATCAGAAACCTTACTTGGCACTACTAAAACATGAAAAGAAAGATACAAAGGATTTTCTACAGAAGTATACAAGTCCTTGACTCAAATAAAATAGAGAAAAACCAAGCAAAAAATAAAACCATGGGTTATCTCCCAAGAAGTGCTTTTCTTTAACGCCTTTTAGCTAGGCCCAGAAAAGTGGAATCAAGTATTTTCAAGTGAAGAAGCATCCAAATTGTAACTTGTTAGAATAGTGGAATAAAAATGCAACTTCATTCTCTTTGTAGGAAATTGTTCCATAGCTTTCTTGAGTGGGAACTAAAATCTAATATTCCCCTCTTTCATATCAATAAAAGAACCAACAGTTCTAAGAAAAGGTCTTCCCAAAACAATTGGACAAGAAGCATTGAATTCAATATTCAAGACCAAAAAATCAAAGGGGACAAGATTATTATTAACCATGATAAGAACACCATCAACTCTCCCCAAAGGTTTCTTTCTAACATTATCAATAAGACGAATATCCAAATAACAAGGTTCCAATGGTGGTAAATCAAGAATATCATAGAGTTTCTTGGGTATAACAGAGATACTAGAACCAATATCACATAGAGCGTTGCAATAAAAATCATTCACTTTCATTTTAATAATAGGTTCCCAACCATCATCTAGCTTCCTAGGGATATAGGCTTCACATCTTAATTCATCCTCTCTAATTAGCATGAGAGCATTTGTAATATGTTTTGTGAAAGCCATATTCATAGCACTAGCATTAGTACAACTAGCAAGATTTTGTAAGAACTTAATCACTTCAGTTATGTTGCAATCATAGAATTCAAGATCATTTTTATCAAAGATAATGGGACCATTGTCTCCCATGTTTCTAAAAAATTCAGCACTTTTATCAGGAACATTTTTAGCAGTTTCAGGCAATTTTGCAATTTTACTAGCAGAAGTGGGAGTGTTTCCAACACCAATTACTTTACCATTGATAGTGGAAGGTTTTATAGCATGATAAGCTTCAGTTTTACTAGTGGTGGTCATGGTGCAAACATTAGCTATATTATTCTTTCTAGCTATTTCATCTTCTCTTTCCCATCTAGCATGCAATTCAGCTAACATTCTAACATTATCATCAATTTGAATTTGGATATAATTCAAAGTTTTACTTTCTTTAACATCATGAGGCGTAAACTTTATTTTCAGAAAATCAACACCAAGAGCAAGGCTATCAACTTTAGAAGCAAGAACATCAATTTTGCCAATTTTTTCCTCAACAGATTTATTAAAAGCAGTTTGTGTACTAATAAAATTCTTAAGCATGTTCTCGAGATCAGAGGGTACACTTTTATTGTTGTTGTAGGAGTTACCATAAGCATTGCTATTATTAGGAAGATATGGCCTATAATTGTTGCTACCAAAATTATTCTTATAAGCATTGGTGTTGAAATTATTCTTTTTAATGAAGTTCACATCAACATGCTCTTCTTGAGAAACCAAAGAGGCTAAATGAACATTATTTGGATCAATAGGAGCATGGCCATACACAAGCATAGACATAATAGCATCAAGTCTTTCATTCAAAGAGGAGGTTTCTTCAAGAAAATTTACCTTCTTACCAGTTGTAGCTCTACCATCATATCATCAAGAAGATTTGTTGCTAACTCCAAGGTCATGGACATAAAGGTTCCTCCAACAGCTGATTCCAGAAGGTTTCTTGAAGAAAAATTTAGACCTGCATAAAAGGTTTGGATGTTCATCCAAGTAGTCAGTCCATGAGTGGGACAATTCTTTACCAAATATTTCATTCTTTCCCAAGCTTTAGCAACATGCTCATTATCAAGTTGATTAAAATTCATAATGCTACTTCTTAAAGATATAATCTTAGCAGGAGGATAATATTTTCCAATGAAAGCATCTTTACACTTAGTCCAATAATCAATACTATTTCTAGGCAAAGACAACAACCATTCTTTAGTTCTTCCTCTCAAAGAGAAAGGAAACAATTTCAGTTTAATAATATATCCATATACATCTTTATATTTTTGCATCACACATAGTTCAACAAAATTATTAAGACGGGCAGCAGCATCATCAGTACTAACACCAGAAAGTTGCTCTCTCATAACAAGATTTAACAAGGCAAGCTTTATCTCATAAAAATCAACCGTAGGAGCAGGTCGAGCAATAGGTGTGCTTATGAAATCATTGTTGTTGGTGCTAGTGAAGTCACACAACTTAGTGATCTCAGGAGTAGTCATTTTAAAGACTAAAAACAGGAATAAAACTACAGCTAGTATAAGAACTATTTTTTTGTGTGTTTTGATAAAGAGAAGCAAACAAGACAAAATAAAATAAATTAAGAAAAAAAAACAAAGTAAAGAGATTGGAAGTGAGAGACTCCCCTTGCAGA
Source organism: Alopecurus myosuroides (assembly GCA_028641055.1). Taxonomy (NCBI): domain Eukaryota; kingdom Viridiplantae; phylum Streptophyta; class Magnoliopsida; order Poales; family Poaceae; genus Alopecurus; species Alopecurus myosuroides. The sequence continues at coordinate 778,280,944 of CM054057.1, forward strand.
AATTATCTTCCTCCCCGGCAACGGCGCCAGAAAACTTTGTTGATGACTAACGTTGGTAGACCCCAAGTGCAAGATGTGAAGAGTGCAGGAGAAAGTTTTACCTCAGAAAAAAAACCAAGGTTGAATTGACCAGTAGAAGGACAATCAATCTCTGGAGGTTGATGAAGCTGAGGTGGCAGGGCGCACTACCGGTTCAGCAGCAACGTGGAACCTACACAACACAATCAAATCAGTTTGTCCCAACGTAGCAGTGAGGTTGTCAATCTCACCGTTTTTGTTGAACACAAAGAGGTTAAACGTATGGTGTGGAAAATAGTATGAGAACAATATGAAAGCAGTAGAAACAGTACGAAAGCAGTATGAAAGCAGTAGGTGTTTTATCAATATGAGGAAAAAGGACCGGGGTCCACAGTTCACTAGTGGTGTCTCTCCGTGAAAGATAAATAACATGGGTGGTGCACAAATTATAGTTGGGAAATTGACAGAAATGAAGGCTGCACCGTAGTGCATATGCAAGACATAAAGATTACTATGTGATTAATGCGGGCATTACAATAAAAAAATAGACCGTTATCCAACTGCATCTATGACTAAAAATCCACCCTTCGAATATCATATGAACAAAACGTTGGGTATTAAGTTGCAAGCAACTGATAATCGCAGTAAGCAAAGTGTGTAATGTAAACAATAACATCATCCTTAGACAAAGCATTGTTGTTTTCTCCATAATGGCAACAACACATCCTCCATCCGTCACGTTTCTGTCACTCGAGCACAGATGAAAAGGTGACATGAACCCACTATCGAGCATAAATACTCCCTCTTGGAGTTACTAGCATCTACTTGGCCAGAGCATCTACTAATAACGGAGATCATGCAACATCATAAATAACATAAGCATGAAGATAACATGATATATTGATAATCAGAAGAAATAGCATTCAACATTCATCAGATCCCAGCAGACACAACATGTAGCATTACATAAAGATGATCTTGATCTTGTTAGGCAGCTCACAAGATCTAAACATGAGGTACAAAGTGGAGCGAACAACCATCTAGCTACTGCTATGGACCCGTAGTCCAGGGATTAACTACTCACGCATCACTTCGGAGGAGGGCATGGTGCTGTAGACCCCTCCGGTCATGGTTTCCCCCTCCGGTAGGGTACCGGGAAGAGCTCCAGAACCCTTCCGATCTCGGGATGATGGTGATGGAGGCCTCGGGTGTTTCTCGGGTAAAAGTGGGATATCTTTAGGGTTTAAGTCTCGGGGGGATTATATAGGCGAAAGGGCAAAGGCGGTGGAGGCCTGGGAGGCCCACACCACCCCCGATACGGTCGGGGGGGGGGCGCCGCCCTATGGTGTGGGCCCCCTAATGCCCCCCCCCTCCGGGTCTCTTTGGGACTCTGTGGAACCTTCAGGAATTCTAAGACTTCCGGGCTTCGAATATTCGGATTTCGAGAATATTTCCGGAACAACTTTTCTGAAACTAAAAACTGCAGAAAACATGGAACTGGCTCTATGGCATCTTGTCAATAGATTAGTCCGGAAAATCGATAAAAATGACTAAAGTGTATAGAAAACATGTGGGAAACAATAAGAAAACAACATGGAACATCAGAAATTAAGGATACATTTATGATGTATCGGGGCGCGGCAGGGAGCATTGCCGTTTGCGTTGCCTTGATCAGGTGACCCCGCGTACTCCCGAGTTGAGAATCACGCATAACAAGGCCACACTCACCGCCGACGACCCCGCTGTCCCTCCTCCTCGCCTGACTTCCCGAGCTCGCGCCGAAGTAAGTTTTTCTCAATCTCATCCTCTTTTCGACATTTCTTTTTTAGTGGCTAACTTGACGAGATTCAACTTACATCAAGATTCATTTTTCTTGATATTGTAGTCTTCTTTCGGCGAGGCCTTCGATGCCGTTATGGCGGAGTACGCCGTTGCGTATCAGGAGTGGGCGCAGAAGAGAGAGGCCTATGACGCCTGGGAAGAGCTGCACAATGCAGTAAGTTTCACCCTTTTCATTCTGCAAATGATGACAAGTCCTATTTTCCCCTACTTTGAACCTTTATTTCTGGAAAGCCTAACATCAAAACTATCTTGTAGGCGGACGAGAGGTTTTATGCCACTGGAGAGCGGGTTCCATTACCAATTGCACGGCCACTGAGGCCTGGGCTGCCGCCACCATTTCCATCGAAGGAGGACTTCACTCAAGTAGGCTACCCGATGACACCGGTAATTTATATGCCAAACCAATTGTTACCATTGTAATGTGCCTGCCAAGTTGCTAACTTCTACTAAAAAATGCATGTAGAGACCGGGACACTCCGTGGCTACTCCCTTTGGTCGTGCTGATGGCTCGCCCAGTCGCACGATCACAACGTTTCATCCCTCTCCTGGTGCATCGCCAAATCCGTCGCGCGAGATCGATGCCCGTGGTACTCACTCGCCGAGTTCCCCGAATGGTTCGATGGCGGGTACCCAACACAGAGCGAAGCCTATTCTCACTCGGTCCGAGATCGGCACATCGAACTCCCGCGAGATCTAGCTAGGATGATCGATCTTTGTATGCACTATCGATATTGCTCGGATGATGTTCGGATGATTTTGTGCTTTGTACGATGTTTGGATGATATGGATATGATGTTTGCATGTTGTTTGTGTTATTTCTATCATGTTTTTAGTTTTTCTGCAATTTAAATCATATTAAAACCTGCCCGAAACAAAACAACGCAGTACAGCAAAAAAAACTGGCATTTTATACGCCGACGGCATCACCGTCAGCCTCTTCACGCAAAAAGCACATATGCGGCCCATAGGCCGACGGGGACACCGTCGGCGTTTGCGCTCCTGCTCGGCCCAGTAAAGGCCACGTGGCCCATAGGCCGATGGCCCGGCCGTCGGCGTCGCGCCCGCTAACGGCAGCCCGTTACGGGCTCTATGGGGCCCACTTGCGCCTATACGCCGATGTGGCCTGTTTATGCCGACGAGGCTAGACGCCGACGGGGCTACGCCGATGAGGCTAGACGCCGACGGCCACCGTCGGGCCCCCTATACGCCTACGGGGAAGACGTGTACGCCGACGATGGCTAGCCGTCGGCGTATGAACTGCATCCCGTAGTGCTGTCAGATTAGGCGCTCGGTAAGTGCAATTTGCTGTGGCGAAGGCGGTCCCTAGAATCTATTTTTAGCCTTTCACAATTGTCAGACTTGGTAGGGGTTTTTTTTTGTGAAAAGTATCTGGTAGATATTTGTGACTCCATGTCTCAGACTTGGTAGGCTTTTTTTTAAAAAAATTAACCAAAATAGATACTAGTGTCTTGCTAGCCACACTGCACGCTTTATTTGTGTCCACATATATATGACATATTCGCAAGTTGCCTTTTTGGCCAGATGATTTTGCTGAAGCAGATGCGCATTGAAGCGAATAAATTAAGAGGCAGACTAGCTAGGTACTAGGTGACACCTTGTGGATGTTAAATTAGCGTACGTCTACAAGCGCTAGCGGATGCTCGCTATGGCTTATATTTTTGGAAGCATATATCTATCTTATACGCACGACGTTTCTCTGCGGTGTCAAGTCTGTTATTTTATTGTGTTCCGAATCCCATACAAGTGTTGTACTACAGTTGGAGTCCTACCAGACTAAGGCAAGATAACCGTGCTAGACGTGCACAACTACAACTCTATTTCGTGTCCGCCAAGAAAGAGAGTTGTTTGTCCCAATATATAGTGCGAGGTAGTCATAGAATAGACTGAGAGAGAGAAAGATGTGAGATCAAGAGAGATCCACCAGATTAGCACGTAGAGGGCAAACAACTCTCTACGTGCTAATCTGGTGGATCTCTCTTGATCTCACATCTTTCTCTCTCTCAGTCTATTCTATGACTACCTCGCACTATATATTGGGGCAAACAACTCTCTTTCTTGGCGGACACGAAATAGAGTTGTAGTTGTGCACGTCTAGCACGGTTATCTTGCCTTAGTCTGGTAGGACTCCAACTGTAGTACAACACTTGTATGGGATTCGGAACACAATAAAATAACACTCCACCTTGAGACGAAATCCCGTACAATAATCATAGATAGCATCAACTCCTCAATTAAAATCATCACAAGTAAACCTTGTGCCTTGAAACGTCCATAGGACTTATAAACTTCTCACGAAGTCATACTGAGCAAATCAATCGGTAGATCATCGAGAAAACACACAGCTGTCAACAAAGCAGACATACGAAACTTGGGAAACTCCCAATAAAAGTCTGAGTCTGTGTCACTGACCTCAAAAACTGAAACTGCTCAATCATCAAATGACATAAGTCATCATATCTCCTGTGGTGCATAAACGAGCGCATAGCTCATAGTGCAACATCTTAATGCACATCGCATTGTGAAGAACTCATCTCATGGAATATGAACATGCTACAAAACACATAGCACAAATCTCGGCAAACAATACTCATGCAAAAGCATCTTGTACGGAGCGTATCACGTACAACAAAAACTGCCGTCTGAAAAATCCATGACATGGTCTAAAACTGTCCATGTAAAACAACTGTCGGATGAAGGAACCTTCATGCATTGGAGCTTAAACTCTGCAATAGACCTGTCTTGAAAGAGCAAAGACAACTAAATTATACTTGAATCTGAACAGTACTAATGTTGTAGTATCTAGCAGACACATATCTCCTTGCATCACAACTGATCCTCATCACGAACAAAACAATAGGACAAAACCTTCACACGCATAACAGCAAATATCTCTGGAGAGCAAAGAATATATGCTGGCTACCAACAGGCTTAACAATTACCTCCTCCTTAATTTTTCTTCTGATAACAGAACTGTGTTCTTCAAATAAACTGCAGCAATATATTTGCATCCACTATATCCAATGGGCAATAATCCCAAAAACTCCACCTTAAACAAAAATATCCAGTGCATCCATAATCGGCTTGCGCCAAAAACTCGCTCGTATCTTGACTTGCCATATGGAAATCCTTGTGTCACACTCCAACAATAAACGTTGGTACTTCATGATAACCATGAGCAAATAATTTGTGCACAAAGCAGTACAAGCCAAAGAACAGAATATATCTCAATAGAAATTCATCTATACGGAGCAATGAACTAAAGAGATTGCACCTGGTAGCTCTTTGGTGGACATAGCAATGACTCTTGTTGTGTGGCCTAATCTTCACGTGCTGTAGCTAGCAAAAATGTGGCAGCACTTTTCCTCGGGACTTGACGTCCTGATGACCCAAGACCTCCTGCGAAATAGTACAAGAGGTAGTCTGGGGGTGTTATTGCGAGGCATGCGGCCTCAGGTTTGTTTACTTTGTACTTCTTTGATTCTTATATTAATGAAAAACCGGCTGTGTGCCTCAATTTGATGCAGAGGCCGGGACAGTGTTCCCGTTTCCAAAAAAAAAAACGTCCTCAGCAGCCACTATTGATCGGTCTCGCTTTCTTATACTGTACCTTTTTAAGCTTCATTACCCGAATTCTGTCTTGTTCCTTTCCCAAGGAAACACTTGTCTTGTTGTTTCGGCCGACATATATAGTATAATTGTATATGCTCCATCTCCAGAGTTTTAGCACTTGTATTTTGTCTAGAGAAATATGTACTATTTATAGTCTAAGCAGTTGGTTTTATGTTTTTGCAAACAGTTTCTCACTCATGCGAGAATAAAATATGAGTTGTGGACGAGAGAAATGTCGCTAGTACCAACTTGAATTTCGCAAAAGGAACCTGGAACCGGTTCAAACAAATAAACACCCTACCGGGACCCGCTAGAATAATTCTAAATCGGACTCTAGTACGGGTCCATAGCAGTAGATAGATGGTTTTCCTCTTCACTTTATGCCTCATGTTTAGATCTCGTGAGCTGTCTCACATGATCAAGATCATCTATTTGAAATGCTACATATTGTGTTTGCTGGGATCCGATGATTATTGAATGCTATGTCTTTTAATTATCAATCTATCATGTTATCTTCATGTGTAGGTTATTTATGATCTTGCATGCTCTCCGTTGTTAGTAGAAGCTCTGGCAACTACTCCCTCCGTTCCTTTTTTTTTTTGAAACAAGGCAGAATCTTTACCTTTATATTGATATAGAAGGAGCAAACAGGAAGGCCGAGGCCTAAGAGGAAAAAAGATACAACACGAGTCGGCGGTCATGTTGCCCTAGCAACCAACACCGACACTACCACGGCGGAGTCAACCTCATGCAAGACGGAGCCCGGAGCCGCCGCTCCGACATCCATGCCGACCCCGAGGCCGCGCCCCTAACCTAGCCGTCAGCCATGTCGCCCAAGCAACCAAAGCTGACACTACACACGGCAGAGACAAGCTCAACGCAAAACCAAACCTGGAGCCGCCGCTCCGACATCCACGCTGGCCCCAAGGCCACGCCCCTAAACTAGCCGACGGCCAGGTCGCGCTAGCATCCAAGGCCGACACTAAACACTGCGGAGCCGAGCTCAATGCAAGCCTTCCGGAGCCGCCGCTCCGACATCCACGCTAGCCCCGGGGCCGCGCACCACCTGGCCGATGATGAAAGAGTCGTCACCGCCAACCACTAGCACCCCACAGGTCCCTCTGGCCGGCGGAACATCCAAGGCGAGGCCCCAAGAGGGAAGCGACGCGGGAGCCCCGCCCTCGCCCGATCCCACGAGAGATCTAGGGTTTCCCCCGGAGAACCCGTCGCGGAGAGGCGAGGGAACACCGCCCCAACGACGCCTTCAACAAGGGCGCGACGCCCGAAGGCGTCGCCGTCGTCGGCCCTGGTAGGACACTGGGGCAGGGCTTTCGCCCGGCGAAGTGTCGCAACCCCCGCGAACCGCCCGACAGGGACCGACCAGGCCGCCAACACCAACTCCGCATGCCGCAACACCCGCGACTCCTCCTACCATGGGCAGCGCCATGTCGACCATGAAACATTCGTAGCCGCAACTCCGGGGCCGCCGCCCCGGCTTCCTCCTCCCCCGACCAGCACCATCGACAACCACACCACCCACCGGAGAGGGGCCCGAATACCATAACTCCCAAGGCCGGAGCACCGCACCGCGCGGAGGCACCGGACAAAGAGCACGACGACTCCCAACACCATGCTGGCAGAAGCTCCAACACCACCATCCACCGGCCACCACGCCACCACCGAGCATCCCCGCTGTCGCAGCCAAGCCCTCCCGCAACACCACACGCCCGACCGCCGGCAACCACCTCCCTGGGCGAGCTCCACCATGGCCGAGCACTAAACAGACGCATCACCGCACCACCACCCCACGCATCTCCCCCGTGCCGTCGCAGCCGCGCCCAGCACGGCCCGTCCACCCAGCAGCAGCGTCGGGGCCGCCCTGCTGCAGCCAGCCGCCTCCGTGGACATCCGGGCCCGACAAACCCATCCGGCGTAGAGGCCAGCAGCCCCACGCCGGCCATGGCGCCCTGCAGCTCCACCACGGCCCGCAGCAACATCTCAGCGGAGAAGGCGCCGCCCCCCCGCGCCAAGAACTACGACAAGAAGTCCTCGCCGCCGGCACGACGACCGGGATTTTCCCGGCGATGCCTCCAGCAGCTGCGAGTGGAGGGGGAGATGCGGGAGGCCTTGCTGGAGTGGGCAGGGGCGCCCCGGTGCGGCCCGACGCGACCGCACGAGTGCGAGAGCACGGAAAGGAAGAGCTCCCGACGAGCACGTCCGCCGTGAGAGAGACGGCGAGGTGGTGCTGCTTTTTGGATGCTGGATCTATACTTGGCTGGGCCGGAGACGGCCAAAGGCGAGAGATCAGCCGCCGGCGGCGGCAGCAGCTTCTGTGCTCTGCGCGGGGTCGCGAGAGTTTGCGTAACTCTTCGGGGATCTTTTGATGATTCTTTTTCCCTCCGTTCCTAAATGTAACATGTTTTAGCTCTTTTCCATATACACACATGTCTACATGTATCTAGACAACTTTAAGGGCACACGTTCACTCATATTAGCATGTATCTAGACAACATGAGAAATAGGTACAACATCTTATATTTAGAAACAGAGGGAGTAAATGCTAGTGATCTAAGAGGGAGTATTTATACTCGATAGTGGGTTCATGCCTCCTTTGCATCTGTGCTCAAGTGACAGAAACGTGACGGATGGAGGATGTGCGGTTGCCATTAGGGAGAAAACAACGATGTTTACATTGTTTACATTACACACTTTGCTTACTGCGATAATCTGTTGCTTGCAACTTAATACTCAACGTTTGTTCGGATGATATTCGGAGGGTGGATTATTAGTCATAGATGCAGTTGGATGACGATCTATGTATTTTGTTTAATGCCCGCACGAATCTCATAGTAATTTTTATGTCATGCATATTTCATTATCTATCAATTGCCCAGCTGTAATTTGCCACCACGCATGTTAGGTATCTTTTATGGAGAGACACATCTAGTGAACTGTGGACCCCGGTCCACTTTCTCATACTGATAATACAACCACTGCAATTATTGTTTCCACTATTTCCATACTGCTACTATCGTTTTTATATTACTTTACTACTGTTTACCATACCATACGTTTAATCTCTTTGTGTTCAGCAAAACCGGTGCGATTGACAACCTCACTGCTTCGTTGGGGCAAATTGAATTGATTATATTGTGTAGGTTCAACGTTGCTGCTGAACCGGTAGTGCGCTCTGCCATCTCAGCTGCATCAATCTTCAGAGATTGCTTTTCCTCCTACTGGTCGATTCAAGCTTGGTTTCTTTTCTGAGGGAAAACTTGCCGCTGAACTCTTCACAATCTTTCTCTTGGGGTTACCAACGTCAGCTCCCATCACCTCACCGTTGAAATGCTTGCCTCTCCTTCTTGCGACATGCCTGGACGGAACAAATAGACGATGCCCCGGGTACACATTCTTCCTACATTTCTCAAAATATGTACTTTCGGTCTCAGTTAAACAATGCTTGCATGCATTATATCCCTTATTTGTATGCCCTAAAAGGTTACTAAGAGCAGGCCAATCATTGATGGTTACGAACGTCAGCGCTCGTAGGTCAAATGGCTCATGTTTGTGCTCATCCCACACAAGTACACCTTTTCTCCCCACAAATGTAAAAGTTCTTCAACTAATGGCCTTAGGTACACATCAATGTTGTTATCGGGTTGCTTCAGGACTTAGATCACCACTGCATCATAATGAATTTCCATTTCATGCACAACCAAGGAGGGAGATTATAGATACATAGAGTTACAGGCCAGATGCTATGACTGCAGCTCTGCTCCCCAAAAGGATTCATGCCATCTGTACTTAGACCAAACATTAAGTTTCTTGCGTCATCTTCAAAGTCCTTGTACTCCCTATCGGATTTTCTCAACTGTGACCCATTAGCGGGGTGCCTCAACATCTCGTCTTTCTTGCGGTCTTCTTTGTGCCATCGCAACAACTTGGCATGCTCTTTGTTTATGAACAAAGATTTCAGCCGTGGTATTATAGGAGTATACCACATCACCTTGGCAAAAATCTGCTTCATGGGGGGCTGGCCCTCAATATCACTAGGGTCATCTCGTCTGATCTTATACCGCAATGCACTACATACCGGACATGCATTCAAATTCTCGTACTTCTCATCGCGGTATAGGATGCAGTCATTAATGCATGCATGTATCTTCTTCATATCTAATCCTAGAGGGCATATAATCTTCTTTGCTACGTACGTAATGTCAGGCAATTCTTTATCCTTTGGAAGCTTCTTCTTCATTATTTTTAGTAACTTTTCAAATCCCTTGTGAGATAAACCAGTCTTTGACATGCATTGTAGCAATTCCAGTGTGGTACCGAACTTTTTGTTGCATCTTCGCACGTTGGGTACAACTTTTCTTTATGATCCTATAACATGCGCTCCAACTTCAACTTATCATTTGCACTTTCTACTTCTCTCTGTGCATCAACGATGGCCCGACAAAGATCATCATCTAACATGGGCTCATATGGTGCCTCTTCATCTTTCGCTCCCCCTTGTATTACCACCGTATTCAGGGAACATAGTATAGTTGTCATTGTTCTCTTCTTTTTTGTTGTATTTCATCATAACCCCTGTTAATCCATGCTTGGTCCAACAATTATAGTTAGACATGAAACCAGACTGAATTAGGTGGACGTGAAGTGTTTTTGAGGAAGAGCAATCCTTCTTGTTCCGACAGACACGACACAGAAAAAACATAAAACTATTCTGCGTGTTTGCCTCAGCCACATTGAAAAAAGAATGCACGCCTTGCATGTACTATTTGGAACGTCGGTCAGCATACATCCATGGATGACTCATCTGCATTATATAAGTATATCAAATGCAATCACGATGCTAAAATTAGTCCAAGTCTAAATGAGCTTAATTATCGATGAAAGATGAAAGGGTTTAGGTGCAACAAAAGGGGCACCGCCAAATCTTAACAAACCGTGGAGAAAATTAGGATAAACTCGAGCTCAATGGTGAAAACAGAGGACAAGGAAGTTGGCTAGCTCGGGCATTTCATCGAGCACCTTAGGTGCATAGGAAAGAAGAACAAACTAGCACACACCTCTCATCTTCTAAAATGAAAAAATAGAGGAGAGGGGGGAGAGAGGAGGGGTGATGATATATAGGAACATAGGACCTCTAGTCCCGGTTCGTGATACCAACCAGGACTAGAGGTTCTCGCACGTGGTCCTGCCGGGCGAGACCCCTCTAATCCCGATCCGTATTATGTATCGGTACTAGAGGTCCCGTTCGACTCGGGACTAGTCCATTGCGGCCTCCTAACCTTTGAACCGGGACTAGTGCTCCCCTCTAGTACCGGTCCAAAACACATATGGGACTAGAGCTCAACGGGGCTCTTGACGAACGACATTGTTTCTACTAGTGGGTTCTCTTAAATTTTCCACCAGCAGATCAAAGAAACGATTGATGAGCTCTTGCTCTTTGAATGGCACTTTCCATAGTTAAGATATCACTAGCCTCCATGCATTCTTAAGATTAATCCAGGAATACCTATGAAAAACTAAGTTACCCTATTAATCCGCACGCTCCACGCCACTACAAAAGGAGCTATATTAAGTTGCAGGAAGTCTTTATTGCAAATCCATTAGAAGCCAGTGAACAGAAATCAAAGATCTTAATTTAAAAACCTGGAAAAAAAATCAAGCCCCACATGTTTTTATCCACAATGCTCTAAAAAATGTGGTAAACCGACTTAATTTATTTACACATCTCACATTCAGGGGCTTTATGAACTCTCTTTTTCTAATATTATCCCTAGTCATATTTTTTTTTTGTGAGAACAGCCACAACAATATTTGAATTATGTGAGGATATGGTCTAGGATAACAGCTCAACCATGTCGATTTATCTTTAAGACCATCTCCAGCCCCTCCTTTTGAAAGTTTCGTCCGGTGGACCTAGGCCAAACCTAGCGCGCTGAGGGGCGGAATTATTGGAAGAGTACTGGTTTGGCAGGACGGACTACTACGACGACGACATGAGCTTAGCAAGCGCACAAGGAATGACCACGGCCACGGAGTCGTCGGAGGACGGCCGACACGAGATGCCGTTGTCTAGCTTCTTGTGCAACTAATCCTTTTACGTACTAAGTGTGTTTGTAAAAAAGAAACAAAGTGTGTAGTGTGTTTGTACAAAGAAAGAAAGTGTATATCGTGCAAGAAATTAAGGCCTCATCAGTCAATCAATAAAAAAATCGTTGCCAGTCGCTACGTACCGGGTACCTGTTTGCTGGGTTCCAAAATTAGTTATCATCAGATAACCAGAACATGCAAACAAAATTACAAGGTCAGGGATAACGTTCATCATCTTGTACAGTACTTTACTACAGTATATACTAGATAGCTTTCCAGGTTGTCGTGATCAACAAGACGATAGAATATATATATGGGTAGAGGCAGACGGTAGTATTTTTCCCCACAGGGGCATGTGCGTCAGTTAATTGGGAAAGTTCCCGGATGCTATTTCTGGGAGGGCCTACTTACTTTTCCTCTCTAGTGGCAACTAAATATCCAATTAGAGTGATACATATATATTCCATGAAAAGAAAAAGGATGTCACTGTCCAAAAAATCTTGGGAAAATGATGGATTTGGACGGCTTGCAAGTTGCAACTGGATGCCAAATATCAGAAGGTTCTGGTAGTTAGAGACATGGAGGGTTGGCGTATATATCCACAAGATATGGAACAGTTCTACTTCTTGTTCTCGTTTGTTAATTATAATATGCATTAAATATCAATTGTGGATTTGTGTGCATCTAATGGGTGTGGATTCATGTTTATTTATCGTTAATTGGCTAATGGTTGTTAACTATAACTAGATGATGCCCCGCGGGATTTTTAGAGATGTATAGAATAATAATTTAGTTCTGTCAAAACTTGATGTAAAGCATTGCATATCACCATTTGAAAGTCGATAAAGGTTATTAATTACATTATGTGAGTACTTGATGGGTGAATTGGTAACTATTCTTGTAATATTCCTGTCATTGCAAGGTAGCCGTGAAATTTCTTTTTCCATGTTTGATGTATTCAACTGTGAAGAATGGATGATCTGATCGAAGTATGCTTGTGATGTCGGCTCGTGAAGGTTCGCCATGATTCTTTCATGTCTTTGTTTGATTTTTTTTTATTGCCTCGGTGTACTTCTTGCTAGCTTCTATTTGGCAATTAGCTAAAGATGGAAGAACACATCTTGTGGGCGTCATAGGCCAGCTGGATAGAAAGAATTGTACATGAATTTACTAATGTAAAATAGAAACAAAAATGTGTGGTTTACTTGGTAGTACATGTTTTTGCCTTAGTGCCTCTTCATGAATCTCATATGGGACAATACTGGCTCATAGTTGTATCAATATTTTGATATGGACAACTGAATTTGAACTGCTGTTATATCGAGGGATGTTTTGGTGCCTTAAATTCGGCAAGCGGTCATTATAACGCCTTTAAAATGGACATTTGTTTAAAAATTTACTCTGACAGTTTTGTCCATTAAATTAGTATCATTAAATTGTTTAAGTTTAGTTGGTAGAAATAATGTTTTCGTGTAAGAACAACAAACATACTCTTTTGCAAAAAAGTACCAAATTGCTAGTATATACAGATAAGAAATTTAATTTGGTAGATTAAAACATTGGAAAAAAAGTGTGTGTCACATAGCAGCAAAGATTAAGTTACACCTGGTTTTTGAGCATGCAGAAATATTGTAGCATGAACAAACATATCCTACCACCAAGATTTACAAAACTTTCTCCACGCCATTATCTTGAGCAGGTACTAACCAACACTGACCCATACCCTCTTTCCTGTGTAGCTTTGCTCCTTTTCTTTGCTACTACAATCAAGCATCCATGATAAACAGAAGTTAAGAATGCCACACTAAATAAACGGATTGGGAGCTTTTCTTCATAGTGCCTCTTGGGCACACCTCCTAATGAGTCATTACATGAGTCATCCCAACGTCTCTGGTTTTTATATGGAGTCTTTAGCATAAAACCACCACTTTAGAGCTAAACTTCCGGAAAATCACCACTTTATGTTTGAATTGCAAAAAACCACCACTCTAGTACTAACATTTTTTTAATCGAGCCAAACGAAGATTTGAAATGAATGACGGGCAAACTGAGCAGTGGAGCCCACCTGTCATCACCTTTCTACAGGACCCTCTTTTAGGCATTTTATCAAACACATTGAGAACGCACGGCGCGGCAGCACGCATGGCCGACATACAGCACACACGGCACGGCCGCGCGCACGGGCAGCGGCGGCACAGACGGCCTGGCCGCACACACGCGCACACAGCGCGCACGGTAGTCGTTGGCGTTGAAGCGGATGGACTCGCCGCTTTTCTCCAGATGACGGCATGAGTCGACAGCTCCAGATTCAGTTTCCGATTCATCCGAGAAGTGGAGGATTCCGTCCCGGTTAGTCACGAATTTTAGACTCCCGAACGTCAAGGTGACGCTTTTCTCCAGATCCTCGAATACCGGGCGCGATTCCGGCGAGTGAGGTGTGACCACGACAGATCCGATCCGTATAGGATTGTTCGGAGCCGTAGTCGATGGTTTCCAACGAGAGTGCGTTGTCGATGAGGCCGAAGATGCCGGTGATCCAGCGCCCGTCGTCCCCACGGTCGGCGCCAATTGTCGAATCTCTGACTCTACAAATCCCTTAGGTGACCCTATCGGGTTTCGACTAGGAGAAGTCATGGGCGCTGGTGGAATCGTCGGCTAGACAGGGGGCGAGATTTACCCAGGTTCGGGGCCCTCGTAGAGGTAAAACCCTTACTCCTGCTTCTTGTCGATCTGTATTGACGGAAAGATCGGTTACAATGGTGATGCTCGAATCGAGAGTAAGATCTCGAGTTCAAGGCTTCGATGGTGTTGTGTTGCTTGGTCCTCTCCCCGGGGGGGGGGTCTCCTGGCCTTATATAGGTGGCCAGGTCTCGAATCCTACCCGGAGAGGACTCGAACTCTAACTAGGTCGGTTACATGTTTCCTATCTTAACCCGCAAGTTAGTGCAGGTGGGCTTCGCGTGGGCCTTCCGGAGTATTCCAAGGGCTCCTCTTCTTGGGCCTTCAACCTTGGGCCTGAGAGGGGGTGTCCTTATTCGCAGGGTCCAGGATCCATATATTCGTCAGTAGCCCCCTAGCGTTTGCTCGAGTGGAATTTTTCCAGTCGAGTAGACGGTCAAGCCTTTCTTGGTCTGCCTTTCTTATGGATAACCAGCTTGGTTGTTTTCCTGTTTTAAAGGGTGTGTTCCCTGTGCAACGGGTCTTCATGCTCGAGTGTCAAGCAACGTAGGTGCCTATTTTTGCGGCTTTTATCGCAGAAGGATGCGGCACAGTAGTTTGGCTCTCCCGAGAGATCAGGGCCAATTAATTGCGACTAGGGCAAAAACATTCCTGGCCTACACAGATTTGAGACCTCTGACTCGAACCCGATAAGGTGATTGTTGCGACTGAGCCGTTGTGGACTTATCGAGTCGAACTTAACCTATGGGGGTACCCGGCGCGTCCGCTAGGATTTTTCTTCGTGTTGTTGACACGGAATCATACCGGAGGACGCAGCTTTCGAGTGCGATTCCAGGCCCTTAAGAAAGATCTTTTTGGGTCTTACCTTCATATTCCAAGAATATGGCATCCGGATGTGCCTAGTCGGTTGAACAATCCAGGTCTTTATGATGTAAAAATATCATGTGTGAATGGAGGTAGGTTCTTCCTACCCGAATGATTGTTTAAGATTCAATCGAAAGAATTTTCGTACTGAGGAGATTCATGCCCATATGAAAGAGTTTTCATGTTTGGTCTGTTGTGCCCGTACGAAAGAGTTTTCGTGTATAGGGTAGTTCTCTCTTGTTTTAAAGAGGTCTTGCTCCATGATTTGTTCGCAAAGGAATTGCCTATAATCGAAGGAATTTCATACGTAGCTGTTTTCGTGTTTGAATTTTCCATTCGAAGGTTCTTGAATTTTGATGATGCGTGCCATGACGTCATGGCGCACTTTTCTCCTCCCGATGGGACGTGACGGAGTGGTAACAGATGGGCTGGCCCACCTAGTCAGCTTTTTGACCGGGAAACGAGACGCCGCTCCCGGTTTTTACGCGAACGGTGCAGTAAATGCGCACGATTTTCTGTTAAGATCGTGGCACGGAACAGCGTTTCACCGTCTCCTCGTTTCATCTTCACACATGGTGGCTGCGATAGGCGCCACGTAGCGCATCGAATGGCTGGGGCTGATTCGCTCCGTGTATAAATACGGGACTTAGCGCTGCGGTAAAAACTTCCCAGCCTTCGTCTTCAATCCATCTCCTTCCTCGCTACCATCTTCTTCCTCGCGCTCAAGCTCGTGCTGTCAACCATGGCTGGAGGCAAAAGACGTGGCGCTGCCACCTCTGCAACCGGAGAAGTTTCCGCGCAACCTGCGCCTCGAGCTGGCGACTGGCGTTCGCCCAACACCACCGCGAAGAGCATCAAAGAGATGCAGCGGGAGGGGCTGCTGCCGGCTGAATCTGAGAAGCGGGTGCGCCTCGGGAAAAAAGAAGAGGTACCAAACCCGCAGTCGAACGAGCGCGTGGTCTTCGCGGACCACGTGTCTCGGGGTCTCTCCTTCCCTCTCCATCCTTTCCTCCTCGGGTTGCTGTATGTCTATGGCATACAGCTTCACGATCTTCCTCCGAACGCGGTGCAGCACATATCGTGCTTCATCGTGTTCTGCGAATGCTTCCTTGGCATTCGCCCACATTGGGCGCTCTGGAAGGCCCTCTTCAAAGTTCGCATTTTCCGCGAGAAATCGCGGGTGGACTCCGAGCCTGGCGAGCCGCTACGCACAGGTGGCTTCGGGATCCAAGCGCGACTGGAGAGCAGCTATTTCAATATGCACTTCGTCGACTCCGCCCAAGGCTGGCGGAAAACGTGGTTTTACGTCATCGACAACAGCTCGGGTGGGATCGTTGAATTCCACCCGTTCGCTGTTTTGAAGAGGCGGAAGTCCTGGGCGCACAAGCTGTCAGCCGAAGAAACCCAGGTTGTCACGCCCCTACTCGCAAGGGTGTCCGCTCTCCGGGATCAAACTGCTGGAGTGGTACTCAACGGGCTGCACCTGGCGAGTATTTTTCTGAAGCGCAGGATCCAACCGCGCAGCAAAGGCCTTCCACCATGTGGGAATACCAAGGCTGAGGATCCTAGCCGAGTGAGCCGCGAGGAGCTTTCGAACGTTGAGTTCGAGAAGAAAATCGCGGCTATCACTAGCTTGAAGGTGGGGGAGAAGTTCCCCGACTGCACAGTCGAAGCCTTCGACGCTTCGAAACCTCCACCAGCCGCGGTTAGTTTGCCCTTCCTGTCTTCTATTATTTTCTTCTTTGCCTTGAGCTTTAGTCGACCTTTTTTCTTTGCCTTCTTCTGCCTTCTTTGTAGAGCTTAGCAGTGGCGAACTGCTACCCGCCAGTTGCGGGAGAGGACGCCTCGGAGTTATTGGCGAGTCACCTGGACGGCTTAGCCGATACCAGTGTAGCCGATGCTTCTTCGAGCTCCGAGGACGATTCTTCGGATGATGCGGAGGGCTCGAATGGCGGCCTTCATCACCACAAGCGTCGTCGAGTGGATGATAACGAGGCTACTTCCAAGGATAACTACTTGGAAGAATCGCCTGGAAAGGCTCCTATCTCCGCGACTCCCCTTCGCTCACTCACCCCTTCCCCTTCATTCCCAGTAATCGCGCCCGCTTGGAACGCGGATTTGCTGGATGAAGATGAAGATGATGAGTAGGTTCTTCTTCCTGTCCTTTAGTCGAACTTTTTTCTTTGCACCTATGTTGATGCTTATTTGTTGCAGTTTGCAAGCCATCAGTCCTCGCAGGTATGCTTCTTCTGTTCCTCCCGAAAAGAGGAATAGAGCCGGAGCTGCGGGTGAGACTCCCACTGCTGGCACTGTCCAGAATTCTCCCAGCGCAGCCCCCCATGCGGCAACTGTGGAACGTGAGGCTCCTAGCTTTGCCGCCAGGACTTCAGCTTCGAAAGAAGTGACGGACAGCTCGGTGGATCCCCTCTCCCGCGCCACGGGTCAGGTAAACTTTGTCATTTGTCATAATATTTTTATCGGGTGCACGACAGTGCTCCCGATGGGAGTATCCCCCGAGGCTGTAGTCGATCGCGTGCGGTCGGCTACAGGCTCAAAGCCTTGTCTTTTTATTCTTCTTGATTTTATCGGGTGCACGGCAGTGCTCCCGATGGGAGTAGCCCCCGAGGCTGTTGTCGATTGAATTTAATCGGGTACAGGCTCCAGTTTATATCTTCTAATTCTTCTACCTCTGTATTTTTTGTAGTCGCTTGTTGATTCTCTTGTGGCGATTGGTCGCCGAGTTATTCTTGCTGAGTCAGAATGTGAGTCGCTTCGATCAGACCGCAGTCGACTCTCGTCTGAGAACGAGCTTCTTAAGAGTAAGTCTTATCATCTTTTCTTCTTCCTATTCTCTCTCCAATTCTTGATTTCTGACAAGTGTTTCTATGCAGCCCGACTCGAATTCGCGGAATCCGAGAAGGGCAGTCTCTCTGAGCGGGTAACCACTCAGGGGGCTGATCTGGCGGCCATCCGACAAGAATTGGAGACCTCCCGCATGCGATCGGAGGATCTTGAAAGGCAACTTGCGGATGCGCGGAAGGCTCTAAAGGATCAAGAGGATGCTGGCAATAAGGCCGATTCTGACCTTGTCACGTTCCTCCGTCCCCTTGCTGAGCGTCTCGCGGGTAATAATTTAAGCTCTCGCGATTTCATCTTTTATCCTGCTGAACTTGCCAGGTCTTGATATTCTTTTCTTTTGCAGGTATTCTGGATGTTCCTCTGGAGATCCCTGAGATCCAACGGGTAGACGTTCTAACCGACACTCTTGCTCAACTCAAGAGGCACGCCGAAGGAGTTTGCTCCTTGATTGGTGATGCCACTCATGTGTTGACGCAATTGCACGGTCGCTTCCTCGCCAACGCTGCACCTCCATCTGCGCTAGACGACTTGCTGAAGATCTTTTCGAAGAGCAGTCTCTTGGATGTCTACGCGGTTGCCAAGTCGGAGTCTGGCGCAAAGACTGCGATCCAGTTTGCGCTGGCGCATGGAGTCACCGGTTTGGAGGAAGTCTACTCGGCTCTTCCAGTCGACCCCTCCACGGGAAAAAAGGTACGGCTCTCTCGTTTTGGCGAGCAAGCCGCCATCCTTGCTCGGAAGATGTCTGAGCTATTTGCTCGACTCACAGGAGGGGCGACTGCCGCTAGCGGGAGTACCACTGTAGCTTCGTAGTTTTGTATTCCTTTTCTGTTTTGAATGTAATGAACCTTGGGATGTATTCCCGTATTATCTTTAATCGAAATGTTTGCCTGGAAATTGCTTCTGGTAGTTTGTGTATTCTCTCCCGATGGGAGTATCCCCCGAGCATTCGTCAAATATGCGACTAGAGATACTTCGAATAGGGCGTCTTACTTCTTTCCTTGTACTCTTCCAGGCTACTAGATTTGTCGCAGAATCCTCAGGTGGACTTGCTGCCCGAGCTGATCCACTTGTTGCAGCTGTTGGGTCTTTGGCGGGTCTTCGTGATCGTGTAGCCGATGGCGAGCGCAAACTGAAAGTGTTGCGTGGGGTAGCCGATGTGGCGAAGTCCAAGCAAAAACTAGCGACTGAACGCGAACAGTTTGTGATGGACGAGCTGGCTTCCCTTGCTAGGGAACTGTTGTGTAAGTAATACAACCCCCAAGTCTTCTTTGTATTTCTTCCTTATATGATCACGTACTCTTTTCTTCAGTTGTTAAGCCGGATGATAGGGAGGAAAAACAGTGGGTGGAAAACCACATTCTTCAAGAAGCTGGCAGCTCAAGGCCTCATGCGAACAATTTTTGGTCTGATCGCAGCCGAGTTTTTGTGTTAGCTACTTTGAAGTTCCGTGTCTCCCAGATAAAAGTTCTCGTGAGTTCTTTTCATGAGGTCTTGATCGCGATAAACGCTGCATTCTACCCGCTTGAGAGGGGTCCTGAAGATTGGAGGTATCTCCTTGGGCTCTTCGGGCAGGAGGGAGAAATTCGCGAGTGCGTGCGCAACCAGATGATTTGTGGCGCGGTGGTGGCTCTCTCCTTTGTCCAAATACGGCATCCTGAAGTAGATTTTAACTCCGTAGCTAGCCTCCCAGATGGACCAATCGATGATATTTCTCCGCATTACGATGCTATTCGTCCTGCAGCGGCGAAAATCATTCGATTGACCTCTGAAGAAGTAGAGAGAGTGTTGGCGACTGAGAATGCTTATCGCCATGACTGATTGTTGAATGTGTATATTCTATCATGCTGTATAGCTTGTAAAAACTGTTTATAAGGTGTGTAACCTTGTGTGTATGAATTTTCTTGTGATGCTTAGTTGTAGGCTTAGCCCCCGTGTGTTTATGGGGTGTGTACCTGTAACTATTTAGCATGTAAGAATAGATAATCTTCGAGTAAATATGGTTGAGAAACCATGTATTTTCTTGCTATGACTGAGAAGTCATGTATTCGGGCTACAAGAGTGGCTAGTATAACCTTATTTGTTGTGATAATAAGTAATCCTAGGGATAAAATTTGTGGAGGTGTGCGATATTCCAAGGATTGGAATAGATTCCTCCAGTCGACGGATTCTTCAGCCTGTAGGCTCCGCCTGGGATGACTTCGTGTATGAGGAAGGGTCCTTCCCAGGGTGGCTCGAGCTTGTGTCCTTCCTTCTGCTTGAGCCGCAGCACTGGATCTCCAACCGCGAATGCTCTGTGGCGTATGCGGCGACTGTGATAGTTTCGCAGTGATTGCTGATATACTGCGGATCTTGCGAGCGCGATGTCTCGCATCTTGTCGAGTGCATCCATATCTTCCGCGAGTGCCTTGTTGGAGGTTTCTTCGCTGTAGGCCACGACTCGTGGGACGCTGAATCTAACATCCTCGGGTAGGACTGCTTCTGCCCCGTATACCATGAAAAATGGTGTGTATTTTGTGGATCGGTTTGGACTTGTGCGGAGGCTCCATAGTACGGAGGGTAGCTCTTCTGCCCAATGTCCTGCGGCGGGGTGTAGACAATCGAGTAGGCGTTTCTTGATGCCAGCCGGAACTAAGCCGTTGGATCTTTCGACTTGACCGTTCGTTTGCGGATGGGCAACTGAAGCAAACTTGAAGTTGATGCCCTTTTCCTCGCAAAACTATTGCGTTTCCTTTGGTGTGAAGTTTCTACCATTGTCTGTAATGAGTTCGTGTGGTACGCCAAATCTGCATACAATGGAGTCGAGGAATTTGACGGCGCATTGGGCGCTAGCCGAAGTTACTGGAATGGCCTCGATCCATTTGGTGAACTTGTCGACTGCGACCAGCAAGTGCGTATATCCGCCAGGCGTGGACTTGCGTAGTGGTCCAACCATGTCCAGCCCCCATTGTGCGAAGGGCCAGGCAATGGGTATCATGTGCAATTCCGTAGCAGGTGTATGTGGTCTTGGTGCGAATCGCTGGCAAGCATCGCATCGCTCGACCAGGTCCTTTGCATCGGTAGCTGCTGTTAGCCAGTAGAATCCCGCTCGGAAAGCCTTTCCCATGATTGTTTTCCAACTAGCATGATGTCCGCAATCTCCTTGGTGGATGTCGTGGAGTAATTCTTTGCCGTCTTCGGGTGCGATGCAGCGCTGAAGTATACCCGAGATGCTTTGCTTGTATAATTCTCCGTTGACTACCCGAAAGGATTTGCTGCGTCTCACTATTTGTCGAGCCTCGCGTGGATCGGCCGGGAGCTGTCTGTTGATCAGGTAGTCGAGATATTTCTGCGTCCAGACTGGCTCGACCAGAAAAACCTGTCGTGATATATTATGGGTAAGCTCGATAATGGAGACTTGCGGGCTGACCTATGTTTCTGACGCTGCGGGTGTTCCTGTAGCTTTCTTGACTTTGACCGATCGCTTGATCATCCGTTCGAAATATATTCCTGGTGGTATGGGCGTATTTGTGGAACCCATGTTTGCCAGCCTATCTGCTTCTTCATTGCTTGATCTTGCAATGTGCTTCAACTCGCACCCTTTGAAACTTCCTTCGAGTAGATTGTACATGTCGCGATATGCGACCATGTTTTCAGCAATTGCATCACATTCTTTCATTGTCTGCTGCACAATGAGATTGGAGTCGCCGTAAATCATTAATCGAGTAGCTCCACAGGCGACTGCCATCATCATCCCATGCAACAGGGCTTCATATTCTGCGTCGTTATTCGATGCTGGATCATCTGGTGGAAAGTCCAATCGCAGGACGTATTGCAGTTTGTCTCCCTGTGGAGATATGAGGACAATTCCAGCTCCTGCTCCTTCGTTTCTTTTGGACCCGTCGTAATACATCATCCAATTGCTCGTCTACTCAGGTGGCCCGGGCGTTTGTAGTTCTGTCCATTCGCTTAGGAATTCCACGAGCACCTGAGATTTGACTGCGTTGCTCCCTGCGTAAGTGATGTCCCAGGCGCCCAACTCGATGCTCCATTTGGCTATTCTTCCGGATGCCATGGGGTTGTTAATGATTGTCCCGAGTGACGCATCATTAACCACTGTGATGGCGTGTTCCCGGAAGTAGTGCTTGAGCTTTCGGGCTGTAAGGACCACCCCGTATGCGATCTTCTGGTAATGAGGATATCGTTGTTTGCATGGCGAGAGCACTTCGCTGATGTAATAGATTGGACGCTGAACTCCGTACGCTTTGCCCTCCTCAGGTCGTTCGACTACGATTGCTGTGCTGATGACCTGGTTTGTGGCGGCTATGTATAAGTAGAGTGGCTCCCTTTCTTGCGGTGTTGCAAGGACTCGCCTACTTTGCAACGATCGCTTTAAGTCCGCGAATTCTTGCTTAGCTTCCGGTGTCCACTCGAATTTGTCCGTCTTCTTCAGCAGCTTGTAGAAGGGTAATGCTTGCTCTCCCAATCGTGCGATGAACCTGCTCAGGGCGGCCAGTCGCCCTGCAAGCTGTTGGACTCCGCGTAGATTAGTTGGCTCCTTCATTGTCAAGATTGCTTGTATTTTCTCTGGGTTGGCTTCGATGTCTCTGGCGGATACCAGGTACCCGAGAAGTTTCCCTGTTGGAACGCCGAAAACGCATTTTGTCGGATTGAGCTTGATCCTGTATGCGTTGAGGGCATCGAATGTTTCTCTAATATCCTCGAGGAGTGTGCTCTCAACTCGAGTCTTGATGACTATGTCGTCAACGTACACTTGTACGTTCTTGCCAATGAGCTTGGCGAGGCATTTTTGCATGCAGTGCTGGTATGTTGCGCCTGCGTTCTTGAGCCCGAAGGGCATTGTCGTGTAGCAGTAGACACCGTGAGGTTTGATGAATGCTGTCTTTTCTTCGTCTTCTCTTTTCATCCGGATCTGATTATATCCTGAATAGGCATCCAGGAAAGAGAGGCGTTGGCAGCCTGCCGTAGAGTCCACGATCTGGTCGATTCGCGGGAGGGGAAAGTTGTCCTTGGGGCAGTGCTTGTTTAACGACGTGTAGTCGATGCATACCCGAAGGATGTCTGTGTTCTTTTTGGGGACCAGTACCGGGTTTGCTAACCAAGTGGATATCTTGATCTCCCTAATGAATTTTGCTGCTAGCAATCTGTTTACTTCTTCTCCAAGCGCCTTCTGCTTGGGTTCTGAAAATCGTCGAGTAGTTTGTTTGATTGGTTTGGCATCTGGAAAGACTTCGAGTGAGTGCTCGGCAAACTCCCTGGGTATTCCTGGCATATCTGATGGCTGCCAGGCGAAAATTCCCAGTACTCACGGAGGAGTTCGACGAGCGCGCTTTCCTATGCTTGCGGAAGGGTGGTGGAAACCAGCGCTGTCTTCGCAGAATCTGTCGGTGCACTTGATGCTTTCGAGTGTCGCTGTTAGCGCTGAACTCCAGTTCAGGCGCGTTTTTCTTCGTGAGGGGCATCACGGAGTGATCCGTGGTTTTTGCCAGCTCTTGAAGTTCTTCTTGCATCCCAAAAGATTTTGCGATCTCATTAAATTCAATGTCGCATTAGTTTGATTTCTGAAAATCTCCGTCGATGGTGATTACGCCATGTTCTCCAGGTAATTTGAGCTTCAGGTAGGCGTAATGCGGTACTGCCATGAATCTGGCGAACGCTGTTCGACCAAGAATGGCGTGGTACTGCGAAGGCCAGTCGACAACTTCGAAGTCAAGGGATTCTCTTCTGTAGTTGCTCTTAGTGCCCAGCACAACTTTTAGGTTAATTGTTCCGAGTGGACGGATTGCTTTTCCTGGAACTATCCCGTGGAAGGATGTTTCTGATTCCTGGAGGCCGTCCAAGTTCCTGTTCATCCGGCGGAGTGTATCCGCGTAGATAATGTTGATGCCACTGCCACCATCCATGAATACGCGGGCCAAGTCGTAGTTGCCAATTTGTGCTTGGATGACAAGGGCGGCGTGTCCTGGTCGATAGACTCGTGGCGGGTGGTCCTTCATCGAGAATGTTATTGGCTGGTCCGCCATCTTCAAGCATTCTGTTTTTGTTGGCGGTGTCTGCACGGCCATGCACAATTGCCTTGTGTTAGTCTTTTGAGCTCTGCGGGATGGACATACCTTCTGGATCATCGCGAGTTGCCCTGCTGGATTCGGGTACGCGTTGGCCCCGGAGTTTTGAGCTGGCGGTGCAGGTAGCGCGGCTAATGCCATGTTTGGATTTGCTGGTGGAGGTGGGGGTTGTGGCAGCTGGAATCCTTGGTGGCCTCCTCCTGGAAGCGGTGGGTAATTTTGCGCGTGTGCAGCTCTTTTCCTCGCGAGTGCTTCTGAGATGTCAATAAACTTTCGGCAATCCTTGAGAAGGTGTGTTGCCTTAGTTTTGCCCGTGCGTTTATCTGTAAATAGATGTAGCGAGCAGTATCCATCGAGGTCTTCGTCGGGTGATTTGTCTTCAGCTTTTGGTCTCCACTCGCGATTCCCACGGCGACCGGAGTCACGGCCTCGCGTGAATTCCGCTGCGACCAACTCCTCTCTGTCTTCGTGATCGTAATATTTTCTCCTCTTGCTTCGACTATGACGATCTTCATCATGTGCAGGTGATGATGTCCTCTCATTGCGCACCGCATCTTCTCTGTTAGCCCATTTTTCAGCTATGTTCATCAGCTCCCCAATAGTTTTGGGTGCGGCTCTGCCCAGTTCTTCTCTGAAAGCCGTTCTTCGGGCGCCTTTTGCGAAGGCTTCAATCGCTACTTCTTCTGAAATGGTTCCTGCTGTATTCCTGAGCGTAGTCCATCGCTGGATGTACTCGCCGGTGGACTCGCCACTTTTCTGCTTGCATGCTCGCAGTTCTTCAATGGTGGCTGGCCTCTTGTAAGTCGACTGAAATTTTTTGCAGAAATCGCGGTGCAAATCATCCCACGATGCGTAGCAAGATTTTGGTCGTCTCTCCAGCCAACTGCGAGCCGCGCCGGCGAGATGCAAATTGAGGTATTGCATAGCCGTGTTTTTATTCCCACGTTGGAATTTTACTGTCGTGAGGTAATCGCTTAGCCATTGAGAGGGCTCGAGTGAGCCGTCGTATTTTGTTACTTCCATGCTAAGTTTGAATCTTTTGGGTAGGGGTGCCTCGCGGATACTGCGGGCAAAGCAGAGAGCGCCGCAGGTTTCGTCATCCGAGGAGCCAGACGAGGAGCGCTCGCGATATCGCGAAGCCCTCGCCTTATCCACCCTTTTTTGCGCGAGATCTGATCGCGCGTCATACTCTGGCCGGTCGCGGTCAGTATCCTTCCTTGGCTCCTTACTTCGCTTTCGCGAGCGGTTGCTACGATGTCTCGGGCTCTTGTCTCTCGGACTGCCTTCGCTGCTACTTCGACTGTCATCACGGCGCCGTGCTTCTTTTCCTCGACCACGACGTGGTGACCTGTCCCTTCTTGGTGAAGAACTCCTGCGTTTGTGGGATGCTTCCCTATCCTTGTCCATCTCCTTCTCCTGTTCCTTCTCCAGCTGCTCTGCGGCCTTCTTTCGATCATAAGCGGCGAGCCTCGCGGCCGCCAGGCCTAATCCTTTGCGTACTTGTTTATATTTTTCCGCCCGAGGATCACTTTCCGTCGGTTGGTTCATCTGCATGTAAGTTGTTGCGGCTAGAACCGCGGCAGCAGGAGTTTGCGGGTAGACATTGCCATTGTCGTCAGCTCGCATGAGAGAAGGAGTGAATGATCTGTTGGCTCCGGCTAGGGACTCATTGTTCCTGGATGTAGACGCGTGTCCCTTCCTCGCGGGTCGGGTTCCAACCGAGGGTGTTATGGACAGCCCAGCTCGCCTTTGGCTCGATTCGTCCGCCGCTCTTGTATGGCGGGCCAGATCTATCCGTGCGTCCTTGATAGTCGTGGCTGCTCTCACTAGGTGATAGTGGTAGGCAACCATGTCTTCGTGTGAGGCCCCAGATGCGGGTGGCTTGCTCGTTCGCATAGCCTACTTTGCTCGGTTCCAGGATTCCCGTGAGACGCCGATTATGTTGCGCTCTGCCGCGCTGTGTTCTGTTTCCGAGGCTTGTTCCGATCCTGCCATGCAGACTTGAGCCAGTCGAGGCTCGTGCGTCCTAGGCGTAGGTCGAAAGTTTCTTCGAATTCTAGATGGTTCCTCTGTTGAGAGGGTATGGTAGTCGTTGGCGTTGAAGCGGATGGACTCGCCGCTTTTCTCTAGATGACGACGTGAGTCGACAACTCCAGATTCAGTTTCCGATTCATCCGAGAAGTGGAGGATTCCGTCCCGGTTAGTCACGAATTTTAGACTCCCGAATGTCAAGATGATGCTTTTCTCCAGATCCTCGAATACCGGGCGCGATTCCGGCGAGTGAGGTGTGACCACGACAGATCCGATCCGTATAGGATTGTTCGGAGCCGTAGTCGATGGTTTCCAACGAGAGTGCGTTGTCGATGAGGCCGAAGATGCCGGTGATCCAGCGCCCGTCGTCCCCACGGTCGGCGCCAATTGTCGAATCTCTGACTCTACAAATCCCTTATGTGACCCTATCGGGTTTCGACTAGGAGAAGTCATGGGCGCTGGTGGAATCGTCGGCTAGACAGGGGGCGAGATTTACCCAGGTTCGGGGCCCTCGTAGAGGTAAAACCCTTACTCCTGCCTCTTGTCGATCTGTATTGACGGAAAGATCGGTTACAATGGTGATGCTCGAATCGAGAGTAAGATCTCGAGTTCAAGGCTTCGATGGTGTTGTGTTGCTTGGTCCTCTCCCGGGGGGGCTCTCCTGGCCTTATATAGGTGGCCAGGTCTCGAATCCTACCCGGAGAGGACTCGAACTCTAACTAGGTCGGTTACATGTTTCCTATCTTAACCCGCAAGTTAGTGCAGGTGGGCTTCGCGTGGGCCTTCCGGAGTATTCAAGGGCTCCTCTTCTTGGGCCTTCAACCTTGGGCCTGAGAGGGGGTGTCCTTATTCGCAGGGTCCAGGATCCATATATTCGTCAGGCACACACAGCACGCACGGCCGCACGCACGCGCACACACGGCACAGCCCCACGCACGGCGGCACAGCTCGCTCGCCCGGCCAAGCACACGGCGGCAGCGGCGGCTTGCTCGCCAGCGCGACGGCACGCGCACGCAGCACACATGCACGCGCACACAGCCAGCACGCACGGCGGCGGCGACAGTTTGCTCGCCGGCGGCTGGCTCGCCTGGCCGTGCGCACACAGCACGCACGCGCACACTAGGCATATCTTCTAGCTCCCTGAAGCATTTAAGCATCACTGATACCCACTTTGAGGGAAATTACCGATTCCATGTTTCTGCTCCCGGTCTTGTTTCGCTGAAACTAGAACACCAGCAGCTTTCATCGTGATGGGCGAAATTTCTTCAGTCCATAGCAGTAGAATACTTGGTTTTTGTTCTGACTGTGTCTACGCTCTGTTCTGAGAGAGTGAGAGTATATGTGATTATGTCGTTGAAACAAGACTAGGCCCAAGAATCGGCAGCTCCTCATGCCCTGTATGACCAATACTTAATTCCTTACTGTTATTTTTTGTTTTTTTAGTTGTTCACTTGTTCTAAACTGCGAGAAGTGTCTTGTAGTTGGATCAAGTTTCCGATGTTGTGAATGTGCTATTAGTTCGTTTGAATTTTGCTACAGCTGGGGTAAATTAGTACCTTGTTTAAAAACAATAAAGTTTCTTTTGCCTAATGTAAACTTGTAAAGTCATGAAGGGCATGTGAAACTCATTTTCCCTGAACTGATATTATTTGATCGAGTAACTTGCAGAAAATGATTGAATACGTAGAGTACATATAGTTTTACACTATGATGTTTATTTTTGGTCACATGGACCTTGACTGTGTTTTCTTGAACTGTATAATCTTCATACCACTCTAAGTAATATAAATTATCATACACTGGTTATGTCTCCAGGCAAAACAAGGTGGTGAACCGGCTAAGTCAAACTAGAACCTGTAACATCATCAAATCTTCATTTTCCTACAGAATACTCTGAAGCCAATATAGGGCAGCAGTTCAAAGCATGCCTGTGGAAGCATTGGCTGATCTACTCGCGCAGCCCATATTACAACCTTGTCATATTTCTTTCACTTTGTTCATAGCCATTCTGCTTGGGTCCAACTTTTGAAAGATGCAAATACTGCACTTATCTTCATCTTTTACTCCTTTATTATCCTAACATATCAGCATCTGAATTTTTGGTGCCTTGTGATGCAGGGGCGGGGTAATGTACATGGCAGTGATTTTGTCGGCATCACAATTGCGCAATCACTTAACCAATTGTTTCAATTGAGAGAACAATTTTCTATCAAGAGAGAGCTGCTAGGATGTACTCTGCAATGTCCTACGCCACTGCTCAGGTAATTATAAAGTGAAATCCAAAGGGCTTTGATTTTCTCATAATCTGTTGCTACGCTCTTGTGTATTGCACAATTGGTTGCGTTACTGTTGCGTAAGCTTAACTTGCTGCATTTATCTGTAGGCCCGTAGGAGACATGATTCTTTCCAGTGTGTTGGAGCGCATCCCCGGGCCATGGAACCATTTTCCCAGCGTTGAGTTCTCTTCAGAAGTAATCGATTCGGCAAGGTGCTTTCTGTATGTTATAGATGTTATTTTTGTGCAAGCATTTCATGGAAATTATGGGGACTCTATCTTCTGATTGCATGCCATTCAATCACTATTTGTTGTTCTTGTGAGCATTAAGTGTTGTTAGTAGAGGTTAGATATGCAAAATTGTGATGCTGTGCTTGGAGCACTCTTGCTACAGTCTGAGTTAGATTTTAGCTTTGCATCTTAATCTTACGTTGAAACTTTTGTAGATAGAGTGTATTGTGTGCAATTTATCCTTGGTAACCTAAGCATCAGGCCATATGTTTTCTTATAAGCAAACTATATTGATGGATGAGTTAATATATACTAGTGCTATCTTGTTTTTCATACGGTATTGCCGTTCAGTTATTATTTTGTCCTGATGCTTGATCCTTCCTTTGGTAGGTGATTTGTTTCTCAGAAGTTGGAAGAGGAAGAAGATGAAGCTTTTGGGTTCTATCAACTAAAATTTGTGCACTGTATTTTCCTGATGTATGTATGATCGGCAGCTTTGTTACACCTTACTGTTAGTATATAGGAAAAATTGTGATGGCATTTTATTTTGCTTGTGATGTAAAGGATGCTGAAATGAATATCTAAATGTTTGCTATATAGTTTTTGGGATTTTGATTTGTTCTGTGGCTGGATGCTCAAAATGTGTTCTTTTTTGCCTCTAAAAAGGCCATGGCCCAAACAACAATGGATAGCAACAGTATATGTTTCAGAATAAATAAATAAAAAGGCGGGATGAAAGAAACCGATTCTGAAAAGGCCAAGGCCCAAAAGGGAAGTAACTGTTCAATGTCGAGAACAAAAACAGCCATGGCCCAAAAATTAAAACGTTGTAATGTTGTGCATGGCCCATGTTGCTGACGAAAATTGCTAGAAAATAAATAAATAGACATAATTGGCCATGTAAAGCAGCCTGCTGGACTAGGCTGAATCTCATTCACGACTTTCCTATTTGGTCACAATTTTGACACGTAGGACTGGCCACGTAGGATCTGACGTGGCTATGGCAGGAGACCCCATGACCAAAACAATTGGTTGCTCATACACGCCTATATGACCATTCTATTAAAAAGGTCATCGACGTTCAAATAATACGCTCGTTATGTGACCTTCAATATTTGGTCAAAAAGGGGTCATGAATGGAACTCTATGACTTTTCGGTGACTAAAATTGAGGGTCATGTATCAACATATTTCTTGTAGTGAACAAACAAATGCATTAAGAACAATACGTAATGTAAGAAGTGGTCCTCGTCCGTAGACAAGAGCCTCACTGTTTTCTCCCTAGTAGCAACAGCACATCCACATCCTTTATGTTTCTGTCACTCGATTACAGATGTAAGGGAGGCATGAACCTACCAGCTAGCATATAAACCCTCTGTTGGAGGTGAAAGCAACTATGTGGCCAAGGTAATCATAAACACCGAAGAGCATTGCAAGACAAGATTAAAACTCTCCACGAATATAAGTGAAGAATCTCAGATTGACATGAACAAATAATCATAATCTAATAGTTCATTGGATCCCAGGAACCACAACATGCACAATTACATAACGGTGGTATCGATCATCTGAGGCAGCTCACGAGACTCTAAACATGGAGGCATAGGGGACAGAACAACCATCTAGCTACTCTATTGACCCGTAATCCCGAGATGAACTACTCACGCATCAATCCGGAGGCGACAATGGAAATGTAGAGGCATCCGATCACGATTTCTCCTCTGGCAGGGTGCCGAAGCAGGACTCCAGAATCCCTAGATTGGACATTTGAGGTGACGGCGCCTCTGTGTATGTTTTCATGGAAAATAACTCCGTCCCAGTGATATTTAGGGTTGAAGGCAATTCATGGAGGAAGGGGCACCGAGAGGCAGTGGCCAGGGTTGCCAGGGGCCCACCAAGCGTGGCCAAGGGTGTGGTCGCGCCTGACACCCTCCTGGGGGCCCCCTCCGGCTCTTCTTTGGACTCCGTGGATTTTCACCATTCCGATAATATTTCCTTAAGAACTTTTCTGAAATAGAAAAACAACAGCAAACAGATTCTGGCCTAGGGCATCTTGTTAATAGGTTAGTGTAGAGGCCCCAAACTAGCAAGTCCAAGACCCCTCATATGCATACATTCACGATCTTAGAACATTCAATCGTGAACAACATATGAAGTTGGTACACAGATAACATCATCCATTACACGAATAATAAGGTCTTACATAAATGGTCCATGACCAAGTCTTAAACAACTGCCACGCGGGGCAGGCAAATAGCACACACAGCGGAAGATAGCAAAACACAACGTGGTAGAACCCAAGTAAAGCCTTAACCTACAGGCTGCTGACCCGGAGACGAGCCTAGTTCACGTGGTCATCAACGCAGTACTCCTCCTTGTAGTACTCCTCCTGTGGCTGCTCCTCATATTCTGGCCAAGTAAATAGCCAGGGACGAAACCAATATGAGTACATTTGAATGTACTCTGCAAGACATCCTTTATGAAGCTTAATAGAATGCAAGTATGCTTAGATGGTGTAATGGGTAGGCTATATATAGGGTTCACTACCCATGATGCATGGAAGATACATCATGGTTGATTTTACATCTCTATATCTTTGTGGAAGAAGATACTTCAAAAAAATATGATTTATCTTGTACATATCGCATATCCAAGAGGTTTTATAAAACTTTGTTTAAAGAAGGTTTTTCTTTGCAAAACTTCTTGTAAAACAACTTCCAGCTTCTCTTCATATGTACCTCACAGGTACACAGTTCCTCTTTAAGTACCTCGTAGGTACAAGTCCTTTTTCAAAACATCCTTTTTGAAAATATTGACACAATACTAGCTACATGTCCATTCAATTGTCCATATCCGAGGACGCGACTATTCTGAATAGATTTACTCTACAGAGGTGTACACAATCATAAGATCCAAGTCATCTGCCATGAATCACCCATGGACTGTCCGCGATAGTATGCGAACATCAGATAACTGATCCTAACTTTCCACTATGGTCAAGCTAGTATATGACTATCCCTTCAACTGGGTTTATTCTCCCCGGCACCGTGTCGCACAGTGCCATTACAAGAGACCCAACTGTTGCAGCCAGTATCCCGTATAACCAGTGTCCCGTATCTCCCACCTGGCGACATTTCGGTTCCGAGAATCTCATTATCTATAGCACTTGGGCATAGAACACACACTAACAAGAACAAGTTTCTAGATAAGCCTCTTGCCCATGTTGAGGTAGAGTGGCAGTACGTCTTGGTTGTCCAGCGAAGACTAGGTTATGTGTCTTTTGTAAAACATTTCAAAAACATTCCTCTTTGCCACCTCTAGTGAACAAGGTCCCACCTTTTCACCGAGGGTTTTTCTTGAAGCATTTGTTTACAAAAGAACATTATAGGGTGCCCACTTAGGGACTTCAATATTATTAAAGTTGGTGTTATTTATATACCATATGGTGGCTAAGGGCTTGGTAACACCAAGTTTGACTATTGGCAAAGTGATAGTTACTAGTAATATTAGTAGTAGTAATAGCCATAACAAAAATATTTTTGTTAACCATATTTTTGTAAAACTTCGGAAGTAAAACATGCATGATAGATAATGATAAGTGTAATAACAGCAAGCATTAGGATGGCCTGCCTTGGTATTGGCTAAAGTCTTTCTCTTGGGAATAAAAAGAGTGAAATTAAGCTTCTTCTTCTCCAATACCTCCTTCTTTGTTTTCTAACATCGTAAAAAGAAATAAATGGCACACAATTAGAAACAACTAAGGCACACAATATTACATAGCAATACATACAACAAGCATTACATAAAACAATCCATCACTCCATTTTCCAAAGGCAAATATTATTAAACACACACATAAACAAAACTAGACTACTAGGAACATGACTATGGTGGATAAACTTTAGTTCTCACCAAAATGCAATGGGACCAGTGTGTGTTCCACTAGGCTACTGATGGTGCAGATCTTGCACTCGTTGGGAAACCCCAAGAGGAAGGTATGATGAGCACAGTAGCAGTTTTCCCTCAGAAAGAAAACCAAGGTTTAATCGACCAGTAGGTGGAAGGAGTAACTTCCGAAGGTTGATGCAGCTGAGGTGGCAGGGCGCACTACCGGTTCAGCAGAAACGTGGAACCTACACAACACAAACAATTCACTTTGCCCCAACGAAGCAGTGAGGTTGTCAATCTCACCAGTTTTGCTAAACACAAAGAGGTTAAACGTATGGCGTAGAAAATAGTAGGTGAACAGTATGAAAGTAGTAGGAGCAGTATGAAAGAAGTGTGAAAGCAGTGGAAGCAGTGTGTGTATTATCAGAATTAGAAAATGGACCAGGGTCCACAGTTCACTAGTGGTGTCTCTCTGTGAAATATAAATAACATGTGTGGTGAACAAATTACAGCTGGGCAATTGACAGAAATGAAGGCTGCACCGTAGTGCATATGCAAGACATAAAGATTACTATGTGATTCATGCGGGCATTACAACAAAATACATAGACCGTCATCCAACTACATCTATTAATCCACCCTCCGAATATCATCCGAACAAACATTGGGTATTAAGTTGCAAGCAACAGATTATCGCAGTAAGCAAAGTGTGTAATGTAAACAATGTAAACTAAGTAAATATCATTGTTTTCTCCCTAATGGCAACAACACATCCTCCATCCATCACGTTTCTATCACTAAAGCACAGATGCAAAGGAGGCATGAACCCACTGTCGAGCATAAATACTCCCTCTTGGAGTTACTAGCATCTACTTGGCCAGAGCATCTACTAATAACGGAGATCATGCAAGATCATAAATAACATATGCATGAAGATAACAAGACATATTGATAATCAGAAGACATAGCATTCAACATTCATCAGATCCCAGCAAACACAACATGTGGCATTACATAAAGATGATCTTGATCATGTAGGGCAGCTCACGAGATTGAAAACATGAGGTACAAAGTGGAGAAGACACCATCTAGCTACTGCTATGGACCCGTAGTCCAGGGATGAACTACTAACGCATCACTTCGGAGGAAGGCATGGTGGTGTAGACCCCTCCGGTGATGAATTCACCTCCCGGCAGGGTGCCGGGGAGAGCTCCAGAAACCTATGATC
This sequence comes from Alopecurus myosuroides, assembly GCA_028641055.1. NCBI lineage: Eukaryota > Viridiplantae > Streptophyta > Magnoliopsida > Poales > Poaceae > Alopecurus > Alopecurus myosuroides. Next base: position 778,314,652 of record CM054057.1, read on the forward strand.
TCGGGATGACGATGACGGCGGCCCCGGGTGTTTCTCGGGAAAAAGTGGTATATATTTAGGGTTCACGTATCGGGTGGATAATATTGGCGAAAGGGCGATGGAGGTGGGTGCCCGAGGGGCCCACACCACCCCTAGGCGCGGCCAGGGGTGCCGCCCTATGGTGTGGCCCCCCTCCGGGCCTCTTCGGGACTCCGTGGAACCTTCAGGAATTCTAAGACTTTCGGGCTTCGAATTTTCCAATACCGAGAATATTTTCAGAACAACTTTTCTGAAACTAAAAACAGCAGAAAACAGGGAACTGGCTCTGTGGCATCTTGTCAATAGGCTAGTCCCGGAAATAGATAAAAATGACATAAACTGTATAGCAAACATGTAGGAAATAACATGGAACATCTACCATGGCGTTTATGAAATATCATCTACCAAGGCATTAAGAGTTCACAATGCCTCTGGTCACACTTGGAAAAATTACTATCACACCAAACAAGCATTCAAAACAATATTCACACTAGTGAAAATAAAGGAATCAATTTATTCTAGTTAAACCTACTCATACTTTTCTACAAATAAAAGTGCAAGATAACAGAGGTGATACACCCCTAAATCAGTACCAAAGTGGTACTGGATTCATCTTATCAATCACAAAAATCTAGGTGCTAAACCTAATAAAACTTTTCTAAACATTCCTGTGCAAGAAAAAATACTAGAAAACAATACTATTCCATTAACTAATTCTACTAGCTTCCAAACATGCTCATTTTTCCTAACATGCTAGATAAATACGAAAACAACTTAATAACAGAGAGTAACACTTCTACACATTCTAGAAAACAAGAATCTAACACACAAGTATTTACTAAAAATTATTTACACAATAATAAATAAAAACAGAAAAGTGTTAAAACTAGTTATGCACAACATAATTATTCTAGAGCTCTAAAAATAATACCAAGCTAGGATTAGGTAGATATAAACATACACAAACTCATACCGTTAGATACACATCAAAAATCATCACCAAAGGGTCTACAAGAATCCTAGAAGTGCCCACTGGACATTTACCAAAATGCATGTAATATTCTCCAGGAAGCTCTCCTTAAATTAAGGCCAATTGTTCATGATAGATATCCCTAAGGGCTAGACAAAAAAATTAGTTTGCAAGATTTGGATTCATATTTTGAAAGTAATGCCAAAAATGGCTTAACAGATAGGTTCTGCAAAAATAAATGCTACTGCAAAAATAACATACAAAAAGTAGATCTATCACTTGGATGTGGTTAGGAATATGTTACCGTACAAGCATGATGTTTGGTTTGGAAAGAAACCCTTCTTTTCTATTTTTCCTAGACCAAAACCTAGGGTTCATATTTATGTGATTTTCAAAATGAATAAAAAACCCATGGGCTACACGGGGCACGGGCCAGATCTCACATGGGCGCGGCCAAACTAGCGCGGAAAACAGCCTACGGGCATGCGCGCGTGCTCGCACGACGCGACAATGCTTCGGTTCAAAGGGGTTCGTTGATCTCGTGATCAACGGACCTGGTGCATCTCCTTCCTCTCTCCCTCTCTCTCTCTCTCTCACGCGCGTATGGCAGAGAACGGCGACGGCGGTGTGCTCACCTAGGGGCGACGTAGGGTAGTGGTGAGGTGTTGATGCAGTCGCAGGTGGTCGAGGCTATGCAGAGGAGCAAACGGCGGTGGCCGGGATGGCTCCAATCAACAGCGGTGTGCAGTGCGGCCACGATGACTCCGAGGATGGTTGCGGTGTCTCTGCAAGCAAACGGACAAGGGGAGCGGTTAGGGAGGGTCGTGTGAGGGTGGGGAGCACAGCTAGGGTGCAGAGGAGGGCTAGGAGTGCTCGACCCGAGATCCACCTTCACGGGCTGCTCACGGTACCCGGCGGTGAAAATTCTCCTATGTCACTCATAGGGAGCGAACGGGATCGAGTGGGCGTGTCGACGTGAGTGCGGTTGAGGAATGGAGGTGGGTGGCGAGGCAGTGAGGTGTTCCGTGGCTTTAAACGCGGCCACGGGGTTGTGGGCGCGGGTGTGTCCACAAGCACGTTGCGGATAGCAGTGGAGCGTGCTCCCGGGCGTGCACACGCCGTGCAACGGGCGGCTAAGGAGCTAGGGGGCGCGACACTATGTCTAGGAAGCAAGCAGACGAGCTGGCGCGGCGCGGCGTGGCCACAATGCTCACGGAGAGGCGTGCACTGTGTGCCCGGGGCTGTCCCCTCCTCTTTTTTTTACTCTCTCTGCCCCCTTCTTTCCTCACCTCTCTCTCACTCTCTGATCGATCACAAAAGGCATCCAACGTACCAAACCCAACTACAAAGATAGGTAATCACATTTGGCAAGGTATCATCTCCCCATTTTCACAAAATGAAACAAAAACATGCACTCAACTTCCTGTAAAAATATAAGTTCAGAAAAGTTTGGAAATGACTTAGCAAAAATCAAACAAAAACATCCACTCAACTTTCTGTAAAAATAAAAGTTCAGAAAAGTTCGGAAATAACTTAGCAAAATTTTGCTAAGTGTTGAAAACAGATCATATCATCAAAATGTTCACTCGTGTTTAAAATAGTAGATGGAGTCCAAATTTGGAATTCCAAGTTGGACAATGTTGAACATGAAATGAAATTTTAGAAACAAATTTCTAATCCATTTTTAAAAATTTGGAAGGCTAGGAAAACAAGGTGGAAAAAGGGTACCTTTTTGTTTTTCTTTGTTTTCAAAATTCTTTGTTTTTCTGTTTTATTTTCTTTCCACAAAAACAAGCATGCAACTATTTGTTTTCCAACTTTATAATTAAAACCAAAGTTATAGATTTGTAGTCCATATACCAGGGAACAATATGTCAAGAAAACAAAAAATTGGATACCCTAGCATATTGAAAACAAGTGCTAGAAAATGATACTTGGCTAGTTTTTCAGGGACAAGCCCTAATAGAAAAACTAAAAGAAAACATGCATATTTTCAAATGCCATTTTGTTACCTTGAATCGAACAAAGCCAAATAACATTTTTAAGTTGAAAAAAACCATGATCTAACACTTGGGACAAAAATTACTCAAGGCATCATATGGAAAACATCACAAAATCAACTAGTGATCAATTAGAAAAAAATGATACTTGACTCAAAAGAAAACATTGCTTGCATTTCATAGCTAATCATGGTCACATACATATGTTGGTCCACACAAACATATTACAAAATTTTTTGTTAGCTCACAAATTTGCCTTCCTTAACTATATTACAGTGGTCCAAAAACTGGGGTGTAACAGATCTTCCCCCCTTAAAAGAATCTCGCACCGAGTTTCGCAGGTCTAGTCCTCAAGGAAACCAGGGAACTCCTTCCTGATATAATCCTCACTCTCCCAGGTAGCTTCTTCCTCAGAGTGATTCGTAAATCTTAAGGAATTTGAAAGCATTCCTCCTGGTCGCACGAACATTCTCCTCAAGAACACGCAGGGGTCTGTCACGGTAGGTCAGGTCATCATTCAGGTCAATGGTCCTGAAGTCAACGTCTTTGTAGGTGAGATCCTTCTCGGGTACATGAAGACACTTCCGGAGCAGGGACAAATGAAAAAAATTATGAAACGCTGAAAACTCTTCTGGCAATTCCAACTTATAAGACACTTCAACATGACGGGCTAGTATCTTAAAAGGGCCAATATACCAGGGTGCAAGCCTTCCCTTGACATGAAAACACTACATCCCTTTAAGTGGCGTGACACGAAGATACACGAAATCTCCAATGCTGAAAGAGACATCGCGATGCTTTGTGTCAGTATAACTCTTTTGGCGAGATTGAGCTGCCTTGAGGCGATCACAAATAAGCTGGACTTGCTCTTCTGCAGCACGTAAAGTGTCTACTCCAAAGACTTGACTGTCACCAGTTTCAGTCCAGTTTAGAGGTGTACGACACTTGCGTCCATACAGGGCTTCAAACGGGGCCATCTGTAAGCTAGACTGGTATTTGTTGTTGTAAGAAAACTCCACGAAACGCAGGAAGTCTTCCCATTTGGCTCCATAGGACAAAACACATGCACGGAGCATGTCTTCCAAAATCTGGTTCACACGCTTAGTTTGTCCATCAGTCTGCGGGTAATAGGCGGTGCTAAAGGCTAACTTGGTTCTAAGTGCTTCATGTAACTTCTTCCAGAATCGAGAAGTGAACGGTGATCCTCGATCAGAAACAATCCTGTTAGAGACTCCATGCAGGCTAACAATCCGAGAAATGTAAAGATCAGCAAGCTGGTCTCCACGATATGTAGTCTGGACAGGCATAAAGTGTGCAACTTTAGTGAGTCTATCCACGACAACCCATATAGAATCATTTCCTCGGCTGGACCTAGGAAATCAAGTGATAAAGTCCATCCTGACTTCATCCCATTTCCAAACTCGCACTTTTAGCGGCTGTAGCAATCCAGCGGGGCGCTGGTGCCCAGCTTTTACCCGCTGACATATATGACACTTGGCTAAATGCGAGGCAATGTCTCGTTTCATTCCATGCCACCAAAATCTTCAGGTCTTGATACATTTTGGATCCTCCGGGGTGAATAGAATACAGGGTATCAGGAGCCTCAGTCCTGATGGTCTGCTTTAACTCACATTTGCTAGGAACACAAATACGACCTTCATACCACAAGACTCCCTCGGAGTCAATGGTAAAACCAACAACTTTCTCCTTCTCCATGCAGGTCTTAATCCCATCAATACTATTCTGGCCCTTCTGAGCTTCTTTGATTTGATCCATTAGAGTTGGTTTAACTTCCATGGCGTCCAACTTGCCATATCTGACCACCTCAATTCCAAGCTGGTCAAGTTCTTTCCACAACTCCGGTTGTTTTATCTAAATCATAGCATTCAGAGAGGTCGGCTCTCGACTAAGAGCATCAGTAACAACATTCGCTTTTCTAGGGTGATAGTGTATACTAAGATCATAGTCCTTGATGAGACCTATCTGCCTCATATTGAGTTCACGCTGAGTAAAGATATACTTCAAACTCTTATGATCCGTGTAGATTTCACATCTCTTCGTCCCCATGCTTTGAGAGCATGCACAACGACGGAAAGTTCTAGGTCGTGAGTAGGGTAATTCAACTCATGTGGTCTGAAAAGGTGTGAGATAAATGAGATGACTTTCCCCTCTTGCATGAGAACACTTCCAAGACCAAGCTTAGAAGCATCACAATACACATCGAAACTCTTGGTGACATCCGGCATAATGAGTACTGAGGCTGACACCAGTCGATTCTTCAACTCTTGAAAACTCTCAGCACATTTGTCCTTCCATACGAACTTACTATCCTTCTTGAGCAACTGAGTGAGTGGTCTAGCGATGCTCGATAATCCTTGAACAAACTTGCGGTAATATCCAGCTAATCCCAGAAATGATCTGACTTCAGTCTGATTAGTCGGGGCAGCCCGATTTGCTACAGACTGAACCAGAGCAGGTTCAACAGAGATTCCCCCTCCAGATACTACATGTCCAAGAAATCCGACTTCTTTCAACCAGAATTGGCACTTACTGAACTTAGCATACAGTTGATGCCGACGAAGTGCTCCGAGCACAGTTCTTAGATGTTCTTTGTGTTCTTCCTCACTCTTGCAATAAATAAGAATGTCGTCAATAAACACCACGACAAACTTGTCCAGGCAATCCATGAAAACCCTTTTCATAAGATTCATGGAGTAGGCGAGGGCATTGGTCAGACCGAAAGACATCACGGTGTACTCATACAATCCGTAACGTGTGGTGCATGCGGTCTTGGGAATATCGGCTCACGAACCTTCAACTGATGATATCAGTACGAAGATCGACTTTGAGAAAATTCTTGCCCAATTTAGCTGGTCAAACAGGTCTACAATTTTGGGCAACGGGTATTTGTTCTTGATGGTCACATCATTCAACTTCTGGTAATCCACACATAAGCGTGAGGAACCGTCCCATTTGTCCACAAAAATGACAGGTGATCCCCATCTACTAGGGTCAATCAAACCTTTCCTTAACATGTCATCCAGCTACTTCTTCAACTCCTCTAACTCCTTCGGATTCATCCGGTAAGGCTTCTGTGCTATTGGTCCAGTTCCGGGTACTAACTCAATGATGAACTCGATATCCCGATCAGGGGGCATACCGGGTAATTCCTCAGAAACACATCCGGGTATTCACATACTACTGGAACTTCCTCAAGTGTTGGTTGGGCTATACCGGTGGGGCAGTCTGTCTATGATGTAGACTTGGTTGCAGTGTAAGCAACATTCTCTCCATCACTAGCGGTCAATGATATGGACTTCTTGGTGCAATCAATAACACCACTATACTTGGTCATCCAGTTCATACCCAATACTACTTCTATCCCTTGGGATCCCAATACTAGCAGATCGGCATGAAAAGTTTTCCCTTGTATATCAACGGGTATTTCCTTGCAAACACGGTTGGTTTTCGTACTATCTCCAGGTATTTGTACTAACATATGGTTTTGCATATGTGTGTGCTTCATTCGAGTCTTTTCAACAAATGGCATAGTGACAAAAGAATGCGATGCACTAGAATAAACAGTACTTCAGCAGGTACGGAGTTGACAGAAAACATACCCATCACCATGTCTGGTGCCTCCTGTACTTCTTCAGCAGTGACATGATTCAGATGCTCCTTTGTCACATTCTGCTTCATGGTCACTGGTCCCTGTGTCATCTTAGTAGCATTGTTCTGAGCTGGGGCAGGATTCTTGGTCGGGCAGTGACGAGCAAAATGTCCTTCCTTGCCACAGGAAAAACAACCTCCATTGGGCTTTGAGTTCTAGTTTGGCTTGGCAGCACGGTTGGCATTGTTTCCATTTCCATTACCATTGCCTTATGGCTTGGGCGCATAGGGTGAACTGTTGTTGTTGTGGTGGTGGTTGTTGTGGTTGTTGTGGCTATGGTGGTGGTTGTGGTTGTGGTTGTTATGGTTGGGTCTTGGCGCATAAGCAGGCACCCTGTGTGGTGGTGGTGGCCTTGCATAAGGAGTAGGGCGGTTTTTTCGTGCACTAGGTCCACCTTGGTACTGCATCTTCGTCTCTCTGTTATCAAAGGCATTCTGCCTCTTGTGCTCCATCATCATCGCGACATTCGCAAGTGACTCCAAATCCAGGAATGGTATGACAACAAGTGTGCACTTCAACTCATCATGCCGCCCATTCAGAAATCTCTTTTCTTATTATCTTATGTGTTAACCTCATCAGGTGCATATCGTGATAACAGAGTGAACTCCTCCCAGTATTTCGACACATACATTCCTCCCTGCCGCAGTTTCAGAAACTTGTCCCTCATGATGTTCATCACACCCTGGGGGATGTGATATTTGCGGAAAAGACATCACGGTGTACTCATACAACCCCGTAACGAGTGGTGAAAGAGGTCTTGGGAATATCGGTATCACGAACCTTCAATTGGTGATAACCAGTGCGAAGGTCGATCTTCGAGAAAATTCTAGCCCCATTCAGCTAGTCAAACAGGTCTTCAATTTTGGGCAATGGTTATTTGTTCTTGATGGTAACATCATTCAACTTGCGGTAGTCCACACATAAACGAGTGGTATCGTCCCGTTTGTCCAGAAAAATGACAGGTGATCCCCATGGTGATGCACTAGGACGAATCAGACCTTTTCTCAACATGTCATCCAGCTATTTCTTCAACTCATCCAACTCCTTCGGATTCATCTGATAAGGCTTCTGTGCTATTGGTCCAGTTCCAGGTATTAACTCGGTAATAAAATCGATATATCGATATGGGGGCATACCGGGTAACTCCTCTGGAAAAACACCCGGGTATTCACATACTACCGAAACTTTCTCGAGTGTGGGGTTGGCTACACTCGTGTGGTTGTGAACCTTTGATGAAGTCTTATTTGTGATGTAGGAAACTTTATATCCATCACTAGTGGTCATATAAATGGACTTCTTGGTGCAATCAATAACACTCTTATACTTGGTCATCCAATTCATACATAGTACTACTTCTATCCCTTGGGATCTCAGTACTATCAAGTCGGCATGAAATGTTTTCCCTTGTATTTCCACGGGTACTTCATTGCAAACAAGGTTGGCTTTGGTTCTATCTCCGGGTATTTGTACTAACATAGGGTTGTGCATACGGGTATGCTTCATACCACTTTTCTCAGCAAACGACTTAGAGACAAAGGAATGCGATGCACCAGAATAAAACAGTACTGCAGCACCATGTCTGGTGCCTCCTGTGCTTCACCAGCAGTGACATGATTCATATGTCACATCATCACATTCTTCCTCCTCATGAATGGACCTTGGTTCATCTTGGTTGCAGTGGGCTGAGCTGGAGCAACATTATTGGTAGGGCACTCACGAGCAAAGTGTCCTTCCTTTCCATAGATAAAGCAACCTCCATTTGGCTTCGGGTTTGGGGTAGGCTTTGCAGCACGGCTGAAGTTGTTCCCATTCCCATTTCCTCCAGGCTTTGGTGCATAAGGTGCACGGTTGTTGTTGTGGTTGTTGTGGTAGTTGTTTTTGTGGTTGGGCCTTGGTGCATACTGGTGATTCGGGCGAGGTGCATAAGCAGGCACCCTTGGTGGTGGTGGTCTCGCATAAGGAGCAGGGCGAGTCCTAGGTGCACTAGGCCTTCCTTGAAACATCATCTTCCATTTACGGTTGTCAAAGGCATTCTGGCACTTGTGCTCCATCATCATGGTAGCATCAGCAAGCAACTCCAGATCCTGGAATGGCATCACAACCAGTATACACTGCAACTCCTCGTGCAGTCCATTCAGGAATCTCTCTTTCTTCTTCGCCTCCGTGTTAACTTCACTTGGGGCATACCAGGACAGGGTTGTGAAATCCTCCTAGTACTTAGATATTGTCATCCCTCCTTGTCTCAGCTTCATAAACTTGTCCCGCATAATGTTCGTCACACCCAGTGGAATGTGATACTTGCGGAACCTAGAAACAAAGTCCTCCCAATCGAACAGATGGCCAGCAACAACAGTGGCTCGAGTTGTCTCCCACCAAGTCTTTGCTGGACCAGCAAGAAAATGAGTGCCAAACAGAACCTTTTTATTCTCAATTGTGCGGAGCCAATCATCAGCATCAAGTAGCTCCATGATCGTGGAGAAGATCGGGGGATTCGTCTTTTGAAAGTCCTTCGGCTTCGAACAAACACCATTGCCATTTCCATTGTTGTTGTTGTTGATGGCGCTAGCATTGGCCAACTGCTGCAGTGCAGCAATGGTGGCGGCGCTCTCAGCTCATGTGGCTTGACGGTCCTCCGTCATCAGGGTCAACAATTCCTCGGCCGAAGGTGGGGGTGGTGGTGGTGGTTCCTGATGAGGCGGCATGCTGTAGTGAAACATGTGTAGGACTATGCAGCAAGGCTTCTTTGTTTTTAAAAGAAAACAAGGCAACAAGTAGTTTTATGAACAACAAAAGCAATTGATAAATCACAAGTATTAATACGAGTAGAAAAATCACAAACATGGATAGAACGCAAACATATCACATTCATCACATAGATTCTTACAAACACAAATCTCACACTACAAGCTAAGCTTCAAGAACTACAACAAGGGATGCGACTCATGGGGACATCGCAATGCTACTAGCAAACTAACTAGCACAACATCCAAAAGCGCAAAGGTGCTACATCTAGTCCTAGTCACTGTCTCCATCGAAAAGGATCTCCTCAGGATCCTCCTCGTCCTCAAGCAGGTCTTTATCCTCCTGCTCACTCTGGTCACACATGTCCATCCCATCAACATCTGACAGAACGTCATCGTCTACAAGGAGGTCCTCGTTCTCCCTACGGAGCTCGGTGATCTCCTCCTCCAACTCCTCGAGAGTCGAGTCTCGAGTTGCCAAATCCTCTCTCGCAGTCTTCAGCCTACCATGCAGAATAGCGTTGGCTTCCTGCAGCGCCTCTACCTTCTTGGTGAGACGGGTACGGCCCAAATGAGTGATCCGCAGCTGTACCGCCAAGGCGTGGTTCCTCGCAGTCACTGTCTCATGCTCAACCATCAGCTTCCCCAAGTGTGTTGTCAGGATGCGGCATTGTGCAATAGTGGTGTAATGCACTATCCTCAGATCATCCAGACTACACTGGGTGCGGTGCAACATAATCTCCATGCCCTCCAGGTGAGGACCCATGCTATCAAGATCCCGCAGCACAGGAAGTGGTATTTCAAGGTGCGGACTCATCGCGTCTCCCAAGTAACACAAACCGGGTACCAAGGAACAAGTAGTCCCTCATGTACGCCAAGCGTGCAATAGCCTCCGGGATCACACAGACAGCTCCCTCGTGCCAGGAGCGCTCAACAGTGGTGAAAACAAAGGTCTCAACAGAAGGTGCCGTCAGAGGTGGACAGATGGTACACTCCACAAACCAATCACCCTCTACTGGAGAGCCAAAGATCATTCCTCCTCTCAGCTCAGGAACTGGGCGGTCAATAAGCTCAATCATCTCAACAAACCTCGGCTTGAAGATAAAAGACACGTCACGAGCCAGTCCCAACTGACAAGCCTCTGTGAAGACAACCTCCATTTACACAAAGTTTTAAGTATAGTTTATGTTAGACCACATTGTGCAAAGTTTTAAGTTATGCAAGAGGTAACTTAATGTAAGTAGAGTTTAGTAAGACAGAGGAAATGGAGTATATAGAATATTTTGGTACTTAGCCATATCGGTAACTTAGTTTTATAAAGTAGCTGTTTGGAGTACTTGCTAACATCCATGCTAACTAAGATCTCCTATGGTCAGGATGACTCTAATACCAACTTTGTAGAGGCCCCAGACTAGAAAGTCCAAGACCCCTCAGATGAATATATTCACGATCCCAGATCATTCAGCCGTGAACAACATATGAAGTTGGTACACAGATAACATCATCTATGACACGAATAATAAGGTCTTACATAAATGGTCTGTGACCAAGTCTTAAACAACTGCCACGCAGGACAGGCAAATAACACACACAACGGAAGATAGCAGAACACAACATGGTAGAACACAAGTCACGCCTTAACCTATAGGTTGTTGACCCGGAGACAAGTCTAGTTCATGTGGTCATCAACATAGTACTCCTCCTGTTGCTGCTCCTCGTATTCTTGCCAAGTAAATAGTCAGGGACGAAACCAATATGAGTACTTTTGAATATACTCTGTAAGACATCTTTATGAAGCTGTAACATCCTAGAATTTTCAAAAATTATAAAACCAGCATGCATATATCTCATCATGGCATGATTACACAAAGGTGCATTTACAAATTTGAACATCACAACACAAAAACCCTAATTGAATTTGTCACAAAAAATAATACCTTTAAGGACCCCATGCTATTTTCTCTATAATAAAATTTATTTTGATTTTACAAAAGTACCAAAACATTTTTAAATAGTTTAAACTTTGCAAACTATATTTTTACATGTCCTTATAAAATGGTTTAGAGCAATTTTGATTTTTTTGGGGTTCCTCTCATTAAATTAAAGAAAACTGAAAAGAAAAACAAAACAGAACAAAAAAAAGAGAAAAACCCCCAGCAGCCCAGCCCATCTCTCTCTCTCTTCCCTCTCTCCCACGCAGCCAGCCCACGGGCCCGTCCCTTATCGCCCGCACACGCAAACCAGCCCAGCCGCGCCCCTCTCTCTCTACCATGTGGGCCTCGCTGACGTCACGGTGACGACCACCTTCAACCTCCCTCCGTTTCGTGCGCGCAAAAACGCCGCACGAGCCTTGACGTCTGCGCCCACTCGCCCCACTCTGGGCCTCAACTGCCACGACGTCTATGCCTTGTTAAAGCTGCACCCCCCCCTCTCGCAGCCCCCAGTTTCCCCCATCGATAACGCCGCTAGGCCGCTGTATTCCCCCACCGGAGTTCCGAGCGCCCGACAACCACCAGCAAGAAATACGCCGCCCCCGGTGAGTGTCCGCCGCCACCATCACCTTCTCCCGGTTCCCCACTCCCCTGTGCATCCCGAGGACAACCTCTAACCCCTTTTGTTGCTCCACAGACGCGGCACCGTAGAAACCATGATCGACCGTCGTCTCGCGCAAACTCCGGCGAGCACAACCTCCCTCTCCCGGAAGCGTCGCCCGCCGTCCTCTCGCCACCAAAACCGCCTTGTCGCGCTCCACCTCAAGGTGAGCTCCCCATCCCTTCTCTCCCTCTGGATCCGCAGGAACACGCACGCCGCATGAGCGCAGCTGTGCACGCAGTCGTCGGTGGGCTCCCAGTGACCATCCACGCGGATGGGTTTGATCCCAGCCGTTGGATCTCAGATCCATGGCTGGATTAGCCACGGTTAACAGTTACACGACACAGTCTGCGTGCACGCACCCGAGCCAATCATGCGGCGCCACCTGGCCGCCAGTCAGCGCGCAGTCAGCCCCCTGTCGTTGTATTGTCACGGCAAGTGTCCTCATACGAGAACTAGATTGCGAGGCCATTCCTACTAAACGAAACTTCGAAAGGGTTAAGGTGGAAATGAGAGACGCGAGTTTACCCAGGTTTGGCCCCTCGATTGAGGGTAAAACCTACTCCTGCTTTCTTACTATCAGGGGATCAAGTCTCGATTACAAAGGGCGATTCCGGCTCTCGACGTCTCGAGTTACTTTGTTATCGGTCTAGAACTTGTCTTTCTACGTCCTAGGGTCTCGCCTTATATAGTGGACGAGACCTCCGGGTTACAAGGAAGTCCGGGTCCCACCCGTCTTCGGAGTCCTATCGCCCTCCGATTCCTGATCATCTTGGTCTGTCTCTTCTTATGATCCGGCTACTCCTGGGCCGGCCAAGAACTGTTCTTCGGGCTCCCGGGCTTCCGCGTCGCCTAACCTCGGCCTTGGGCCGGTTCTTCATTCTGCCGGGTCACGCTCTTCCTATCTTAACCCGGCTCTTCCTGTCTTAACCCGACTCTGCCTAGCATAACCCGGGTTACTCACCATGAACCGGATGAGGTGATTCCCGGTTCATGTTAGGGGCCGGTAAGGCTCCCCCTTAACTATTCCCCCAACATTAGCCCCCAGGTTAACATGAACGTTTTTAGCCTCAAGCTTAATAAGTTGACGTTAAGCTTTATCCAGAGACCTTGAATACCAATCTTTCATTCCAAAGAAAATAACCTCCCAAGATATCTCTTCCGAATCTTGCGGGTCGAGCTCTTTATCTCCAGGATCAAATCTTTCCGTTTCTTGTAAAGATAACTCTCATATTTTCATATCCCGGATTCTTCGGAACAAAAGGGATCTTTACCTAGCCCGGATTCTTCTCCACGTAATCGTCCATTTCTTTGGAAAAGATCTTTTTCTGTGATCTGATCTTGCTGTACTTTTCCATAAATAATGTAGTCTCGAGGGGTTTTTGTGCAAAAGTTACCGCTTAACCCTAGGGTTTTGACCCCGCCTATAAATAGCAGGCGTATGGCCCCCAGGGCTCATTTGCACCCTGCTCCCCCCACTTCATCTTCCTCCTCCGTTCTGAGCTCCAGAGCTCCACTTTTCTTACAGCGCCGCCGCGACCGGAGCTTCACCGGCGTCCGCCTCAAGATGGGAAAAGATAAAACTTTGGCGTCCAAAGCTGGCGGAGCGGGGAAGAAGAAGAAGTCTGGAGGAGCTTCCGGTCTGGCGCTGCCGGTTCTAGGCAAGGAAAAAAATAGCGTGCTATGAGAAATAGCGGCAGCCTCCTCCAGATGCTATGCAAGATATATCGTGGTAATAGCGTGCTATATCAAAATAGCGTTTTGAAATAATTATCAAATATATCTCAAAATTTGAAGGATCTCAACAAGAATAAATAATGTAGTATAAAAATGTCATAAGAATATATGTATAATCACAAAAAAAAATTGTTCTCTAGGTTGTTAGATCCTTACATCAACATCACACAGGGAAACAACACAATATAAATTACTTATTCGGAATTATAAACCTAGCGATTTTATCTTGACGATTGTTTTTTATCGCCACGAAAAACATGAAGCAACTTTTTCTTTTTCCTAGGGTGGAAAACTCGGGCATTTCGCCCAATAGCGTGAAAAAAATAATAGCGCGCTATAACGTTACGCCGTTTTAGCATGCTATAGCATGATATTTCGTGAATAGCGCAATAGCGAGGAAAAGTGTTAAAATTTAGCATGGACCCTCCAGATATGCTATATCGTGCTATTAGCGCCGAAATAGCGTGCTATTTTTTTCCATGGTTCTAGGAGGAACAAAATGCAAGTGAATTGGTGCAAATCTGAGATGACCCAAGGCCGGCTCACGGAGATGGAGGGATCCGGCTTCTGCCTTCCGGTTTATCTTGGCGAGCTCCGGGAAATGAGATCCGGCCCGAACCTGGGTCGGGTGAGGTAATAATTTTGGAAGCCCATATCCTCCGTGGGTTTCGTCCACCCGGTTCTCTCTTTTCTCGCCGGCTCTTGGCTTACTATGGCCTTCATCCTCAAGACCTCCCACCAAATTCCATTTTAAATGTTAGAAACTTTGTAGTCCTTTGTGAGGACTACCTCCAAGTAGAACCAAACCTAGACCTTTTCCTTGAGTACTTTTACTATAACAAACACCCTGAGGTAGCTGGGGTGAACTTATACACTGTGGGGGGGTCTCATTCCAGAGACGAAAAGACATCGCCTACCCAGGTATTCCTCTTGCAAGCCATCCCAAGTTGTGGCAGAAATCCTACTTTTACATCAAAAGTACCACTCCTGAAGGTGAACCGACTCTTCCGGGTTACCGTCCTGAACACTTAGTTTATACTAGCATGATGAACTCCTATGCCAAGCCTGCCGATCGAATCAAGATCCGGTCTCTCCTAAAGCGTGTAACCTTTTTGATAGTTCATGGGCTTACAGGTTTAGATTTGACAAAACCCTGGGTAGACTGGCGCATTCAACCACTCAGTATCAGGAGCCGGTTATTTAATGAGTATTCTGGTTCATTAGATTCCATGCGGTATTCTGAGTCCATAGTTTCTAAGTCTGAGATGATAACCTCCCTGAAACTCCTGGTTGGAGTGAAGCAAGACAAATTCTTCGAAGTTGGCCTGGAGCCCTTTAGCTCCTCTAACCCGGCTCCTCCCGTAAGTTTTCATATCTTTGTATTTTTTCCTCTTTCATTATTCTTTTTAACTGCATAGGTTCTAACCTCGTCATTATTCCGGTTCTCAGGATAATAATGCTTTCTGGACTACTACCGAAGAACCGGCTTCACCACCTGAAGACGAATAATCAGAAGAAACAAGCGACGACGAGGAAGAGTTTTCTGAATTTGACTCCCTCGGCCAGTTGCACAACCAATTTGCTGACGCTGATTACTCGACCCCTCTACTGTTGATGAGCGAGAGGAACAGGTTGCCGGGTTAGGCGGTGGCCAAGCTGTTGATGAAGAACCGGGTCATGAAGTTCCGGATCAATTCATGCCGGATCTCGACCCCTCTACTCCCATTACTGGTTCCAAGATGGTGGCCGAAAAAGAGTCCATCGCAGGCCAAAAGAGGACCCGGCAGGCTATCGCAAAGGTGACTATCTCTAGAATGTCAAACAATCCTTTGAAAACATCCTCACACACACAGAAAATGCAGGAGGATGAGGAGGGCAGCAAGAGAAGAAGGACCCGGAGCTCTGGCTCCAGCGAGTTAGAAACAGGTTTGCCTGAGAAAACTCCCACTCGCGGGGTCTCCAAAATCCGGGTTTCGCCTATTGCTTCACACCCCTTAGCCGGACAAATGAGGCCAGAACTGAGTCGTCCTTTTCATTCAGATTCCCCAAACTCAGACTCGTCCCATTTCAGCGGGGCTAGCTCATTCTCTATTAAATCTGGGTAAGCTAACTTTCCTTTCGAGATTTGCTAATACCTTAATCTGGCTATGTAACTCGGAGCTTTTTCCTTTTGCAACAGAGCTCAAGCTGTACTGAAAGTGACCCCTGTTTCGTCTGCTGCTCCCTCCGTAAACGTTGAGGAGAAAACTGTTGAGGAAGAAAATGATGAACCGGTCGGTCCCTCGCCGGGTCATTTGGATGTTATGGCTGAAGAACAAGAAGAGGTGAACCCGGTTGATGATATCCCGAGTAGTGATCCTCCGGTTGAGGAGGTAAATGTTCAGGACCCGGATGTGGTCATAACCGGATCTCAGGCTGTTGAGGTTACGGGACCATCCACTGTTCTCTCCGAAGTCATTGAAGACCCGAAAGTAAAGCCGGAAGACAAAAGATCTACTCCTAGCCTGAACATTGAAGGCCAGGGCTTTGACACACTTGTTCAAGAGCTCTCTAAGAAGCGGCACCATACTGATGGCATCATAGAATTTCTGAAACAGAAATATGAGTTAATCTCGATATTCATAACATGTAGCCCTCAATCTTCTAGTTTATATTCGTAATATATACTTGGAGACTTGCTACTGAATAGTCGTAGACTGAATAGCTTGTAATCTGAATAACTGTAACCTGAATAGCTGTAACCTAGATAGCTGTAACCTGGATAGTTGTAGCCCCCAAGGGCTGGTTTATAGTGGCATTATAAGCCGGGACTTGATATGCTTTTGTTCTGAATTGTTTTTAAGTAAAATTGAAACACTGTAGCCCCCCAAGTGCTGGGTTGCGAGCCTGCAGCTAGCCGGGACTTAATCATAGGTTATAGCCCAACTCTTGAATTTGAAATACTGTAGCCCCTAAGTGTCGGGTTGCGAACCTGTAGCTACCTGGGACTTAACCTTTCCTTAGAAACTGTAATAAGTTCACCAGTATCCGGGTTGTAGTTGCATAATCCGGATAATTGTCAATTTACAACTTAACCTTTGAATAATCTTTTTGCAGAGTCTGGAAACCTCGTCTCAAAAAGAGGTTTCTAATTTGAAGGACCTACTTGCACAAGAGGCCAAGAAGACTGAGGAGGCCAGGACTCGGCAGAAAGGACTAGAAGAACAAATCACTGAGGGAGCCAAGACTTGGTCTTATCTGCATCAGGATTTTGAAACCCGCGAGAATAATCTCGTAACCAGGGTTGCAGAAAAGGAACGAGAGGAGACCCGGTCCCATTTCACCAAGGTCACAGATCTGCTGAGAGATATCACTTGTAGTGTTTTTGGTGAGTTTATCCACCTTATCATCCCCTTCAATTTATTGTATGTCCAATGATGTATTCCCTTTGACTTTTTATCAATCAGCTTGACTTAGATCACAATTTTTTTATAACCTGTAGGCAGGATGCATGGGAATAACCTGAAACTCCCAGACCTGAAACTCAAGGCCTTGTTTACCCTGATCCGGCAGCTATACATTGGAGGTGGAGAATGTATCAAAGTTGTTCGGAACTGGGATGCTCCGCCTAGAAGGCTTAGCGAAATGCTTGTGGAGCTAACTCATGTCCCTCAATGGATAGAAGAGCATAAGATATCATCATGTCGCCGTGGAGCCATCAAGGTCATGTCACTGGCGAAATCATATCATCCAGAACTGAAGCCGGATCTTCTTGTGGGAGGTTTCCCAGAATATAAAGCGGATATGTCAAAGTATGAGAAGAAGGGCTTCGCCAGGATTGAAAAAGAGTTCCGGTTCTATGCTTGCACCATTGCTGAGAAGCTGAAACTGAAGGACATGTGCTCGGGTTATAATTCTTCTGGTGAACGAAAAATGCCTTTTACTCCTCTGGATATGGCTGCTGTTCGACAAGTCCCTCCCAAGAGTCGGCTCTCCATAGCCTCCTCCTCTGGTGCGCCTCAGTCGGTTACTCCTTCTGTTTCTACTCCACCACGCCCCTTATATGAACCAGAGAATGTTACTGATGCTCTGGCTCAGCTAGACTGGAAGTATGTCCCTCCGGATGAAGTCGAAGGAGCGATCTAGGCCCCAGCTGACCCGGATACTGAAGAACTAGCTCCCCAAGACCCGGCAGATCAGGACCCGGCACAGCAGAAGGGAAAATCCGCTGCAGTTTGATCATGTGACATTTTGCGAACGAAATAATTCGACCCTGTTGGGTCTGTAATAGGCTAGATAAACTGTTTTATTTCTAGTCCTATTTTTTGAAGGTGTGTGTGTGCACCTATGCTACAATTTGGTGTGTAATAAACCGGATTTCCTTTGAGGTTATGGAAATCATATTCGGGTTTCCTTTTACTTGAAGATGAAAATTTCTTTGACTTGGTTTTTCTTTGCTTTCTAGCTCAGCCGGTTTTTCGCATGACTTATTCTAGTGTGTACAACTCTGTGAGTTCAGGGTCATAGTAACCTGGTTTGCCGGGTTATAATAAACCGGTACTGCCGGGTTATATCATGATTGACTCAACCAGGCTTAAACATCTAGGTCATAAAAACACGTGTAACCACTGACTGGCAGGCAAGTATAACCAATATATTTTGGCATATGCCAGATTCTTGAGATATAGACTGTGCTCTAGCATCAGCCCCCAAGTAATCATGTAGAAATAACATTGTAGCTCAATTTGATAGGGATAGGCCAACAAATTTCAATAACTCAGATGTTGCTAATATTGCCTTTCATTGTCAAAAGATAACATAGTGATTACAATGATCCTATGTATAATATGGCCTCAACTGGGCTATGTTCCATGGTCTTCCAGTTTCTTCCTCACATGTGCGAGATTTATCAGCATCACGCATATCAATGAGGTAATATGACCCATTGTGTAGCTTTTTACTTACTACAAAGGGTCCTTCCCATGGAGGACTTAGTTATGCATCCCATCTTTTTTCTGAATTAGTCTTAAAACCAAATCTCCTTCTTGGAAACTCCGAGTCTTGACTCTGCGGCTATGATAGCGACGCAGGTCCTGCTGATATATAGTTGACAGAGATGCTGCGAGGTCACGTGCTTCTTCTAAAGCATCTAATGAGTCACTTGGCAAAACTCATTATTGGTTTCCACATAAGCAGTCACTCGTGGTGAATCGTGACGAATATCACTTGGCAAAACTGCCTCTGCTCCATAGACTAGAAAGAAAGGGGTATAACCTGTTGATCTATTTGGAGTAGTTCGTATGCTCCATAAAACAGCAGGAAATTCTTCGACCCAGGAGTCAGCAGTTTTCTCCGATGGAACCTGAAGTTTGGGTTTTATACCTTTGAGTAATTTCTGGTTAGCCCTCTCTGCCTGTCCGTTAGACTGTGGATATGCCACGGAAGCACGGTCTAGCCTTATATGGTTCTGTTCACAAAACTTCGGCATTGCTCCTTCTGATAAATTCGTCCCGTTATCTGTAATAATGCTATGTGGGTACCCAAACCTGAAAATCAGCTTTTTTAAGAACTTGACTGCTGTAACCGCGTCACATTTACTGATTGGTTCCGCTTCTACCCACTTTGTAAACTTATCAACTGCCACCAGTAGATGAGTCTTTTTATCAGTTGACCTTTTGAAAGGTCCTATCATGTCAAGTCCCCAAACTGCAAAAGGCTAGGTTATGGGAATCATACGCAAGTCCTGAGCTGGCACGTGATCCTGTCTTGCGTATCTTTGACAACCTTCGCATGTTTTCACGATATGTTATGCATCATCATTGGCGGTTAACCAGAAAAATCCATGTGTGAAAGCTTTATTAACTAAAGATCTAGATCTTGCGTGATGGCCATAGTCTCCTGAATGAATTTCTCTGAGAATTTGACATCCTTCTTCTGGAGATGTACATCTTTGAAAAATTCCAATTGCGCTTCTCTTGTGTAACTCACCATTTATAATTGTATATGACTTGGATCTTCTGGTAACCTGGCGAGCTATAACCTCTTCCTGGGAGCTCACCTCTCATAAGGTATGCCAAATATGGCTCAGTCCACTGTGGTAATATATGCAGAGCAGCTACTAATGCTGATTCTGGGTCTGGATTTGCTAAGTCTTCTTCTGTTGGGATTTTAACAGACGGACTATGAATTTCATCTAGAAAAACATTTGGTGGGACCTGCTTTTTCTGAGAACCTAGACGTGCCAGTGCATCAGCTGCTTCATTGTGACGTCGATCGATATGATCCACCTGATATCCCTGAAAATGTCCAGCCAGCTAGGTAACTGCCCGTCTATAAGCTGCCATGGCCGGGTCTTTAGAATCCCAAGTTCCTGTAACTTGTTGAGATACCAGATCAGAATCACCCAGACATCGAATCCGGGTTATGCTCATTTCTTTCGCAATGCGAAGCCCATGGAGCAAAGATTCATACTCTGCTGCATTATTAGTACATTTGAATGAGATTTGCAAGACATAGCGAAACTTATCTCCTCGTGGGGATGTTAAAACCACACCAGCTCTTCAGCCTTCCAGTTGTCGAGACCCATCAAAGTGCATAGTCCAGTAGTTAGTGTCTGGTTTATCCGGTGGAACCTGTAACTGTGTCCAGTCATTTATAAACTCGATCAAAGCTTGGGATTTTATTGCAGTCCTTGGCTTGTATTTGATATGATAAGGTCCCATCTCGATCGCCCACTTGGCAACTCTTCCTATTGCTTCTCTATTTTGAATAATGTCAGACAGAGGCGCTGAACAAACCACAGTGATAGGATGTTTCTGAAACTAATGTTTTAGTTTGCGACTAGCCATGAATACTCGGAAGAACAAGACCTTCCTTGTCCTCCAGCTTACGCTCCACAACAACCACCGCACTCACTGCCCTGTTATTTGCTGCTATGTATAGCAACATGGGCTCTTTTTCCTCAGGCGCAGCTAATATAGGTGCATTGGAAAGTTGTTTTTTCAAGGCCTCGAATGCCTCATCAGCCTCCTGATTCCATACAAAGGTGTCTGTTTTCTTCAGCAATCGGTACAAGGGTATGGACTTTTCGCCTAGCCTACTTATAAACCGGCTCAAGGCGGCAACCCAACCTGTCAACTTCTGAACATCCTTCAGGCAAACCGGCTTTTCAGGTTATATATGGCCTGAATTTTTTCCGGGTTTGCTTCAATGCCTCTCTCAGAAATAATGAAACTCAATAACCTCCCAGCTGGCACGCGAAAGACACACTTTGTTGGATTAAGTTTGATTTGGTACTTTCGCAGATTGGCGAACGTCTCTTCTAAGTGTGAGATCAAAGTGTCACCTTTCTGTGATTTGATTGCTATGTCATCCACATAAGCATGCATGTTCCGCCCAATTTGACTTTCCAAGCAGTTCTGTATACACCTTTGATAAGTGGCCCCTACGTTTTTGAAACCAAAAGGCATTGTCGTATAACAAAACAATCCAAAGGGTGTAATGAACGATGTCTTCTCTTGATCCTCTTCCTTCATTTTGATTTGGTGATAACCTGAATAAGCGTCCAGGAAAAATAGCAGTTCACAACGGGTCGTAGAGTCTATAATCTGGTCAATACGGGGTAACGCGAACAGGTCTTTAGGACATGCTTTTTTCAGATCTGTGTAGTCTATGCACATTCTCCAGGTTCCGTTTTTCTTGAGAACGAGAACTGGATTAGCTAACCACTTCGGGTGAAACACTTCTACGATAAACCCTGCTGCAAGTAACCTGGAAATCTCTTCTCCTATTGATTTTCTTCTTTCATCATTGAAAGGATGGAGGAACTGACGAATAGGTTTCAAATCAGGATTCACATTTAAGCTGTGCTCAGCAAGTTCCCTTGGTACACCTGGCATGTCAGAAGGTTTCCATGCAAAGATATCCCAATTCTCACAGAGGAACTTGATGAGCGCGTTTTTCTATTTCTCTGTCATGTGAGTCCCCATGCTGAACTTCTTAGATGAGTCACCGGGGGTGAAGTCCACCAGCTTGGTGTCTTGAGCAGACTTAAATTTTAACTTGGACTCAGCTGATGATTTTTTGAGCGAGGTCATATCTTCTGGATCAACTTGCAGTTTATACAATTCAGCTCCTCTTCAGCGCAAGCTGTCTCTGCGTAAGTTGCATCACCTTCCTCACATTCCAGAGCTATGTCTCTATCTCCATTAACAGTAATGTTTCCATTGGGACCTGGCATCTTTAGTTTGAGGTAAACATAGCAAGGTCTGGCCATGAATTTGGCATAAGCTGGCCGTCCAAACATGGCATGGTACGGACTTTTGAATTTGACCACTTCAAAGGCTAGCATCTCTGTCATGTAATTTTCAAATACCCCAAAAGCAACTTCAAGGAATATTTTTCCGATAGGTTGTGCAGACTTACCGGGTACGATGCCATGAAACACAGTTGATGATGGCTGAAGTTGTTTCTCTTGCAGGTTCATCCTTTTGAACGTGTCGTAGTATAGTATGTTTATGATGCTTCCTCCATCCATCAATACTTTATCTAACTTATATCCTCCAACTTGTGGAGCCACTCCCCGTGATTATCAACTCGTGGAGAATGATGAGCCCTACTCCAGGTTATGGGTTGTTCTGACCAGTTAAGCCATTTAGGAACAGCAGGAGACACGGCATTGACAGCGCGCTGCTGAACCTTGCGCTCTCTCCTGCATGAACTAGTGGTGAATACATGATATTGACCTGAACTTAACTGCTTCGGATTTGTTTGAAAACCGGAATTTCCTCCTTGGTGACTATTGCCCGGGTTAGTTCCCTGGTGACTCTGATTGGGATCAGCCGGATTATGAGTGCCGGGTCCCGGATGTCCACCTCCCATATTTCCTGGGTTGCCGCCTCCACCGTTTCCTGGTCCATAATTATTATTTCCACTGGGTCTGAAGCCTGCATGATGAAGCAATTTTCCCAAGAATGATTTGCTACATTTCCATTTTTACTATGTCGGGGGCACGGACCTTTCAGGGCTTGCTGAGCTTGTGCAAAGCTGTTTGGCCTGAAATTTTGATTTCCCCTGAAGTTGTTGCCCTGACGTTGGCTTCTGTAATCTGTATTTGTGTTAGCCACCAAATCTGAAGTCCCCTCTCCGTTTTTCCGTTTGTTATTGTTCTGGTTCTGAGGATTGTTGTTGCTCTGACTCGGGTTCTGACTACCCTTAGTTCCAGTTTTGTTTTCTTTGGCGGACTTCTCGTCATCTTAGTTTGCATCTTTGGTTTTGTCAGACTCCGCATACTTGGTGATGGCATCCGGCATCTCACTCATGTCACTTACGTACCGCTTAATGCGTCCCAACTTATGCTTCAAAGGGTCAAACCTGCAATTTCTTTCCAGTGCTACCACGGCTTGTTGTGCCGTGAGTCCGACAGACGAGTGGATGATCTCTGCCACCCGCCGAGACCAATGTTGAGCGGACTCCCCTTCTTTCTGAACACAGTTTTCAAGGTATGTGGTCGTCGTTGGCCGTTTACATGTGCCCTAAAAATTCTTGATAAACTGGTCCTTCAACTCCTGCCAGCTGTTGATTGAATTGGCAGGTAAGTTCTTTAACCAAAACTTTGCTGGCCCTTCTAGCATCACGCTTAAGTAGCATGCGCAGACCGTGTCACTTACTTCCAATATTTCCATCATAACCCTCAGTCTGCAGGCTCCATGTCAGGCGTATAATTCACAACTCTCCGAGGTCCTTTAAAATCAACTGGTATTCTCTCGTTCCTAATTGCAGGACCGAGGCACTGGATTCCAATTCTACGAGACCCAGCTTGAGCTGGGTTTGAGACCGTGGCTTGCACTGGGTTCTGGACATGACCTGGATTCCCGTTTTCAGGTTCTGCGATTCTATGTCCTGTATTTAAAACTCCAGGTGCATATGATATTGCTTGCCTGGGTGGGTTGGGATGTCGGTTAGCATTGATGGATCCTGCTGGGGCTGGAGAATTTCCATGATGACTCCGGGACAAAGCTGTCCTGCTGTGATAAGGTGTTGAGTGTATCCTGTCCTGGTTACTGTAGTTTAACTGCTGAACCGCCGCTGTTTGTAGCATCTCAATGACCCTTCGAGCTTCAACTGCCATAGGGTTATTAGGGTCAATCGGAATCTATGCCAGACTGGTGGTTGCTGCCCAAATGTTATCCATCGGATTATTGAAGTGACCCGGCGGCGTATGAAACCTTTCTTGCACAGGCTATGCTGGGGCTAGTACTGGATTTGGGCTCCCAAGCGGTTGAACGGGTGGCTGGAAACATGCTGGAAGGACTGGAGTAGGGATAACCGGCGGGTTCGTATTATAACCTGGACCTGCCGGGTTATGAGCTGCGGTGTTTCCTGTCGGAAATGTAAACAAATTGTGTAGATTAGTAGGCTCGAGTCCTACGCCAAACTCATTATTCAGGCGAGTATGATGACGTATGTTCTGTATTGATGCTAGTTCTATTTGCCTGAAGGTCAGGTGAATTCCTTCCCTCTCCAGACATGTGGCCTCTTCCAGAACTTCTAACCGGGCTTTGTTTATGCAAGTGGCTTCTTTCTCAATCTCTTGACGAGCGTGAGTTATTTCCTGCCGGAGTCTTTCTATCTCTGTGTTACGTTGCTCCAGGTTCTCCAGGGTGATCGGTGTTGCCAGGATTTCGTTTAAAGAATCCATTGCAGCCATCAGCTCCGGTCTCGGATTGTACGACGCAGGCCCGGTCAAGTCAATCAAGGCTTCCCCTTGTCTTGTTGCTCCAGGTCGTGTCGAGGGCAGCATCTCTGCTGCTCCTGGGGTAGCCGCTGGTCCAGTTGGTGCTGTGACTATAACACCTGGTGCTCCAAGAACCGGATTTGAGGTCGAAGCCTCATTAGTAATTAAGTTTCCTTCCGAGTCATACCTGGGCTCGGTTGGCCGCGTAGGACCGGCCATGTAAACAACAGCGTGGTGAGTTGTCTCATCGAAACCTGGCGCGTCCAATTTCAGGTCTCCTCCTAACCGGTCTCCAAAGAGCTAGTGGATCGAGCCTGTGTCATCGTGATCGTCATTGTTCCCAACTGAGGACTCGCCATCGGAGTCCACCGCCATGGTTTTCTCAGACACCGAATCTGAAAGTTGGTCCGATTCTGGAGCTGTTGTCCCAATGTATCCAATGAAGACATGGATCTTGCCGAAGGGGACGTGAAGTGCTGAATCCACGGAGGCGATCTCGGGGCCCCATGTGTCATGATTGTAGTAGTTTCCGAGTCGGCTCCTCGTGAGCCGGCTTATCACGAGCTTCTCGATCCCAGGTAGCGCTCCTTCCGAAAAGACGACGCTTCCGCGAGCAGGCCCCATGGTGGGCGCCAACTGTCGTGGTATTGTCACGGCAAGTGTCCTCATACGAGATACAGATTGCGAGGCCATTGCTACTAAGCGAAACTTCGAAAGGGTTAAGGTGGAAACGAGAGACGCGAGTTTACCCAGGTTCGGCCCCTCGATTGAGGGTAAAACCTACTCCTGCTTTCTTACTATCAGGGGATCAAGTCTCGATTACAAAGGACGATTCCGGCTCTTGATGTCTCGAATTACTTTGTTATCGGTCTAGAACTTGTCTTTCTACGTCCTGGGGTCTCGCCTTATATAGTGGACGATACCGCCGGGTTACAAGGAAGTCCGGGTCCCACCCGTCTTCGGAGTCCTATCGCCCTCCGGTTCCTGATCATCTTGGTCTGGCTCTTCTTATGATCCGGCTACTCCTGGGCCGGCCAAGAACTGTTCTTCGGGGTCCCGGGATTCCACGTCGCCTAACCTGGGCCTTGGGCCGGTTCTTCATTCTGCCGGGTCACGCTCTTCCTAGCTTAACCCGGCTCTTCCTGGCTTAACCCAGCTATGCCTAGCATAACCCGGGTTACTCACCATGAACCGGATGAGGTGATTCCCGGTTCATGTTAGGGGCCGGTAAGGCTCCCCCTTACCTATTCCCCCAACACCCCCCTGCGGCGCCACCTGGCCGCCAGTCAGCGCACAGTTAGCCCCCCCCCCCCCCGTTTCAAATTAATTCAAATCCAAATTTAAAAACAGAACCAACTGTCCCCTTGTTAATTCAATATAAAATCGAATCTTGATCCAAAAATTATGAGGTTTGAACCTTTAGAAAGCTAATGAAATTCTGTACGCAATGGTAAAATAATATCATGTAGGTTTTGTAGAAAATTTTGGAGTAGTATTTAAATTGGCAAAATATCTCAAAAACACCATTTAATTCATAGTTTGAATTCTACATTTCCAAATTTGATAAAGTTGTAGTCTTTGGATTCATTAGAACTTGTACAACACCCTAAAACCAGGGAAAATTAATTTGTATCGTGCACACACTTTCTATTTAAAATTTGGTCAAACAGTAATCTGTCTATAATTCAAATTCTAAAATGTATTTTTGAGTGAAACCAATTGGGTTGCCTTGATATGTGTGTCCTCTGTTCAGAGGCAACAAGGTCCATATGTTGTGTTACTTTTGTTTGTTTAGACTTTGGAGAGGACCACTACAACACTTGTGATTCTTGTGCTTGCTGGTTGCTGTTATCAAGGCAAGTGATGCTCATGTCCCACTTTTGTTTTCCAATTGCATTAGTGTTTTCAATAGTATGCATCATAGGTTTTATTATTATTTTCCAAGTATATGCTATGCTCAGAACACCTAGTGGTGTGTAGCCATCCTGAAACCCTACTAGATACTAGCTTAGCTATACTAGACTACTATCACAACTGCTACTGCTTCATTCAATTTGTGGTATTTATCAAAACTGTGAAAATTAACAACCCAATGAAACACCTTGGTGGATTGGTAATTGCTTGGTTTATATTGAGTGGCTACCTAGGGCCATGTCCATCGTGGTTGTCACCTAGGTCGCTCCCAGGGCCATGTTATGTGGTGGTTGTCACCTAAGGGTACAATTGTGGATTGCCACCCAGGAATAAAGAGATCTGTAGGTCTTCAATGTATAGCTTCCAGTGCAACCTTGAGGTAATATGGGCTCTGCCAAGATTAAGTAAATTGTGGGGGTTCCTCCTGTTGTACTGACAAGGGGTGGTAGAATTTTAGGAGCAACGAGTCAATGTTGGTATGGTTGAATCCCTCTTCCCAAAGATCTTGTCTCATTCTTCTCTCGGGGAGGATGAGTCTCAAGGTGAAAGTGCACAACCTCTGCAGAGTTAAAAACTAAGATCTTAGCCGTGTCCCAGGTTATGGGCAATTTGAGAAAACTAGACAGAGTTGGTGCTGAAGGATCTCCTCATCTTTTCTTAATGAATTAAAACATGGTAGAAACCTTTTTCTAGAGCACATGGTGTGTCTACCCCTCTATGCTACCTTTTCAAACTCATGGTGTGTCTACCCATCATGATTTTCAAACTTCATGGTGTGTCTACCCATGATGACTTTATCAAACTTCATGGTGTGTCTACCCATGATGCCTTTGTAAAACTACATGGTGTGTCTACCCTAGTTGATTTTCCAGAGATTTATAAAGATTTATAAAATATAGGGAAAACTGGCTTTATGCAAATAGCCTAGACTCCACCAGCCAAATATCATGTAGTTAGCTTATTCCTCAAAACAACCACCAAATAAGTGTCACTTGCCAGTACATTATTTGTACTGACTTCCCTTTGTGGGCTGCATATTCCAACGTGCAGGTCATTCTGATGATGAGTAATAGTTTAGGATCTCGAGCTTACATCCAACATGTCTGCCTGTGGCACATGAAGAGAAGAGGCTCATTGAAGATTTTCTTTCCGTTGTGTTTACTTTTAACTCTGTTATTTAGGGCTAGTCCATGTTGACTATGCCAGTTGTAAGACTATTTTATTTCGTATCCAACGGATCATACATTGTAGAATGATGCTATTGTTATGAATATTTCTTTTTTTT
This sequence comes from Alopecurus myosuroides, assembly GCA_028641055.1. Taxonomy (NCBI): domain Eukaryota; kingdom Viridiplantae; phylum Streptophyta; class Magnoliopsida; order Poales; family Poaceae; genus Alopecurus; species Alopecurus myosuroides. The sequence goes on from CM054057.1 coordinate 778,342,293, forward strand.
TCATGTGTATGCTATCAGTGATCTCGGGAATAGCACACTACTAAGAAAACAGCTATAGGAGAAATCATACCCGTGGCGCACCACATGCTCGATGTGTCACGCCTAAGTAGTCGTGGCGCACCACGCACTAGTGGGCCTTGGTGCGCCACGCCTATGGGCATAGCCGTGATGCACCATCCACACGGTGCGCCACAGCTATAAGTGGGGGCTGGGTGGGCAAAGATAGCCATGACGCACCACATGTTTGGTGCGCCACGGGTATTGCAGATAGGCGTGGCGCACCAAACATGTGTTGCGCCACGGCTATGGCTTCCACCGAAATTTTCCCTCCACACCTGCCCCCCCCCCCCCCCGGGACCGCCTTTCTAGTTTTGTCACGGAAGAGTTACAAGTCTAAAAGTAATCAAAAAATAAATTCCTTATAGATGCACAGAGAGTTTAAGGTCTACTTTTTTTATCAAATTTTGAAATATGAATTTCGACTTTCTGAGCAAACGTTCGTTAAAAAAAGTAAGATGGGCATAACTTTTGCATATGATGTTGGAAAAAAAGTTCAAGACATAAAAAAAAACTAGAGAAAAAAGGAACTCAACATTCGGAAAGGAAAAAAAAAGTTAATTGAGACATAAGCTTTTTTTCCTACAAAAGTAAAATGGGCATAACTTTGGCCTGTGAGCCTTTTTTAGATTCTCCAAATTCTAAAAGGAAAAAAAGTTATTTGAGACAGAAGCTTTTTTCCTACAAAAAAATAAAATAAAATAAATATAGGCGTGACGCACCACACGTTTGATGCGCCACGCCTAAGTCTGGGCGGTATTTTCGAATTTCGGACCCAAGAGAGGCCCCCCACCTATATATACTCCCCTTCCTCCTCCTTCCTCCACTCTTCTCCATTCTTTCTCTTCCTTCTTCCTTTCCCCTCTCATTTCTTCTTTCTCTTCCTTCTCCTTCCTCCACTCTCCATTCTATCTTCTTTCTCTCTTCTCCTTCTCTCTTCCTCCTCCTACCACCACCAGCACCACCACCTCCACCTCACATCCACTCAGGCGACGGCCTCCTCGTGGGCACTCCGGCGACCACCTCCTCGTGTCCACTCTGGCGACCACCACCTCTACTCCGACGGCCACCTCCTCTCCGGCGACCTTCCCTCCGGCGGCCTCCTCCACTACTGCCGCGACCTTCTCTCCGGCGGTAGCCTCCACTCCGGCACCACCCTCCACTCCGACCTACTCTCTGTTTTCTTTTTCAAATTTAAAATTTTTGGGCGGCCCGATCCAGATCTGGATCTGTCCCGCCTTTTTTAAAAAAAATTCAAAATCAATAGCCGTGACGCACCAAGCATGTGGTGTGCCACGGGTAACTAAAGATAGCCATGACGCACCAAACAGGCGGTGCGCCATGGGTAAACGAGATAGCCGTAACGCACCAAAATATGGTGTGTCACGACTATTTTAATAGGCGCGGCGTGATAGGCGTGGCGCACCATGGTGCGCCACGGCTATGCAATTTTGTTGCGCCACGCATTATCCTTTTTCCTAGTAGTGGCAGGTACACAAGTAAGCTACCTTTTTCAAAAGGTAGGGTGCTACAAAATGGTATCATAGCATAGTGTTGCATGTAGGATCAAGTCTAGGATTGGAAACCATAGGAATAAATTATGACAAAACATTTGTGAAAAACTTTTATTATACATTTGTCTTTTAAGTTTTTTCTATTCTTGTATCTTTCCACCCTATGCTAACCTTACCCTTTCGCTTCCCAAAATTTAGATGGACCATTCTGGAGATGACTCTTCTAGAGAGGACTATTCTCGAGAGGACTATTCTGGAGAGATTGTTGTTGCTGGTGATGAAGGCTACTGGCTGAGCAAGTGTCTATATGACTTGGCCATGGATGTTGGAATGCTAGAACCTCACTTCCACGGTCTCCCATAGTACATTGACCCTAATGGTGCTCAGAAGTGGCGAATCTCAACATTCATTCAGGGTCGAACGACGGACCCAAATGACCATGGCATGGAGTACGTCCACTACTACCTAGACTTCAAGGCTTCAATGAGTGAGGTAATGCAAGATGCCATCGCCCGCATCTGCAACAAGTATCGAGCTCACATGACCCACGGCAGTGTCTTCCGACTCTTTGGAGAAAGGAATGAAACAGGAGTGGCCATTGATAGTAGCCACCAACATCTCACTCCCACACGTCACCATTTCATGGAGAGGGAGTTCGTGACGAAGAACATGGAGTGGGTGATGCGTAAGCATATGGAGGTGATTGATTTCCAGCGAGATAGAATTGGGAAGCTGGGGAAGGCAATGATGAACCTTGATGATGTCAACGATGCTCTGAAGGGCAAGCTGGATTTCAAGGATGCTACGATTGCTGCTCCCCAAGTGCAAAATGCATACTTCGCGAATGACTCCAATGATATAGATGAAGTTAGTTAGGAGAGAAACCAGCTGAAGAATCAAGTTGAGGAACTATAGAGGGAAATAGCGCGGTTGACATTGTCTTAGGGAGTAAATGAGCACATAGTCCCTCCAATCCCTGTTGCTCACCATGCTCCTGCTGTAGAAGAAGATCACTAGGCTCCAGCTGCAGAAGAAGAGGAAGAAGAGGAGGATCCTGAGGAGTTGGTGTTTGAGAACTCTTCTAATGAGGATCCTGACATCGAGGAGAGCTCGACGAGAAACTACTCCCCTCAGAAGAAGCGCCAGAAGTCTACAGACTACTTCAAGATGTTCAAGACTCAAGACTGAAGATCCATGATCTTGTGACGCTAGATGTTCCCATAGACCCTCTGTATCTTGTTTATGTATTCCTGTATTGTCCTACTAATTGAAGTATGATAGTACCCACGACTCTATTTAGCTTCCTAAAACTTTGTTATATTAATGTTTGTGAGTTTGTTTTGTTTGTTGTTTGATTGATGTTTGTGCATGGGTAGAAATTTTATTTCCCACTAGGTCTATCTGTCAATCCAACAACAACAGCAACAACAACAACAGCAGCAGCAACAGCAACAACAACAACAACAACAACAACAACAACAACACTCCACCACGACCCCCTGTGGATAGGCTTACCAGGTTCCTTAGGCTTAGGCCGAACAAGTCCTCTACTGCTACTGAACCCATGGTGGCTGACGACTAGCTTCGCTCAGTTAACAAGGACTTGACTGCATGTGAATGCACTGATGCGGAAAAGGTCAGATTCACCGCACATCTACTAGAGGGACCGGCCGCCATGTGGTGGGAGACATTCCAGGTCACCCATCTTGTGGAAGGACTGGACTGGGACACATTCAGAGCAGGCTTTCGTAATGCCCACATATCATCAGGCATTATGAACCTGAAGAGGGATGAGTTTCGCACTCTGAAGCAAGGTGGAAGAACCCTGAAGGAATACATGGATGATTTCTATGCACTGTCCAGGTAAGCCATGGAGGACATTGATAATGATGCAAAGAGCAAGGAGAATTCCTGAATGGACTTAAGGGGGACCTGAAGATACCACTATATGTGGCATATGCTCTGAACTACCAGACATTGCCGGACCAAGCCATCACCCTGGACAACAACATCAAGAAGGAGGAGAACCGCAAGAGGAAGTTTGGCAATGGCAAGAACCACACTAAGACATATCACAAGAGGCTTTCACTCATCTGAGAGTATTGGCCGCTAAAGTGGCCACAAGCATGGAGGCCATTTCGACAAGAGTAATGGCAACACGTTCAATGGTGAGTTCAGAGGAAATCACTCCCATGGATATTACAATGGTAATCACAACGGCCATAGTAATGGCCATCACAATGGAAATAATGGACATCACCACTCAAACTCAAATGGAAAAAGGGACTTGTCTCATGTCACATGCTACAAGTGCAAGAAGAAGGGACACTATGCTGATAAATGCACAGAACCAAAGTCCATTGAACCCAAATGCCAAATCCATTCCAGAAGAGGTAAGTGAATCACCTGGACGTTGAAGAGGTGATGAATGAACCTGATGCTGTGATGGGTATGTTTCCACTCAACTCCTTTATAGCATTGGTTTTATTTGATACTGGAGAATCGCATTCATTCATATCAAAGGCATTTGTGGATAAAAATAAAATACCCACAAATTCAATAGGAAAGATATTTCAAGTGAGTTCCCCAGGTGGTGAGATGTCTGTCAATACTGAATGTGGGATACTAATTCTAGAAATTGGAACCCATAAACTTCCAACCCATTTAGTAATCCTACCATCACAAGGATTAGATGTCATATTGGGAATGGACTGGATGACTACCTATAGAGCAGTCATAGACTGTGTCAACAGATCAATCACCCTATCTACCCCGGAACGTAAGAGGAGTAGGTACAAACCCCACTTGGAACCTAAGGATATTAGTCTGAACTATCTTAAGGGGGTTAGCCTAAACCATCTTAAGGAGATTAGCCTAGACCAAGTGTCTATCGTGAGAGAATACCCAGATGTATTTCCAGATGAGTTATCGGGAATGCCACCGGATAGAGATGTGGAATTTCTGATTGATTTCCTTCCGGGCATAGGCCCTATAGCAAAGAGACCTTATCCTATGTCCACTGATGAACTGAAAGAACTCAAAAAGCAACTTCAAGAGCAGTTAGGTAAAGGATTCATAAGAGAAAGTTCATCCCCTTGGGGAGCACCAGTCCTGTTTGTGGAGAAGAAGGACAAAAGTCATCGTTTGGTTATGGACTATCGTTCGCTGAACAAGGTGACAATCAAGAACAAATACCCACTACCTAGAATTAATGACTTGTTTGATCAGTTGGAAGGAGCTAGTATGTTTTCCAAGATCGACCTACGGTCTGGATATTTTCAACTCAAGATTAGAGAACATGATATACCCAAGACTGCTTTTGTGACTAGATATGGTTCATATGAGTATATGGTGATGCCCTTTGGCTTAACCAATGCCCCATCATACTTCATGAATATGATGAACAAATTGTTCATGGAATTCCTTGATAAGTTTTTCGTACTCTGCATTGACGACATACTAATCTACTCCAAGAGTGTTAAGGAACACGAGGAACACCTTTGTGTGATAATGGAAAAGCTTAGGGAACACAAGTTGTATGCCAAGTTTAGCAAGTGTGAATTCTGGCTGGGTGAAGTAGGATTTCTAGGACACATTGTGTCTAAGGAAGGAATTGCAGTCTGCTCTGACAGAATGGGAACCACCCAAGAATGTAGGAGAAATCTGTAGCTTCTTAGGCTTGGCTAGTTACTATAGGAGATTCATTGAAAATTTCTCCAAGATTGCTAAACCAATGACTGAACTATTGAAGAAAGAGAAGAAGTATGAATGGACTAAAACACGTGAGACCAGCTTTCAAGAGTTGAAGAAGAGATTAGTGCCTGCACCTGTATTGTGTTTACCTGATCTGGAGAAAGAACTCCAAGTTTACTGTGACGCTTCACGTCGAGGATTAGGAAGTGTGCTGATGCAAGGAGGTAGAGCTGCAGCTTATGCTTCAAGGAAACTTAAGAAGCATGAAGTAAATTACCCCACTCATGATATTGAATTAGCCTCAGTGGTCCATGCATTGAAGACATGGAGACACTATCTGATGGGGAAGCATTGTGAAGTTTTCACGGATCACAAGAGTTTGAAGTATATCTTCACTCAGAAGGATTTGAACATGAGACAAAGGAGATGGATGGAAATCATCAAGTACTATGATCTGATTCTGCAATACCATCCTGGTAAAGCAAACATAGTCGCTGATGCTTTGAGTCGTAAAGTCTATGTAAACTGTATCTCAACCGAAGAAATATCCCAAGATCTATGTAAAGCCCTTCAAGAGTTTGGAAGTTGTACCTAAAGGATTTGTAGCATCACTAGTAGTTCAACCAACACTGATGGATAGAATCCGTAAAAGTCAGGAAGGAGATAAAGAAATAGAGGCAATAAAGGAAACTTTGAAGGAGGCACTAAGGGAAGGAAAGACCACATAATTCAGTGAGGATGAGCAAGGAACTGTTTAGTTCGAGAAACGTATCTGTGTACCCAATGACCCTGAGTTGAGGCAACTGATTTTTCAAGAAGCTCGTGAGTCACCGTATTCCATTCACCCTGGCAAAACCAAGATGTACATGGATTTGAAGGAAAGATTTTGGTGGAACAATTTGAAGAGAGATATAGCGGAATACATAGCCAAATGTGATGTGTGTAATAAGGTAAAGGTTGTGCATCAGAAACCAGTAGGATTGTTGCAACCATTGAAAGTGCCAGACTGGAAATGGGACCAAATTGGTATGGACTTTATCACTGGATTACCCTGAACCAAATCAGTGTATGACTCGATTTGGGTAGTGGTTGATCGTTTGACAAAGATAGCTCACTTTGTGCCAGTAAAGACCACATATACCAGTGATAAGTTGGGTATGAAGAAGATTGTATGTCATCATGGTGTACCCAAGAGTATTGTGTCTGATAGAGGTACCCAGTTTACCTCACACTTCTGGAAACAACTACACGAGTCATTAGGAACCAGATTAGAGTTTAGCACAACATTTCACCCTCAAACAGATGGCCAAACTGAGAGAGTAAATCAGATTTTGGAAGACATGCTAAGAGCATGTGTCTTGGACTATGGATCTAGTTGGGATGCCAACTTACCATATGCAGAATTCTCTTGCAACAATAGTTATCAAGCTAGTATTGAGATGGCACCATTTGAAGCCATGTATGGAAATAAATGTACCACGCCCCTGTTGTGGAGTGGTTTAGGAGAAAGAAGTTTCTTTGGTCCTGACATCATTCCAGAAGTTGAAGAGAAGGTGAGATTAATCAAAGATAGATTGAAGATAGCACAGTCAAGACAGAAGAGCTATGCTGACAACAAGCGTGGAGATGTTTCACCCCTTAGAGGTGTAAAGAGAGTCTATTTGAGAGTATCACCCCTTAGAGGTGTAAAGAGATTTGGAATCAAAGGAAAATTAGCACCACAATTCATAGGACCATTCAAAGTCTTGTCCCGCAAAGGCGAAGTAGCTTATGAATTGGAGTTACCAGAAATACTTTCAGCAATACACAATGTGTTCCATGTCAGTCAGCTACAGAAATGTCATCCTCAGAGGTCAGAAACTTCCATGAGTGATACAGTACCCCTAGGAGAGGTGCAAATAGAAAGTGACCTAACCTATGAGGAGAAACCCATCAAAATGTAAGAAAGAGCTGAGAAAAATACTCGTACCAAGACCATCAAGTTTTGCAAGGTTCAGTGGAATCACCACACCGAGGAAGAAGGAACTTGGGGACGTGAAGAAGACCTCAGAGAAGATCACCCTCACCTATTTTCTAGCCTTTCCAAAACCCGATGACGTGCTTCATCTTAAGGGGGTTAGTCTGTAACATGCTAGAATTTTAAAAAATTATAAAACAAGCATGCATACATCTCATCATGGCATGATTACACAAAGGTGCATTTACAAATTTAAACATCACAAAACAAAAACCCTAATTGAATTTATCACCAAAAATAATACCCTTAAGGACCCCATGCTATTTTCCCTATAATAAAATTATTTTGATTTTATGAAAGTATCAAAACATTTTTAAATAGTTTAAACTTTGCAAACTATATTTTTTCAATTCCTTATAAAATGGTTGAGACCAATTTTGATTTTTTGGGGGTTCCTCTCATTAAATAAAAGAAAAACCAAACGGAACAAAAAAAAAGAGAACCCCCCCCCCAGCAGCCCAGCCCATCTCTCCCTCTCTCCTCCCTCTCTCCCGCGCAGCCAGCCCACGGGCCCGTCCCTTATCGCCCATGCGCGCATAGAAAGCAACCCAGCCGCACCCCTCTATCTATCTTCCATGCGGGCCCCGCTGACGTCACGGTGACGACCACCTTCAACCTCCCTCCGATTCGCAAGCGCGGAAATGCCGCACGAGCCTCGACGTCCGCGCCCACTCACCCCACTCCCCCGGGCCTCAACTGCCATGATGTCTGCGCCTCGTTAAAGCCGCACAACACCCTCTCGATGCCCCCCATTTACCCCATCGATAACACCGCCAGGACGCTGTATTCCCCCACCGGAGTTCCGAGCGCCCGGCAACCACCGGCGAGAAATACGCCGCCCCCGGTGAGTCTCCACCTCCACCATCACCATCTCCCGGTTCCCCACTCCCATGCACATCCTGAGGACAACGTCTAACACCTTTTGCTACTACACAGACGCGGCGCCGTTGGAACCGTGAGCTACCGTCGTCTCGCGCAAACTCCGGCGAGCTCCACCGTCCTCTCCCGGAAGCGTCGCCGCCATCCTCTCGCCATCAAGACCTCCTCGCCGCGCTGCACCTTGAGGTGAGCTCCTCCTCCCCTCCCCCCTCGGGATCCGCGGGAACACGCATGCTGCACGATTGCCGCCGTGCGCGCCGTCGCCGGTGGGCTCCCGGTGATCATCCACGCGGATGGGTTTGATCCCAGCCAATGGATCTCAGATCCACGGCTAGATTAGCCACGGTTGACCGTTACACGGTGCAGTTAGCGCGCATGAACCCGAGCCAATCACGCTGAGCCACCTGGCAACCAGTCAGCGCGCATTCAGCCCCCCCTCCCGTTTAAAATTAATTCGAATCCAAATTTAAAAGCAGAACTAACTGTCCCCTTGTAAATTCAATATAAAATCGAATCTTGATCCAAAAATTATGAGGTTTGAACTTTAGAAAGCCAATGATATTATCTACCCAATTATAAAAAAATCATGTAGGTTCTATAGAAAATTTTGGAGTAGTATTTAAATTGCCAAAATAGCTCAAAAACACCATTTAATTCATAGATTGAGTTCTACATTTCCAAATTTGATAAAGTTGTAGTCTCTAGGTTCCTTAGAACTTGTAAAACACCCTGGAGCCAGAGATAATCAAATTTGTATCGTGCACACACTTTCTATTTCAAATTTGGTCAAAACAGTAATCTGTCTATAATTCAAATTCTAAAATGTATTTTTGAGTGAAACCAATTGGGTTGCCTTGATATTTGTGTCCTTTGTCCAGAGACAACAAGGTCCAATTTTTACAGAAACTTAAAAGTGTGGTTAAGATTTAATTAGTCTAAAGATCTATATGTTGGGCTACTCAAATAGAAAAATTAAAAACAATTATTGAAATAAACCTCATATAACATCAAACACACCTCACTACCACCTTTACTGTGTGAAAAACAAATTGGTGCATTCATGCATGCATACATGCGTATGATGTTTATGTTGTGTTACTTTTGTTTGTTTAGACTTTGGAGAGGACCACTACAACACTTGTGATTGTTGTGCTTGTGCTGGTTGTTGTTATCAAGGCAAGTGATTCTCATGTCCCACTTTTGTTTTCCAATTGCATTAGTGTTTTTAGTAGTATGCATCATAGGTTTTATTATTATTTTCCACGTATATGCTATGCTCAGAACACCTAGTAGTGTATAGCCATCCTGAAACTCTACTAGATACTAGCTTAGCTATACTAGACTACTATCACAACTGCTAATGCTTCATTCAAGTTGTGGTATTTATGAAAAGTGTGAAAATTAACAAACCAATGAAACACCTGGGGGTGGATTAGTAATTGCTTGGTTTATGTTGAGTGGCTACTCAGGTCCATGTCCATGGTTGTTGTCACCTGGGTCTCTCCTAGGGCCATGATATGTGGTGGTTGTCACCTGAGAGTACACTTGTGGAATGCCACCCAGGAATAAAGAGATCTGTAGGTCTTCAATGTATAGTTAGCTTCCAGTGCAGCCTTGAGGTAATATGGGCTCTGCCAAGATTGAGTAAGTTGTGGGGGTTCCTCCTGTTGTATTGACAAGGGGTGGTAGAATTTTAGGAGCAACGAGTCAATGCTGGTATGGTTGAATCCCTCTTCCCAAAGATCTTGTCTCATTCTTCTCTCGGGGAGGATGAGTCTCAAGGTGAAAGTGCACAACCTCTGTAGAGTTAAAAACTAAGATCTTAGCAGTGTTCCTGGTTATGGGCAATTTGAGCAAACTAGACAGAGTTGGTGCTGAAGGATCTCCTCGTCTTTTTCGAATGAACTAAAACATGGTAGAAAACTTTTCCTAGAGCACATGGTGTGTCTACCCCTCTGTGCTACCTTTTCAAACTCATGGTGTGTCTACCCATCATGATTTTCAAACTTCATGGTGTGTCTACCCATTATGACTTTATCAAACTTCATGGTGTGTCTACCCATGATGCCTTTGTCAAACTACATGGTGTATCTACCCATGTCGATTTTCCAGAGATTTACAAAGATTTATCAAATATAGGGAAAAACTGGCTTTACGCAAATAGCCTAGACTCCACCAGCCAAATATCATGTAGTTAGTTTATTCCTCAAAATAGCCACCAAATAAGTGTCACTTTCCAGTACATTGTTTGTACCGACTTCCCCTTGTGGGCTGCATATTCCAACGTGCAGGTCATTCTAATGATGATTAATGGTTTAGGATCTCGAACTTACATCCCAACATGTCTGCCTGTGGAAAATGAAGAGAAGGAGGCTCATTGAAGATTTGCTTTCCGTTGTGTTTACTTTGAACTCATTTATTTAGGGCTAGCCCATGTTGTCTATGCCAATTGTAAGACTATTTTATTTCGTATCCAATGGATCATCCATTGTAGAATGATGCTATTGTTATGAATATTTCATTTTTCCATGTGTACGCAATCAGTGATCCTGGGAATAGCAGGTACACAAGTATTCTACCTCTGTAAAAAGGTAGGGTGCTAAGGAATCTTAATAGAATGAAAGTATGCTTATATGGTGGAATGGGTAGGCTATGCATAGGGTTCACTACCCATGATGGATGGAAGATACATCATGGTTGATTTTACATCTCTATATCTTTGTTGAAGAAGATAGTTCGAAAGAAAATAATATGGTTTCTCTTGTAGATATCGCATATCCAAGAAGTTTTATAAAACTTTGTTTAAAGAAGGTTTTTCTTTGCAAAACTTCTTGTAAAACAACTTCCAGCTTCTCTTCATATGTACCTCACAGTTACACAGTTTCTCTTCCAGTACCTTGCAGGTACAAGACCTTATTCAAAACATCCTTTTGGAAAACATTAACACAATACTAGATGCATGGCCATTCAACTGTCCATATCCAAGGACGCGGCTATTATGAATAGATTTACTCTGCAGAGGTGTACACAATCCACAAGATCCAAGTCATCTGCCATGAATCACCCATGGACTATCCACGACAGTATGCGAACATCAGATAACTGGTCCTAACTTTCTAGTATGGTCAAGCTAGTATATGAATATCCCATCAATTGGGTTTGTTCTCCCCGGCACCGTGTCACACACTGCCATGACCAGAGACCAAAATGTTGCTGCCGGAGGGAAAATTAATCCCACACTTTGCATGCCCTGTATCTCCCACCTGGCGACATTTTCGGTTCCGAGAATCTCATTATCTATAGCACTATGGATAGAACACACACTAACAAGAAAAAGTTTCTAGATATGCCTCTTTCCCATGTTGAGGTAGAGTGGCAGTACGTCTTTGTTGTCCAGCAAAGACTAGGTTATGTGTCTTCTGTAAAACATTTCAAAAATATTCCTCTTTGCCATCTCTAGTGAACAAGGTCCCACCTTTTCACCGAGGGTTTTTCTTGAAGCATTTCTTTAAAAAAACACATTTTTGGGTGTCCACTTAGGGACTTCAATATTATTAAAGTTGGTCGTATTCATATAACATATGGTGGCTAAGGGCTTGGTAACACCAAGTTTGACTATTGGTGAAGTGATAGTTACTAGTAATATTAGTAGCAGTAATAGCCACAACAAAAATAGTTTTGTTAACCATATTTTTGTGAAAGTTCAGAAGTAAAACATGCATGATAGATAATGATAAGTGTAATAAAAGCAAGCATTAGGATGGCTTGCCTTGGTATTGGCTCAATTCTTGCTCTTGGGAATAACAAGAGTGAAATTAAGGTTCTTCTTCTCCAATACCTCCTTCTTCATTTTCTAACGTCGTAAACATAAATAAATGTCACACAATCAGAGCCAACTAAGGCACACAATATTACATAGAAATACATACAGCAAGCATTACATAAAACAATCCATCACTCCATTTGCAAAAGGCAAAGATTATTAAACACACACACATAAACAAAACTAGACTACTAGGAACATGACTGTGGTGGATAAACTTTAGTTCTAACCAAAATGCAATGGGACCCATGGGTGTTCCACTAGGCTAACAAGGCATTAATAGGTAACAATGCCTCTGGTCACACTTGGAAAAATTACTATCACACCAAACAAGCATTCAAAACAATATTCACACTCTGAAAATAAAGGAATCAATTTATTCTAGTTAAACCTACTCATACTTTTCTACAAATAAAAGTGCAAGCTAAAAGAGGTGATACACCCCTAAAATCAGTACCAAAGTGGCATTGGACTCACCTTATCAACCACAAAAATCTAGGTGCTAAACCTAATAACACTTTTCTAAACATTCCTATGCAAGAAAAAATACTAGAAAACAGTACTATGCTATTAACTATTTCTACTAGCTTCCAAACATGCTCATTTTTTATAACTTGCTAGATATGTAAGAAAACAACTTAATAACATAGAGTAACACTTCTACACATGCAAGAAAACAAGAATCTAATACACAAGTATTTACTAAAAACTATTTACACAATAATAAATAAATAAAAGAAAAGTGCTAAAACTAGTTATGAACACCATAATTATTACAGAGCTCTAAAAATTATACCAAGCTAGGATTAGGTAGATCTAAACATACACAAACTCATCCAGTTGGATCCACATCAAAAATCATCACCAAAAGGTCTAAAAAAATCCTAGAAGTGCCCACTGGACATGTACCAACATGCATGGCATTTTCTCCAGGAAGCTCTCCTTCAAGCAAGGCCACGTGCTACTAATACATAACACTAAGGGATTAATAGATATATTTTGCCAAAATTTAGTTTGCAAGATTTGGATTCTTATTTTGAATGTTATGCCAAAAATGGCTTAACAGATAGGTTCTGCCAAAATAAATGCTACTGCAAAAATAATACACAAAAAGTAGATCTATCACTTGGATGTGGTTAGGAATATGTTAAGGTACAAGAATGATTTTTGGTTTGGACAGAAACCCTTCTTTTCTATGTTTCTAGGCCAAAAGCTAGGGTTCATATTTCTGTGATTTTCAAAATGCAAAAAAAACCAGGGGCTACACAGGGAACGGGCCATATCTCACACGGGCGCGGCCCAACTAGCGCGGAAAACAGCCCACGGGCACGCACGCGCTCACACAGCACGGCAAAGCTTCGGTTCAAAGGGGTTCGTTGATCTCGCGATCAACGGCCCTAGTGCATCTCCTTCCTCTCTCCCTCTCTCTCATGCGCGTACGACGGTGTGCTCACCTAGAGGCGACGTACGGCAGTGGTGAGGTGTCGATGTAGTCTTAGGTGGCCGAGGTTGTGCAGGGGAGCAAATGGCGGCGTCCGGAATGGCTCCAATCGACATCGACGTGCAGTGCGGCCGCGGCGGCTCCGATGACGACGGTGTTGTCTCTGCAAGAAAACGGACAAGGGGAGCGGTCAGGGAGGGTCGTGTGAGGGTGGGGAGCACGGCTAGGGTTTAGAGGAGGGCTAGGAGTGCTCGAGGCGAGCTCCACCTTCACGGTCTGCTCACGGTGGCCGGCGGCAAAAACTCTCCCGTGTCGCTCACAGGTAGCGATCGGGATTGAGTGGGCGTGTCGAGGTAAGTGCGATGGAGGAATGGAGGTGGATGGCGAGGCAGTGAGGCGTGCCGTGGATTTAAACGCGGGCACAGGGTCATGGGCGCGGGTGTGTCCACGGGCACATCGCGTATGGCACGGGAGTGTGCTCCCGGCGTGCACACGTCGTGCGACGGGCGGCTAAGGAGCTAGGGGCGCGGCACTATGTCTAGGCGGCAAAGAGACAAGCTGGGAGTGGCAGGGCCTAGCCCCAGTGCACGCGGCGAGGCGTGCACTGTGTGCCCGCGGCTGTCCCCTCCTCTTTTCACTCTCTATGCCCCCTTCTTTCCTCACCTCTCTCTCACTCTCTGATCGATCACAAAAGGCATCCAAGGTACCAAACCCAAGTACAAACATAGGTAATCACGTTTGGCAAGGTCTCATCTCCCCATTTGCACAAAATCAAACAAAAACATCCACTCAACTTTCTGTAACAATAAAAGTTCACAAAAGTTCATAAATGACTTAGCAAAATTTTGCTAAGTGTTGAAAATAGATCAAATCATCAAAATGTTCACTCATGTTTAAAATAGTAAATTGAGTCCAAATTTGGAATTCCAAGTTGTAAAATGTTGAACATGAAATGAACTTTCAGAAACACATTTTTAATCCATTTTTGAAAATGTGGAAGGCTAGGAGAATAAGGTGGAAAAGGTGTACCTTTCTGTTTTTCTCTCTTTTCAAAATTCTTTGTTTTTCTGTCTTATTTTCTTTCCACGAAAACAAGCATGCAACTATTTGTTCTCCAACTTTATAATTCAAACCAAAATTATAGATTTGTAGTCCACATACCAGGGAAAAATTATATGTCAAGAAAACATAAAATTGGATACCCTAGCATATTGAAAACAAGTGCTAGAAAATGATACTTGGATAGTTTTTCAGGGACAAGCCCTAATATAAAATCTAAAAGAAAACATCCATACTTTAAAATTCCATTTTGTTTTCTTGAATCCAACAAAGCCAAATAACATTGTTAAGTTGAAAACAACTATGATCCAACACTTGGGACAAAAATTACTCAAGGCATCATATGGAAAACATCACAGAAACAACTAGTGATCAATTAGAAAAAATTGATACTTGACTCAAAATAAAACATTGCTTGCATTGAATAGCTAATCATGGTAACATACATATGTTGGTCCACACAAATATATTACAAAAGTTTTTGTTGTCTCACAAATTTTCCTTCCTTAACTATATTACAGTGGTCCAAAAACTGGGGTGTGACAGTTACTCTGTGTAAACATCCAGAAAATCGAAAAAAATGTGGAAAACAAAAGATATTGGGTAGAAAACAAGCATGGAGCATAAAAAATTATAGATACGTTTGCAACATATCAGCATCCCCAAGCATAACTCCTTCTATTTCTCGAGTAGGTAAATGATAACAAAATAATTTTCTAGGTGACATGAAGCCAACACAAATCTTGAACAACATTATGTAAAAGGATTGCAAGCTGAGATCAATGTACTTTAACAAAGGCATGATAAATATTATTTGAACTAATGTAAACTTAGAAACTATGTTGCACATGAAAAATAACACAAATAGAAGACAATGAATAATAATGCATTGAAAGTGATACATTTGTTTCAATCATAAAAAAATCGTAATAAAGTGGTATCCAGCTAGTCCTTCGTGTGTTAGCAAAACATAAATGCCAGGAAACCTTCAAAGTTTAAATGGTGACTAGATATAAATAATTTGAGAGGAATCAATACCACAATCATGAATCAATCAATAATAAATTTTAGGACTATGCACATTATAATCATAATGACAACTATACTTTCTTAATTGGTGCATAAAGTAAGAAGATGAAGACTCAACATAAAAGTAACAACACAAATAAAAGACTAGAAACTAGAGACCTATTTTTTTGGTTTTTGATAAAGAAAAAAGAAAAGACTAAACAAAAGTAAACTAAGCAAAAACAAAACAAAAGAAAGAGAGTGGAATAGTGAGACTCCCCTTGCAGCAAGCTAGAAATCCCCGGCAACGGAGCTAGAAAAAGGACTTGATGCTGATGTGATCACACGCTCGTTGGGAGACCCCAAGCGGAAGGTATGATGTAGTCCAGCGGAAATTTTCTCCCAATTAAGGAACCAGGGTTTATCGAACCAGTAGGACTTTGTAGTCTTGAAGAAGATTGTTTGTTGTCTGGCGCGTCAACAAGCGTGGAACCTGCACACAAACACAGACTCTCTGTTGCCCAACTTTCTGGAAGGTTGCCAATCTTCCGGTCTTGCTGAAAACAAAATAATTAAACGTATAGAGTCTTGTAGAGTAATAAAAGTAAATACGTAACAACATGGAAACAATTATAAAAAGCTTAAAAGAAGGTTGCAAATATGAGGAAAACAGGTCCGGGGGCCATAGGTTTACTAGTGGTGTCGCTCCAAAGAAAACAAACATGCGGGTGAACAAATTACAGCTGAGGAATTGAAAAATCATGAATGTATAACAATATTATTAAGATGAGATATAGTTCACAGGTTCTAACATTTTAGGCATTACGTCAAGGCATATGGACCTCTATCCAGCATGCATCCATATCTAAAAGTCGACCTCAAGAAATTTATCCATCAAATCACTCTGTATTAAGTTGCAGCAACGAAGTGATTGCTTTGTGTACAACATACAAATGCATTAAGAACAATACGTAATTCAAGAAATGGTCCTCGTCCATAGACAAGATCACCGTTGTTTTCTTCCTAGTAGCAACATCACATCCCTCGTCTGTCACGTTTATGTCACTCGAGCATAGATGTAAGGGAGGCTTGAACCTACCATCTAGCATATAAACCCTCTCTTGGAGGTGAAAACAACTACGTGGCCAAGGTAATCATAAACACCGGAGAGAATTGCAAGACAAGATTAAAACTTTCTACAAATAAAAGTGAAGCATCTCAGATTGAAATGAACGGATTAATCATAATCTCTTGGATCATCGGATCCAAGCAAATACAACATGCACAATTACATAACGGTGGTCTCGATCATGCGCGGCAGCTCACGAGACTCTAAACATGGAGGCATATAGGGGAGAGAACAACCATCTAGCTACTGCTATGGACCCATAGTCCCGAGATTAACTACTCGCGCATCTATCCAAAGGCGATCATGGAGATGTAGAGGCCATCGATGACGATTCCCCCCTTCGGCAGGGTGCCGGAGCAGAACTCCCGAAGCCCTAGATTGGACTTTTTATGTGACGGTGTTGTATGTTTTCGTGGAAAATAACTCTGTCCCCGTGATTTTTAGGGTTGAAGACAATTTATGGGCGAAGGGGCACCGAGAGGCGGTGGCCAGGGTCACCAGGGGCCCACCATGCCCCCCTCCGGCTCTTCTTTGGATTCCGTCTCCGTTCCGTCTAAAAAATAATTTCTGTAGATTTTCAACCCTTTCCGAGAATATTTCCTTCAGAACTTTTCTGAAATAGAAAAATAGCAGAAAACAACAACTGGCCTAAGGCACCTTTTTAATAGGTTAGTCTGTGAAAACATCCGAGAATGAAGGAAAACGAAAGAAAACATGTGAAAAAAAGGTATTGGATAGAAAACAAGCATTGAGCATCAAAAATTATAGATATGTTTGCAACGTATCATAGTCCAGCAGCAAATTTGCCTAGTTAAGAATAGGGATGTTCGATCATGTAGGATTTCGAAGTCTCTCAGTGATTTCTTTTCGAGAAGGTTGTCAATATTCCCTCTTGTTGTGAACTACAGAATTAAACTTATCGAATATATTGAAGATGATTCAATGTAAACGGACCAGCAAGCACGTGATGATGGAAAGAAATTAAACAATTATGTATTCAATGAGGAAAAATGGACCGGAGGCCGTTGTTCACTAGTGGTGCTACTCCATAAAACAATAAACATGAAACTAATCTTATCCCTCTTCCTAAACAAATTATCTGATTTTTTAATTAATTGTCATAAGAGTGAAATTTATTGTTTTGTTAAGACCAAGGAAGTGCAAGATGAATACTGTCGAGACATCGTAGTAGAATTCATAGACGGGGGTTCCATGAGACTATCGATAGAGAAGTGGGGGGATGTGATCGTATGATGAACAATGACACAGGGTTTTACCCAGGTTCGGTACGTCGCAGTAATGTGGCATTCCTACTCCTGCAATCTCACTATTCAGGACTAAAGCCTGGAGTAAACAGAGTACAATGTGAGGTTAAGTTTAGCTAATCGACAAGGATCCACCTCTCGTAGAGTTAGCCTCTAGCTTCTTGTCTATCTTTCTTATCTCCCGTCCGGCTTTATATAATAGTCGGGTTAGGGATTACAGAAAAGGAAACCTAGAAGACTACGGTATGTGCTAACTTGGAAAGCAAGGAATCCGCCTTCTACTCCAAGCCGTATCACGCGGGCTGTGGTCCGGGTTCTTCTAGAATCCGGCTTCCGTGCGTCAGCTTACTGGGCCGCCCAATAGACCATGATCCATTACCATTTAGGCCACCCTGGTAATCCGGCACTTTAGACCACTATCTGATATACCCCTAAATTGTATATATCCGATAGTAGCCCCCAAGAAGGATTAAGACTTTGATTTGCCGTCTTTCGTCATATTTGCATTCTCTCCGAGAAACGATGGATTTCTGTCTTGATTCTACTTTTCCTTTAATCCATATGATAACGCGAAACTCGGATTTCGGAAAATCCGGCTTTTCTTCACGAGCCTTCACGGAGAAGGAACTTCATACGTCAGCGCTTGAATCATGCTGACGTCTGGGACATTTGGGTTTCGAGCGCGAAACCCTGAAACCTATCTCTGACAGATTCTCGCGGGAAACGAGGAGATAGCAATAATCACCCGTCGTCTCATTTCCCAGAATTTCCGGCGAGTGACACGCGTTGATCATCCAACGGTCAAAAGAGTCGTTAGCACGTATCGCGACGGATTTCCGGCTATAAATAGCCATCTCCATCCTCTCCGGCAAACCATCAACTCCCCAGTTCTCTACGCCTCAAGCACTTAGCGCCCGAGCCACTGTGAGCAGAGCAAGTTCCCAGCACGCGCTCGCAACCGTGCCGTTCGCAAACCTCGCCGGAGCTCACGGATATCTCCTTGCGCCGCCCGGGAATGGCATCTCCGAACGCTTCCCCGGACCGCTCCGTCGCGACGGAGATCGATGAGATCACCAACACCATGGACCCCATGGTGGACTCGCCCCTCCGCGCCACCGGCGACAAGCTGGAAAAGAACACCAGCGGCCAGGCTAGCGAGGATCCGCCTCTCGCTGCCACAAATCTGACCGCATACTCCTTCGTGCCATCCCCGCCTCTCGCTCCCAAGACGGCGGAGGAAAAGATACTTCTCGTCGGATAAGAACTTGCCGCCGCGTCGGCCGCTGCGTCCGCCGCCGCCGGGGCCGAGGACGAAGGGGAAAATGCCGGCAATTGGAGCCAGAGCAGTATTCCTCCCTCTCTTCTCCCGACAATGGAGAAAGAGGGGTTAATCTTGAAGGGCAAATGGCGGAGCCCATAAGAAGAGTCTGAGCCCATCCCTAAGGACGGGGAACGAGTACTTCTTACTACCCACATCCTCCGAGGTATGGGTTTTCCACCGTCCGCCTTTTTCCTTCAGGTTTTGAACCACTACCACATTCAACCCCATAATCTGCCACCCAACTCCATCCTCTACTTAGCCGGATTTCAAGCTATTTTCGAAGGGTATCTAGGTTTAGCTCCTAGGTTAGACTTCTGGCAATATTGCTTCGGGGTTAAGCGAAAACCTTCCGAGGGCGCACTCCCGACTTGCGGGACCATATCCTTCACCCTGCGTAGATTCAGGGAGGATTGGTTCCCCAAGATCAAGACCCTGGAATCCGTCAAATTCTGGACGGGTTCTTTCTTCTATCATCCTGATGTTCCTTTTCCCGGAAAAAGCACCGGGGTTCCACCTTTCGCCAATACCGCTGCCGTTCCCCAAGAAAACTAGGGGAACAGAAGCAGTGCAATCTCTACCGCCGGATCTTCTCAGGATCAAGCGGCGCATCGCAAAACTCGTCGCCGCTGACCCTCCTCTAACTAGCATGGACACAGTTCTATGCTGGTTAGAGAGGCGAATTCAGCCTTTGGCTGATCACGGCTCCCGCCTCCTGTGCGAATACACGGGAACCACTGCCGCTATGCGGACGACAAACAAGCCTTTGTCGGCAAGAGACTTGCGAAAACGTGTAAACCAATTGGTCTCCTCGCGCGATCAATATGAAGAAAGTCGGCCAATGTACACGGCATCGAACAAGGCTCCAAAGGTACGTTTTTCGCCCTTTGAGTTTGTATTCTTTGCTTTCTCGGATTTTATTTTAACCCGGCCTTTGCCTCTTTGACAGATCCTTGAACTCTCCAAGTAGGATCTTGCTACGGATGCCGAGTTGGACGCATTGCGCACCAACTTTGCTGGTGGTCGTAAGCGTAAGAAGATTTCCGCCTCGCGGGAAATTATCGATCTTGACGGTGTCCCCGTCGCTACTTCCCGGTTTGTTATCCGGGTTTTCTCGATTTATCGGAGCTTTTTTCCCTTGTCTCAGAGTTTTAACTTTCCGGCATTTCTCTTTTTTAGCTTGGCCCCCTCAACTCTGAAGCCTAATAAGCTAAAAAAGCTTAAGTCTGTGGCCAGCAGAGGTCCACACCCTTCTCCTGCAACCGCCCCGGATACCCCAGTAGCAGCTACAGAAGAGCATGCTGCTGCCCCCAACGCCGAAACCCAGCAGACCAGCCAGCCTATTGTGTCGGAAACGGACACGAGGGAAAAGGAGGTCTCGGAAGTGGGAGGTCCCTCTCAAATAGCTGAGGAAGAACCTATTCCACCTTTGATAATGATTTCAAGAGTATCAACGAGGTTCTTAACGTTACCGGGTCTCTATTTGCAGAATTTGCAAAAGATTTTACCGAAAACTTGTCAGGTTTACAGCGGATGATCCAGGTAATATCTCTAGCCCCCAAGCAATAAGTCAAATGCATGCTTTTAACTTAATGCTTTCATCCTTAATATACCTGCTGCTAACCTAATTTTTTTTGTTTCTTTTCCGTGTTTCAGCAAACCGCAGAAAGCATAAACCTGGAAGTTTTCGGCAAGATTACCGTTAAGAATAAGGAGGTTAGAAACCTTCTCTCTATTCTTGACATTAAGGAGGCGGAATTGGAATCATCTCAGCGTCAGCTAGAGGAAACGACAGGTATGTGATTTCTCTGTGTTTTAATTTTATGCCTTTTCCTAATTATTTTTCCGAGTTGTTCTAACTTGGGATTTTACTTGCTTTTCAGTTGCTTTGGCGAGAGCCAAGCAAATTGCTGAAGATGCAGGCAATGCCGAGAACCTCCGCTGGGAAAACATGGATCTTCATAAGGAAATTATGAGGGCTCAGAAGGAACTGGAGCCAGCCAGCTGGTTGTTGGCATTGCTCAATCCAATGCCTCCAACCGAGCTGAGAAGGATAAGGCAACTATCCGAGACCTGGAGAATGCCTTGACCCTGCGCCTGAAGGAGGGCTCTGAGATGGATAAAATTCTCGGTAAGTATTCTACTTTTACCGTACTTTCGATGTTTTACAATCTTTCTCTGCTTTTTCCATAACACTTTGGTTATTTGTCTGAAAAGCAGGAGATGACCCAGCTCTTACTCGGATTGAAAAGATCCGAGTCTTTGGGAAGGTCTTCACCGCGCTCAAGGCCGCAGGGATGTTGCTTATCAACAAGTTCCTTCCCGCTAGGACTAGGGAATTCTCGGAAGTTGAGGAACTTCCGGGAGCTATCGTGGAGGTGGCGGAGTCCAAGGAATCCACCTTGCGCTCCACGGCATGTGGTGGTGCGCGTATGGCTCTAGGGCTCATGCGCATGCACTACCCCTCTGCCAAATCTTGGCGCGTGGCGTCCGGCATCCCGCAAGGATACACGGAAGCCCAGCGGACCAGCATCTTTGATGAGATCAAAGGTCACGCCACCAAGATTGCTTCCATGGTCAACATCTCCATCTCCTACCCGGAGCAGGCAATCCCGGACACTCCCGAAGAGTCCTCCAGCGAAGATGACTCGGATGCTTGAAGGATAATTCTGGGTCCTGGGTAGATAGGAAATAGGGGCATTACCGAACTTATGTTGTAAACATTATTGTAATGCTTCTATTCTTTTGAATGAACAAGTACTCCGCCTTTTGCAGCAATGTTATTTAACTATTTTGCAAGTTTTTTGGGTTATTATTATTCCTTTATCTTCTAAATTCTCTGGTTTGTATGCTTTAACTGTCCTTAGTGCTTGAAATGGCTCGATAGCGTTTTAATCTTCATGCCAAGCGACTGGGTATAACCGATCAGTCTGAACTCGGAAACATGGATCATGCTAAAGGCATTTTTTGCTTACTAGCTCCAGTGACCCAGCACAAAAACAATCAGATAATATTTAGAGAACAGTAAGAAATTTTTGTATGAAACTCAGGCACGCAGGCACAATCTAGGTTTCCTTAAGCCGTTTTTAGGCTGAAAATCATTCAGTTTTTTAACGCCGAGCATGCAGGCACAATTCGGGTTAACATTGAGTATTTTGAAAGATTATTGGGAAATAGATAAGGTGGAAATATGCTTTACTACAATAAACATGTAAAAATATAGAAGTATGAATTCCGATAACTTTATTTCATGATCTCAAAGATGTTTACATAGATATTGAACTAAGTATAGAAGGGACGTAACTGCTGGATACTCCATGGCATCTTTGTCTCTCCCAGTTCATCATCTATCTTTCTCTTTCTTTTGCGATTCGGCTTCTCGGGATCATCTTCCGTGTCTCGAATGTCTACAAGATAGTATGATACATTTTTCATAGCTTTGCTAATGACGAATGGTCCTTCCCATACTGGGGCCAATTTGTGCTTTCTTTGTTGTACCAATCTTAGCACTAGGTCACCTTCTTTAAAAGAACGATGTCTGATTTTCCGACTATGATAACGTCGCGAACCTTGCTGGTATATGGCGGATCTTTGAAGCACAATCTCTCGCTCTTCTTCCAAGAGATCGACGATATCCTGTCGTGCACTTTCGGCATCCGACTCATCGAAATCCTTCACTCTTGGGCTGTCATGGATCATGTCTGTTGGAAGAATTGCTTCCGCACCATAAACTAGGAAAAACGGGGTTTGCCCTGTTGACCTATTTGGTGTCGTTCGAATGCTCCAAAGCACAGAGGGTAATTCTTCCACCCATGCTCCAGCTTCTCCATGAAGAGGAGATTCGAGTCTTGGGCGTATTCCTTGCAGGATTGAGCTGTTCATTCTTTCAAGCTGTCCATTGGATTGAGGGTGTGCCACAGATGCAAGATCTAGGCGAATTCCCGTTTGACGGCAATATTTTGCCAACTCTCAAATGGAGAAATTTGTCCCATTGTCGGTTATTATGCTATGTGGAACGCCATATCTCATGACTAAGTCAATGATGAAATTTCTGGCAGTTGCACCGTCAAGTTTTTTATGGGTTTAGCTTCCACCCACTTGGTATATTTATCCACTGCAACGAGTAGATGTGTAAGTCCGTCTCTTGCAGTTTTGAATGGTCCCATCATATCTAGCCCCCACACTTCAAACGGCCATGTAATAGGGATAGTTTTGAGTGCTTGGGCTGGCATATTTGTCTGCTTGGCGTAATACTGACATCCGGCGCAGGTATTTACTATGCATTCAGCATCTGTCTTGGCGGTTAGCCAGAAAAATCCTACATGGAATGCTTTCTTAACTATGCTTTTTGATTGAGCATGATGTCCGCATTCTCCAGCATGAATTTCATGCAGAATTTCTCGTCCTTCTTCCGGCGAAATACATCGCAGAAAAATTCGGGTAGTACTGCGTTTATACAAGCAACCGTTTATTACCGTGTATCCTTTGCATAGACTGTATTTGTCTTTGCAAGACTTCGTCTGCTCCCTCCGGGTACTTCTGATCGACTAAGAACTTTAGATATGGAATTGTCCATTCCGGGTTAACGAGCATAACTTTGATTGACTCGGAAACCAGGTGATAGTCGACATCACCACCTTTTATGGATGGTTCGTACAGATGCTGGACAAACACTCCTGGTGGTAGGATTTTCATCCTTTCTGGTCCCATGCGGGTCAATGCATCCGCGTTCCAATTTTCTTCCCTTTTGACGTGAAGCACTTCAAATCCTAGGAAACAAATTGCGAACTCGTCCACCGTTCTCCGATATTCGTCCATGATGGGACTTTTGGCGTCCCAAGTTTGGTTGAGCTGGTGTTGTACCAAATCTGAGTCGCCATAGCACAAGATGCGTTTAACACCTATTTCTTTTGCAATATGCAAGCCGTGAAGCAGAGCTTCATATTCTGCCATGTTATTACTGGCATTGAAGTGTATTTGTAATACATACTCCATTGTGTCTCCTTTGGGGGATTTTAGGACTACACCAGCTCCCACGCCTTCCTTCATCTTGGATCTGTCAAAGTGCATGACCCAGTATTCTGGCATTGGTGTGTTTTCCATTGCTTCTGTCCAATCGGCGACAAAATCTGCCAACACCTGAGATTTTATCGCAGTCCGGGGTTGGTACTTAATGTCGAATGCAGCTAGCTCGATGCCCCATTTGGCTACTCGGCATGTTGCGTCCGCATTGTTTATTATATCCCCCCAGTGGTGCTTTACATACCACTGTTATGGAATGTCCTTGGAAGTAATGATGAAGTTTTCGAGATGCGAAAAATACGCCATATGCCAGTTTTTGATAGTGTGGGTACCTTTGTTTAGACTCAGAAAAAACTTCACTTACATAATACACCGGATGTTGATCTGGTATGCTTTGATCGTCTTTTCACCTTTCCACAACTATTACTGCGCTGATAACCCGGTTTGTAGCTGTGAGGTACAATAACATGGGTTCTTCGTCTTTTGGGGATGCCAAAATCGGAGCTTTCATCAAGGTTTCTTCCAACTGGGTTAATGCTGCATCTGCTTCTTCTGTCCATACAAACTTGTCAGATTTCTTCAATAATTTGTATAATGGCAGAGCTTTGTCCCCTAGCCGGCTAATGAACCTGCTAACGGCTGCTGCAGAACCCGTCAATCTCTGTACATCTTTTACGCACGTGGGTTTTGAGATGTTTAAGATTGCTTTGATCTTTTCCGGGTTTACTTCTATTCCTCTATGAGAAACGATGAAACCCAGAAGTTTTCCTGAGGGAACCCCGAATACGCACTTTAAAGGATTCAATTTCATCTTATAAGTGTGTAGATTTTCAAAAGTTTCTCGCAAATCTTCAAGGAGTGTGTCTTTTTCTTTGGAAACGACAGCAATATCGTCCACGTAAACGTGGACATTTTTTCCAATCTGACTATGCAAACATCGTTGTATGCAACGCTGGTAAGTTGCAGCTGCGTTCTTCAGGCCAAACGGCATGGTTATGTAGTAATACGTTCCATATGGGGTTATGAAGGAGGTTTTGATTTGATCTTCTTCCTTCATGCGTATTTGATGATACCCGGAATAAGCGTCCAAAAAGCATAAGAGCTCAGAGCCTGCAGTGGCATCTATTATTTGATCGATTCGCGGTAACGCGAACCTATCTTTTGGACACAATTTGTTCAAACCGGTGTAATCTATACACATCCTGAGAGCAGTACTATCTTTCTTCGGGACTAATACTGGGTTTGCAGACCATTCAGTATGTATAACTTCCCGGATAAAATCAGCTGCTAATAGCCGGATAATTTCCTTACCAATAGCCTTCCGTCTTCTTCCGTCAAATCGACGGAGACCTTGCTTGACGGGTTTAGATCCTGGAATCACCTTAAGTTGGTGCTCAGCAAGTTCCCTGGGTACGCCTGGCGTGTCAGCTGGACACCATGCGAAAATGTCCCAGTTCTCACGGAGGAACTTGATGAGCTCGCCTTCCTATTTGTCGGACATCCCAGTTCCTATTACGATAAACTTTGTCGGATCTTTAGGATCTATGATTACATGTCTTGTATTCTCGGAAGCTTTGAAGCTATCTGCCGGCTTCCGGCTTTCTTTTCCTACCGGCATATCTGTCTGCGATACTTCTTTGGCCAGCTCCTTCAGTTCTTCCTTTGCTATCACTTTTTCTGCGCAAAGGGCGTTTTACTTTTCCAGCTCGTTTGCCAATTTGAAGTCTCCACTTATCGTGATTACTCCTTCTTTTGGCCCCGGCATCTTCAGCTTGTTATAAATATAACATGATCTGCCATGAATTTGGGAAAAGCTGGGCGTCCGAGTATTGCGTGGTACACGCTCTCGAACGGCACAACCTCGAAGGATACTTTTTCCTGACGGAAGTGATCTTTCTCTCCGAAGGTTACATCTAGGGAAATTTCTCCTAGGGATCATGCTTGTCTGCCAGGAACGATGCCGTAAAAACGTATGTTGTTGTGATTGAGCTGGGTCTCGGAGATTCGCAGGTGCTTAAGTGTATCCATGTACATTATGTTAATGCTGGATCCTCCATCCATCAGCACTCTTTTTAGCCTAGCGTTTTGAACAATAGGACTTACAACTAGAGCTTGCGTGCCGGGTTCTGGGATATTTCCGGGATGATCAGACTGATCCCAGGTAATTGGTGTATTTGAGTACTTCAAGAATTTCGGGGTTACAGGGACAACCGCGTTTATTTCTCGAAGTGTTCTCTTTCCACCTTTGCTGAGGGAGTTTCCAGGAAAGTTAGGTTGCATTCTCCGTCAACTCTCGGAAACTTAGGCTCGCCTTTTCGCTGTTGTTCCTGGATTTTTTCGTCTGTGTCCGATTCACTGTCTTCTTTTTCAGCTTCTGGCTTTTGCTTGGAGAATTTCCTCTTGGAGTTCTTCCCTTTGCTTCCGGATCCTGCACTGCCTTTCATATGCTTGTTTAGCCGGCATTATGCGTTAGTATGGGTGGGTTTCCCAAATTGCGAGTGGTGGACACAGTTTTCGGACTTTATTCTTTCGCACTCTTCTTTGGTGTAATTTATCGGCTCTGTGCTTCGTCCTTTCAACTTGCTCCCATTTTCTCTTCCAAAGGCTATGTTAACTTCTTTGGGCTTTTGCGTTGTTCGGGAGTTGCTTTTTTCTCAGGACGAGGGGTCTTTTTGGCTTGGATCAAAGTGTCGATATTGCCGCCTCTCGCTCTGATGTCGTCTTCGGCCGCTGCGTGCTCATTGGCGGTCGTAAGCATAGATCTGAGATCTTTGTGCTTTTTGAAACCGATCATGAACGGTACGAGTCCGGATTTTAAGCCATTGACGAAAGCATGCATTGCTTGTACGTCAGTTACTCCAGAGAAACTATTCTTCATTGCAGTCCATCTTGAGATAAAATCCATGTATGGTTCATCTTCAAACTGGGTGCACCGGTTTAGCTGGTTGATGCTATTCGGGCACTTGTAAGTTCCCCGGAAATGACGAGTTAAAACTCTAGCCATATCATCCCAGCTGTCGACAGTTCTTGATGGTAACCCATTTATCCAATCCCTGGCTCCATCCAGTAACATTAGGGGGAGGAATTTTACTGCCTCCAGGTCTGTCCCGTTGTTGATCTGGATGGCTGTGTAATAGTCTGAGAGCCAGGTATCCGGGTTTGTGCTACGGGTATATTTTTGATACGTTGGACCAACTTTGGCAAAGCCAGAATGCAGAGTTATCCTTCGGATCCTGTCGGTAAAACACTTAGGTCCAAAGTATAAATCATCTCTTTCCGCTCTGTCAATGTGTGCGGAGTATTTGCCGGCTGAATGGACAAAAGGGGATCTACTCCTTTCTTTTCCATTGTGGCGCGGACGCGTTTTTCCGAGATTATCTCTATTACCTCCGTGATCGTGACCTTTGGGATAAGGTGGAGTTCTACTCCTGTGTCTTTCCTTATTCCTGGGGGGCGTCCGGGATCTCTCACGTCTGTGAGGTATATCCTGTCTTCCAACTTTTTCAGCGGGGAGTCTCGGAGGCGGCATCGTTTTTTCGTCCTTCCAGTTTTGCTCTTCCCGATCTCGGGGATTAATTCCATCTTTCGATAGATGGGATCCGGTTCTGGACGCTGCATCCTTATTGTCAGGGTTTTTCCTGTCCTTTCTCGGATCCGATTTCTTTTCTTTCGAGTTGTTTGAATCTCCAGGTTCTTCCGGTCCAGGTGCCCCAGCGGCGCATATAGTTGTTTTGCATAGGGCGGAGTCATCGTGTAACCTCCCTGATCGCTCTTGCCCTCGCTGTTGTTTTTGCAATGCTTTTCCTAGGAAAGCATACACCCCTTGAAGTTTTTCACCATTGGAGTACAAATCGTTGTTGAGGATGGCGAACGCTGCTTCCGCATGTTCTGCTGCGGTTTTGTATATTGGCTCGCCTCTGGCATCTTTGTCGTTTACTTCCTTGTGCCAAGCTGGGTTGTGAAACCTTTCCTTTGGCGGCAATACTTCCGGTCTTGCGATTCCGGGTAACCGTGTAGGTTTAATGCCAGATCTATTCCTTCTCTCGTATTCCTCAATTTCTTCCTGCTTTAGCTTAATATCAGCCTGGGTTTTTTGGAGGTGTTCTCGAGTTCGGAATAGATGTTGCTGTTGCCTTGGGAGAGCTTGTCTCCTGTCTTCCAGCACTTCAGGGGGCTCGTGGGGTCCCACTGGTGTTTGAAGTAAATCTTGTTCGTCTTGTTCTGACATAGGCGGAACAGAGATTTCCTTCGTTTTCTTCTCCGCGGGTTGAACTCCGCTTCCTCCTCCTTCTTCCAGGTTTTCATTAGCTGGATCGGCCAATTTTTTTCTTCCAGAGCTTGTACTGGAGTTTTTTGGAAGCTTTGTGCTTTTTCTTGGAAGAGGGAGGTTTTTTACCAGGTTCGTCCTCTGTCAATTCTTTGACGTCGGGGTATTTTGGAGAGGTTTCTCCTTCTTCTCTCTCTTCCTCTGGCGGAGGCGTTCTAGGGCTTTCCTGACTGTCGGCATCCGTGTTTTCAGCCGGTTTTGCCATCAATACTTCGTGGAATCCCTCTTGGAAGGATTTGACCTTTCTCTCGAAAGCGTCATCATCTTCATCTTCGGTATCGAAGTGATCCGATCCGGGTTCCGACTCTAATCTCGCCTCGATGGCGGCTAGCATAGAGTCATCTTCCGAGTTCGTTGTTATATTGACGGATGTCGGATCTTCCACCTCTGTTGTGCGATTGTTGTTTTCTAGCTCTTCCACGGGATTATTTTCATCCGTGTTCTCGGCGATCTCGGATTGCACCATGCCGATGAAGTGCGATTCTGCAGTATATCGGCGATCTGAGCAAAATCCGGCGTCATAGTCGTCTTCGACTGGGAATAGGGCGGGTGGGATAAATTTGCTTCCGCCACAGAATCCCATTGCTTCTGCAGTTAATCCGATAAAGATGTTTGCAGATCAATCGGTAGAACGCAGGCACTTACCAGATGATTCCGCGCCGGCATGTACGATCCGTTGTCGAGGAAGCGCCCGACGTCGTTGTCGAATTCCAAGCTTCCGACAGTTATGGTACTGCCGATTCCGCCGAGTATCCCAGATCGAAGCATAACGCCTGACGTCGCTGGCCCCACGGTGGGCGCCAACTGTCGAGACATCGTAGTAGAATTCATAGACGGGGGTGCCATGAGAATACCGATAGAGAAGTGGGGGGACGTGATCGTATGATGAACAATGACACAGGGTTTTACCCAGGTTCGGTACGTCGCAGTAATGCGGCGTTCCTACTCCTGCAATCTCACTATTCAGGACTAAAACCTGGAGTAAACAGAGTACAACATGAGGTTAAGTTTAGCTACTCGACAAGGATCCACCTCTTGGCGAGTTAGCCTCTAGCTTCTTGTCTATCTTTCTTATCTCCCGTCCGGCTTTATATAATAGTCGGGTTAGGGTTTACAGAAAAGGAAACCTAGAAGACTACGGTATGTGCTAACTTGGAAAGCAAAGAATCCGCCTTCTACTCCAAGCCGTATCACGCGGGCCGTGATCCGGGTTCTTCTAGAATCCGGCTTCCATGCGTCAGCTTACTGGACCGTCCAATAGACCATGATCCATTACCATTTAGGCCACCCTGGTAATCCGGCACTTTAGACCACTATCTGATATACCCCTAATTAGTATATATCCGACAAATACCATGTGCACATGAAAATGAACAACCATATGTCCATATCTCCCTACATAAAAGGGATGTTTTTAGTACTTGCTTTTAACCATTTTGGGGATAGAGCAGAACAACATTATGCAATAATTGAACGATATCTCCCTACATAAAAGGGATGTTTTTAGTACTTGCTTTTAGCCATTTTGGGGGTAGAGCAGAACAGCAGTATGCAATGATTGAAGATTGTCCACATATCGTTGCGTTTTAAAATCTGAGCTGTTTGTGCCGACATGCAGGTAGGTACCAAGAAGCTGGGACCAGTCCATGATGTAAGCAGCAGTATCTTGCAAGAGGGGGGTCTCCTGGCTGCATGCGGAGTGTTTGCACATGCTCCATATATGTAAGTAGGAGAGAGACAAAGTGGAATTCACTTTGACACGTGGGCACATATATAGGATAAAATGTCTACAATTTTCAACAAATTTAGAGGAAAATGTGATGTATACATCCTAACATTCTATTCTATATATGGACACGCTAAGTTTCACGGCAAACCGATAGTTTCTCCTCAAAACAGGCTTTACGCCCCGATTTCTAAATAAAGCAACCAACATCCATACAAATAGTTGAACCAAGTGCGAAAATAAGAGAAAAGAAATTATTCGGTCATGAAAAGCCCATTTAGCATATAAGTTTTTTGTCTTTCTTAGGGAGGGCATACAGAAAGTCGGTTTTAGTGAAACAAGTTTGTGAACAAATAGAATGTCAAAATATGTGCGCGCGCGGAACTATTTGTTGGAATTTCTTGACATTTTGAAATGTGTTTTTAACCCGTTTTAAAAGCCGGGCCGGAGCATATATAAATTAAAGCACCTCGATCTTAGCATAACAAAAAACATTGACTACCTAGGCATACTTCTTAGCATAAAAAAAAATTCACAACCAGCTGCACAAGTCAAGGAGCTAATATGATCCCTCGCCCCCTCCCCGAGCAATATCAACGCCGAAGAGTTTGACGGCGACATGGCCGGTCTCATTCCCGTCGCCAATGGCCGCATCGGCCCTCGTTGTATTGTGCTTGTAGTCGATGAAGAACTCCTTCTCCGGGCCATACGCCGTAGAGGAGGAGAAGACGACGGTGTCGCCGGCGCCGAGGCCCTTCTCCCGGACGAAGCGGCTCCAGCCCTTGGTGAGCACGTAGCTCTGGCTGCTGTTCCAGAACGAGTACCTGAACCGCCACATCGTCCCCTCGCCGTCCTCGAAGTTGAGCAGCACGCCCTTGTCGTCCCCGCTGCCGGCCACCGTCCGAGGGAAGTGCCTCTCGGCTTGCTGCCTGGGCACGACGAGCCGGTTCAGCTTGCCGACGTCGCTGGGCGTCACGACCTTCTCGAACAGGTGCTCCCGCGCCCACGCCGGCGTCGGCTGCGCGCGCCGGCCGTGGCCGCGGCCCAGGCCCTGCCGCAGCTCGTCGGCGTAGGTGTGCTTGCGGAGCATGTCCACGACCTCGGCCTTGGAGTGGTCGTTCAGGAAGGCGAGCTCGGGATCGAAGAAATCGCCGCTCGCGGACGACGAGCCAGCCTCCTCCTCCTCCGCCGCCGCCGGAGGGCGCAAGTGGTTGGTGACGGCCTGGCGTCCACGGAAGCGGAGCGCGGCCACGTCGTAGGCGCGCGCGGCGGCGTCCTCGTCGGGGAACGTGCCGAGCCACACGCGCGAGTGCTTCTCGTATATCTGCGCGCCCCACCGCCCGTTGGGCTGCGTCACGACGCCCTTGAGCCGCGAAGACGGCGGAGCTGCCCGCCGCGCCACCGAGGAGGCCGCGGACGAGTACTCCGTGTCCATGTGGTCGTCAGATGCCATCTTGGGATTCGTGGCCTTGCCAGATGCCATCCTCAGAAACTAAGAATTATTCTAGTACGTGATTTTTGTTGTAATAAGGTTTGGTGTGGCCGTTTCAATCTTTATGGTAGCTTGTGCTGCTGGAGGGATTACTGTGTGTTGGCCCTTACCTATGCATTTGTAGCTTTTAGTCTATTATTTTGGGACGTGGCCCGGTAATATTTTAAAGCATCTTCACTCGCAGCCCCAAAATCTTGTCCCCCATAGGCGTCTGGGCGAGAAGGGTGATGAAGCTGAGGCGGCCGCTGCATTTTGCACATGCCGACCGGTGATGTCGACCTCATCACCTATCCCGCGTGACTTCGACAGCCTGCGCTCCACCCACCGTCTTCAGAACCGATGGCACAACCTACATAGTTAATCTTCCCTAATTATGTTTGTGGCATCCTCTAGCAAAATGCAACATGAACTACACATCATTTATGGCATGAAAGAAGGTTGATTATGTGTGTGTCTTGTATGTGTGGTCCACGTGATAATGTTTTGTACTTCTTCTGTTTTAGTGTAAGATACACGGGCCACTGAAACCTTCTCGGGCCCGGCACAACACACTCAGGAGGATACACGACGCCCGCCCCTAACTCTATGGATAAGCCCACCCTGATAAGGAACCGGAAGATATGGATACGCAATGCTAAATAATCTAGTGGCAGAATTGTAATAGTTGGCTGCCATAATATGACAATAGGTTAGGAGTTTATAGTATAAAAAAAGATCTAAACTAGTAGTAATTGGCAAACAAATCTCAGGACCCTGTGAGAATATTGCCATGGGATATTTTCCCACCTCCCATTATGCCCCTAGTTATTTCCCCTTCCCGCTAAAAAGGAGAGAAAACACCAAACTATCACCGCCGACGGCCGCCTTCACGCCACCATGCCACTCACCACCGTCCTCTAGCCTCCTCTGCGCGTCACCCCTCTTAGCCAACCACCGCTGGGTGGGTCATCCGCCACCGGCCGAAATCCTCGCCGGAGTTGGGCGCCGCCGGACGGAGCCCTTACCGGAGTTCGATGGCGCATCGTTGGAGTTGGTAGACACACAATCTTCACCGGAGCGCCACAGTGCCCTCTCGCCAGAGCACTGCCATGCCGTCGCGCATTGTCGTCTCGCCTCCGGCTATCCCTCGACAAAAGTTCGCCGGACCACTACGACAAGGAAGAGAGCCACCCCGGGCCGCCGGGTCTACTTCGATCTTCCCATCTGGCCCTCGGCGGCACCCCGCTTCCCCCGGAATAGCTTTTACATTGACGCTAGCGCACGCCCGACAACGAGTCCTACTCGACAAGGTGCCCTGAATATGGCCGCGCCCTCTACATCATCCCTCGAGCTCGACACCTCGACGGCGGTCCGGTCCTACCCTAGGAATCTTGCTCCTTCATGAGAATCGATGAACGCCTACCCTGAGTGTCGAGGAAGAGAAGAGCAACCCGACCACATATCCAAGGTGTCACCCAAAGAGCGTAACAACCAAACTCAGAACACACCATTATTCGCCGCAATACGGCAGAAGCGATGATCCCTTTCGGGATCTCAGTTACGTGTTATATAGGGTTTAGGAAGAGCCCCTACCGTGGCAATACAAAGAGGTATATGTATATGTTGGTGTATGATACGTCCATTTTGCATCACCGTTTTATATTGTTATTTTCTGTTATTTCATCGATATATTTCATGTTTTGATGCCTCACTTATGTTATTTTATCTTATTTTGCATGTTTCGTAATTTTTGGAGAATAAACACCGGGACCAGAAATCTGATGGAAAAAGCACCGTCAAGATACCCTATTTCAGAAGATCAGCAAAGTGGGGGACACCGGAGATGTCTTAGAAGTCCAGATGAGGGAGCCAGCCATGAGGAGAGCCGGAGGGGGCTACCAGGGGCCCACACCATGGGGTGGCGTCCCCCCCTTTGGCCGCGCCGCCACGTGGTGTGGGCACCCTGGCCCACCTCTGGTCGATATTTTTTGCGTACTTGACCCCGAGAGAACCCTAAACCCCAGACTATCATCAAAGAATTATTCCGCCGCCGCCTAGGGGCGGAAAACACCCGAGAGAGAAAGGCTCTCTGGCAGGGAGAAATCTGCCGAGGAAATTCCTCTCTGGAGAGGGGAAATCATCGCCATCGTCACCGTCATCGCTTCGGGAATCATCAAGATCGTCATCGTCATCATCATCACCACCAGCACCATCACCCTCATCATCCACCGTCATCCCGCTGTAACAATTAGGGTCATCTATCGTTGTTTTACATTAGATCTCTCTCCCGGTGTGGATTACTTGTTAGTAGTTGATGCTTGTGATATTTATCGGTGTTAGCACTTTATGACCAGATTGTTATTATCCATTATACCACCTCTGATTATGATCTCTATGATGTCTTGTGAGTAGTTCGTTTAGTTCTTGAGGACATGGGAGAAGACATGATGTTAGTAGTGTAGTTATGTTGAAGTAATATCTCGTGGGTCGGTATTTAAGTTGTGGTGCTATTCTTCTAGTGGTGTCATGTGAACGTCGACTACATGATACTTCACCTTTACGGGTCTAGGAGGATGCATTGTGTATTTAGCTACTAATTTTGGGGTTGCCGGAGTGACAGAAACCTAAACCCCCGTTAGGAAACCAATGCACAAGGGAGCGCAGAATCCCGGAGTTTTAAGGTTGTGGTTAAATTTATCTTAATTACTTTCTTGTATTTGCAGATGCTTACGAGGGGTATAATAACAAGTATGTATTAGTCCTAGTTGGGCGGTGCATTATCATCGGTTCACCCACACAACACTTCACGAACCAATGAATATTAATCAACCGTAACGAAGCGAAAACACTTGATAAAATTCTCATGTGTCCTCGAGAACGTTTGGTAGTCATAAGTAATACAACCGGCTAGTCCTTTGCTCTCCAAATGATTGGGCCACTCGCTGCAATATTATTTACTGCACTTATTTACCTGCTATATCCAAAACCTCCAAAAACCTGTTTGCTAGTGTTTACAGTGAATCCTCTATCCAACCTGCTTGTCAACACCTTCTGCTCCTCGTTGGGTTCGACACTCGTATTTATGGAAAGTACTATGATACACCCTTTATACTTGTGGGTCATCAAGACTATTTTCTGGCGCCGTTGCCGGGGAGTGAAGCGCTATTGGTAAGAGAAACTTTTACTCTGAGTGTTGTTTTTATTTTTGTCTGCTGTTTTATTTCATTATGGAGAATACTTTTGGTTCTCTGTTTAGGGGCACTTCTACCATTGCTACTAGGGTAGTTGGTAACCCGTCATCTGCTGAATTAGATCCTTATAAAATACCTATGAAAATTGTTGGACGTGTTATGGATAACTGCTATTACGGTGATGGAACTGTCCATCCCGGTGATCATTTGCTCTTTATACATGAATTATGGGAGTTATTCAGGTGTGCAGGTATTACAATGGATCAAGTTAAAAGGAAGTTGTTTTATTTATCGTTGAAAGGAAGAGCCGCTGAATGGTTCAAATTGCTGAAGAATGGTGAATCCATTGGATGGGAGGAAATCGTTCCTCTCTTTTATTCTAAATTCTATCCTCCTAGTGAGATTCATAAAGACCGGAATCAAATCTATAATTTATGGCCTCGTGATGGAGAGAGTATTGCCCAAGCGTGGGGGAGAATGAAGTCATTAATGCTTAAATGTCCCGTTCATGAACTCCCGAGAAATATTTTTATCAATAACTTTTATGCAACGCTTTCTCTTCATGATAAGGATTTATTGGATGCTTCTTGTTCTGGATCATTCACACGTATGAAGGAAGAAGCTAAATGGGATCTTCTTGACTATATTCAAGAAAACACTGAAGGATGGGAGAATGACAAAGGTAGAAAATCAGGTATAAATTATGATTATGAATGCATTAAATCTTTTGTGGAAACCAATGATTTCTATGATGTTAATGTTGTTTGTGGTCTTGATTCTCAAATCTTTGCAAACTGTCTTAAAGCTTTTACCTCCTATCTTGATATTCCTAAAATGAATTATCACAAGTACCATCCACCTTATAAAGATATTGTTCCTGCTAGTAATATAGAAGTGCATGCTGTTAATCCTGCAGTTCCTGAGCCATATGTTGAAAAAATACCTTTCCCTGCTAAGGTGAAAGGACACTCTATGGTGGCTAGTGTGGTTAATAATAGTAATAAGAAATCTATTGAACCTGATGAACAAATAACTGTTGAACCTGCTGTAGGAATAGTGAAAGATCTTGTTTGTGAAAATGTAGAGGATGAACAGATTGTCTTCTGTGAGGATGCTTCTAATATTGTTTCCCATCCTCATAGACCTAAGAAAACAAGTGTTCCTGTGCTTTTTGTTAAGATTGATGATCGTTTCTATTATCGTTTGTGCCATATTGGTGCTAGTTCTAGTGCCATACCTTGTGATCTTTATAAATAAATTATGCATGAAATTGGTTCTTGTGAGCTTGAAGATATTGATGTGGTTATTCAGCTTGCTAATAGAGAAACTGTTTTTCTGATTGGTATTGTTAGATATGTGGAATTTTATGTGCTAAGACTAAATACCCCAATGATTTTCTAGTACTTGGTAAGGCTGCAAGTAAGACTTGTCCTATTATTTTTGGTAGACCTTTCTTGAACGCTTGTGGTGCTATTATAGATTGTAAAAGAGAGAAGATTTTGACTAAATTTTATGGAAAATCTTATGAGTTCAATTTCTCCAAATTTTCTAGAGCACCTTATGAATCTAAATTGCCTGATGAGAATTCTAAAGTTGAACAGCTTGCTTCTATTGCTGTTGATCCTAACAATTCTTTACAGCAATATATGGAGGACCATGAGACTAATGTCTTTATGAAGAGAGAAATGAGATTGACGATATTCTTCTTTGCCAACCAGTGATACTGAAACATAATTTGCCTGTGGAAGACATGGGTACAACATTATCACCCAAGGAGGATCATGTCTCTGATTTAAAACCTCTGCCTGATGATCTTAAATATTCTTATATTGATGATAAGAAAATATATCATGTTATTATTAGTGCTAAACTTTCAGGTGAAGAAGAGGAAAGATTATTGGGAATTCTGAACAAACACCGTGGAGCTATTGGATATACTCTTGATGATTTGAAGGGAATTTCTCCTACTATATGTCAGCATGCTATTAATATTGAACCTGATACAAAGCCAGTAGTTGAACATCAACGCCGTTTAATTCCTAAGATGAAGGAAGTGGTAAGAAATGAGGTATTAAAACTTCTTGATGATGGTATCATTTTTCCTATTGCTGATAGTAGATGGGTGAGCCCTATGCATTGTGTCCCTAAGAAGGGAGGAATGACTATTGTGCCTAATTAAAATAATGAGCTCATTCCACAAAGAGTAGTAGGTGGTTATAGAATGTGTATTGATTTTAGAAAGGTTAATAAAGTTACTAAGAAAGATCATTATCCTTTGCCCTTTATTGATCAAATGTTAGAGAGGTTGTCTAAGAAAACTCATTTTTTGCTTTCTTGATGGTTATTCTGGGTTTTCTCAAATTGCTGTTAGGAAGCAAGATCAAGAGAAAACAGCTTTTACTTGTCCTTATGGTACTTATGCTTATAGGCGTATGCCTTTTGGTTTGTGTAATCCTCCTGCTACTTTTCAAAGATGCAAGTCTGCTATTTTTCATGGTTTCTCTGAAGAAATTGTGGAAGTATCCATGGACGATTTTTTCGTCTATGGAACTTCTTTTGATAATTGTTTGCACAACCTTGATAAAGTTTTGCAGAGATGTGAAGAAACTAATCTTGTTCTTAATTGGGAGAAATGCCACTTTATGGTGAATGAAGGAATTTTTCTTTGACATAAACTTTCTGAAAGAGGTATTGAAGTTGGCAGAGCTAAAGTGGAAGCCATAGAGAAAATGCCCTCTCCTAGGGATGTTA
This sequence comes from Alopecurus myosuroides, assembly GCA_028641055.1. Lineage (NCBI taxonomy): Eukaryota > Viridiplantae > Streptophyta > Magnoliopsida > Poales > Poaceae > Alopecurus > Alopecurus myosuroides. The sequence goes on from CM054057.1 coordinate 778,379,984, forward strand.
AATGTATTCATAGTGTTCTTGGTCATGCTGGTTTTTATAGGAGGTTTATTAAATATTTCTCTAAAATATCCAAGCCTCTTACTGATCTTCTTCAAAAAAAGATGTACCATTTGTTTTTTATGATGATTGTAAGGAAGCTTTTGAAACTTTAAAGAAGGCTTTAACTACTGATCCTATTGTTCAACCGCCTGATTGGAATTTACCTTTTGAAATTATGTGTGATGCTAGTGATTTTGATGTAGGTGCTGTTCTTGGACAGCGTGTAGATAAGAAGTTGAATGTTAATCATTATGCTAGTGAGACTCTTGATGTTATACAAAAGAATTATGCTACTACTTAAAAAGAGTTCTTAGCTGTAGTTTTAGCATGTGATAAGTTTAGGCCTTATATTGTTGACTCAAAGGTTACTATTCATACTGATCATGCTTCTATTAGATACCTTATGGAAAAGAAAGATGCTAAGCCTAGGTTTATTAGACGGGTGTTGTTTCTACAAGAGTTTGATTTGCATATTGTGGATAGGAAGGGTGCTGGAAATCCTGTTGCTCATAACTTGTCTAGATTGGAAAACATTACTTTTGATCCTCTTCCTGTTAATGATAGTTTTCCAAATGAACAGTTGGCTGCAATAAAGGTAAAATCCCAAGATATTCCATGGTATGCTGATTATGCTAACTTTATTGTTTCAAAGTATTTTCCTCCAACATTTACAACTCAACAAAGAAGAAAATTCTTCTATGATTTGAGGCATTATTTTTGGGATGACCCACATTTATATAAAGAAGGAGTAGATGGTATTAAGAGAAGATGTGTACCAGATCATGAACAACATGAAATATTGAAGAAGTGCCATAGTAGTGCTTATGGAGGACATCACGCTGGAGATACAACCGCACAAAAGGTTCTACAATTAGGTTTCTATTGGCCTACTGTCCTTAAAGATGCACGAAAATTTATTTTTTCTTGTGATGAATGTCAAAGAGTAGGAAATATTTCTAGACGTAATGAAATGCCTATGAGTTATTCTCTTGTTATTGAACCTTTCGATTGTTGGGGATTTGACTTTATGGGTCTTTTGCTCCATCCAATGGTTATACTCACATTCTTGTTGTTGTTGATTATGTTACTAAGTGGGTAGAAGCTATACCTACTAAAAGTGTTGATGGTGAGACCTCTTTGAAAATGCTTAAAGATGTTATTTTCCCTAGGTTTGGTGTGCCTAGATATCTTATGAATGATGCAGGTTCTCATTTTATTCATGGTGGTTTTAGAAAACCCCTTGCTAAATATGATGTTAATCATAGAATTGCCTCAGCTTATCATCCTGAAACCAGTGGGCAAGTAGAATTATCAAATGAAGAAATTAAATCTATCTTGCAAATGACTGTTAATAAATCTAGGAAGAATTGGTCTGATATGTTGAATGATGCTTTATGGTCTTATAGAACTGCTTTTAAAAATCCTATGGGTATGTCTCCTTATAACATGGTTTATGGAAAAGCTTGTCACTTGCCTTTAGAATTAGAACACAAAGCTTATTCGGCAGTGAAAGAATTAAATTGAAGGGTACGTTGCATAGAAAACAAAAAAATTCCTACGCGCGATAAACCCAAATGGCCAAGATCTAATCTAGGAGATGAAAGGCAACGAGGAGAAAGAGAGTCTTGAGATAACATACCCTCGAAGACTCAAAGTGGTACGAGATAAAATCTCGTTGTTGGCGTAGTCGTACTCACGCCGATCCCGAGCGAGAAGAAGTGCACCGCAATCCGGCTGTGCCTCCGTAATCGGTCACACGTTCATCTCGATGAAGACTTCCGTTCCCTCGATCCAGCGGGTAGCGAAAGTAGAGGATCCCCGCGGAACTCCAACAGCACGACGGCGTGGTGGTGGTGAAGAATCCCACGGTCAGGGCTTCGCCAAGCCGGAGACCATGGAATGGAGCAGCGGGTGGAGGGAAAAGGGAGTGGGCAAGTGTGTGGAGAAGAGGAGCTCTCACCCTCCTTTTATAGGGGAGGGGGAGGCAGCCCAAGAGGGGGGTGCGGCCAGCCATGGGGTGCCCCCACCTCTTCCCTCTTCATGTGAGTGGAAGCTCCACTCACACCCACTCATGCTCCCTTAATTTTCCACTTAGAAAATCCAAAGGTTTTTCTTTAATAAATAAATAAAACATTTTTATTTCTTTATTAAATTTGTTAATTCCATTAACAAACATTTGCATATAGCACCTCGAATCATTTATTAATTCTATTAAAAACCATTCGACGAAAAACCCCTTGAACTATTTCAATTTTCCCCGAAACAATTTCGGTGCTGCCCAAAATATTCTTCGATATTCCGTATCCTCTCAAACGCGTCATCGAACCTTAAGTGTGTCACCCTACGGTTCGTGAATAAGATAGACATGATCGAGACTCCTCTCCGATCAATAATCAACAGTGGGATCTGGAAATCCGTGATGACTCCTATATATTCAACGATGACTCTCGTGATCGTGTGAACCATCAACGTCGTGAACTATTCCCTTTGTCTCGCGATATTTTACTTGTCCGAGATTCGATCATTGATAACCCATACCTTCAATCTCGTTACCGACAAGTACTCTTTTCTCGTTCCTGTGATATAACATCCTTGTGATCATATCACGTGCTTGCAAGCGGTTTCGATGTGATATCACCGAGACGGCCCAGAGTATATCTCTCCGTCATTTTGGATGGACAAATCCCACTCTTGCTCCATGAGCCTCAACTAATACTTTCTGAATACCTAACGGCACATTTATAGTCACCCTGTTACGGTGTGACGTTTGATGACATCAAAGCACCCTTCCGGTATCAGTGATTGACATAATCTCATGGTCTAAGGAAAAAGTTACTTCGTACGCAAGATATAACAATATAAACTAAATGACTTGATCGTATTGTTATCTTGATATTGGGTCTATGTTCATCACATCATTCTACCAATGACATGACCCCGTTATTAACAACATCCAATGTTCATGATCAGGAAACCTTGATCATCTATTAATCAACGAGCTAGTTAAAAGAGAGGCTTCACTAGGAACGATTGTTTGTTTATTAAACACACATTTATCAACGTTTCCGGTTAATACAATTCTAGCATGAGAAATAAACATTTATCATTAAAAAGGAATAAGATAATAACCACTTTATTATTGCCTCTCGGGCATATTCCCTTCAGTCTCCCACTTGCACTAGAGTCAATAATCTAGTCCTTAAGCACTTAAGACATATGGCGTTCCAGTGTTATTACCATGCTTCGCATGTGGTAAACATCATAAAAAGATCTGAACTATTCAGGTCCTATTGTATTTGCATGTTCTTTGCGTCTACACGCATCACTGATTCTCTAATGAGATGGCTTTGTATATATTTGGTCAACCGGTGAAACCTTAATTCCTCAGCTTAAACCAATGTTACTAACATTGTGAAAATGTAGCTTCATAGTGTCAGCATTCTTGGAAATTCACCAAGTTCAATAAAGAACTCCTTGACACAAAATATTTATATTATTTATTGTCGACACAACGATATATTTAGCCTTTGTTGTAGTATCTGTCACAATACTTTAATTTTGAAACTCTTTCAAATCCAGCATGGAACTTTCTTCCAGCCTATTGTGCTACCATTCATCATGTATTTTAATTGAGATAAAATTACTTGAATAAATGACAAGACTATCAGTGTAACATATTACAACTAATATTTTGTCATTACTATATAGAAAAACATATCCTTAGCATTTCTAAAATGACACAAGGATCTCTCCCACTGTTGTCTAATCATCATATGAATTATCCTCCTATAACATTTTATAGCATTGGGCTCATCTGGTTGTGTACATAGCATGGAAACATGACTTAGAAATCACAATTTCAATGATGCTCATCATGTGTCAAAACACTTGAATCTTGCTCAATTATTTTCCATGTGACAAGAACTCCTTCTTGTCATTTTGATATTGACTTACTTCAATATTTCATCTATGTAATTTGGCTTCAATCATATCAGGCGCTTCAATCCATAGATATGGATGCCCAATATCTTCTAAGCCTTTCATCAATATGAAAATCTTAACCATGTTAATTTAAAATACATATCTTTCAATCAACCATATGTCATCTACATAAAGCATTGGAAATATGTCTTAGCGATCCCACCTAATTTCTTGTAAATCTACAAGCATCTTTATCGTTCATGATGAAATCAAAGTCTTTTGATAACTTCATTAAGGTAAAGATTCCAACTTCGTTATGCTCACTTCAACCATTGAAGTGTGCATACCTTTCCAGCAGCCTTTTGAATTTTATAAAACTCTCAGACTGTGTCAAGTACACGTCTTTGATCAAACTTCCTCGAGAGGAGAGTTGGTTTTGTTATTCAACTGCCATATAATAATATGTAACTTTTGCTATAACTATCCGCAAAGACTAAAACATCACTACGGAAGATCAAAATCTTGTAGTAGTCAACTCTTTGAACTTCGTCAAAAACAACTTTTCGATAAGTACAACTTTCAAAGGATGTAAATCCATGTCTTTGTCGCAATATAGACCATTTTGCTATCGTTAGGCATCATACCTATCGAAAGGACTACCAAGTCACATACTTGATATTCATACAAGGATACTATGGCGGATATAATGACTCATAATCAGTTTTACGAAGTCAGGGCCCATCATTTGCTTCCTTTATAAGGTCCATGTCCTTTTGTTGTCAAAACAACACTTTACTCTTAAACCATAAGTTGGTCTAAGTACAAAGTTTTAGGACTTTTGTGGTTCAGTACGCAAACTCATTCGAAGTATCTACAATCACATGTAGTGTCTTCTACTTAGTCAAAATAGGAAATGTTGGAACAACTTCCAGTGCTGCGCTACTCTTGACATGGTAACGACGATTCTCTAATCTTGTTGAGTTTGTACTTTCCTCCCACTCACTTATTTCGCAAGAACTACTTTCTCGAGAAATCAACCCTTTCTGACAAAAACATTTGTCTTTTGGTTCGGTGATAGGAGAAATACCCAATGTTCTATTTGGGATAACCTTATAAACATATATTTATCCTATTTTGGTTGTAAACATTTTACACATGCTATGCATACCAAAAATTAAGAAAATGACAATTCGGGTCACTACCCAAACCATATCTTATATGTTGTCAATTTCAACGGATCATGATGGTGCTCTTTTCAGTGGAAAAATGGTTGTCACTAATGTATAAACTACAAAATTATAATGGCATTTTTATTTATTTTACCATGTCAAACAAGGTTTGATTTTGTCTCTTGAATACTCCAAACTGATGTGGGGTAACTCGAGTAATATAAGTTGTAGAACAATTCTGCAACTTCTCAGATCTTTTGCTAAACTTGTAACTCAAACTTTATCCTTTATGATCCAATCATAAATACTTGATTATCTTGTTACAATGATTTTTACTTCATATTAACAACTATTTGAACCAATTCAAAAGTCAAAACTCCGTTCTCTTTAAATATACTCACATATCTACTCAAATCATCGACATAATTTTATGAAGGAAAAATTAATCCACCATATATGACTACACATAATGGACTATATACATCAATATGTATAATCTCCACTAAATTAGTCGTCCATTCTACTTTGGCCTAAGAACGGAATTCTAGTCATTTTTGGAAGAGGTCTCACAAGCGTCAATTTATTCAAAACAAAATGACTCCGGAAGTTCATCAATATGGAGTTCCATCATGTTTTCCTTTCCAATATGAACTAAAATGGTGGTGTCACAATTTAAGTGAAACTCTTTTACGTCTTGCAACGTTTAGTATTTAGTCTTATAGATGTTTACTTTACCAACATGATTTATATTAACATATCCATCAATTATGGAATATGGTCATAGTTTGAACAATCTCATTTGTTCTCACAAAAGACCAGAACAAAATAACAACTTATTAAGTTCTTAAAATAAATCTTGAATGTTTGGTTTGATACGACAATGAACACAATAACACTTTATTTCTGTTCTTGTCATAATCGATTCCACATCTATTACTAGTTCCTTTTAGGCCCTTGTATTTCTTACATTGCGTTTCTTTGTATGACAACTCATACCAACCAATGTGGTATCAAAATACCCAAAAATACATTGTTAACTAGTAATACATCTATAACTTGTATGTCAAGCGTATACTCCTGAGCTAGACTTTTCCAGTTATCTTCTTTTTCTGCAATATATGTTTTTGTAATTCTATTTTCAATATTCCCTTTCCTTTACAGAAAAATCATTCAACGTCAAACAATGCTAGTCGTACTAGCTCATTTTCTTTAATGTGTTAGTCATATACTATCACCCATTGAGTCATACTTTGAGTTTGATTGTTCTACTAATATCACCATATTAATAGTATTCTTCTAGATTCCACTCTTAGCAATCTCCAAGTAAGGTAAACGACTTTACCCATACTTTTAATCCATCCCATCATAACAATTTTATGATAAAGCTACTATAACTCGAAGGAAGAAATTTAGAGGATAATTTTTAGCGCCCAACTTCTTGGAATATTCAAACGCCTAGCGTTTTCAATCATTGCATATATTCAGATAATATAAGCAAACATTGTCGCGCTAAATTATACTCAGTCATGTTGCCACTAATAAGTTTCTGTATCAATATATCTTTCACTTGATTGTTTCTGAAAACAACTCTTTTCAGTTCCAAAATCACCTTGATCAAAAAAACATTCTTTTGAAGATAAAGTAATATGGAAGCAACCATGACTCTAGATTCTAAGTAGGAATTGGTTGCTCTTTAGATCAATCAATCATTAACCATATGGAGCTAGCTAGGAAATACCAAAAATCTACAATAGGACTCAATTTTAAATTTCACTAATACGGTACCAATCTTAAATGATTTTTACCAGATCATAACAGTTATATCTCAATCAACAAGCTAAGTGTAAGGTAGTTTTGTGGATGCCAATGAATACTACAATTTGTGCAAATTCACTTTGATTGGTTGTTCATGATAAATAAGTTCAAGTTAATTCAAAATTAAACCATGAACTCCCACTCAAAAACAACATCCCTCTTAGTCGTCTTTAGTGATTACACGAACCAAATTCACTACACCAAAACTGATCATCACGTGAGATGATGTAGCTTCAAAGGCGAACATCGACTTGTTCATCATATCATCCATATGACTCATGCTTTACCTTTCGGTTACGTGTTCCGAGGCCATGTCTGTACATGCTAGGCTCGCCAAGTAGAACCGTAGTATTGCGTGTGTTTCAAGGCCATGTCTGTACATGCTAGGCTTTAAAACACCCGTTGTATGCGAACGCTGAGTCTGTCACACCCGATCATCATGTGGTGTCTCGAAACGACGAACTTTCTTAACGGTGCATACTTAAGGAAGAACACATTATTATCTTGATATTAAGTGAGAGGGATCATCTTATAATTCTACCGTCGCTATCTAAGCAAAACAAGATGCATAAAAGGATTATCATCACAGACATCACATGTAAGGATAACGTGATATGATATGGTCTTCCTTGCACTTGATCTCCATCATGTGCATCATGGTATGATCTCCATCATTCCACCGGCATGGTACCAAGTACCATGGCACCCCAATCTTGATTGTCATCAATAATAACACAACCATATGGATACCTTCCGGTATATCAATAATTTACAAAAGAGATCATCTCATAATCAAATTTGTAACATTGACCATATCACATCACATGCCCAGCAAAAACTAGTTAGATGCTTCTAATTTATTTTTGCATATTTTACGTGGCTTAGGGCTTTCGAGGATAGAACCGTTCATACCTACGAACATCAACCACAACGTTGATAAACACATTTTTAACAACCCTTCGTAGATTAGATCTTAACTATAGTAGGAGAAACAAACACCCGCAAGCCACTTATGCAATACAAGTTGCATGTCAGTTGTGGAACAAGTCTCATGTACTTGGACATGTAAGGTTAGTCCGGGCCGCTTCATCCTACTATGCCACTAAGATCATAAAATACTCAAAGAGGCAAAAACATGATCATCAACGCGCACATACTCCTATGTGTTCTACCCGTACAATTCATCTATGCATAGATCCGGCTCTGATACCACTGAAGGGTACGTTGCATAGAAAACAAAAAAATTCCTACGCGCGATAAACCTGAATGGCCGAGATCTAATCTAGGAGATGAAAGGCAACAAGGAGAAAGAGAGTCTTGAGATAACATACCCTCGAAGACTCAAAGTGGTACGAGATAAAATCTCGTTGTTGGCGTAGTCGTACTCACGCCGATCCCGAGCGAGAAGAAGTGCAACGCAATCCGGCGGTGCCTCCGTAATCGGTCACACGTTCAGCTCGATGAAGACTTCTGTTCCCTCGATCCAGCGGCTAGCGGAAGTAGAGGATCCCCGCGGAACTCCTACAGCACAACGGTGTGGTGGTGGTGAAGAATCCCACGGTCAGGGCTTCGCCAAGCCGGAGACCATGGAATGGAGCAGCGGGTGGAGGGAAAAGGGAGTGGGCAAGTGTGTGGAGAAGAGGAGCTCTCACCCTCCTTTTATAGGGGAGGGGGAGGCAGCCCAAGAGGGGGGTGCAGCCAGCCATGGGGTGCCCCCACCTCTTCCCTCTTCATGTGAGTGGAAGCTCCACTCACACCCACTCATGCTCCCTTAATTTTCCACTTAGAAAATCCAAAGGTTTTTATTTAATAAATAAATAAAATATTTTTATTTCTTTATTATATTTGTTAATTCCATTTACAAACATTTTCATATAGCACCTCGAATCATTTGTTAATTCTATTAACAACCATTCGATGAAAACCCCCTTGAACTATTTCAATTTTCCCCGAAACAATTTTGGTGCTGCCCAAAATATTCTTCGATATTCCGTATCCTCTCAAACGCGTCATCGAACCTTAAGTGTGTCACCCTACGGTTCGTGAATAATATATACATGATCGAGACTCCTCTCCGATCAATAATCAACAGCGGGATCTGGAAATCCGTGATGACTCCTATATATTCAATGATGACTCTCGTGATCTGTGAACCATCAACGTCGTGAACTATTCCCTTTGTCTCGCGATATTTTACTTGTCCGAGATTCGATCATTGATATCAACCATACCTTGTTCAATCTCATTACCGACAAGTACTCTTTTCTCGTTCCCGTGATATAACATCCTTGTGATCATATCACGTGCTTGCAAGCGGTTTCGATGTGATATCACCGAGAGGGCCTAGAGTATATCTCTCCGTCATTTTGGATGGACAAATCCCACTATTGATCCATGAGCCTCAACTAATACTTTCCGAATACCTAACGACACCTTTATAGTCACCCTGTTACGGTGTGACGTTTGATGACATCAAAGCACCCTTCCGGTATCAGTGATGGACATGATCTCATGGTCTAAGGAATAAGTTACTTCGTTTGCAAGATATAACAATATAAACTAAATGACTTGATCGTATTGTTATCTTGATATTGGTTCTATGTTCATCACATCATTCTACCAATGAAATGACCCCGTTATTAACAACATCCAATGTTCATGATCAGGAAACCTTGATCATCTATTAATCAACAAGCTTGTTAAAAGAGAGGCTTCACTAGGAACGATTGTTTGTTTATTAAACACACATGTATCAACATTTCCGGTTAATACAATTCTAGCATGAGAAATAAACATTTATCATAAACAAGGAATAAGATAATAACCACTTTATTATTGCCTCTCGAGCATATTCCCTTCATAAATAAAGATTTTAAACTTGTTGGTAAGAAAAGAATGCTTGATTTGAATCATCTAGATGAATGGAGATGTGAAGCTTATGAAAATGCCAATCTCTTTAAAAAGAAATTTTAACAATGGGATGATAAAAGAATCCTTAAAAGAGAGTTTCATGTTGGTGAGAAAGTTCTATTGTATCGGTCTCGTCTCAGATTTTTTGCAGGAAAATTACTCTCCTAATGGGAAGGGCCTTATGTTATTGAAGAAGTGTATCGTTCGGGTGCAATTAAAATTGCTTCCCTCAAAGATAACACTACACAAGTGGTTAATGGACAAAGACTCAAACATTATATTTCTAGGGACTCATATGATGAAGATGTTTATGTTATTTAAGTAATGACTCCGGAGAAGTTCATTAGAGGGAAGATTCCAGAATCTGCAGAGTCTGTTTTGAAATAGGTAAGAACTTTGTTAAATAAAAAATTTTGGAATACCTTTTCAGTTATAAATTATTGATTTTTGGAAAATATAAAAAATACCGAGCCGAAGAGGAGTTGGAGAAGGTGCCCGGAGGCACCACACCGTGAGGGGGCGCGTGCCCACCCTTGGCCGTGCCACCCTATGGTGTGGGCGCTCCGGAGCCCCTCTCTAACTCGTTTTTGACCTGAACTTTCCTTTCGTTACGTATATTTTTCTATATAACCCCCCGGACCCCCTGAGGTCCGTATATCATTTTCTCGTCATGTTTCTGTTTCAGTCAGGATCTGTTTTCAGTTTTAGAAGCACCATGGTCTCCGCCAACAACAACAAGGGGAAGGGACCGAAGGAAGATGATCTCCAAGACCGGAAGCTGGAGGAGGAGATCGAGAGTGGAGCTGAAGGAGATGTAGAAGAAAACCCACGAGTGTGTCCAAGCACCACCATCGCAAGCGTTGGAGTGGTTGCAAAACCTTCCAAGCAAACGACGAGAATGAGCACCGGATGGAAGGCCCCACGTCACTGCTTGGCTACACGGACACCCCTTTCAGGCATAAAGAAACCTTTCCATACTTTAATTCATGAGTATCAATCTAGGAGGGTAACCGAGGAAGATGTGCCTTCTTGCTGGGATATGGATCATTCTAACCGTGCAGATAGAGAAAGCTCACAACTTAAGGAAGTGTGGGGGGAAATCTTGATGGATGGAATTCACCGTTTGAAGGGCATGCAAACCGTATTGATCAAAATACGGAGATGATGTGTATGCTTATGTTCGCAATTGAAGATCTGAAGAAGTCCATTGATAAGATCATCGAGAAGGATTCACCACCACCGAAAAATTGATTCATCATTGGTATTGGCATCCCCTTGGCTTGTTCCAAGCTTGGGGGAGTGTCGCTGTATCACACCTTTATCTTTCACCCTTTTTACCTTTTAGTAGAGTCATATCGTGAGTAGAGAAAATATCATATAGGATGGTTTGCAGTATGGAAGTGTCACTCCTTAGTTGGTTATTATTGTATCCCTTGGTTTGAGTTGCCGTAATGAAATATTAATGAGAAGTTTCATCATCTACTTGTCCTACTTTATTTTAGTTTGCAATTTTTGTTATGTGGTTGATCTTGTCATTAGTATTGGTATCAATTTTGGAGTTTCAAGTTAATCTAGATGGTTTTGGCAAACTTAGCATTGGTTAGTAGCAACAATTTCTTGAGACTTAAGTAGAAAAGAGGGAGTTGCTTGTAGATATATTTTTCCATGATCTTTCTTTCTTGTTAGCTCATAAGCTTATTATTCTAAAATAAGTTTTTTTGCACCTTGAAGGAAGATTGCATCATTGGCTTTATCATATATGCTTTTGTTTGTTTTACTTTGATTCTTATGCTTGCTACCCAACCTTGCTAGCCAAAAACCTGTACTGAGAGGGAATGCTTCTCATGCATCCAAACCTTGAGCCCCAAAACCTTGCCATTTGTGTTCACCATACCTAGCTATATGTGATATTTCACCGCCACTCCAAGTAAAATGCTTGTGTGCTACCTTTAAACCTTCAAAATTACACCTGTTTTGTGCTCCTGTTTTAGCTCATGAGGACGCAAATAGAGAATATTTATCTCACTTGTTGATTGGATTTCACACCCTGGACTAGTGGCTTCATCCGCTTATCCAAATGCTAGAAGAGCTGGCAGCAGGGTTCCCAGCCCCAAATAATAATACAAATTCTCTTCACTATTTTTGCCCTTGATTTATGAGTCAAAGCATAATTTTGTAAACAAAAGAGAAAGAGGGATGAACTTCTATACCAGTTGTGTCCTTCTATGGGAGCCGCTCTTGTTAAGTCTAGTTGGCTTGTGACGTACTGTATTTTCTGTTTTCCATTCGTCGACATAAGCACACACCTCTCGTCGTTTTGTCCCCAAGAGTTGGCGTAGAGCTTCTCTGTTTTCTCGTTGTTTTGTCTATCTCCCGTCCGGCTTTATATAATAGCCGGATTAGGGCTTACAGAATAGGAAACCAAGAAAACTACGGTAACTTGTAACTTGGAAAGCAAGGAATACGTCTTCTCCTCCAAGCCAGATCACATGGGCTGTGATCCGGGTTCTTCTAGAATCCGGCTTCTGCGCATCGGACTACTGGGCCGCCTAATGGACCTAAGCCCACTACCACTTAGGCCACCCTGGTAATCCGGCACTTGGCCCACCATCTTCTATACCACTATTTGGTATATATCCGACAGTAGCCCCCAAGAAGGATCAAAACTCTGATTCTCTGCTATTCGCCAAATGTTCTTTGTCCGCGAAATACTGATTCAGCAGTCTTGATTCTTCTTATTCTTCATTTGAAAAAGATGGTGACATGAAACTCGGAATCCTGAAATTCCGGCTTTTTTCTCACGATCCTTCGTGGAGAAGAAACTTCCTACGTCAGCGCACTCAACCATGCTGACGTAAGCGACGTTTGAGATTTACTCGGAAAAACTCAGAAACGTATCTCTGACAGATTCGCGCGGGAAACGAGGAGATAATCATCATTACTCCGTCGTTTCATTTCACGGATTTTCCGGCGAGCGACACGCGGCAAACATCCAACGGTCAAAATAGCCGTTGGCACGCATCTAAACGGTTTTCCGGCTATAAATAGCCGTCCTCGTCCTCAATGAAAACTTTCCTCACTCCCCACTGCCCACGCCATTGACGCGAACGAGCTCGAGAGCAAAGCACTTGTCCCAGGCGCTCTCAGTATCCAAGCACACCGGAACGCAACGCACCACCACAAGATGGCCTCCTCGCCGTCATCGCCGACCCGCGCCGCCATCAACGAGCTCATCAGCGATCTAGATCCGCAACTGGGATCGCCCAAGCACACCGGCGACGAGCCGGAGAAGACCACGGCCTCCGCGGCGGGCGACACGAATTCTTCCGCCACCGCGGACGTTGCGGGATCGAGCTCCGCAGCCTCCCCGCCGTTTGCTCCAGAAACAGCGGACGAGAAAATCCAACTCCTTGGCGACGAACTCGCCGCCGCGGAGGCTGCCGCCTCTGCCGCCGCCGGACCAGACGAAGAAACGGAGTCTGCAGGCAACTGGATTGCCTGCAGCATTCCTCCGGCTCTCCTTCCAAACCTGGAAAAGGAGGGCCTAGTTCTTAAGAAGAAATGGCGGCTTCCAGAAGACGAGACCGAGCCTACGCCAAAAAATGGCGAAAGGGTCCTTCTCTGTTCCCACCTTCTTCGAGGTATGGGACTTCCACCTTCTTCCTTCTTCCTCCAAATCCTTTCTCACTACAACATCCAGCCCCATAACCTTCCTCCCAACTCCATCCTCTACATGGCCGGCTTCCAGGCTTTGTTCGAGGGCTACTTAGGGCTAGAACCTAGGTTAGATTTCTGGACTTACTGCTTCGGGGTTAAGCGGAACTCTTCGGAGGGCGCACTCCCGACTTGCGGGACCATATCTTTCACTCTTCGGAGATTCCGAGAAGATTGGTTCCCCAAGATAAAAACTTCGGAATCCGTCAAATTTTGGACGGGTTCCTTCTTTTATCACCCCGACGTGCCTTTCCTTAAGGAAGCTGTCGGGGTTCCTCCTTTTGTGAACTGTGCCGCAGTTCCCCAAGACAACTGGGGAACGGAAGCCGTCTAGGTTCTGCCGCCAGATCTACTAAAGATCAAGCGGCGCATCGCCAAGCTCACCTCCATGGATCCGCCTCTAACCGGCATGGACACGGTTCTATGCTGGCTGATTAGGCGAATCCAGCCATTGGCCAACCACAGCGGCCGTCTCCTGTGCGAATACACGGGAGTCAAGGATCCGATGCGGACAACCACCAAGGATTGGCCCGCAAAGGAGCTTCGCCGGCGCATCAATCAATTGGTCGCATCACGCGACCAATACGAAGCGAGTCGGCCAATGTATACGGCCGACAATCCGGTTCCCAAGGTAATTTTTCAGTCATTTGGGTACAATTTTACTTTTTCTCGGATTTTCTAGCTTCTGATTTTGATCTTGTTCGTCCGACAGTTCACGGATCTTTCAGATTCGGACTTGGTATCCGAGGCCGAGCTGGACGCGCTACGTACCGCCACTACAGGTGGACGCAAGCGCAAGAAGATAACTTCCTCGGAAGAAATTATCGACCTTGACGGAATCCCCGTCGCCACTTCCAGGTTCTTTCTTCTGGATTCTTTTTCATGAGAACTTTTCATCCATCCTCAGTTTTTTAACTTTTCCGGGTTTTTTGTTTCTAGCCTGCCTCCCTCTAGTTTAAAACCAAAGAAGCTGAAGAAACACAAGGTTGTTTCCATCCGAGGCGGTCAACCTTCTTCCGCCGTTGCCCCGAACACGCCGTCCACAATGGCGGAAGAGCAAACTGCAGCCCCCACCACCAAGCCCTCAGAGCCCAGCCAGCCCGTTGTGTCGGACACGGACACGAGGGAAAGGGCGGCTCCAGAGGTGGAGAAATTTTCTCGGACTTTCGACGAGGAAATTCCCACCTTTGACAAAGACTTCAAGATTATCAACGACGGCCTAAGCGCGGCCAGAACTGCTTTTGCGGAATACGCAAAAGAGTTCCAGGAAAACTTGGCGGGTTTGCACCGAATGAGCCAGGTATGTAACTCTAGCCCCCAAGCATTAAACAAAATTGTATGCCTGTTTTGCTTTGATGCTTTTTGTAACCATTCTTTTCCTTGCTATGTTGCAGCAAACCGCCGAGACCATAAACATGGAAGTTTTCAACAAACTCACTATCAAGAATAAGGAGGTTAGAAATCTCCTTTCTATTCTTGAAGAGAGAGAGGCGGAACTGGCATCGTCTCAGCTCGCTTTGACGGAAACATCAGGTACACATTTTTCTTCTGAGATTTGCGATTCAATTTTTTGTCTAAGTACTTATTCTGAAAATTTTCTAAAGCCGGAATTTTCTTTGCTTTCCAGCTGCTTTGGCTAAGGCCAAGCAAATAGCTGAAGATGCCGGCAATGCCGAGAATCTCCGAAAGGAGAATTTGGAGCTTCACAAGCATCTTGTGAAGGCTCAAAAGGATCTGGAAGCCAGCAACTTGGCCCTTGGAGTTGCCAACTCCAAGGCTTCTGAACAGGCGAGAAGGATAAATCCACCATTCAGGATTAGAAAATGCTCTGAACCTCCGCCTGGAAGAAATCTCCGAGATTGACAAGCTTATCGGTAATTTTCCGTTACCCTTTTTATTATTCCATATCTTGTATTTCTTCTCTGTTTTTTGCCTAACACTTTTGATTGTTTTGTCGGAAAAAACAGGAAATATCCCAGATGGTACCCGGCTTGAAGGGATCCAAGCCTTTGGGAAGATGTGGACTTCGATCCGTGCTGCTGGAATGCAGCTGGTGAACAAGTTTCTTCCCGCAAGGACTGGGGAGTTCTCGGAAGTTGAGAAACTTCCGGGAGCCATCATGGAGGTGGCGGAATCCAGGGATTCTATCCTGCGTTCCGCTGCACGGTGGTGCGCGTATGGCACTCGGGCCTTATGCGCATGCACTACCCTGGTGCTAAATCCTGGCGCGTGGCGTCCGGTGTCCCTCAGGGATACACGGACACTCAGCGAAATACCATCTTTGATGAAATCAAAGGCCACGCACCCAGATTGCCTCCATGGTAAATATTTCCATCAACTATCCAGAAGAGGAGATCCCTCCAATCCCCGAAGACGACAGCAGCGAGGAGGAATCTGATGCTTGAAGGGCTTCCTTTGACCTGGATGGCAAAAAATAGACAATAGGAGCATTACTGTTCTTTGAATGTAATCTGCAATGTAATGCTTCTATTTTTATGAATGAAAAATTCCGCCTTTTGCAATTATTAGTTATGAAATTTTTTGCAAGGTTTTTCGGATGTTGTTATTCCTTTATCTTCTAAGTTCTCTGGCATATATGTTTTAACTGTCCTTAGTGTTTGAAATGGCTCAAATAGCAATATGAATCGTCATGCCGAGTAACTGGGAGTAACCAATCAGTTTAAACTCGAAAACATGGACCATGCTAAAGGCATTTTTACTAACTAGTTCCAGCAACCCAACACATACGCAATCAGATAATGCTTAGAGAAACAAGGAACTTTTTAACCGAAACTTGGGCACGCAGGCAATTCAAGTTTCCTTTAGCCGTTAGCAGGCTGAAAAAACATTCAGTTACTTAACGCCGAGTACACAGGCACAATTCGGGTTAACATTGAGTATTTTGTAAGATCATTGAGAAATAGAGAAGATGGAAACATGCTTTTACTATAATGAACATGTAAAAAACATGGATACCAGAAATCCAACAACTTTATTTCATGATCTCAAAAGATGTTTACATAGATATTGAACTAAGTATAGAAGAGACATAACTGTTATGTATTCCAAAGCTTTTCTATCCACTTGACTTTGTCGGATTTCTTCAACAACTTGTATAACGTTAGGATTTTAGCCCCCAGCCGACTAATAAATCTGCTAACGGCAGCTGCGGAACCCGTCAATCTTGGACATCTTTGACGCAGGTAGGTTTTGTGATGTTCAAGATTGCCTTGATCTTTTCCGGGTTAACTTCTATTCCTCTGTGAAACGATGAAACCCAGAAGTTTTCCTGAGGGAACCCCGAATACGCACTTGGATGGATTCAACTTCATCTTGTAGGTGCGTAAGTTTTCGAAAGTTTCTCGCAAATCCTCAAGGAGTGTATCTTTTTCCTTGGTTACGACAGCAATATCGTCCACATAAACATGGACATTTTTTCCAATCTGACTATGCAAACAACGTTGCATGCAACGCTGGTAGGTTGCACCTGCGTTCTTCAGGCCAAACGGCATGGTTACGTAATAATACGTCCCGTATGGGGTTACGAAAGAAGTTTTAATTTGATCTTCCTTTTTCATGCGTATTTGGTGGTACCCGGAGTATGCATCCAAAAAGCATAAAAGCTCAGAGCCTGCTGTAGCATCTATTATTTGATCGATTCGCGGTAATGCGAACCTATCTTTCGGACACAATTTGTTCAAGCCTGTGTAATCTATACACATTCTAAGAGCAGTAGTGTCTTTCTTCGGTACTAATACCGGATTTGCGGACCAGTCAGTATGGATCACTTCCTTGATGAAATCCGCTGCTAAAAGCCGGATAATTTCCTTGCTAATAGCCTTCCGTCTTCTTCCGTCAAATCGACGAAGACCTTGTTTGACGGGTTTTGATCCAGGAATAACCTTAAGTTGGTGCTCAGCAAGTTCCCTGGGTACACCTGGCATGTCCGCTGGACACCAGGCAAAAATATCCCAGTTCTCACGGAGGAACTTGATGAGCTCGCCTTCCTATTTGTCAGTCATCACAGTCCCTACGACGACAAAATTTTGTCGGATCTTTGGGATCTAGGATTACCTGTCTTGTATTCTCGGATGCCTTGAAGCTGTCTGTTGGCTTCCGAGTTTCTTTTCCTGCCGGCATTTCTGACGGCGATACCTCCTTGGCTAATTCCTTCAATTCTTCCTTTGCTATAACTCTCTGAGCGCAAAGGGCGTTTTCTTTCTCCAACTCGTTTGCCAGCTTAAAATCACCAGCTATAGTGATTACTCCTCCTTTGGGTCCTGGCATCTTCAGCTTGTTATAAATATAACAGGATCTTGCCATGAATTTGGCGAAAGCTGGACGTCCGAGTATTGCGTGATACACGCTTTCGAACGGCACTACTTCGAAGGATACTCTTTCCTGCCGGAAGTGATCTTTATCTCCGAAGGTGACATCTAGGGAAATTTCTCCTAGGGATCGTGCTTGCCTGCCAGGGACGATACCATGGAAGCGTATATTGCTGTAGTTGAGCTGGGACTCGGAAATCTTCAGGTGCTTCAGTGTATCTAGGTACATTATATTAATGCTGGATCCTCCATCCATCAGCACTCTTCTTAGCCTGGTATTTTGAACAATAGGGCTTACAACAAGAGCTTGTGTGCCGGGTTCAGGGATATTTCCGGGATGATCAGACTGATCCCAGACTATCGGTGTATTAGAGTACTTCAAGAATTTCGGGGTTGCCGGCACAACCGCGTTTATTTCTCGAAGTGTTCTTTTTGCCACCTTTGTTGATGGGGTTGCTAAGAAAGTTAGCATTGCTTCTCCATCAACCCTCGGAAACTTGGGTTCGCCTTTACGCTGCTGTTCCTGGATTTTTTCGTCAGTGTCCGATTCACTGTCTTCTTTGTCAGCCTCTGGCTTTTGTTTGGCGGGTTTCCTTTTGGAACCCTTCCCTTTATTTTCGGACCCTGCAGTGCCCTTCATGTGCTTATTCAGCCGGCATTGCGCGTTTGTATGGGTGGGTTTCCCAAATTGTGAGTGGTGAACGCAAGGTTCCGACTTAATCCTTTCCCACTCCTCTGGAGTGTAATTGATTGGATCTGGGTTGCGTCCTTTCCACTTATTTCCCTTTTCTCCTCCAAAGGCTATGTTCACCTCTTTGGGCTTTGTCGTTGTTTCTGGAGTGGCTTTTTTGTCAGAACGAGGGGTTTTCTTGGCAAGTATCAACGATTCAATATTGCCTCCTCTTGCTCTGATGTCATCCTCGGCTGTGGCATGCTCATTGGCGGTTGTAAGCATGGATCCGAGATCCTTGTGCTTTTTGGAACCAACCATGAACGGTACAAGTCCGGGTTTTAGGCCATTGACGAAAGCATGCATTGCTTGTACGTCAGTTACTCCAGAGCAACTATTCTTCATTGCTGTCCATCTGGAGATGAAATCCACGTATGGTTCATCCTCAAATTGCGTGCAACGGTTTAGCTGGTTGATGCTATTCGGGCGTTTGTATGTTCCCCGGAAATGCTGAGTAAATACTCTAGCCATATCGTCCCAGCTATCGACTGTTCGTGACGGTAATCCATTGATACAATCTCTGGCTCCATCCAGCAGCATTAGGGGAAGAAACTTGACAGCTTCCAGGTCTGTCCCATTGTTGATCTGGACGGCTGTATAGTAATCCGAGAGCCAGGTATCCGGGTTTGTGCTGCCAGTGTATTTCTGGTACGTTGGACCGACCTTGGCAAAGCCAGAATGCAGCGTTATTCTTCGGATCCTGTCGGTAAAACATTTAGGACCAAAGTATAGATCATCTTTTTCTGCTCTGTCAATGTGTGCAGAATATCTTCCGGCTGAATGGACGGAAGGGATCTGCTCCTTTCTCTTCCATTGTTGCGCGAACGCGCTCTTCCGGGATTGTTTCTATCTCTTCCGTGTTCATGCCCTTTTGGATTAGGCGGAGTTCTACTCCTGTGCCTTTCTTTGTCCTTAGGCGGTGTCCGGGATCTCTCATGCCTGTGAGGTATATCGTATCTTCCAGCTTTCTCAGCTGGGTTTCTCGGAGGTGGCATTGTTTTGCCGTCTTTCCGGTGTTTGTCTTCCCGATCATGGGGTTTATACCCATCTTTCGGGAGATGGGATCCGGTTTTAGACGCTGCATCCCGGTTGTCGGGGTTTTTCTTGTCTTTTCTCGGATCCTCTTTTTTATCTTTTGAGTTGTCTGAATCCCCGGGTTCTTCCGGTCCAGGTGCTCCAGCAGCGCAAGTAGTTGTCTTGCATAGGGCGGAGTTATCATGCAGCCTCCCTGATCGCTCTTGAGCGCGCTGTTGTTGTTGCAATGCTTTTCCTAGGAAAGCATACACCCCTTGGAGTTTTTCCCCGTTGGAATACAGATCGTTGTTAAGAATCGCGAACGCTGCTTCCGCGTTTTCTGCTGCGGTCTTGTATATTGGTTCGCCCTTGGCATCTTTGCCGTTTACCTGCTTTTGCCAAGATGGGTTATGGAACCTTTCTTTTGGCGGCAGTTCTTCCGGTCTTGCGATTCCGGGTAACCTAGTAGGTTTTAACACGGATCTATGCTTTCTCTCGTACTCCTCTATTTCTTCCTTCATGACTTTGATGTCATTATGGGTTTGTTGGAGATGTTGCCGAGATCTGAGTAGATGTTGCTGTTGCCGTTGGAAAGCTTGTCTCCTGGCTTCCAGCATCTCAGGGGGTTCATCTGGTCCCACTGGTGTTTGCAATAGCTCTTGCTCTTCCTGTTCCGTCATTGGTGGAGCAGTGATTTCCCTAGATTTCTTCTCCGCAGGCTTTGTTCCGCTAACATCTCCAACTTCCAGGTTTTCATCAGCGAGATCAGCTGATTTTTTCTTCCGGATTTTGTATTGGAGTTTTTTAGAAGAACGGTGCTTTTTCTTGGAAGAGGGAGGTTTTTTGACAGGCTCATCTTCTGTCATGTACTTGACATTGGGGAATATCGGAGAAGTTTCTCCGTCTTCTCTCTCTTCCACTGGCGGAGGGGTTTTAGGGCTTTCCTGGCTGCCGGCGTCTGTGGTATCAGCCGGTTTTGCCATTAAGACTTCATGGAATCCCTCTTGAAAGGATTTAACCTTTCTTACGAAGGCGTCCTCATCTTCGTCTTCAGAGTCGAAGTTATCCGATCCGGTTTCCGACTCCAACCTCGCCTCAATGGCGGCAAGCACGGATTCTGCTTCCGAGTTCATCGTCTTGTTGACGGATGTCGGATCTTCCGCCTTTGTGACGGGTGTTTGATCTTCCGTCTCCATGACGGGTGCATTGTTGTCTGCCTCTTGCACGGGATTTCCATCATCCGTGTTTTCGGCGATTTCGGATTGCACCATGCCGATAAAGTGTGTATCACTTTTGTGTCGGCGATCTGAGCAGAATCCGGCATCATAGTCATCTTAGACTGGGTATAGGGCGGGTGGGATAAATTTTCTTCCACCGCAAAACCCCATTGCTTCTGCAGTTAGTCCGATAAAGATGTTAGCAGATCCTATCGGTAACACGCAGGCACTTACCAGGTGGTTTTGCGCCGGTATGTAGGATCCGTTGTCGAGGAAGCGCCCGACGTCGTTGTCGAATTCCAAGCTTCCGACAGTGATTGATCTTCCGATTCCGCCAAGTATCCCAGATCGGAATCTTACGCCTGACGTTGTTTGCCCCACGGTGGGCGCCAACTGTTGAGACATCATAGTAGTTTTCATAGACGGGGGTGCCATGAGACTACGGTAGAGACGTGGGGTAACGGGATAGCGTAGTAACACAGAACACAGGATTTTACCCAGGTTCAGTACGTCGCGACAGTACGACGTGCCTACTCCTGCACTTCTCACTAATTGGGACTAAAGCCCGTAAACAGGGTTACAATGTGAGGGTTTGGATCTAAGCTACTCGACGAGGATGAGCTTCTCGGCGAGTTGGCGTAGAGCTTCTCTGTTTTCTCGTTGTTTTGTCTATCTCCCGTCCGGCTTTATATAATAGCCGGATTAGGGCTTACAGAATAGGAAACCAAGAAAACTACGGTAACTTGTAACTTGGAAAGCAAGGAATACGTCTTCTCCTCCAAGCCAGATCACATGGGCTGTGATCCGGGTTCTTCTAGAATCCGGCTTCTGCGCATCGGACTACTGGGCCGCCTAATGGACCTAAGCCCACTACCACTTTGGCCACCTTGGTAATCCGGCACTTGGCCCACCATCTTCTATACCCCTATTTGGTATATATCCGACAGCCTATCTTTTACATTTATGTTGAGTCAGGTAACCTACTTCTTTCTGTCTTAAGCAAGCATTTGAGTTGTTGTGATTCATCCAGCTACATGTTTATTTACTCAATCATGTTCTTTATTCTTCCTTGTTTCTATAAATGCTTTTATCTGTTTGAATACCACTTTGAAAGTTACCAATGTTTGCAAAGAGACTGTTATAATTGAGCATGATAAACTCTGCAATATAGCTCTAGTATAAAGACTCTGATCGAAAGATAAGTACACTGTTAATTGTTTGTTGACCAAGAACGAAGTTTGTCGTTACCAATTTTGATTTACGTTTTGCACCTTTATTGTTCCTCTACTTGTTTTAAGTTTGATTATATGAGAGGAAGTTGATGTATAAAATGACATGTTCTTTGTAAGATGTGATGCCTCTTTTCCGTATTTTATTTATCGACACCTCACTCCATAAACATGTGGTCATGTTTACTGAGTTCAGTTTCGCTTGGGGACAAGTGAGGTCTAAGCTTGGGGGAGTTGATACGTTTGGCATCACCGTTTTATATTGCTATTTTCTGTTATTCATCGATATATTTCATGTTTTTATGCATCACTTATGTTATTTTATCTTATTTTGCATGTTCCGTAATTTTTGGAGAATAAACACCGGGACCAGAAATCTGATGGAAAACGCACCGTCAGGATACCCTATTTCAGAAGATCAGAAGAAGAGGGGGGACACCGGAGATGTCTTAGAAGTCCAGATGAGGGAGCCAGCCACGAGGAGAGCTGGAGGGGGTCCACTAGGTCCCACACCATGGGGTGGCGCCCCCCCCCCCCTTGGCCGCGCCGCCACGTGGTGTGGCCACCCTGGCCCACGTGTGGTCGATGTTTTTTGCGTACTTGACCCCGAGGGAACCCTAAGCCCCAGACTATCATCGAAGAATTATTCCACCGCCACCTCGGGGCGGAAAACACCCGAGAGAGAAAAGCTCTCTTGCAGGGAGAAATATGCCGGAGAAATTCCTCTCTGAAGAGAGGATATCATCGCCACCGTCACCGTCATCGCTCCGGGCATCATCAAGATCGTTATTGTCATCATCATCACCACCAGCGCCATCACCCTCATCATCCACCGTCATCCCAATGTAACAATTAGGGGCCTCTATCGTTGTTTTACATTAGATCTCTCTCCCGGTGTGGATTACTTGTTAGTAGTTGACGCTTGTGAGATTTATCGGTGTTAGAACTTTATGACCAGATTGTTATTATCCATTATATCGCCTCTGTTTATGATACATATGATGTCTTGTGAGTAGTTTGTTTAGTTCTTGAGGACATGGGAGAAGTCATGATGTTAATAGTGAAGTTTTGTTGAAGTAATATCTCGTGGGTCGGTATTTAAGTTGTGGTGCTGTTCTTCTAGTGGTGTCATGTGAACGTCGACTACATGATACTTCACCTTTATGGGCCTAGGAGGATGCATTGTGTATTTTTCTACTAATTGTGGGGTTGCCGGAGTGACAGAAACCTAAACCCCCGTTAGAAAACCAATGCATGAGAGAGCGTAGAATCCCGGAGTTTTTAAGTCCGTGGTTAGATTTATATTAATTACTTTCTTGTATTTGTGGATGCTTACGAGGGGTATAATCAAAAGTATGTATTAGTCCTAGTTGGGCGGCGCATTAGCATAGGTTAACCCACACAACACTTCACGAACCAATGGATATCAATCAACTGTAATGAAGCGAAAGCACTTGACGAAATTTCCATGTGTCCTCGAGAACGTTTGGTAGTCATAAGTAATACAACTGGCTTGTCCTTTGCTCTCAAAAGGATTGTGCCACTCGCTGCAATATTATTTGTTGCACTTTATTTATCTGCTATATCAAAAACCTCTAAAAACTCGTTTGCTAGTGTTTACAGTGAATCCTCTATCCAACCTGCTTGTCAACACCTTCTTCTCCTCGTTTGGTTCGACACTCTTATTTATCGAAAGTACTACGATACACCCCCCATACTTGAGGGTCATCAGTGTACTACACCATACCTATACGTATACAGTGCCATTACATCTAACATTCCCTTTAATGTTAAGTTGTAGACAGATTGAGATTACGCTTAAACTCATTAAGATTTATAACAGGAAGAGCCTTGGTAAACCCATCAACAACTTAATCTCGGCTTGAGACAAACTTAATGTCCAACTTTTTGTCCGCCACTCTTTCTCTCACAAAGTGAAAATCAATCTCAATGTGGTTTGTCCTTGGTAAATATGTGGCACCTAAATTATCACACCAAAGACATGACCTTTCCTGTAAATGAATACCAAGTTCTCTAAGAAGGGCCTCAACCCAAATCATCTCAGCAGTAGCATGTGCCACAGCTTTATATTCTGCTTCATTACTGGAACGAAAGATTGTGGCCTCTTTCCTTGCACTCCACGAGACAGGATTGGGTCCAACAAATACTGCAAAGCCTCTGTAGATCTCCTGTCATCCATACAACCTGCCCAATCTCCATCAAAAAATGCACTAAGGAGTGTAGATGAAGATTGTTTAAAGGTGATACCAACCTTCAATGTGGCATCGACATAGCGTAAAATCCTCTTCACAGTTGTCCAATGAGCTGTGGTTGGTGCATGAAGATATTTACATACTTTATTGACTGAAAAAGATAAATCTGGACGTGTGAGAGTGAGATACTGCAAAGCACCAACAATGCTGCGATACTGTGTGTTGTCTTCCGGGCCAAGAGGTGTCCCCTCCACGAGAGACGGTGTATCAGTAGAGAAGAGAGACGCGGGAGAACCCTTACAGTAACGCATCCCATCCTTCTCAAGAATATTAGCAGCGTACTTTTCTTGTGTCAACAACAAACCATCATGAGTGCGTTTTACCTCAATTCCCAAAACCAAATGCAAGTCTCCAAGGTCCTTGACGGGAAAGTTATCAGTAAGATCACGAAGAAAATCATCAATATCTTGGTTAGAGGAACTTGTGGCTATGGTATCATCAACATAGACAAGAACATAAATCATGACACCTGAGTGGTTATAAAGAAATAAAGAAGTATCAGCCTTCTAAGGTGTAAACCCAAGTGCATGTAATTTGGAGCTGAGTTGAGAGAACCAAGCTCTAGGTGCATGTTTTAATCCATAAAGAGTTTTATCCAGCCTACAAATATGATGAGGATTATTAGGGTGCACAAAACCAGGTGGTTGTTTCATATAAATCTACTCTTTTAAAACACCATGAGGAAATGCATTCTTGACATCTAATTGCCGCAAAGTCCATCCTCTGGAGACCAAAATAGCAAAGACGGTCCTAATAGTAGCTGCCTTGACAACTGGACTAAACGTATCCTGGTATTCAATGTCATACCTTTGTTTAAATCCTTTTTCAACCAAACGCTTGATACGATATACCCATTTGCAATAAATACTATTTTTGTGAGAATTAGGAGGAATCAAGTGCCAAGTTTTGTTCTTAATCAACGCATCATACTCTTCATGCATGGCCAAATGCCAGTTGGTGTCACTAAGTGCCTCGGACAAAGACTATGGTTCTCCTGTAGCTGCAAGCAAACCATAGCGGACCTTGCGATTCTTCACACGATATGTTAGTGTACCATCTGTATATTTTTTGGGTTGTGTTATACCTTTCTGTAAGCATGTACGAGGTGGTGTAGCATCTGATGTTGCAGAAGATCATGCGGCAGCATTGGAGGCAGCAGGAATCTGCTCAGAAGAGCCAGCCCCAGAGGTTGTCCGTGTCTGGGAAACGGGGGCATCAGTGCCAGGGGAAACCAGCCAGCTGGCAGGCCTACCAGTGTCCAACGCAGGTGACGAGGGAGTGCACGTGGGAGATGGAAACCATCCGGGCGACGTGGCACCAGGGGAGCGGGCGCAGGCGTGTGGTCTAGGGGACCGTGCCTTGGGAAACCGTGTCGCTGGCGGGGACCACCTAGGTGACGTGGCGCGAACCGGCTGGGTCGACGCGCGTGTCGCTAGGGACAGCACCGGCGGCGAGGCCTCGGGATCCTGCGTGGTGGGGGAATCGACCAGAATATCGTCCTCGGGATCGGAGAGCACCAGATCCGAGGTAGCAGGCGAATCTACAATTCTATCCTCTTCTTCATCTTCAAAATCACTTGTCTCATAATTTCTTGCACCGTTTTGGCTCAAATTTTCTGCATGTTCTTCTCCTGCAATAGAACTAGCATTCGGGACTGTAGTAGTTGGGTCATTAGAAGCAACAATAGGTATGATTGGTAAAGGCATAAAGGTATCAACATTTGCATCTCCATTAGTACTTTGTGTGCAAGTGGGTGGTAGGAGAAGAATATCATTGCGCAAACGATACCCAACATTTGGGTGAAGAGAAGCAAAGACATGCTCATCAAAGACAACGTCACGTGAAATATATACAGGCCAGTTTTTGGATCCAAACACCTGACACCTTTGTGGCGGGGGATATAACCAAGGAAGACACATTGTGTGGAGCAAAAGGAGAATTTTCTTTTGTTGAAACAAGGTTTGGTCAACAAAAACAACCAAAATTGGGTTTTGTGGAGTGAAGGGAGTATCAAATTTTATGACTTTGCTTAGAAGCAAGTTAGTAAGAAAGGTGGCTGTGAGGAAAGTTTATCCCAGAATTTAAGTGGCATGGATGCATTGGCAAGTAAAGAAAGCCCAACTTCTACAATATGACGATGTTTTCTTTCAGCAGAACCATTTTGTTGCTGAGCATGTCGGCAAGAAACATGGTGAATGGTAACTATTTTCTTAAAGAAGCTATTCAGCTTTTCATATTCACCACCCCAATCAGTTTGCATGGTAATGATTTTCCTATCAAATTTTCTCTCGACAACTGCTTGAAAATTAAGAAAGACTTGATAAACTTTAGATCTATTCTTGAGCAAGTAAGTCCATGTAAATTTACTGAAATCATCTATAAAGTTTACGTAATATGCATGATTGCCAGCAGATAAAGGGGTAGGACCCAATACATCATAAAATACTTACTCCAAAGGAATAGTAGACACACTAGTTGAAACATGATATGGCAATTGAGGGCTTTTGGCTAGTTGACAAGGATCACAAATGTAAGGGTTTATTTCAAGGGAATATGAAATATTATTCTTTCTAACAACTTGTTGAACTATGAATGACGAAGGGTGTCCTAAACGGGATGCCATGTGGATGAAAATGGCTTTATTGAGGCAAAGGCTTGCTTTGTAGATCCATTGGAGATGGGCACTAGTGGATAGAGTCCATCATGATAGGAGGCCTTTAAACAGAGTTCTCCTTATGTCCCAGTCCTTGATCAAAAGGAAATTTGGATGGAATTAAATGAATACATTATTATCAAGACTTAATTTATGAACTGAAATAAGGTTCATGGAAGCACTAAGAACATATAGAACATTTTTTATATGAAAGGAGTTATAAGGAGTATGCAATGTTGAATTACCAGTATGACTAATTTTCATACCATTGTTGTTTGCAGTGTGAACACAATCACGCCCATGATATTTTTCACATGTGCTGAGCTTGGACATCTCCCTAGTGATGTGGTGTGTAGCTCTTGTGTCCGAGTACCAGTTGGTGTCGATGCCATAGGAAGCAATGTGAGCACTCTTTTGCTCACGGTCACCTCCATCATCATCAGAATCATCACCTCGGCGCCACCAACAATTCTTTGCAGAATGACCATTGATCTTACAGATTTGACATGTGATATCTTCATAGGGTGTAGGTGCACGTCTCTGACGCCCATCACGGCGCCACCTCTGACCATTACCATCTAGGCGATCACCATATTGTCGACGTGCGCCACGTGGTCCCCCATCATCCCACCTGTCACGACAGTCACCGTAGTCATGGCGATGATCACCGTAATCATCTCGACGGCGATCGCAATCCTGGTGGCTGTCACGGTGACCATAGTCACCGCGATCACCACCCTCATAGCGGCGATCACCACCCTCATAGCGGCGATCACCACCTTCATAGCGGCGTCCATCGCGCCTATCACAGACGGGAGAAGGACCACGGCTAGTTTCATTGCGCATATTGTCGTCACGCTAATCTGGAGACCGGCGCCCAACCTTGTAGTCACCGTGGCCACTCCTTGCCGCGTTCGCCGAAGAGATGAAGTTCTCGGCGGCTTGACCCATCTCGGCTTGCATCTTTTGACGCATGTCATGCGAATTGAGCTAGCCAAACCGAGTTGCTAGGGTTGTGCCCGCATTAGCATTCACAAAGGAGACACGGGAGTTGTATGACGCGTCGAGTACATTAAAGATGTACCCGACCAATTCATCATCGTCGATTAGATTTCCTGCGCCTGCAAGTTTAGATCTAAACCCCTTCATCTTGGTGAAGAATTGCCTGGTGGTCATGTTGTTTCTCTTCGTGGTCTTGAGGGCTTTCCGCAGATGTTGCATCCGAGAGCGAGACTGCAAGGCGAACATGTCGGAGATCGCCACCAGAATCTCGGCAGTGGTGTTCATCCCAAGGACGTGAGCCAGTACATTCGGTGAAAGAGAGTTCACCGGGTAGCTGACTACTTGCTGATCGCGCTCAAGCCAAGCGATGTAAGCAGGGTTCTCCACGATCTTCTTCTCGGGGTCTTGATCTTCCTCGACCTCCATAGTTTGCGCCAGTGCAGCATCTGTGCCGTCAAGCAGGCCAAGCACTCGCGCTCCGCGCAGAGTTGGAAGGACCAACGCTTTCTAGAAAAGGAAATTGTCGGGCATTAGTTTTGGGATGGGGGAGACCCCAATCCGACCGAGGGAGAGCTAGACGAAGCTTCCATGGTAATGGAGGGAGCTAGTGTTTTGGTTTTGGTTTTCGGTGTGTTTCTTGGAGGATCTGTGCGGCGGCTAGGTCATAGGAAAAGGAAGCTCTGATACCATATTAGCCGCAATAGGGTAGAAGCAATGATCCCTTTCGGTACCTCGGTTACGTGTTCTATAGGGGGTAGGAAGAGCCCCTACCGTGGCAATATAGAGAAGTATACTTATAGGTTGATGTACTACACCATACCTATATGTATACGGTGTAATTACATCTAACACCCATGATTGTCGGACATTTAGTATTCCGACAATTGGCACCATCTGTAGGAATCGGGAAATTGGCCGTGTCTCAAGACACGTCATGGCGCCTCGACTCTCGAAAAAGTCGTTCCACGGCTCGACTCGGATAAGAAGATGAAGATGGAGAAGCGTGACCACACCGACTCATCATGTGTGACAAAGGATGGTGGGTCGCATGGAACAACCAAGGTCATGGCTGAGCGAAGGAGGTCGCTCAACTCCGCTATGAGACACATGAAGCATCGCAGCGACACGAGGAGGTCGTCGAGCGGCTGTGCCCCATGAAGAAGGAAGAGACCAATACCGGTAATAAAAATCGACACGGCCAAGCAAAGAAGAGTGCTTTCAAGATCCACGAGTAGGCGCAAGAAAGGAGCTCTCCCATGCTACTACTCTCTTCTGATTTGGCATCACACTATATGCCATTGACCCCAACAGAAGAAGCACCTATGCCGCCATCCGAGGAACCACCTAGTATAGGAAACTACAAGAATGGAGTGCGCAACAATGAGCCCGCTGACGCACCAGAGCAGGAGGAGCACAATGTCAAGACCAAGAATTGCAGTCGCGCTGGCCTTGGGTGCAAGCGGGTGTTGGAGATATGCCCTAGAGGCAATAATATTCGGTTATTTTCTATCTCCGGAGTTCAATATTAAATTTATATCTTTGTGTTAAAAATTGCGGGTGTATTTGAATCATGAGTATACAAAGAAAAACCTACAAGCCGGTGTAGAGATATGAACAAACAAGTGTTCATAATCTTGTCTCTAAGATTATTTTATATGTTGCGAGATGTTCATATTTTCCTAATCATGGACTTTGGTAAGTCAATAAACTATGAGGATGACCTTGCTAAGAGACAAACTAATTTCTTAATGATTTAGAAAAGTGGGTATGGAGTTATCATTAGCTAAGATTCCTATACTATGAGAATATCTAGTGATCGCACGTTCGACAGGTGTATTTTGGATGTCATCAACCATCTACCGTAACAGGACATTATAATGACGATATTTGGGTATGACCTAAGATGTGTAATGGAATTGAGATCATTGAATAATGGTACTTGACTCCTCCATATGATGGAGAGATACATCCTCTAAGCCTTCTCGGTATCGGCGATGTCAACCAATCGTCTGGCCAGACACAATGTGATTAATCACAAGGACATCGGGTACATGTGTGAGAAAATAGAACAATATCGGTATGTCTTATGATCAAAGAGTTTGATCACACCAGAGAACATTGTCTCAACTCTTGATATCATTGGTATCGTGAAGTTAAGATGATAATTGGAATGAGTAACTAAATGGCTCCCTCCTCATTCGTGGACACACAAGAGCCATCATGGACGTCCATGGTTCTGCTGTTGGTTATTGTTAGGTAAGTACCTGAACATTATTGTGTGTTACCGAACCTTTTCGGGTCACACGCTTAAGCTGGTTCAATCTTTGGTTGAGAGTGTTTTGTAGTTATAATGGTTTATGAGAAAGTTTAGAGTCATTATGATGTCACATGAATAACTCTGAGGTCATTCGAAGAAGTTCCGATGAAGTTATCATGAGAGATAAATAATGCTGGTGGAAGAAAAAATTATTTAGGAGAGAGACGGGAGTATATGATATGTCCCAGGATGTGAGAAACATGTTTCTAACATAAGTAGATAAGGTTAATGTTTTATCTATAGGGGTCACCCGGTTTCAGAATAGTTTCAGACAAAAACCCAAGAAGGGTGGAAGTGTCGGAGCGGGGCCTAGGGTGGCGCCACACATTGTGTGGTGCTGCCGTATTGGCCCTAGGACACTAGGGTAGGCACATCATGGCGTGGGGATGACTCCTGGACCTATCGGGTGAGCCTACCCGGTCTAAGGCCCAAGACCTAAGCCCAAAGGGAGGTCTTATCCTGCGCTACTAGAAGGCCCAACGAGGGCCCACCCGGAGAACTTGCGGGTCAAGAAGGAAACTCCTACCGACCTAGAACTAGGGTTTGTAACCCCACCTCCCACCCCCGGACATGGGTTGAGACCTAGCCACCTAGGAGAACCACGGAAGGGGGATCCAATCTACTTTTCGCCACCACAGCCTTAAGCTCGAGATCATACTCTCGACTTAAGCACCCCCCCCCCATTGTAACCGGTCTACTGATAATACAGATCGAAAGAGCAGGAGTAAGGGTTTTACCTCTACGAGGGCCCCGAACCTGGGTAAATCGTGCCCCCTGTTAGCCGAGGATCGTCACCAGCGCCTTTACGTTCTCTTAATCGAAACCCTACCGGATCATCCGAGGGACTTGTCGAGATGACTAATCGACAATTGGCGCCGTCTGTGGGAACGGCGGGCGCTGGTTCTACGACATCTTTGGCCTCGTCATCACCAACCTTCAGCTGGAGCCCTGGAACATCGACTCCGGCGGAACCGATCCGCTTCGGGTCGCTCATCTGTGCGTCCCACTCGCCGGAATCGCGCCTAGCGTTCACCGGGTTGGAAAAGAGCGTCAGCCTGACGTTTGGCAGCTTCCACTTCCGCGCCAACAAGGCGGGAATCCTATGCTTCTCCGAACAAATCAATCTCGGCGAATTGGACCCTGAGTCTGTCTCGAGCCCTGCGATCCTCGATTCACCACCTGATGACGCTGGTCGCGACCCAGCGCCCAGCAGCGGCTCCATCCGACGCAACACACGCGATTTCCACACAATCGCAGTTGAGGAGCCCTCCAGATTCGGTGAAAGTTGTCGACCCATGCCTAGGACTCACGAGCCATATCTAGCCCAAGTCTGCATGGCAGGATCAACTGAGAAACCCGAAGAAACGGAAGAAAGCCGAAAGGAGCGAGAGCGCATCAAAGTCTCGTGAGCCGCACTGCTCAAAGCAAAGGCGGCAGTGCAATCTGGTCAGCCGATAGAAGATGGATATTCTCGAGATGACCTGACCGCATACCACTACCACTTGGTGCGAACAGGTCGGCTGATCGCAGAAGCCCGTAGAGATCTGGCCACACAGAAGGAGGCGGCGGATGCTTCGAGTGCACGTCGCGCAGCGCTCTCAAGGACCCAATCGACGGGGAGCCAACTCCCAAGAATGAAGAACATCTCAAATACTGCTCGCATGGACCATGAGTCCCTCAGCGGGATTAGCAAGTCACTCAACACATCCCTCCTGCACGTCGACGAGGAAGGCAACGTGCACCCGACGGCCCCCGCTACGGCTCTCCTGGCAGCCGCCACATACTTACAGGCGAACAAACCGCCCGAAAACGACCCCCGCGCAGAGCAACACCAGCAAGTTCAGAAAGGGTTAGGCATGGCAGCCGCAAGGCTCGCCGCCCAGAACCGCAGGACCGCGACCACTCCAGGAACCGACAAAACCCCTCGGGCAGACAAAACACCTCGCAGACGTGGGAGCACGTCGCCTAGAAGGGGAGACAAGGAATCACCTCGCCGCCACCGGGGAAAGGAAGCCCGCCGCCCCGGCGAAAGTCCGCGTAGCGATGACGATAGCTCGCGAGATCGCGATCGCAGCCCGCGGCACCATGGAAGCCGATCGCGACATCGCAGCCGGGAACCACGGCATTAAGACAACCGCGACCGGCCCGAATACGATGCGCGTGGAGACATCACGCAAAGCAAGGTTGAGAAGGACCGAGCTCATAGAAACCACGACCGATCGATGTCCACATCCTCTGACGAGGAGGCCTGCGGCGCAATATGCTTCAGTCGCAGCATCCGCGAAGCGCCAATGCCCAAAAGATTCAAACTCTCGACGGCGGTACCAAAGTACGACGGTTCGATAGAATCCATGTCATGGCTCTTAGACTATCTTACCGCGGTGAAGTGCCAGCGCGAGAACAAGACGACAGCTATGCAGTACCTAAATCTGCACCTCGTGGGCGTCGACCGCAGCTGGCTCCAAAGACCGCACGCGTGTTACAGATCTTGGGACGATCTCACCCACGACTTCGAGAAAAACTTCTAAAGGACATACAAACGACCCGCAACTATCGAGGAGCTGCGAGCGTGCAAGCAGAAAAGCGGCGAGTCCACCCGCGTGTATATCCAGAGATGGACCACACTCAAGAACACCACGGAAAATATGTCGGAAGAAGACACGGTTGAAGCCTTCGCTAAAGGCGCTCGACGTACCGCCTTTCGAGAAGAACTGGGGCGATATGCGCCCAATACGATCGGGGAATTAATGGCGTTTGCAGACAGATGGGCCAACGGCGAGCAATCCCTGCACAATGAAAAAGCATATTCCCCCGCGCCTGAGGAGGATCGCAACGGTGACCGCCGAAAGAAGAAGAGGAAACACTACGATCACGACGACCGAGATGAACTAGCAGCAGCGGAGTTCACAAGAAGCCGCGACGGGGTCCCGCCGAAATCGCGACTGGAAACCAAAGCCGGATGATAAAACTCCAGAGGAAGATCTTGACGGATACTGCTCGCTACATCTATTCACAGATAAGCGCATGGAAAAAACCAAGGCAACGCATCTCCTCAAAGACTGCCGAAAATTCCAGGACATCCACGAGGCTTACACGAAGAAGCATAGGGCTGTCGTTAACCAAGTATACCCGCAGCTCCCAGGAGGAGCCGCGGGATACTAGCCGTCACCCCTGCCTCCACTAGGACACCATAACGTGGCGCTAGCCGCGCTAACGGCGCCACCCACTGAAAATCAGGGAGGCAACGGATACCCAAACCCAGCAGGGATCCTAGGCATGATACAAAAAGTCTGCCCGTCCCGAAGGGTCCAGAAGACATACACACGCCAAGTTAATATGGCAGTAGAAGCTCCACCGTCCGCAACCGAGTACCTGAATATGTCAGAGAAGCCGATAGCTTTCTCCCGAGAGGACCACCCTCCACGAGTATATCGACCAGGGCACGCCGCGCTTGTCATTCAGGCGCAAATAGGCAACTATGACCTCGCTCGGGTGTTCATGGACGGTGGCAGTGGAATCAACATCATATACGCGGACACACTCCGCAAGATGAACAAGAACCTGGACGGACTCGCAGAATCGGAAACATCCTTCCACGGGATAGTACCAAGGAAAGCCGTCCGGCCACTCGGAACAATCAACCTGGAAGTGGTGCTAGGAACCCCGAAGAATTACAGGAGAGAATTTCTCGACTTTGAAGTAGTCGACTGGCCATCACAATACCACGTCATTCTCGGCCGAACAGCGTTCGCGAAATTCATGGTTGTATCCCACTACGCATACCTGAAGCTCAAGCTTCTAGGGGAATATGGCACGATCACCATAAGCGGCGACTTCCAAAAGTCAGACAAGTGCGATACTGAGTTCAACGAGATCGTGAAATCTTTCGGAATGCAGGAAGAGCTGGAATAGTTTGCAAAAACCACGGATCACTCCGTGATGCCATTCACCAAAAAGAACGCCCCGGAACTCGAGTTCAGCCAAAACAGCGACACTCGAAAGCATCAACTGCACCCGACAGAATCCGCGAAGACGGCGATGGTGTCCACCACCTTGTCAACCGCATAGGAAAGCGCGCTCGTCTAACTCCTCCATGAGTACTGGGAAATTTTTGCCTGACAGCCTTTAGATATGCCCGGAATACCCAAGGAGTTCGTCGAGCACTCACTAGAAGTGTTTAAAGATGCAAAGCCAGTGAAGCAGACCACCCGACGTTTTTCCGAGCCAAAACAGAGGGCACTCGGAGAAGAGGTGAACAGCTTCCTAGCCGCCAAGTTCATCAGAGAAATCAAGATTACCACCTGGTTAGCAAACCCGGTGTTAGTCCCGAAGAAAATACTGACATCCTTCGCGTGTGCATCGACTATACGTCGTTGAACAAACACCACCCCAAGGATAACTTCCCATTACCACGAATCGACCAGATCGTGGATTCTACAGCAGGCTGTCAGCGTCTCTCCTTCCTGGACGCCTACTCGGGCCATAATCAAATCAGGATGAAGCAAGAGGACGAGGAGAAGACAGCATTCATCACTCCACATGGAGTATACTGATACACAATAATGCCCTTCGGGCTAAAAAATGCAGGTGCAACAAATCAGCGCTGCATGCAAAAATGCCTCGCCAAGCTCATTGGCAAGAACGTACAAGTTTTCGTTTACGACATTGTCATCAAGACTTGAGTGGAGGACACACTCCTCGAGGATATCGGGGAGACATTTGACGCCCTCAACGCATACAGAATCAAACTCAACCAGACAAAATGCGTCTTTGGGGTCCCTGCGGGACAACTCGTTGGATATCTAGTCTCCTCCCGAGGAATTGAAGCCAACCCGGAGAAAATAAAGGCAATCCTGACGATGAAGGAGCCAACAAATCTTCGTGGCGTATAGCAGCTCGCCGGGCGACTGGCCGCTCTGAGCAGATTCATCGCAAGATTGGGCGAGCAGGCGCTCCCCTTCTATAAGCTGCTAAAGAAAACGGACAAGTTCAAGTGGACGCCAGAAGCAAAGAAGGCGTTCATCGACCTGAAAAGAGTGTTGTAGAGCAGACGCGTATTGGCAACGCCACAGGAAAAGGAACCACTCTACCTTTACCTATCCGCAACAAACCAAGTCGTGAGCACGGTCATTGTCGTCGAGCGGCCAGAGGACGGAAAAGCATACGGCGTTCAGAGGCCAATATACTACATTAGCGAGGTGCTTTCGCCGTGCAAACAGCGATACCCCCACTACCAGAAGCTCGCGTATGGAGTGGTCCTTACAGCCCGCAAGCTCAAACACTACTTCTAGGAGCATACCGTCACGGTGCTAAATGACGCATCACTCAGTACTATCATGAACAACCCCATGGCATCCGGAAGAATCACAAAATGGAGCATCGAGCTAGTCGCCTGGGACATAATATATGCAGGGCGCAACGCTGTAAAATCCCAGGTCGTCATGGAGTTCCTGAGCGAGTGGACAGAGCTGCAAACCCCCGGACCTCCAGAATACACGAGAAACGGGATCATGTACTTCGACGGGTCGAAAAGAAACTAGGAAGCCGGAGCTGGAGTAATCCTCATATCGCCAAGGGGTGATAAGCTACAGTACGTCCTGCGACTCGACTTCCCCCCTGACGACCCAGCGTCCAACAACGATGCAGAATACGAGGCCCTCCTGCACAGCATGCCTGTGGAGCCACTCGATTGATGATATACGGGGATTCAACCCTTATCGTGCAGCAGACGATGAAGGAGTGTGACGCTGTTGCAGACAACATGGTCGCCTATCGCGACATGTACAACCTACTCGAAGGAAGTTTCAAAGGGTGCGAGCTGAAGCACATCGCACGATCAAGCAACAAGGAGGCAGACAAACTGGCGAACATAGGGTCCACAAATGTCCCTGTTCCACCTGGAATCTACCTCGAGAGAATTAGCAAACGATCGGTCAAGGTCAAGAAGCAAGCATTGACACCCGCAGCAATAGAAACGGTGGCCAACCAGCTAATCGCCCTCATAGAGCTCACACATCACATCTCAAGGGAAGTCTTTTTGGTCGAGCCAACCTGGACGCACAAATACCTCGACTACTTGTCCAATAAACAGCTCCCAGTAGACATTCGCGAGGCTAGACATATAGTACGGCGCAGCAAATCTTTTCGGGTGATCCAAGGAGAGGTGTACAAGCAAAGCATATCAGGAGTACTCCAAAGATGCATTGCACCCGAGGATGTCAAGGAGTTGCTCCGTGAAAAACACCAAGGAGACTGCGGGCACCACGCAAGCTGGAGAGCAATCGTGGGAAAAGCTTTCCGCGCAGGATTTTACTAGCTCACGACAGCCAGAGACGCTAAAGATCTGGTCGACGGATGCAACGCCTGCCAAAGGTTCGCGCCCAAGCCACACGCACCGGCCACGGAACTCCACATGATCCCCATCGCATGGCCCTTTACTCAATGGGGGCTAGACATGGTAGGACCGCTGCAGAAGTCAACACCCGGACGATACACCCACCTACTAGTAGCAGTCGACAAATTCACGAAATGGATAGAGTCTACACCAGTCACTTCATAGAACGCCGAGTGCGCCGTGAGATTCCTCAACTCCATCGTGTGCAGGTTCGGTGTCCCGCACAACATCATCACATATAATGGAAGCAACTTCACAGCCAAAGAAACTCAGGACTTCTGCGAGGAAAAAGGGATAACTCTCAGCTTCGCCTCGGTAGCTCACCCGCAAACTAACGGCCAAGTCGAACGATCCAACGGATTAGTTTCGGCTGGCCTAAAGAAGCGGCTACTCAGTCGGCTACACCCAGCAGCAGGACACTGGGACGAAGAATTACCGTCGGTGTTATGGAGCCTGCGAACAACACCAAATCGGTCGACAAACTACACGCCATTCTTCATGGTATACGGAGATGAGGTCGTGCTACCCGAGGATGTCAAATTCAGCACCCCACATGTCATTGCATACAGCGAAGAAACATCAAACAAGGCGCTCACAGACGACATGGACGCACTGGATGAGATCAGAGACATCGCACTCGCAAGATCTGCTGTCTATCAGCAGTCGTTGTGTAATTACCACAGTTGCCGCATACGCCACAGATCCTTCGTGGTAGGAGACCTGGTGCTGTGACTCAAGCAAAAGGAGGGGCACAAGTTAGAGCCACCATGGGAAGGACCCTTCATCATACACGAAGTCATCCCAGGAGGCGCCTATCGCTTGAAGAACCCGAAGACAGGCGACATCTACTCCAACCCGTGGAACGTGGCGCACCTCCGCAAGTTTTATCCTTAGGGTTTAATCTTCTACTCGCAAGAAATAAGCCTGTACTAGCCACTTTGTAATTCGATCAAAGACATGGCTTCTCAGCAATAGCAATAAAAATATGGTTTCTCAACCATATCTACAAAGATTATCCAGTCGCAATTTTTATCGTTTATTTTTCTCCCTACATGCTAAACGACAGGTCACACCCCCAAACGCACGGGGGTTACGCCTAACTAGCATCATCAACGACACTGAGCACTTACACTCGATAAAAATTATACAGGGTCAAACAAGGTTCACACCTCATAAACACCTTAAATCAATCGATTAATACATACAAGGTCAAAGGTATACACCTCAACACACCTTAAAAAGCTACAACACACAAGGTACGTACACCTTGGGGACTGATGCATGTAAAATGCATAGATGAATTTTGCATACTTTCACATGGTTTTCTATTACATATTGCATCATATAAGGGTATAATTCAATGTTTTATAGTATTTTGGGGTTAAATTACAAAGTCCCCCAACTTTTATGGAATTAACCATGCCTGTCAGAAACCCCGTTTTCTATATTTTTTACGTTTCAGGGGGGAAACTTCCGCGAAATCATCTGAAAATCTGCGGGGGTCATTTTCTTGGAAGGAGAAGACTTGCGGGCTAAGGATCCACGAGAATTGGGCAAGGAGGCCCAAAAGAGGACCCTCCACGCGGCCAGATTCCTTGGCCGCGTGAGAGGCCCCCTTTTGGCCCCTGTGGCCCCAATTCCTTCCATCTTCGACTTACCGACTCTGTCTTGACCTAAAACCGACTATAAAAAGGGTCCCCCGTACCCTTACGGAGGGGAGCGCCGCCGAAACACCGAAACAGAGACCT
Source organism: Alopecurus myosuroides (assembly GCA_028641055.1). Lineage (NCBI taxonomy): Eukaryota > Viridiplantae > Streptophyta > Magnoliopsida > Poales > Poaceae > Alopecurus > Alopecurus myosuroides. The sequence continues at coordinate 778,418,457 of CM054057.1, forward strand.
GGAGTTCCAGATTGGAGGGGGAAAACTCTGGCGGGGTGCCGCCGGTGTGATCTCCTACCCCTCCAACGTCATCTCCATCGACATCTCCATGAAGAGGGAGTAGTCCACCCCAGGGCTATGGGTTTGTGGAAGTAGCACTTGTATCTCTCTCTCTATGTGCTTCACTAATTAGATCCGTATGAGCTGCCTCACATGATTACAGGCACCGTTGTAATTCCTATGTGGTGGATCTTTTCTATGAGTTATTGAATCTGAGATTGCAATTGGTTCTCTTGAGTTATTTGAGTAGATGTATCTTATGTACCCCGTTCTTATTTTCTAGCTTTGATCAATCTAGTTCTTGAGAGCGTGTGGGGGGTGGGTGCATTAGTTGGAGTAACGGGGGTGGCTAGTGTTGTGAAAGTGACAGAAGTACAGCGATCCACTTAGGTTTTGTTAACCTTTCTTAGTTACCTCACTAGGGATAAAAAGGAGTACCTTGTTACCGGGGATTTGAAGTGACACTAATCAATCTCCATGACTAGATCTAGCAAGTTCTTACTTCAACTTCATGTCACATTGCTTAAAGCTATACTCTGGTTTTTCCTTAATTATCGAGGTGTTATGATTTATTTCGCATCTTGGTGGAGTATAAGAGGGATCAATATGACCGTAGAGATCTCTATGCTACATGTTATTGTAATCTCACATGTAATTCTTTATGTCCACCGTCTACCACTTTATTTGAGAGAATGCAAGTGTGAAACCATGAACCCCGGTCCTATTTTAAATATAAGAAAACACTCTAGTTATTTTGCTGCAATTTACTTTTCTTGCATCTCCAATTCGAATTTACATTATCTCCATCACCACTTGCATCACAAAAATACAAAAATAATCCATTGCATATTTATTTTCTCATTTGCATTTAGTAGTAGATTTAATTATTGCATATTTACTTTCAGTTTTGCATTGCAATTTAGAAGTCTCACACCTTGTGCTTGACAACCACTTGGTGAGGTTGAGGGCACAAAATTCTCTACTTGTTTGCAGGATCCTGGAGGAAGCTTGGAAGACAACTGCTGAAATATTGGCTCCCCAAGAGTTCGATATAAACCCTCAAGTCACCCTCGTGGGGAAGAAGGCTTGCCACTATCTACACACTCCGCACTTGGAGTCTCAACCTAGCCATCAAGCGTTTTTCTGGCGCCGTTGCCGGGGAGCCATAGGTGAAGGAGTTGTCCAAGGGAGCTCACAAGAAGTCTTCATCACCAACAAGGTGTGCAAACACCTAAGCTTGGGGAGGTTGCACCTACGTGAGTACCGTCCTTTCTATCTCCACCTTCTTTCAAGTAGATTGTTTTGTTTCTTGTCTTGTTTTTGTTTTTGTTTTGTTTTTGTTCTTGTTTTTTTTTGTCTTGCATATTTTATTTTTAGTTGCATTTTAGCTTTGCATTTAGTTATCTAGTTTATTTTAGTATTTCGAATTTGCCTAGTTACTTTACTTTTCAGTTTTGCATAAAAAATTAAAAACTACATAAAAACTGTTAAAATGGGTGATAGAACTAAATTAAGTGACTACACAAATACACCCAATGACCAATTCATTGCTAGGCCAGTTACTACACCTGAAATACAAGCTTAAAGCTATGAATTAAGTCCTAGTTTATTGAATTTAATTACTAGAGAGCAATTTGGTGGTAGTGCTATGGAGGATGCCTCTATGCATCTTCATGATTTCATGGAAATATGTGATATGCAAAAATTTAAAAATGTGGAAAGTAGTGTTTTAAAACTGAAATTATTTCCTTTTTAACTTAGAGGAAAGGCTAAAGAATGGTTACTTTGACTACCTACAGCTAGTATAAAGTCTTGGGATGATTTAAAAGAAGCTTTCATTAAGAAATATTATCCTCCCGTTAAAATTTTGCAAAATAGGAATAATATCCTCTCATTTAGGCAAAATGATAATGAACATGTTGCCATGGCATGGGATAGAATTAAATTAATTCTTAGAACATGCCCATCACATGGAGTAAATGAATGGACCATACTACACTCTTTTTATAATGGTCTAAACTACATGTCTAGAAATATACTTGATTCTACTGTTGGAGGTGCCTTTATGAGTAAAATTGTAGGTGAGGCTAAGAGCATATTAGAAAGCATATTGCAAAATTATAGTCAATGGAATACTGAAAGAGCACCCAATCCCACTAAGAAAATAAACTCAATTGAAGAAACCAATGATTTGTCTTCTAAAATGGACAATATTCTTGCTTTTATTAATAAACAAAATATGGAGAATGTGCCTTTGCAGGGGCTAGTTGGTAGTAATTCTGAAAGTGTGGATGTTAATTTTGTTAGGAATTATGGTAGCAATGGTTTTGGTAATTCTTACAATTCATATAGTAAACCTCCTTATGTGCCAAATAAACCTTTTGTTCCATATCCTAATGCTAATGAAAATAAGTGGAAGCCTTCTAGTGAAATTTCTGAATCTAATAAATTGCTTATGGAACAAGTTGCTAGTCACAATGCTATGATACATGAGTTAAATAAGTCTATTGCATCCATTAGTAGTGATATTAAAGGATTGCAACTTCAATCTTCGAATTAGATAAAGCATTGTCAAAATTAGCTCATAATCAAGCAACTCTATTAAGCATGTCAGCAGGAAAGCCACAAGCACAACCTAGTGTAGGAATGAATTCTATTACTATTGCTGCTCCTATTATTGAAAATATTGATCATATTGCTGAGAATACAAGTGAGCATGTCCCTACTAGCTTAGAAGAAACTTTGAATGAAATAGTGAAGTACCCTGAATATTTACTACCATATATGTCTTATCTTGCTAGCAAAGATGAAATTAGTCCTCATGAATCAAGCATGCTAGATAAATTAGAGAGTAAAGTAGAGGAAATTATGATGCTTACTGAAATTAAGGATCCATTGCTTGATTTAGAAAAAAGTAGCTTGCAAGAACTTATTGCTACTCTACAAAAATTTGCTAGTGACCCCACTATAAATGGTTAATCAACCTGGCTTTGGATCTTATATTGCTAATCATGTCTTGAAAGAAAAATTTCTAGGTACAAGAATGAGGCCATGATACCTCCTAAGCTTGGGGATGCATGGATCCCCAAGGTGCTAGTTTCAATTGGAAAAGAAATTCACCATGCTATGTTAGATCTAGGTTCTAGTGTATCGGTACTCTCTAAAGAATTATATGAATTGCTAGAACTAGAAAATTTAGAAAAGTGCTCAAGTGAATTTGTACTTGCTGATAAATCTACTAAACATGCTGTAGGACAAATAAAAGATGTTATGATTGAATTGCACATGACTTTCGTACCCATTGATTTCATTATTATGGATATGGGGGATGAATCCCCTAGTCCTATTATTTTGGGTAGACCTGTTCTTCGTACTACAGGTGCAATCATAGAATCCAAGGAAGGGAATGTCAAGTTTCAGTTCCCTCACAATAAAAGCATGGAGCAGTTCCCAAGGAAGAGCGGCACGCTGAAGAACAAGCTCCCTCATGAGCTTTATCCCTCTTGATTATCAAGTAAGTAAAGCCTAGCTATATGGCTATAAAGAAAGCGCTTTACGGGAGGCAACCCGGTTGTTTTTGTTTGGATTTTCCTAGTTTCCTCTTGATGTCTCAAGAGATTAGTTTTTTTGTTTTAATTCTGGAGTTTTTAATAAAGAGTCAAGTCAAACCCATTTGGACTTATAAGTTGCTATCCTAGTGCAAGAAATTTCTGTTTCAGCACGAGTCTGCTCACCGTATGATTTTACGTTTTTTATTGGTATGTAGGATTGAGGTAATGTTTTAGTATGTTCTGCAACTTTTTGTCCTCTGTAAGCACAAAAATTGGCTTAATTGTTTGACGAGTCTAGCTTAGGGAAAAACGTTTGTTTTGCTGCTGCTGCTTTTCTGGAGAGATTCTGCCTTCTTTTGTTTTATGCACTCTGGGATTGGGAATCGAATTTCCATGATTCTTTCAAGCAAGATAGTGAACATAAAACATAATGAACCTTATTGTCTATCTACTGGAGCATTTGATTTGGAATTTTGCACAGCAAGCATGTGATTTGTTTGTCCTTGCTAATCTCACCCCACAGAAAAAGAATGGGAGAAACATGTTTTGTGAAGTTTTTTCACAGGGAATAGAGGAGCTGCGCCTCAAGACATCCAAGAATGGTGGAATCCATAAGCTTGGGGATGTGATGAACACCCCACTGGAGCTACACTCTTTTGGTTAGCACACGTCTACTTTCTGTTTTTCTAAGCAAAGCATTTATCGTAGAGACTTGAAGCGTCTAGTTTTTGTTTTTATTTTTGTTTTGATAAGACCACCATCATTTTATATGAGATTGAGATACTGGAGTTTAGGGTTGGAATGTATTGGATGCTAGTATTATGACTTGGAATAGGGATGCCATGGTTGATTTGAAGAGCTACATATGTTTGCACGATTTATAGACTTTTTATGTGTAGAAATTTGCAATAATGTTGTCTTGAGCTATCTCTTATTCATGTCCTTGATGTTAATTGCTGGTTTATTTAGTTTGTCATGAAATGAGTAGTTCTATGGACATATTCATGCATAGTAGCTGGTCAAATATCTCCCTCTTGCTAGCCCAAAAATTTAAAAATTCCAACAAGTAAAAACTTGTTTACAACACTCCTTAGCCAAGTATTTCCAGTGAGTCCACCATATCTTCCCATTAGCTTCATTTCTATTCCGGGTATGTTCACCATGTTATTGTGTTATTTATGTTGTAAATTAAGATATTCATTTTATTAATTGTCATGGGTTGAACTTGGGATAGGACTCTCACGAACTTTTGAAGGCACACTTTACTTTTTATGCATCTAATAAACATGACCCAATAATAGGAGCCACAAGTTTTGCGTTTGACAAGTGTGTGGTTGGGAGCTAGCTATAAACGTGTATCACCTGAAAGCTTTCAACATTGCACAAAAAATATACATTTGGTTGATATCATGTACTTTTGTTTTTGGACTCCTGCCATTCCGAAATGAAATAGAGGAATAGTAAGTTTTGATGAGAAAGTATCTATATGACTAGAGAAACGCATTGGGCCGCTAACCCAAGCCATGCTTTATCATGGTGGAAATTTAATTACAGCTTGAGTGACTCTACAACACATCCTATAATAAAATAAGAAGCTATGCATAATAGTGAATGAAAATAAAAAGGATGATGAGTCTACTCCGTTTGTTCATCTTGTCATTGTAACATGGGCTTGTTTCCATGTCATGGGGCAAGAGGTACCTCTTTGCGGTTCTCTATGATGTCATTAATACTTATTATGATTGTACAAAGCTTATTAGGAATCTTAAGTTGAGTAATCATGGAGTAGGTTTTCACACTCACGGGGCATGAGGCTTTCAACCACCTTGTCATTCTCATTACTTCAATACTCACAATTTTAAGATGCTAGTGATAAAGGGGCAATGAGAGTCCTAGATCAATGGATACCACATTTCAATTAGTAATTTTAGTTGAATAATTTAGAGGCTAAATAAGACTTGATCATGTTTTACCTCTACTCAATTTTCTCCAAAGTGTCCACCATATTTTCTATTCTCCATTATGCTATTCTTTGACCAATATTGGATTTTATTTTTCATTTTGTGTATGCATTTGGTCCATAGTGCTTTTATTTCATTATACACTTTGTGAACTTTCATGAAGCATCTTTGCTTGCATATTTGATATTTCTTACAACATGAATTGTATATTGCTACTCATTTCTAGTATTAATCATTTGATTATATGTAGCATGAATAATCCTCCTTGATATCCATGATTGTTTCAATATGCAAAACCCATCTTAGTTTTATCACCTTCATAATCGAGGACGAGCATGGTTTAAGCTTGGGGATGTTGATGCATGTAAAATGCATCGATGAATTTCGCATATTTTCACATGGTTTTCTATTACATATTGCATCATATAAGGGTATAATTCAATGTTTTATAGTATTTTGGGGTTAAATTACAAAGTCCCCCAACTTTTATGGAATTAACCCTGCCTGTCAGAAACTCCGTTTTCTATATTTTTGACGTTTCAGGGGGCAAACTTCCGCGAAATCACCTGAAAATCTGCGGGGGTCATTTTCTTGGAAGGAGAAGACTTGCGGGCGAAGGATCCACGAGAATTGGGCAAGGAGGCCCAAAAGACGACCCTCCACGCGGGCAGATTCCTTGGCCGCGTGAGAGGCCCCCTTTTGGCCCCTGTGGCCCCAATTCCTTCCATCTTCGACTTACCGACTCCGTCTTGACCTAAAACCGACTATAAAAAGCGTCCCCCGTACCCTTACGGAGGAGAGCGCCACCGAAACACCAAAACAGAGACCAGAATTTCCCGATTGGAGGGGGAAAACTCCGGCGGGGCGCCGCCGGTGTGATCTCCTACCCCTCCAACGTCATCTCCATCGACATCTCCATGAAGAGGGAGTAGTCCACCCCAGGGCTATGGGTTGGTGGAAGTAGCACTTGTATCTCTCTCTCTATGTGCTTCACTAATTAGATCCGTATGAGCTGCCTCACATGATTACGGGCACCGTTGTAATTCCTATGTGGTGGATCTTTTCTATGAGTTATTGAATCTGAGATTGCAATTGTTTCTCTTGAGTTATTTGAGTAGATGTATCTTATGTACCCCGTACTTATTTGCTAGCTTTGATCAATCTAGTTCTTGAGAGCGTGTGTGGGGTGATGGGTGCATTAGTTGGAGTAACGGGGGGTGGCTAGTGATGTGAAAGTGACAGAAGTTCAGCGATCAACTTAGGTTTTGTTAAACCTTTCTTAGTTACCTCACTAGGGATAAAAAGGAGTACCTTGTTACCGGGGATTTGAAGTGACACTAATCAATCTCCATGACTAGATCTA